>CM059223.1:15545137-16182637 GCA_030347435.1 Clarias fuscus | reverse complement strand
CATATGTGAAGTTTGCATATACTCCCTCATGCTTGATGAATTTTCTCGGGTATTCCAGATTTTCAACCATAGTCCAAAGACATGCAGTGTCGGCTGATTTCTATATTCCAGGTACAGTCCAGTATGATGGGGTATGTCAGTGTATGCTTGTGCCCTGCTGTGAATAGGGATGTCATCCAATGTGTACTGAGCCTTATGTCCTATGTTGCTCCAGACCCCACATGACCCTAAACAGGATAAGTGGTACTGTATAGAAAATGGATAGAATGGATGGATGAATGGATATATAGTGCTTGATGTTGGCTCTGCATTTTATTATTATTCTATGAGGCATACTTTGTTTTAATGGTCACATTTATTTACAGTATTTGAATTTAAGTGGAAAAATATTATACCAACATTTGTTACTCAATAGTATTAGAAAGCATTCCATAGTGGGATATAACATACTATAAACCACACATCGTCACCTTTATATCCAGAATTAAATTCCTCATAAGCAAACACTGAGCAGTGCACATACTGTAGTCCTAAATGAGTCCTATGTAACGTGCTCTTGTGAGACCTTGGTCCAAACTATTTGAAAATAGGAACCAGTTTCTGAGTGTGTGAGCAGCTGTAGCCACTAATGTCCTCCCTGTTCAGGGAAAACTCTTTGACCACGGTGGCTACATTAGTAGCTCTCATTATATGCTATTTAGGGAGAAGGTGAAATAATTTGCTAGTGATTTGCTTGTCTTAAACTTTACAGTGCATTCTGTGATGTGGACTGGTGCACCTTCTGACATATAGTGGCAAATCAATTTTAAACAAAAGTAGTCAATCTGAAAAGATGCAGTCGGTTGGAAGGAAGAGTGTGTTTGAAAATCAGTAGTGGATTAAGAGGTTCATGTTTCCTTTTTTTTTTTGCAGACATGCATAAATGGCAAAAACACAGCTTTTTTAGAATCAACAACGACAATCAATTGAAGCAGTTTGTGTTGATTTTCAGATTAAGACCCACATCTGTAATTGACCTACAGTAAGTCACAAAAGTGAGTACACCCCTCACATCTCTGCAAATATTTAGTCATATCTTTTCATAGGACAACACTGCATAAATGACTCTTTGACACAATGAAAAGTAGTCAGTGTAAAGTTTGTATAGCAGTGTAAATTTATTGTCCCCTCAAAATAACAAAAAATACAGCTGATAATAGCTGAACTCCTGGCAACAAAACTGACTATGAAAACTGACTGTGAAAATGTGAAATGTCAATATTTTGTGTGGCCACCATAATTTTCCCGCACGGCTTGAATTCTCTTGGCCATGGAGTTCACCAGAGCTTCACTGGTTGCCACTGGAATCCTCTTCCACTCCTCCATCACAACATCACGGAGTTGGTGGACATTTGACACCTTGTGCTCCTCCACCTTCCTTTTCAGGATGCCCCAGAGGTGTTCTATGGGGTTTAGGTCTGGAGACATGCTTGGCCAGTCCATCACCTTTACCCTCAGCCTCTTTAGCAAGCCAGTGGTCATCTTGGAGCTGTGTTTGGGGTCATTATCATGCTGGAACACTGCTCTGCGGCCCAGTTTCTGGTGGGAGGGGATCATGCTCTGCTTCAGTATGTCACAGTACATGTTAGAATTCATGTTTCCCCAATGCCAGCAGCACTCATGCAGCCCCAGATCATGACCCTCCCACCACCATGTTTGACGGTAGGCAAAACACACTTGTCTTTGTACTCCTCACCTGATTGCCGCCACACACGCTTGACACTATCTGAACCAAATAGGTTTATCTTGGTCTCATCAGACCACAGGACATGGTTCCAGTAATCCTGGTCCTTAGTTCGCATGTCTGAAGCAAATTGTTTGCGAGCTTTCTTGTGCATCAACTTCAGAAGAGGCTTCCTTCTAGGACGACAACCATGCAGAGCAATTTCATGCAGTGTGCGGCGTACGGTCTGAGAACTGACAGGCTGACCTCCCTCCCATCCCTTCAATCTCTGCAGCAATGCTGGACGCATTCATCCATCTGTGTTCCAAAGCCAATCTTTGGATCTGACGCTGAGAACGAGCACTCAGCTTCTTTGGCCGACCATGGCGAGGCCTGTTCTGAGAAGAACCTGTCCTCTTAAAGCGCTGGATGGTCTTGGCCACTGTGTTGCAGCACAGTTATAGAGTGTTGACTATCTTCTTGTAACTCACCTGCTATCTGGTGACACCTGAGACAGTGTAACACTAACAAGTCACATGACAAAGGGGAAGGAAAATGACTAATTGTGCTCAATTTGTACATTTTCACTTAGGGGTGTACTCACTTTTGTTGCCAGGGGTTCAGCTATTACTGGCTGTATTTTTAGTTATTTTGAGGGGACAATAAATTTACACTGCTATACAAACTTTACACTGACGACTTTTCATTGTGTCAAAGAGTAATTTATGCAGTGTTGTCCTATGAAAAGACATAACTAAATATTTGCAGAGATGTGAGGGGTGTACTCACTTTTGTGACTTACTGAACATTCATTAGGCACCTAGAAAAGTTTTGATTTCTTTTAAACATATTTTTGAGGAAGATATTGAAACCCTTCAGCATAATTTTTAAATCATAATAAACCACTTTTCATATGTGTATTCTAACTAAATATGAACACATTATTCAGGATGCACACATAAACAGATATAAGTATGAAGTGCATCTTCTTTCCTCCATTATAATTAATTTCCTCCTATAACTCAACCGAAACACCAAAATAAAAACATATCCCAAGGTCATTCTTTAAAATTTGTGTACATACTGTACTAGCTGTACACACTTCACCGAAGAAATTCTTTTTTTTATATATATACTCTGCACAGGACAGTATATTTCTGCAGTAGTCTCTCAAAAACAATAATTACTTAAAAAATATTAATATGCAAGGTCTTTGTCATTTTTTTTCAAATGATCTTTTCAGAAAAGCTATACTGTATGTGTATTATAATGACTAGTACCCAGCTTTTACTAGCAGCATTGTGCACCAGCTTTATAGCTGAATGTACATTCAGAATATTTTACTTGCGCATGCACTTCTGCGTTAAACTGAAATGGCACTTCTACTTTTGGCTGAGCCATTATAATGGCATTGGTGCTATTTTGGACCTGGTGTCAGCAGGAGCCTCCATAAATGAATGTCAACGAAGCTCATCATATACCTCATGCACATCATATTCTATATACCTTTTTAAAAATATAATACTTATATAAAACCTATTATTAAAAATGACAGTGCAAGCTAACATCAGCCCTTTATTTTAAAACAAAGCACCAAAAAATCCCCAAATGATAGCTGCTGCTGTCACACCGTACTGCTGAATGAAACATTGCTACCATTATAAAAACTGAAATGTGTCACAGGCCTAAGTGCAAGTAGCCAGCAGTTGTTTGTTGTTGTCACTAGACATTTGAACTAAAGAAATACAGATAGTAAAACTGTATATGAAGTCAAATGCATTGACTACATATGTGTTTTACTCACCTTTAACATCTTGTCTGAGAAACTAAACACCATATAAAGGCAAGTGGAGCGCAATGTGGATTCTTTTGCAGAAATTTCTCAACATGTTTTACTCGATTCATTTTTAATATCCTTGCTAGGAGCCAAAACACAAACATGCATGCTTCATTGCTGTGAAGACATGGTTAAAATGATGTGTTAAAGTTCAAACCGGGCATCAGAATGGGGAATAAAGGTGATTTTGGTGTGGTTGTTGATGCCAGACGGAGTGATCTGAGTACTGAAGACTACTGATCTAATGGGATTTTTACACATAACCATCACTACAGAGACTGAAAAAGATAAAATACCCAGTGAGTACCAGTTTTTTTTGGCGAAAATGCCTTGTTGATTCCTGGTTTGAGCTGGTAGAAAGGCAACAGCAACTCAAATCACATCTTGTCACATTATCTACTACTACCAAGCTATGCCGAAGAGCATCTCTAAGAACATAACATGTCAAACCTTGAAACAGATGGGCTACAGCGGCAGAAGACCACAGGAGACCACCCTTGGCAGATAGGAAGAGGAAACTGAAGCCACAATTTAGAAAGAAAAAAAAAGTGTCAATTTCTTTTTTTTCTTTTGAGGGGTGGCTTTAAGGCTACTTCGACCACTCAGTCAGAAGGGCCGAAGACTATCCTCCGAACCACCTGACACCAGACGACCGCATCTTTTCGAACTGCTCGCTCATGCACCGTTGGGGATGGCGTAACACACAGCGCTATCCACTCCCTCCGCTTGCGCGAGCTTACAGACTCCCCTGATTGGCTGTAGAGCCGTGATTAATGTGGGAGCAATAAGTCCCTCTCATCCCTCCCCTCTGAGAGAGCTCGGCCAATCAGCTCTCTCTAGACCTCCAGCTGCGAGAGGTTTCAGCATCACCCGGGAATCGAACTAACGATCTCCGGATGAGAGGGCTCTTAGCACTTTATCACTTTACCACTCGGAGGCCCCTAGTGGGTCAATTTCTGATGCAACATTTAGATGGTAGGGTCAGAATTTATTTAATACACGAAAGAATGGATCCCTCCTGCCTTGTTTCAATGGTTTAGGTTGTTTTTGGTGGTGTAATGGCGTAGTGCAAATCTTCTTGTCACATTTTGGGTGCCTTCCCTTATAGTATTATAGTATTCTTGCTGACCATGTTACTCCCTTTATGACAAAAGGATAAGGTGCCATGTCACAAAGCTAAAATCAGTTCAGTTCAGCTATCTCAATCTGGTTTCTTGAACATGATATTCATCAGATTAACTCATTCTAATAAACCATGTTTGGGATGTGGTGGAAGAAGAAATTCACATCACTGCTGTGCATCAGACAAATCTGCAGGAACTGCGTGGTGCTATCATGTCAATATGGATGAAAATATCTACGGAATAGGGCAGTTCTGAAGGCAAACAGCATCCAACCCAGTTCTAGGAAGGTGTATCTAATAATCTAATTAAGTGTACATATATTAATTTGACTGACACCAATATACATTTTTAAAAGATCAGATGTTTTAAAACACTACTACTGTATCTGCAGATGTGATCACTCCTTCAATTTCAGTATCTCAGTGGTATTTGCCTTTTTAAACTTGAATTTTTTAGATCAATGTAAACCCCGAAGAAATTGAGTGCTTAAAAGTGTTTCGAATGCATCTGAATTCCACTGTTTTTAGAGAGTGCAGACAGAATAACAAAAGAGATGAAGGCAGCAAGGGCCATAATTCAGGAGGGTGTGTGCCAGAAAATCGCTTCCATTTATAAAAAAGCAATGCAATTTTTAAACATTTTTGTCATTGTATCTAACAATATGTATACAATTTTATCCATTAGTGTTTTTTTTTTTTTTTTTACACTTCTGTAAATTGTGCAATTGTGCGCGTATTTTCTGAGCTCCACAAAGCACATAAGATCTATTTATTTGGCAGAGACTTATATCCAGAATGGTGTAAAAACGAGACAGTTGAGCATGGCAATGCTTGGCACCATGCTTTCACCGAGTGAAAATCTAAACAGCAGTCAGTGTGCATCCAATTTCAGCAGAAACACCAAGGCAATATAAAAATCATATTGTCGGGGAACATCCTGAGGCTACGGTTCACTGTTTCCTTCTCTCTGTTTGGTACAAAAGCAGAAGCCAAATGTATAGAAGACTTATTCAGCCATGTTTTTGCAGCAGCTTCTTACTGACATTGGCAGTAAACAGGAGCAGAATCAATTGCTTGATCCAGTGACTGACTCATTGAGCTGCCTGTGACTCATTGAGTTTCCTACACCTCTGTGGGCAGGGCTGCAGGGAACTCGCTCGTTTTGTGAAATGGCTGCTGCACAAATGGGCTCCAAACTGTACTCGTTTGTTTAGATGTAGTCAGTCCCATTCATACTGTTGAATAAGTGAGCGAGTGTTCAGTGGCTTCGGGCCCAAGGAGAGCCGAGACAGAGACTTTGTCCTGTATTGCCAGGCATGGCTGCCAGATAGTCAGTGTCGGTACCCTGCTGAGTATGAGAAGGACATTGTGTGTGTATGTGTGTGTGTGTGTGTGTCTTTCACACGATCTTACAGTGAAGCCAGAATTAACAGACTCCACAGTACTCCGGAAAATTGATTCACTCTCCCCTCCCTCCGCTTGGCCTTCTCCTCCTTCGTTACCCTCTAGACTGAGGTTGTTGCCACTTCATTAACCCTTCTGCCCCTCCCCCCCACGCCCCCCCCCCCCTTCTTGCACCCCCTCGAAGCTGTCCTAGCTGTCGTGTCACTCAGCAGTTGATGTGTTTTAAGTCAGCAGTGACGGAAGTCAGAAGGCCATTTTCTCAAATTCATTTAAAAAAAAAAAAAAAAAGAAAGAAAAAAAGCACAAAGCACTTCTGTCTCACAAGGCAATCGGCACAGAGAGACATTTAGCAAGCGCAGCCACACAGCTGGGAAACAGGGATAAGAGGTAAAAGGGAAAAAGAGATAAAAAGTAAGATTTCTACCACAGAAATACTACAAGGAAATGCAGCAACAAAAAAGACTTACTTAAAGTCATATTTATAAAGGAGCACTCATTACAGACTGATGAGCTGCTGTTTGTGCCAGTGCAGTAGCCAATTTAGAACAAGTGTGCAAGTGAACAAAAAGTAGACAAACCTTGTCTAACATATGACTGGCACAACCGATGTCCTACATACAGTATCATCAGCTATCATATTTTACAATACATGCTTGTTACAGATTCACAGATTAATATGAGGAACATTTGAAAACTGTGTAATCTTGAAAATAAAAGAAGACATGTTTCATATATTGCTCACATGGGAAATGTATGTGGTTTTAACTACTCACTAAAGTGACCTTACAGTGAATGCAGAAGAAAAAGGTTATACGAATTTGAGTTTATGGTTATACAGGGATTTTGATTTGGGACTTTCCAGTTTTATTTCCTGCCAAGAATTCATATTAAAGCTACAACACACTGTTTCTTTATGAAACTGAACTAAAATAAAATATAATAAAACAACATTTGGGAATCAAGGGAAGGGGGAAAAAAACCTTCTAAAACTCTTAGATGTTCCTGAGGTGCTGTAAATCACCCTGGAAATCTTGAAATATTTATTCACAGTAATGTGTACTTCGAGTTGTTGGGTTCAGATTTGTTTCAGGCTTTTGTATGCATTCATCATTTGCCAAGTGAGATACAGTGGATAGAAAAGGTGAACATATGTTTATTTGGTTTGGTTTATTCAGCGATCAGCCATAACTTAAAAACCATTCATATTAAAACCACCTAGGCTTTCGGTTTCTAATATGCTACTGGGGCATCTTTGGGCGTGGCATCTCATGGACTCTGGTTGTCCGACACCGGGACTCATTTGGGTGCTGTGGGTTGCAGTTTAGGGCTTCCGTGGATCGCGCTTGTTTTTCAGCTGGTAGCTTAATTTGGTTAGGATCTGTGGATATCAAAGTGAAAAGATCACACTGCAACATTTAAAAACAAACAAACATACAATTACAATAATTAACAATAATGAATAGTTAATTGCCTTTAAGGTCACAAAACAGTTTTCCTGAAATGTAGGTTCAGTCTCAGAAAATGACTTGATAGCTTGAATGACAATAGCTTACTCTGACCATTCAGTTTTCAAATGCATGGCCACATCGAGGCAGCAACAAACAGCTCCTAAATAAAAGTTGAACATCAGCTGAGGGATATAAAAATATTTGCAAGGCTTTTAAATACCCAGGAGCATTGTTAATTCTATCGTAAACAAGTGAAAAGTGCATGGCACCACCCACGGTCTGTCAAAATCTTTAAATCCATCAAAACTAGGCCACCAGGAACCACCAGGAACCAACTTAAAAAAATACAAACTACAGGAATTTATGGCAAACAGAGAAAAATATGTGCAACAGTAAAGATCTTGCCTGTATTGGAAATTGGCAAGAATAGAACTGTCCAGCTGAAGTCCTGTCTAAAATTCACACAAAGGCACCTGAAGGATCTTGCCACAAGCTAGCAGAAGATTTTGGTGCGATGGAATTATTGGAGAACTTATTGGCATGAGAGTGGGTCATAAAATCATATTCATCCAGGACAATGACAAGCACAAGCACAGAGATTCTAATGAAAATGAATGAAATGTCTTAAAGGTTGCTGCATCATCAAAAGCCAGTTGCAACAGTTCTGCAAAGAGAAGTGTGAGAAGATTGTGGCATGCTGCCCAAAAAAAGTAGTTCCAGTGGAAGCTGCCAAAGGTGCCTCAAGAAATGAGCAAAATGTATTTCCTTTAATTTATTATTATTATTATTATTATTATTATTATTAATGAAGTAAGTTTACTGCATGCGGTATGCTCTGTAGACTTTCTCAAACAAATGGAGTTCCTCAAATGGAGTGCAGTCTCTCAAATTCCTGCCATATTTAAAACTTGGTACTAACAATACATTAGATTAACAGTGATGTCATTTCTATTTTAGTGCTCTCCTTAGCTTGCAGAAAGTCCTTTGCTACACAGACTAAAATTCTTATTGCCTTTGTTTGTGACAGTTGTGGTTTAGAGACACTGAAAGCATCGGATATTCCGTAAATTTTGAAACCATGTTGACTATCCTCACAGAAGTCCACACGCCCATCAGACTCAGGCATCAAAATCACTAGTCACTCTGAGCCTCTTTGAGCATAAAATACACCTATGGAAAAATCTCGGTGTGATGTTTTGTATAATGGATTATAGCAAAGCCACATCTTAAAATTCCTCCAGCATAGGAATTGGACAGTTTGAGATGTCTCTACAGGAAGCCGGGGTGAATTGGGGATTTTTGATTTGCTTCTAGTCTCAGCTCATCACTTTTGGAAATGACCTTGGACAGAGACATGGAAACCACCTCTTTTCATGCTTTTAAACGATTTAGAAAGTCCAGAGTGAAACACCTCTATCAGATCATCTTACCTCAGAGTCAACTTTCCAGGTGTCAAATAATTGGCAAGTAATTTTGGAGGTCAGTATGGGCAATAAAATGAGCAATGCTAAGGCATAAGCATCGGTCTCCTCCTCCTGGGCCAACATGAAGTCAGAGAGTGAAAATGCTAATGATGCTGCTAATATGAGGAGATAACCAATTGCAGAATTGCTTTTTCAAGGTCTGGATACTTTAGAAACATGCTAAAAGATTTTGATGAAGGTCCCCGGCTATCCTATGGGCCCATCTCCATAAGCATAACACGGGGGGTTGCTGACATTGGATCACCGACCGGAGTACCCCTGGACTCTGGTAGGATCTGGAGCACCTGTAAGTCCTCCTCGCACTTGGAGCAGGGACTGGAAGTGCTCGTCCTGTTCTCACAGGGAACTTTTAGTGTTGGATCTGTTGAATGTCTTGATGAGGTTCGGAATGAAGAGGACAAGGTGTATTTTCTTCCAAATCTTTGGTTTCTGCAGCAGTATGACAATTTTGTTTTTGGAACACGGAGGAGACTATAAGAAGGCTGGGGAGCACTACTTTTCACTTTTCAACAGCTTTTTTTTATTAAACCACATAGACACACTCAACTTTTTGCTGGGCAGCTCTCTCTTTTTCTCTAGTTACTGGCCGTTCCTGGAAGCATAAAGAAACCTATTTACAGTAAATGACCTTGTGATAATCGGGGGTGAAAGTAATTTTGAATTCTTACTTTATTTTTGCCACAACCTTCATTCCTTCATATTGTTCACTACTTCTCGGCTCCGTGCATCCTTGAAAAGATTCAATATTTTAAAACTTGTATGGAGTAAAAAGAACTTACAAATGCTTGACATTGCACACAGCAAAAATATTAATTGTAATGATCAAGGTACAACCTTTAACCGGTTTAGGTGAAAATTGACAAAACTTTCAAAATCCTCATAACTTGTTTTGTTTTCATTGATCCTCCCAGAACAAGAATATCAACATCACCGTTCACAGGCTCTGTATTTAGGAAGGAAAGAAGCGCCACATGCAGAGTCACTTAGTGTTTACAGAAAATTCCCTGTTCGTCACCTCACACACAGAGCTGCTGAGCCGCTGTCTGTGTTGTTGGAATAAAACTATATCATCAATATAAGAACTTATTCTTTTACACATTTCACGTTTTTGCAACAAGCGTCTGCCTGCCAAAAACCCAAAGCACTGGGTATTAGCAGCGTATTGGCACAAGCTTGCACTCACATTAATGAGCAGTAATGAAAGATCAAAACAAAACACAATGGTTCAGAGGCAAATTGGAACGACTTAGAAGCAGTTAGTAAGGAGACTAAAGTGTTTTTTAAGATGACATAACATTTTCAGATGTGTTTGATCAGATGTGTTACGCAGTTTTGTCTCTTACCGGCCTACTTTCCTTCACGGTGGTAACACACCACAGGGAAAAGTCCTTGCACTTCACTTATCAACCTGATCTTCTCTGTCTACAGCTAATGCTTGACCATGCCTCTTCGTTCATGGTGCATTACGTAAATTCCATTAAGCTGTGCTTGGCTTATTTGATCACTGAAAATCAATAAGCACAGGTTCAGAAGGATCTATTTTCAAACATAATATTTCTGTATCCACAGATATCTCTTTTTAGCTTAAAGTTATTTTTTATGTTAAAATATTTAAACAACCTTTTTACAGGCATCAAACAGAGCATTCATTCAGTTCAAGGTCAGTAACATATATTGGTATCATTAACATCTGTAAATAAGCAATTCTTGCTTTAGTGCAATAATCTTCCCCGGTATTTTGCCCTTTGAAAATAAAACTCCTAGAAATTTACAGGTTTTTTTTTTTTTGTGATTTATTTTCTACATTCTAAAACACTCACTCACTCACTCTTCATCTATACCGCTTAATCCTGTATTCAGGGTCACACATGGCAGGGTACACCCTGGACAGGGTGCCAATCCATTGCAGGGCACACACACACACACATACACTCACTCATTCACACACTACGGGCAATTTGGGAACGCCAATTAGCCTAATCTACATGTCTTTGGACTGTGGGAGGAAACCGGAGAACCCCATTCTAAAACAATCATAGAGATTTCAACGTTATGAAATAATGCATTAATGCAATGAAGTAAAAACAACAACAAAAATCAGTGTTGTCAATTGCATTTGCAAAACCCACCGAGCATCATGATGAAACTGGCTCTCAAGGAGAACGTCCCTGGAAAGCAAGACCAAAACTTACTACTGCTGTTTCTGCAACAAAAAAACAAAAAAAAACAATTAACAGAAACTCAGATTAGAGCTTTATTAATGCTTTACATGGCAGACATATCTCAATATCATATCTCTAATTATTGTATTTTTTGGACATCTACATCATTGTTCAACAATGTAGAAAAGATTACAAATCAGGAAAGAACACTAAGTTAGAAGGTGTGTCCAAACTTATGATTGGTACTGTAAATATAAACCAGTCTTCTTATAGGTGCTACAAAACACTTGGATCAGTTCAGTAAGTCACGGCAGTCAGTTTTTAATGCCAGTAGGGGGTTTGCAATGGTGCGGTACAGTAAATCTCACTCCTGGAGCGGTGGAGAAGGGTTAGGACAAAAAAGGATGGATAGATAGAGTGTAAAAAGTCAGTGAAGGGTGTGCGTAAAGCTTTATTGTAGTGATGAAATCTGCTCTATTTATTCATTGCTACTCCCAACTGTATATTAGATTGTGAGTGCATTTACAGTCTTTATAACAGTAGAGGTTATGTCAGTTTCTTTCAGTTTTCATTATCTCTGTGTTTCCACCTTTCAAATGTAACGTGATTGCAGAGCCTACTGTACGTCACATAGCCAAAGTGGTTAAAGTGCACACTACATGTGTGTCGAGTTTAGTTCTACTTTTGCAATTAATAAAAAGAATGAAGTGCAGTGCTATTTCCTAATACTGTAGCCCACACATGTGTACCTTAGCTTGAATATAATACAAAACATAGAAGGTTTCATCCGAATACTTTTGAGACAGGACATTTCTTTTTTTTTTTTTTCCTCTTTAGCCCTCAAATATGATTTACCATTAAAAGAGTTGCCTTCAATATAATTTGTGTATTATGCCAGTGTTTTTATCTGCAGGATGATTGAAACATTTTAAGACATATTGTATGATGCCAAAACATTGTATAAAAATAAATGAAACAAAACAAACAAAACAATAACTGTCAGGCAAACAGAAACTGTAACAAAAATGCTGCCAGTAAATCCAGTTTTATACTTCGTAATTTCAGTTGGCTTTTTTACGATTATTACCTGTCATAGAGAGCAAGATGCTTCCAATAACTATACCATAACAGACTGTCTGCTACAGTACCATGTGTCTCCTTCATGTCAGATTAAACTATGAAGATAAATTCAATGTGCTAGCTATAGACCTGGAAGTTAAAATGAATCCTGCTTTTTTTTTAAGTTTTTTTTTTTTTTAAATTTAGGCATGATATAACTGAATTATAACGGAATTGAGAATTTTTTGCCACATGCCTGAATTTAACAAGCTGTTTTTCTTTTAAGTCTCATTTTTCTTTGCTTATTTTGGCCATCCCCAGTAATATGATTGTAGTTTTCCTGTGAGTTTTTATGTGATCATATGCGGTCCACCTTTTGGTAGATTTTTTTGGAGTGTCACAGCAGCGCTCACACTCTGAGATTTTAATCTTCTGACACAGCTAGAACTTTGTTGTCAGCTGTCCTTGGTAGCAGGGGCACTAAATTGGCCATCGGTGAGCATAGACAATTTGTGGACAAATTTGTTGGAACCCTTGCATTAAAGAAAGAAAAATGTACTTTGGTTACTGTGAAACTGAGAAAAGTAATAATAACGAATAATTTAATGAACATCAATTAATGAAAATCAGACGTTGCTTTTAAACTGTGACAAACAAAAAAAAATTAAAAACCAACTTAATGAAGCTGATCTGGCCAAATTAGTTCATACCTCGAGAAAGACTGAAAATAATTTGACCATTGTGACATGTTAAACCTTCATGAGTTTCCTATAATTAGCATCACAGGTGTCCTGAATATTGCAGTCAGTTAGTCAGCCTATTTAAATGGTGAAAGCAAAGGAGAAATTTGTCTGAAGAGATCAATCAAAAATATTATTAAGAAGTTTAAGGTCCATGGGACTGTAGCCAACCTTTCCGAACAATGCTGTAAGAGAAATGGACATCTTTAAAAGAGGTTCAAGGTGAACTCCAAGGTAAACCAGTTTGGGAACGCACCATCTGTTGCTGATCGAGCAAAAGTGCGCTTAATGTTCACAGACGCAAAACTGAAGAAAAGAACACGGAACCTACTGCATGGTGGACATGGGGAAGACTCGGATATGTTCTGGGACGTCTTTTTTGTATCTGGCACAGGGTGTCTTGAATCTGTGCAGGGCGGAATGAAATCCCAAGACTTTCAAGGCATTCTGCCCAGTGTCAGAAAGCTAGGTCTCATTTGATAGTTATACTGTAGGTCTTCCAACAGGAGACTGTGCAGACAGACAGACGGTTGCAGAAGTTTTAGTGAGAGTTAACTGAACAGTTTGCTTAATTGGAGTGACTGTTTTAAAATGTCATGCAATAAAATATTAGGTTAATGGTCGCATCATTTTTGTCCAGGCCAGTTTCATTAGTTTGGTAAATTACTCTGTTGAATCACCATTCAAAAGCAATGTCTGGTTTTCATTTGTTGATGTTTCTTATATTCTTTTCAAGTGGTGTTAATGAGTGTGTGAGTGTATGGTGTGTGCATGTGTGCCCTGCTATGGATTGTCGTCCTGTCCAGGATGTATCCTGCCTCGTGCCCATAATTTCCTGGGATAGGCTCCAGGCCCCCCTCGAACCTGTACAGGATAAGCGATTATCCTAAAAACTATTAGTTCAGAGGGTCACAAACATTTGGATCATTGTAGATTTAGCTTTCACAGTGTGGAATTAAGCATGGATCTGTGCTTAACTCCACTTAAAAAAGTATCCTTAGGCACAGGCCGGCCTACTCAGGCATGGTTTGAATTAAATATGAAAGCCAGTCATACCTAAACACGGAAGTGGGCCACTCTTTAGAACTCAGCTGTCTTTGAAATTCAAGTATGCATGCATACACAGGTACAGGCATAGCTGATAAAATAGGAAGGCTCCTTTCTACAGTATGAAATATCAAAAATATAAGGGACAGCACAAATATGTGCCTTCTACTTTTGTTCTATCAGTGTTTAGTGGTGGCTTGCAAGGCGCAACTACTGTAGGTGCATACTGCTACCTGCTGTTTTGGGGAGAGTAAACAGACAAGTGTATTTGGGTAATAATTTGAAAGCTGGAGAAGGATGTAACAATCATATGCGGGCTCAGTATAAAGCAGACGTGCCTAGTTTGAAAGCAGCCCAAATGAGTGGTGTGTACCATATCCAGTTGTTCCTTCAGATTTATTTATCTAGCTAACAATAGCTGGCTAGTTTGCTAATAGCTGATGTCTGTTTGGCAAAAACATTGTCTTTATCTGCCAGATGTGAGCCGATTACACTGCCACATTTCTTTGGCTGTATTTTTCACGTTCTACCTTTTGTGTTTTGAATTATTATTTTCCATGTTGTTCTTGATGAGGTTGAGACAGTTCAGCTCTGATCCCACAGCTCTCTGTTCTTGCTGTGTTCATGGATGGCTGCTCAGACCCCTGGCACCACCATGTGCCTATGTTTCTGTTGTTTTTGTTTTGAATAATTACTTTAAGTATGAGAAAGCCAGTACTTACAATACAATAAGTTATTACTATTTTTTATTTATTCACAAGCCTCTCTATCTAATCTCGCACTTTTCAGGTTAATTTCATTTTTAACATGTAGTTACAATGCTTCTAGCTAAGATTTCAGTCAATAGCAAGGTTTGACTTGCTATTTTCATGGTTAATATTAGTCTAACTCTATCATCTGTCTTATCAACTGCTTTATTCTGCACAGCATTCAGTCATACTGAAAAGACTATAATAAGAGCAGCAGTTAAATATATTTTATAAGTGAGATTTTTGCTTTCAGATCTTGCAATACATGATGTCATAATAACTAAATATGCTTTATTTTAATTTGTAAGAGTAATGCAAGACTTTCATTCCAAGAAGGTCTCCAAATCAAAAAAAAAAAAAAAAAAAAGATGTATAAAGATATTTTTGTTTATATGGAAAGTTTATTCGGACTAATCACCATAACCTAAGATGAAATATTTCTATTCTGATGGGAGTTGTTCTCTGTACTATGACACCACAGGGCACGGGGCTCCATAGGAAAAAATTATATAGATTTTATACTGTAGCTCTTCAGAGTCACTAGATCTCAACCTGTCTGAAAACCTGTGTGTTTCTTGTTAGACTCAGTCCTTGTTCACTATATGTATATCCGCATCCCTGGTGTTCCTCAATCGTTAACTGTCGCCAACATGGGTGAAAGAATGTCTGTACGGTTCACGGCTCCTAACGCAAGGCTGGATCCCAAATCACTCTCCCAACCTCTGATCAAAGGCTCTACTTGGTGTGTGTGAGAATATATAGCGCACTAGATTTTCATTTAACGCTATTTTCAATTCATCCCCGCACCCTAGGAAGTTAACGTAGCTGATATTATAAATGAAATAAGTGCAAAAAGTTGTTCACCAACTTTGTGTTTTATTCTTCTCACTTAAGAATTTAGAATTTAAAACTATTTTACCCCTGTTATTCACACTAGCTATCAATTGCTAACTGTTAGTTATGGTTAGTTATGGAATGATATGAGTTGGAAATGCAAAAGAACTGGTTATTGAAGTCTTAATCTGCAGATAATAAAAGGTCACTTGAGGTCATGCTACAGTATACTGATCTAAAAGAGGGGAGAGCAGCTGCCTGCTTAAACCCAGAATCAATACAAGTCATGGTAACACTTTTAGCAAGACAATAAATCTGACAGCGTTATGTCAACTTAAACAACACTTTCTTTTTTTTGTAATTGCTTCATTACAAATTGCTGTATGTTTTGATCTTTCATTACTGCTAGTTGAGAATGTGAGTGCTAGCTTCTGCCTATGCGCTGACAGGTTCAAGACTCACCTCATAGCTTTTTTCAGGGATAATGTGAGCTACAAAGCTAATTAGCTTCTGACACAATGCTAAATCCCAAATCCCCTTCTAAACCCTAAACAAGGGCACCACTTTGTGTGCAACAAGGGATTTTACACCTACATAGTGCACTAGCTTTCCATTCCCTGCTTTAAAATCCAACATAGGCCAGCATGATTTATATGCTGGTCTGTTCTGGTTAATACCGGTTAGTGCTGGTCTGATGCTGGTTTAGCTAGTGGACTAGCATAAGTGTACTGATAAGTTCACCAACAAGATATAGCTACTTTTACTGGGTCACCAGCAAGGTTTTGGTAGTTAAAATTTGTTACCATTTTAGTAGCTAATACTGAAAATAGTGTTTGATGTAAATACATGGGCCATATGGTGTTATCTTTAAATGCATTTACATATAAGAGACAGAAATAATCCATGTACTAAAAACATGTAAATACATTAGTTTACAATGATGTACATTTTACAATTATTTTATTAACTATCTGCTGGGTTGTCTTAAAACACAACACAAACCTTTTATATAAATGCTCTGGCATTAAATGCATTAAAAAAAAAAGGTATTCATAGAGAAAATAATTGAAATCACTTAAAACAGAAAAACAGCATACCTGTAGACCAGCATAGCTAGTCGTCAGCTTGACCAGCAATTATACCAGCATATGTTGTGTTTTGGTGCTGGTATACTGGGGACCAGCATCAGTAAGATGCCCAGTATACCAGCACAAGCATCATGTCGCTATAATGCTGGTCACCTTACTGGTCAAGCTGGTGCTCAATGCTCAATGCAAAAGCTCAATTATGTTTTTTTTTAGCAGGGTTTTACATTATTTGGGGATTAACTTTGGAACAATTAGTTAGCTGAGGATATCCTATAGCGGAATAAGCAGAGACATAAAGAAAAATTCACAAGATTTACAGTACTGTCCAACCACCGCCCCGGTTTATTCTACTCACCTTTTGGCTACATACTGTACAGTAGCACCAGTAAATTATACATACTGTAGTACCATAATGTAAAACTACTGTTATAGAATGTCACTACATGTGAATGATTTGGGGTACTGATTTGTCCCCCCCCTGAATTATTGGTGCTATGTACGCTAACTTCCACTATAGGCTACACTTGTTGTTGGTCTTTCGGCTGCTCCTGGCAAGGGGTCGCCACAGACACACTTGGTCCGCACATACAAGCTTGGCACAGGTTTTATGCCGGATGCCCTTCCTGACGCAACCCTCCCATTTCATCCGGGCATATCTGCATACCTGGCTGGGGATTGGGCACTGACTGGGAATCGAACCCAGGCCTTTTGCATGGCAGGCGAAACACCGACCACTAAGCCACTGGTCCAGTGCCCCGCTCCACTATAGGCTCCACTATAGGCTCCACTATAGCTAGTAAATGTTCCTTGTACTCTTACGTTTACTTCTACGTTGAGTAGATTTCAATACGTTCTGTTCAGGTTTTCAAAATATTAGATTGTCCTCAAGAATAGCGAGGGGGGCACAGACAAATTTGAAACAGTGCTGGACTGTTTCTTTGAACATTTGTGCTATTCCAGTTTTGCTCTGTATTGTCAGAAGGTCAGACTGTTCTGGGTCAAACCTTTGTCCTCTGTATAAGATTAGAATTGTGTTTTGTGTACCTGTGGGCAGCTATAGGTTACTTGAGACACAAGACACTGTAAGACCTCTTCACATCTAGTACAGGGAGATGGAGAGAATGACAAACAGGTCAGTGTGTGTGTGTGTGTGTGTGTGTGTGTGTGTGTTTGTGTGTGCGTGTGTGTGTGCGTGTGTGTGTGCGCGTGTGCGTGTGTGTGTGTGTGTGTGTGTGTGTGTTAGTAACCCAAAGGAAATCTTGGCTGTTTTAGAACAAAAGCGGTTTTTATTATGAGGATCAAATAAATATAATCTCAAGGTCAAAACTGTCAGATATTACTATCCTTTTGGGGACATTTATCCCATGTTCTAATAGAAAACAACCCACACATACTTCTACACCTTCTTGCATTATTAGTGGCTTTTTATGGACAGACATTAGCTTTGAAGTGAATTGCTTAATTTGACTGGAATAAGCCCTATGAATTATGAAAGATGTGAGTGAGGAAAATGGGTCAAATATAATGGAGAAGTACTCAACATTTTTTAAGTGCTCTAGGTTTCTGTTCTTTGCAACGCTTAAAAATGAGAGAATGCTTCACTTCATGCATTCTATATATTAAGTTTTTCTCAGCATGAAGTCAGTTCATAAAATAAACTGTATCGATTACCTGTATTAATGGTTCCAAAGTACTTTTGCTTTCCATTTATGAAAATAATGCATAAATTGTATATTCCAGATTTCTTATACAAAAGAAATGTAGGTACTGCGGTAGTTACTGTGAGTTTAAGCTTTACTTCTCACTTCAATCTAAACTTCAGCGATATCCTTTTAACTCTGTTAGGTCTGTATGCGTATTGTACAGTATTAGTATTCTTGAGCTGTAATAACATGCATCCCTGTCCTCTTCTCCAATCCATCCCGGCACGTTCCTTCTTAATCAGACACAGAGTTTGAGACACAAATCCTAATTAAACTAATTATTTCGTTCTGTGAGTCACCAAATTCTCTCTCTAGATGGCTGACTGTTAATGACTTCTGGAGATAGTATGAGGGCTCCCTATTAGCCACACAGTGTCTCGTGTTGCTCACACAGATTGAAATATCATAGATTTATCACAGGATGTTATAAAGAGCAAATCATATGCAGCATTACATTTAGTGTGGCTCACGGACATGTAGCAAAGATTAATCTTTACTACAGTGATGGAAAAGGGAATGCGTGACAGAAAGCTCATCATGAAGCAGCATGGTGGTACAGCGGGTAGCATTGCCACCTTACAGCTCCAGGGTCTCTGTGTGAAGTTATACATGTTCTCCCTGTTTGCATTAGTTTACTCCAGGATCTCTGGTTTCATTGTATGTCCTGAACTTGGGTGGATTGGAGTAGAGCAAGAAATTGCCCCTAGGCGTGGATAACTGTGTGATCGCATGCATGTGTGTGCATGGTGCCCTGTAATGGACTGGCATCACATTTAGTGAGTATTTCCCTCTTGACTCAAGGATAGGCTTTTGATCCATTGTGACTTTGTCCAGAATGATTAGTGAAAATTAGTACCTAAATAAACCGTGGCAAGTTTTATTTACTCATATGTTGATTTGGAGATTCATTGCCACACCCTATACTACCCAGCCACTGCATGGAGGTTTATATTATGTAAGTACAATAAGAATGTTAATATGTAATACTTATGATAAAACAGCTTATATGCATGTGTGCGGGGCATACAAACAGTGAACGCCCAATTGACATTGACAAAAGACTTTTAGCTGCAGTGAAACATTTGAGTGGTGCAAACGTTTCAAATGCAAAAAAAAACAAAAAACGCAGTGAATCCGATCCCAGGAAAGGTGGCTTGGAGCCAACTGCAGTCATTCCCATGAACATTCAGTGAGTGGAATGCTCTTAGGGAAAAACAGCGTGGTTTGATCACCAAGTGCATTCTGTTTTTGCAGGACCTCATACAGTACTGCCCATCCCACCACTCACATATTACAGGAATTCAGCTGAGTTATTGCCGCATCCCCCATACAGTCCTGACCTTGCTTTAAGCCATTTCCACATGTTTGGGCCAATAAAAGAGAACCTTGTGTTCCAGAGTTACAGATGTGAAGCAGGTAGTCTGATCATGTGTCTACTCTACATACTGAGAAAACTTGGTATCCAAGCATTAGTGAAAATAATTAAAAATAAAAAAAACTTAAGTACAGTTAAAATATGACCACTGAATCTGATTCACTAAACGTAAAACCACACCACACAGACATTTTACTGTAGTATCTGGCTTATCCGTTGTTCCCTTTCAAAAGCTACACTTGATGCTGCGTGAAAACGCTATGGGAACATCTCTTTGTTGCCCGGTTGTGAAGCCTGTGCATGTCAAAACTGCCGAATACCTTCGGCTTATAACCTCTGCCAGGCATGACGTCACCGAATAAGGTGCACCTGCAGGTTATAAATAGGAGTGAACCGGAAACATCCTCAGATCTTTTTGTCTTCAGGACCGCTTTGTGTTTGCGTGTGCATGTGCAAGCCATAACGAAAGCAAAAATAAAATAACAGCATTAACTCACCGATATGGCGGAGTTGCTTAAGAGATGCGTGCCTCCGTGCGATAGATCTCTTTCGGAGGGCGATCTTAATGAATTTTGTCTCGAGTGCTTGGGGGAAGAACACGCTCGCCTCGAGCTTCAGGGAGACTGTGAGTACTGTGATCTTCTCCCTATTAAGGTGCTTTGCGCGCGGCTCGCTTCCTTTTAAGAGAAACCGCGAGCCGCGGCGCATTCCTGGGGCTCGCGTGCTGATCTGGCAGACGCGCACGAGACGGAATTTCCCCTTTCTCTCGCGCTCTCTCCGGATCAGGAAGTTTTAGCTTCCGCTTCGCAAGCGCGCTCCGGCGCTTCTTGTGAAAGAGCGGAAGAATCCTCCTCTCTCGCTTCCATGGAAGTAGCCTCCTCACAACGCTCCTCCAGTGCTGACAGAGCTTATGAGGAATTATTAGAGGTTATAACGCGTGCGGTCGAGCGATTGCATATCGACTGGCCGCAGAAGCGAGATTCCCCCAAGCGTTCAAGATTGGACGACCGGTTTCTGTCGTGTGGCCGGGGGGAGGAGCCAAAACGTCTCTCTCTCCCCTTCTTTGATGACCTCCATGATGAATTATCTCTTTCATGGAGCAAGCCGTATTCATCGCGTGTTTTTGTGCCATCGACTTCGACTTATTCGAATATTGTTGATGCGAAAGCACGCGGTTATATGATGATGCCCCAGATAGAAGAGACGCTTGCGGGCTATCTCTCTCCTGGGACATCATCCTCCCTGAAAAAGCCTACTCTCCCCTCCAAGCCGTGTAGATTGACATCTGCTTTGGTGGGGAAAGCTTTTCAGGCAGCAGGTCAGGCTGGCGCTTCACTGCACACCATGGCGGTTTTGCAGGCTTACCAGGCTGACCTGCTGAAGGACCTGAGCACCGGCGGGGTTATTGATGACAGGGCGTTTGCAGAGCTGCGCCGAGCCACAGACCTGTCTCTCCGTGCGACCAAGCAGACGGCCCGTGCTGTGGGTCGTTCTATGGCTGCCATGGTATCCACGGAGAGGCATCTGTGGCTGAACCTCACGGGCATCAAGGATAAGGATCGTGCTGTCCTCCTTGATGCCCCCGTCTCGCCTTCCGGATCTGAGGAGCTTCCTCTCTTCAAAGAAGAAGCCCTGAGGTTCGTGCGCCTGGGGCCGTGGGGGTGTCTCCCCCCAGGGAGGGGCGCCTGGATTTTCATCACAAAACAGGGCCTCCTCCCTGGCACTCCCGGGAGGCCGGTGTTCAATCCCCGCCACCACTGGTGTTTCGGGGAGCGCTGGTCTCCAACGAAAAGTTGGGTGTTCGGGCATCTCCTGCCATACTTCAGGATACCCAACACCTAACACCACCCCATCCAGCCGAAGTGTCAAAGCTCTTGCCCCTTTCGGAGAAGCTGGCAGCATGGAAACTACGGCCAGGCGTATCTCCTTGGGTACAAGGGACTGTAGGCACAGGCTACAGGATTCAGTTTGCACATCGTCCTCCGCGTGGTCTCCACTTCCATGAAACCGGACCGAGCACATCTGCTGGCCCAGGAGTTACAGACTCTGCTGGGCAAAGGGGCCATAGAACATGTTCCCCCCCCAGACAGAGAGTCGGGCTACTACAGTCGGTACTTTTTGGTGCCCAAGAGAGGGGGGGGGGGGGGGGGTGGGGGGTTATGGGTTTGCGTCCGATCTTGGATCTTCGCAGCTTGAACCGCTATCTCAGGAAATCCAGATTCAAAATGTTGACTGTCAAAATGATTGTTTCTCAAATCCAACTAGAGGATTGGTTTGTGACAATCGATCTCAAGGACGCATATTTCCATATAGAAATATTGCCACAGCACAGGAAGTTCCTGAGGTTCGTTTTTGGGGGCGAAGCTTACCAGTATCGGGTCCTTCCATTTGGCCTAGCTCTGTCACCCCGCACATATACAAAATGCATGGATGCAGCTCTGGCTCTTTTACGACTCCAGGGCATCCGTATTTTGAATTACATAGACGACTGGCTGATTCTGGCCCAGTCTCAGGAGCTAGCGCTTCGACATCGGGATGTTGTCCTAGCCCACCTTCATTCTTTAGGATTGAGACTCAACGCTACAAAAAGCGTTCTCCTTCCTGTTCAGAGGACAACATATTTGGGTGTCACATGGGATTCGGTCACAATGCGGGCACAGCTGTCTCCTGCTCGTGTCGAATCCATTCTCAACACCCTGAAGGAAATCAAGCTAGGCCAGAAGGTCACTGTTCATCACTTTCAGAAATCTTTAAGCCTCATGGCAGCTGCGTCCACGGTGATACCTTTGGGCCTTCTGCACATGAGAGCGTTTCAGCTGTGGCTAAGAGCCAGGGGGTTTCATTCAAGGGCCAACCCCAGAGGCTAATAAGGGTTACGCGCCGGGGGCTTCGTACCCTTTCTATGTGGTTCAGACCCCAGTTTCTGACTTTGGGTCCCACTCTAGGTCCGTCTTGTCGTCGCAAGATGCTAATGACAGACGCTTCCCTCACGGGCTGGGGTGCGGTCTTGGATGGCCGTCCAGCACAAGGGAACTGGAGAGGTCATCTTCTCGCGTGGCACATCAATTGCCTCGAAATGATGGCTCTGTTTCTGGCCCTGAAACACTTCCTCCAGCAGTTGAGAGGCTACCATGTTCTAGTGCGGGTGGACAGCACTGCGGTAGTCTCGTACATAAATCGCCAGGGTGGACTGCGCTCGCGCCGCTTGAACAAGCTAGCGCACCAGGTTCTGCTTTGGGCACAGGACAAGTTCCTGTCCCTCAGGGCGATTTACATTCCAGGGCATATGAATGTAGGAGCGGACATGCTATCCAGACAAGCTGTAAAACATGGGGAATGGAAACTCCACCCCGAAGTAGTCAGTCAAATCTGGGAAAGATTTTACGTTCAGAGGTGGACCTCTTTGCCTCACAAGAGGCAGCACAATGCCCCCTTTACTACTCTCTGACTCCTCCAGCTCCCCTGGGTCTGGACGCAATGGCCCACACGTGGCCCAGATTACGCCTTTATGCGTTTCCATCTATAGTTCTGCTCCCAGGAGTCCTGGCGAGGGTCCGTCAACAGGGTTTGCGCCTCTTATTGATAGCGCTCCATTGGCCGACCAGAGTGTGGTTCTCAGATCTAATATCTCTCCTCGACGGCTCACCCTGGGTGATTCCAATGAGGAGGGATCTTCTGTCTCAGGCGCAGGGGACAATACTTCATCCCCAGCCCGAGCTCTGGAACCTTCACGTCTGGCCCCTTAACGGGACCAACTAAGACATGCTGGGCTTTCAGCCAACGTAATTGAAACCATTTTAAGTGCCAGGGCTCCCTCCACTAGAAGAACTTATGCCCTCAAATGGAGTGTATTTGAAAATTGGTGCATGGCAAGACATGTAGACCCAGTTCACTGCCAGATTGTTTCAGTGCTGGAGTTTCTGCAAGAAAAGTTGTCCTCGGGCTTATGCCCTAGTACGCTCAGAACGTACGTAGCCGCTATTTCGGCTTGTCACGCTCTGAATGATGGGGTTTCTGTGGGCAAGCACCATTTAGTTGCCTGTTTTATTCGTGGAGCTAAACGGTTGAAGCCGCCCACTAGAGCGACGGTCCCTTCATGGGACTTAACTATCATACTCGAAGGCCTGGCCGACACCCCTTTCGAACCACTAGAGCCAGCGCCTGTCAGGCTTCTGTCTCTTAAGATGGTTTTTCTTATGGCTATTACTTCTTTGAAGAGGGTTGGGGATCTGCAGGCTCTGTCAGTCTCCCCATCCTGCCTAGACTTTGCCCCTGGGCTAGTCAAAGCTATTCTGCATCCTCACCCGAACTATCTTCCCAAGGTTCCATTCTTGACCATGCACCCAGTTGTTCTCGAAGCCTTCTGTCCTCCGCCTTTCACAGCTCCGGAGCAGGAAAGACTTCACTTACTGTGTCCAGTACGTGCTCTTCGGATCTACGTCCACCGCACTAGCCGGTGGCGTAAGTCAGAGCAGCTCTTTATTTGCCATGGGGGTCGCAACCGGGGGGCGGCTGCCACAAGACACAGGGTGAGAGATGCCATTGCCCTAGCCTATGAGGCACGTGGTCACACTTCGCCTCTGGGAATCAGGGCTCATTCAACCAGGGGGATTGCCTCATCGATTGCCTTGGCAAGAAGCGTCCCCCTGCAGCAGGTGTGTGATGCGGCGGGCTGGTCCTCTCCACACACGTTTGTTAGATCTTATAGTCTGGATGTCAATGCTACTCCGGGTTCGCGGATCCTTGAATCAGCATCCCAGAGCTAGGTCTGAGACCTTCTCGGCTTGTGCGCACACGCTACACAACCTGGGGGTCCAGACACTTGCAGTGCGGCGGCGTTGGTATTCTCGTTCCCATAGCGTTTTCACGCAGCATCGAGTGTAGCTTTTGAAAGGGAACGTCTCGGGTTACTTGGCTGTAACCCTGTTCCCTGATAAAGCGGGAATGAGATGCTGCGTTCCGATGCCGCGCTGCTGGCGTGTGTCTGGACGTCCTTCAGACAAAATTGACCTTAGGATGTTTCCGGTTCACTCCTATTTATAACCTGCAGGTGCACCTTATTCGGTGACGTCATGCCTGGCAGAGGTTATAAGCCGAAGGTATTCGGCGGTTTTGACATGCACAGGCTTCACAACCGGGCAACAAAGAGATGTTCCCATAGCGTTTTCACGCAGCATCTCGTTCCCGCTTTATCAGGGAACAGGGTTACAGCCAAGTAACCCGAGACGTTTTTCACTATACTGTCAGGCTTGTTCTGCGTATCTCCCTGTACTCTCTCTGCCTAGTTGTTTCTTGTGGTTTTCCTTTGCGCTAGCTGTCATGTTTTCCTATTAATAAAGTTGTGACTCTTTCTGGCATAATATTGGAAGCTGTCCTTGTTTCTGTCTGAATACTGACAGGCTGAGGGTGTAACTGTTGGCCCACAACCACCATGGCCACTTTGTGTAGGTTGAACTGGCATCGAAGTAAAGCAAGTGAAGCCAGTGTTAGCTGAGAATCCACAAATCACCATCATATTTTTAGTGAATGCTGATTTGTTATGGAGATATATTCCTTCAGTTCCTTCTTAATTGATTTAATGGTGTTCAGTGGGATGTTCAAAGTGAGGGCACTAATTATGTGATGGCAACTAGTTGCGCAATAACTAATTTAGGGGTTTTAGAGCAATACCGGACAGCTCTTATTACAACTTTTATGATAGTCATTACTGAACATTTGTAAATAATTTAGCAAAAGTATTAAAGCAGTAGAATACAATACAGCGCAGTGCAATCAGTAAAGCTGATGTATTGATGCAGAAGGCTTGAATGACTCTCAGGATGAGCTCAGGCGTCATTATAAATTTTACATTGCCAGATTATGTTATTGTATAAAACCACTATCCAATATTAGGAGGTTAATTTCAGAGTTTGGATGCTTTGCCAAATTTATGTAAAATCGAGTAAAAATAATTCCAAATTTAAAACCAGAGTTTTTCATTTCCATGTATCTACATAATCAGCTTTTTGCCCTAGTACACAAATATGCATAAGGTACGAAGGGTGGACAGTCACTCCTAGAAGCAAATCTTGGTATGCACAGATATGAATATTTAACATGAAGAACAAAGCTGAACTTTTCTTTTCACATCGATGTATGAGCACTCCTGGGTGTTTGTGTGTGTGATGTTCTGTGCTTTTATAACCCACTGCCTTAAAGGATCCCCCTGTTCCCTTGCGATGGCAACAGCATGGGAAAAAAAGGAAGATATGGTTTTCACTCATCAATATTCACCTTGTAGCTTCACACCAGGGGGTGGCAAAATTCAGGCAGGGCTGCTGCCTGCCTGTGTGTGTGTGTGTGTGTGTGTGTGTGTGTGTGTGTGTGTGTGTGTGTGTGTGTGTGTGTGTGTGTGTGTGTGTGTGTGTGTGTGTACGTCTGTATGGTATGAGAGAGTGAATTACCGCAGGAGGTATGCCTACTGTCATGTAATCTCCCCCCCTCTCTCTCTTCTGCCCCCCTGTAGGATGGTGTGATTCCATTCAAATCACTGTGATGTTTCCACTGGTTGCTTTAATGTCCTCAATACTGAAAGTTTAGTTTTAATGATTTTATTGCTAAAAAATAAATTTCACAAAATCATACGCTTTAAATTTTCCTTATTAAATAGGGCCAAGTATACAGCAGGGGTATTCATTATTAGAGGGTAGTTTTTTTCTCCCTTAGCCCTCACCCAGGAATCTTAGAAGCATATATATATATATATATATTTTTTTTTTCTGTTCAGGATGTAGGAAGTTGCCACACTAAATAACAGGGTTAAATAAAGTTCTAGTATGACTTGGGCAGGATGCGATTTCCAGCCATCTGGAAACCTGCATGTCTCCAACACTAAGTAATGTTGCCAGAGGACATCTGTAGTTATTATGAATTATTATGGGATATCAGTAACAGTGTTAGGCTTTGTATCTTCACAATGCATGCATGATTATTGCACATCAAATTTAATGTGTATAATATACGCTTTATTTGAATACGCTGGTTGCTTTGACCTTAGTTTACTTGACCATAAAAGTGACAATATTCAAATGCTTGTGGACACTTCACCATCACAATCATGTTATTTTTTTTATATCACATTCAAGATTTAGTTCCCCGTTGCTGTTGTAATAACCTTCAGTTTTCCGAAAAGGCTTTGTCCATTAGAGCACTGAAGATGGGCTGGTGCTCACTTGGCGTTCCAGTTCATTCCAAAGGTGCTCGGTGGGATTGAGGTCAGGGCCCTTTAAAGGATACTTGAGTTCTTCCTCACCAACCATACAGTAGCAAACCAATTGTGTCATGGAGTTTCAGCTTTTTGTCATCCTGAAACATGCTTAACCCACACGTTCCAGTGAATGCCACAGCAAAGAAAGACATTCTGTACAATTGTACACTTCCAACATTGTGTCAAGACTCACACCACATGTGGCGGTGGTTTTTGTTACTTTTGTCCTACTCATCTGACAAGGTTTTTCAATATTGTCTATGCTTTATCCATCCATCTATGAACCTCTGTAGTCCAACTAGGGACCTTGGAGGCCAGTGGTGACCATTTATTTATTCCCATTTTTACACGTTTGGTAAGATCTCTAGACAACATTTACACACGCATTCACATGCCACGAGCACTGTGGGAGGAAACCGGAGTACCCGGAGGAAACTCATCAAGCATGGGGAGAACATGCAAACTCCATGCACACAGACCCAGAGGTGGGAATCGAACCCCGACCCTGGAGGTGCAAGATGACAATTAACTACTCATCAAGCATGGGGAGAACATGCAAACTCCATGCACACAGACCCAGAGGTGGGAATCGAACCCCGACCCTGGAGGTGCAAGATGACAGTTAACTACTGTACTAAGCCTCCATGTTGCCCTATACAGTATTTTATACTTCTACATTTTACATTCAACCAGGATTAGGTTGTGGTAATTATTGGAAGGCTCCTTATTGGAAGGAGATGATAAAAATGCATCATGGAGTGTCTTTATATGAGACAAAAACCCCACAAAAGATCTTGTTATTTGAGTGTTAATTGAAATGTTAAGTGTTTATAGGCTCGCCTTTTGTTCACCAGTCACTGTAAAAATATATTAGTCATGTGGCTGGCATCTAATTGGAAATAGCTATCTACTGTATAAGCTTTATAGCTGGAAGATGCAGTGCTTCATGGAGAAATTGCCGTGTCCAGTACCATCCATTATGACTTGTGCCATGATAGTGCGAAACTTACAGCAGATAATCATGTGCACCAGGATGTTATCACCATCATGTTTTACCATAGCAGTGACGTTCTTCAGATGTTACTACATTTCAACAGATTTGGTATAATATGAGAACATCAGTGAATCATTATGATACTTTGATACTTGGAGCTCTCATGCAGCACAGTGATAAGATGATGATTCTACCCCTTTCTCAAGAGATCACTAGTTTGTATTGGCCCTGGTCTTAGATTTATTCAGTAGAAATATCCTGGGTAACTGGGAGAGACGCTCAGCTCAGCAGGTACTGTACGTACTGTTTGTTTAGATGCCCTGCGATATTGCATTAGCAGTAGTTTAAAAGGATATGTTATTGATTCGTCTTTCAGAAGTATTCCCTCATAAAAAAATATTTCATTTTAAATTCCAAGGGTATGTTTTATTATTAATAATAAACGGAATAGTTGCATGACTCCATGTGGGTAGTGTGGTGAACGGTGTCACACGTACACGTTTTTTTTTTTTTTTCCTTTTGACAGAGGGTCCTTAGAAAGCTCACTTTTTGACTGTTCCTGTTAGCTCTTTTATACAGTTGCTTTTGATGAATTAATGAAATACTGCCTCTGCACCTGTGGTCATGAGAACTTTCAAGTTTTTCCTGGACCTTCCCAAGCGGACTGCGCATTTCCATATCTCTGAAAGTCAGTAACTTTTTCCTAAACTCGCTCCTACAATGTGCTGACACTCAGTTATCCACTTAGGAATGACAGCCTGACCTGGGTAACGTCTGGCATCTAGGTTTTAATGATATTCTTGACTATGCTCACAGGAATACTTAAAACCTTTGAACAGGTTTTTAGATCTTCAGACTCGCATCTGAAATCCTTTTTAAAAAGCTTTCTACCATACTCGACTATTTGCATTTAAATGGATTTCCAAACAATGGAAGCTCTTAACTTGGTGGGGCAATATACAGTAGAGTATTTAGTCTGAGTTTTCGCTCCAGCTTGCCCCTTCCAAAAAAATATTCCAAATCGAAAGAGCATTTCCAGGTCAGGGGCTTGCGCATCTGATCAGATGGTGTTTGAGTAAACTAACTCTATTTTAAACCCTTTTATCCAGAAGCAGAGTTTTTGGAATGCAGCCAGTGTTTTTTGAAAGGTACTGTATGATTTTTACAACAGCAGAAGATACACATGGGTCTTGTAGTAGGAAATGATCACACTACCGTTGAGCTGATGCAGTCAGCCGCAGTCTACGACAGAGCTGGAAAAAGAAAAAGAAAACGTTGAACGTACATTCTGCACTGTAGCAAACTCACGGACGCCGGAAGTCTCTGAATATGAATACACAAACAAGTCTGACAAGATACAGCATCCTGGCTTTCACTTTGTTTGTGCCACTTTGATAGCAGGACTCTGCTTCGCACATACTGTAGAGGTTTGATATTATTTCACTGGCTATACACTGGTTTTGCTGTTATATGATCAGTACATGCTGTAAGGGCCAGTGTAGTAACTAATAAACTGTTTATACAGAGATTGTGTGACTCACTCCATCTTTAGTTAAGGGCCTTGCTCAAGGGCCCCAGGTAGTAACTTGGTGGTAAGGGGGTTTGAACCTGGGACCTTCTGATCACAAATTTGATAAAAACATTGACAAAAGTTTCTCCAAATCTATTTAAAAAATAAAAAAAATGTTTTGAAAAAAATGTTACTAATTTTTAGTAGTCAATAAATATAATAATTATTATAAAATAATGAATAGATTTGTTGATCATCTAAAAATACCCAGGAACTGTGAGCTATTAATTAACAAATGTATTTATTTATGTTACATTTTATATTATATTTGCTATCATGATGAGGTGTTCAAGTCAAACTGGGACTTTGTAGAATGCAGACAAAACACTATTGTAAGAGTAAAAACAATGTTACACTGCTACACTAATCCCATTTTTACCCCAGTGTTTTACTGGTGCATGATTGAACTTCCCGTATCCTATCTGAAACACTGGCCTCCCAGGAACTCATTCAAAAAAGCCCAAAAAAGTGGAAATGGCTTGGAGCGAGGTCAGGACTGTACTGGGGATGTGGCAAAAACTGGCAACAAATTATCCATATAAGTAGTTTTTCAGGAATCAGGAGTTACACCTGTTGAATTTTTGCAGTGGGATCCGAGCAGAGGCATTTGTAGTGTGTAGAGTGTCGGGGCTCTAGGCTAAAGTTTGCAGAGGGCCTAACCAAACCAGCATTAAACACCATTGTCTTATAAATAATAAATAGCTTTGTCAGACATTAAGGCCCTCCTACTGGTCTGGGGCCCCCAAGTAGTTGCTTGCCTTGCCTGTTGCCTGTCATGATCGGCGTTCATGGACCTACGGCCTTCATTACAATGTTTGCACCGTTCATTTGGTTTTATGCCCTCAATTTAATTGCACTTCCCGGTTTAACTTGAATGCCCCATGTATATTCAATTGAAAAATATTACTATTAATATACAGTTATACAGTATCCATACCAGCCGTAGTAAAATAAACACACTTTTCTGCAAGTGTCTAGATGTTTCTGACTATTCATGTGTTTTAAATGACTATTCACGTATTCAATCAAAGACACTGAGATTGGGAGTATGTGTGCTTGTGCCTCCGCATCACTGTGTGGTATTTGAGAGACAGAGGAAGAGAGAGAGAAGCTGAGGAGACATTACCAAGTCCAGATGGCAGGAATTGGGAGGGGAGGGGGGGGGGGGGGGGGGGGCTAGGTCATCGCTGCTAGTCAGGACAAAAGCTCAGCAGAACAGATGGAGAATAAGGAGACCATAAAACCATATTGCAGTTGTTTTTTATACCTCTAATAGCTTTTATACTGATGCTTATGAACCCTAAAGCTTATTAATACTCCCACAGACTACTGATACACTGCCACGCCAAGCTGCTTTTAGTTTAGTCCGGGATTATCTTGTAATTGCATTATGAATAAGCCAGGCATCTGTGGAAGCTCTTGTATAATGTTAGTACACACGAAACATTAAGATGCATTTTAGTGGTGCTTGTAGCGTTCCAGCCTAACAGCTCCAGGGTTTGATGGCTGGGCTCTAGTTACTGTCTGTGCTGAGTTTTCATGTTCACACCATGTCTACTTGGCTTTCCTTCCACTTCTCCGAAGACATGCTGGTAGGTGGATTGATGACTCTAAATTGCCTTAGGTGTGAAAGTGTGTGTGTGTGTGTGTGTGTGTGTGTGTGTGTGTGTGTGTGTGTGTGTGTCTACATAGTGCCCTGCGATGAACTTGTATCCCATCTAAGGTGAAATATCATGCCTTTCTCATGCTCATGGAATCCACTGCAAACTATGGTCAAGCAGAATAAAGCAGGGGAAAAAAAAACATGATCGGTAGGCTGGCCTGGTGGAACAGGTAGCTCCAGGGTCCTGGGTTTAATATATGGGCTTAGGGTGGAAGCACAGTTTACAGTCTGTATGGCGTTTTGCATATTATCTTTATGTTTTTATGGGTTTCCATCCAAGCTTCCAAAATATTATGACTTAATTACCATCTCTAAATTCCCCCTAGATGTGGATTTGGATGCATAGTGACTGCAATGGACTGACGTCGCAGATAGGGTGTATTTTCACCGTATGCTTAGTGTAGCCCGGATATCTCCCGGTTCCACAGCAATACTGTAAATGTGATGGTGGTGACAGTATTCTGGCATCTTGATATACTATGAGAGGGAACGCTGAAATAATTATGTTGCTTTAGGCATGACAGTATTGTCACCAGAATCATTATTCCAAAAGAAATATAAAATACTGTATGCACCACGATTTTTAAAACAAGGCTTAAGATTGAGTTTCTAACTCAACCAAGACTTGAATATATTTGGAAAATTATGCCCGAAGTGCAAAGTTTGCTTTATCTTAGCATAATTCCCAGTCCACTAAAACTCCCAGAACTTCTGCATTGCTTCAGGCTATACTGAAAATTGGAAAAGCTGTTGTGGTTCGGTAAGGTGCCTTTGACAACCCTCTAAAATAATGGACAGAAATAATTTTCCTTGCTCTTTTGGAAACCAGCATTTATGCAAGTGTGTGCATGTTCATGTATGCTGCGAGCACTTATTAGGGTTGTAATCTAATCACATTCTCCTGATGTCATTTTTTAGTAGGCTGGGCACAGGAACATTTTCTTCATGCTCTGATAAATAAAGCAAGAAATGCGCATAAACTGCCCTATGAAAGCAGTAACACCAAGAAGCAGAAGAAGAAGAAGAAGAAGAAAAAAACATCAGTGTGGTATGGAGATCTGTGATGGAAATGATGCAGAATAAAGTGTCATGAATAATTGAAAAGGTTTTTGAAAAATTCATTATTACCCGACTGATTTGAAGGTCACCACATGTCGAGAGCACAGACCCTGTGAGGGGATTCATGTTAAAGCCAGCAAACAGATTTATAACCACTTTGTACAAAGAGCTTTCAGAAAAAAATACAAGAGAAACATAATGGCAAACCTCCATGCACAAATGACTTTTATTATAAATTTATGACTGTTAAACTGTCACACTGGATTTACTGCATTTAAATATAAGGGAAAATTTATAAAGAGTGGTAAACACTTATAATCATGAACGCTTACAGCAGATTGCGTAATCACACCCAGTGGCAGTACAGCAAGTCGATTAATAGCAGAACGTCAGTTCTTTTGGTTGTAATTTAAAGGCAGTAATATCTATCAGCTTTGTGACTTTATACATTCAATATATGGTGGGCGTTCTAGTTAAGCTGGGAATTTTGATTGTGCATAAAAACAGAAGAGTTGTGAGTAAAAACAACCTGTATTTCTCTATATAATCCCCTGCATCACTAATGCACTCATCCCAGTGTTTCACTAGTGCTCTGTACCATCACGGTAACAGGTTTTCTCAGCATGCCGGAGTCATGATCAGGCTGCCTGCTTCATGTCATCATCACTACTAAAATGCTGAAATGAGTCGGACCAAGGTCAGGACTGTACGGGGTATGTGGCAATAACCACCAATCAAGGTTCTGCCATGTGCAAGTGGTGCGGTTGGCAGCATGAGGTGCATTGTCCTGCAAAAACAGAATGTCTTTTGTGATCAAACCACACTGGGTTAAAAAATTTTTTCTGAGAGCGTTCCACTTGCCGAATGTTCACGGGAACGACTACAAGCCTCGGGCTCCGAGCCTCCTTGGCTAGGATCGTTATTCACAGGCATACTGTATGTCCTCCTTTAAAACACTGGCACCGGTCGAATGATTTACTGCGGCTGAGAGTCTGATCACAGTACTGTGCTTGAAGTCTTCTGTAAGCATCAGTTGGTGTACACCTTCATTCATGTGATGAAAGAAATGTCCCAGTTTGACTTGAACGCCTCTCGTAAAATGAGACGGTATCCGTTCAGATACAAAGTAACAGCTTGGTGATAGGCATATAGGCAGTGAGTAGAGACAGAGCTTAGCTTCTGCCTTATTATGGTAAGTCCGAGTCTGTAATCAGTGACACTTAAACAGCAATAACCTATAACCTGAAGCAGGTGAAATGAGCACGGGTCCAAACCCAGAAGTTCAATGAAATGCAGTACTGAAAAACATGACTGAGACTGAAAGTAAGTAATTGCATGATAAGATTTGTTCAGAATCATACAAACGATATATAAACAGAACTAACACAGAACAGGTCATGATTGAGGCCTTTTCTTAAATCACAACTTTTTTTTCTCTCTCTCTTCCCATACATAACTAGCATTAACATTACATGTGGGGAACAGAAATCTGAATATTTGTTATTTATTTGTCCCGAAATACTACACTAAAGGGTTCTTTTTATTTTTCAGAGAGGGAAACTTTATTAATACTCATATTGTGTGTGTGTGTGTGTGTGCGTACCTAGATAGCACTTAGAGCTGTAGAGCCAAACACTTTATCATAGCTTAGGAAAAATGGCCATGATTTGCTCATTTAATGGGCCAGCCATGCAGACTATTGTCTATTTATTACATTTGGCTTTCCCTATGGATCATTACCATGAGTCTTCCCCAGATTTGTGCCGAGCCCACATAATTCACTCTATATTAAATCAACGAATATTAATATTTTCTGTACGAGAGCTCAGAGTGAGCCGCTTAAAAAAAACCACGACCTGAAGGTAGGCCTATGCATTTGGTAAAGATGCTTCAATTAGGCCAATCTGTGATTTTGTGTTTTGTACATTTGTACAGTTAATGCATTTGTGAAATTAGATTTGGTACGGATTAGATTTGGTATCAAACCAAATTTGCAAGTCATTCCCCTGTGCAAGAGAGCTTTTCATCTCGACTTTTCTTTTATGGCAACATTCTGCTTAGGAGTGCATAGTAGCCCATCTAGGACACTGCATTATTTTTCCACAGACGGTTTAGATGTCTTCTCTCTAGAGTGTGCACTGTGCTGAGTGCTTTGAAGTCACTTATGGTACTCTGCATACAGACAACTCAGGTTTGATGAGCTCAGTATGTGGCAGAATATATATTTTCTATTTCTAAAGCCTTACTAGATGAATTGTTCATGTCATAACATCACCTCTATGTGACTCTCCGGTATTTTTATAATAGCATTCAGAATGCACCTGGATATAACTTGCTTTGCCGGAGATTTTATCAGTGTTTTGTTTCAGAGCTGTATGAGTCATGTGCATTCATACACATGGACAGTTTGACATTAAATTGCCTCTGCTAAGTAATTGCTATTTTGCACTGTAGTATAATATCAGTTGCACTATAATCTAGTTTTATTGCTGGTCGAATAGACCTACAGTTACTGCTACTGTTACACTGCTTTCTGAGATTTAAAGTGGTTTTCAACATCAAAGTCATATATGCTTCTTCTGTTGTCTGAAAGTTGTCTCATTTCCCGGCGTAAGAGTGCCCTGTGCAAAAAACAACCTCCATAAGACATGGTTTGCCAAGGTTGAAGTGGAACGTCTTGAGTAACCTGCACAAAGCCCTTTCCTCAACCTTGCCGCACATCTTTGGTTTAAACTGAAAAAGTCTAGGGGAATGTATTCGTAGTTAAGTAAAGACTGTTATAGCAGCAAAGGTGGGACCGGGCAAGCACACACTGTATAATGGTATGAGGTGTGGCTATATAATCTTTGAACTAAAAGTTTGCTTAATACCAAAACAATTCTTTTCTCTTAGAGTTGCCCAGAGAAAATATTTTCTCTGGGCAACTCTAAGAAAGAGATAATTCTAGGAATAAACTTTAAGCATGATGGATGGTACTAGCATCACCATAAATCAGTTGGCAGATGTAGATCACTGCCTATAAAAAAGAGACAAAAGAACCCACAGACAAATGATAGAGTCTATTATTAATGTGTATCTGTGATCAGTCACTCAAGAAGAGATATTTTAACTTCAAGTATAGCAGTTAAAGTAAAGGATACTGCATATTATGTGGGTAGTATGCAAGTAACTGCTAAATGAATTCTTTATTCATACAGTATATTGCATCTGCAATAAAGTAATTTAGCAGTGCAACATATCCTGACAAGTATGGAACTTAGTTGGTAAACAAATAATGGTACATTGCTTCAATTTTTAAGGTAAAGCTTAGTTAAGAAAGATCACATGAGAGGGAGTGCTGTTGTGCTGGATATCCAGCACTGCTGTCATGTGGCTGTAGGCATGAGACCGCAGCATGAGCTTCAAAAGCATCGCAGCCATGCTGATATTCAGTACAACAGCATGACCTTGAGTCTGATATTACTTTTACACAACAGTTCCACAAATGCCATTTATTATTAACAGATTATGATTTGCTGATCAGTTATTTTATTTCATCATCACATATACTTAATATAACTAACATACTGTATACACATATAACACATATAACTAACTGGTGACTGACCGATATTGACAGACATTTAATGTAATTAACAGTTGCAGTGATGGCTCAAGTGGTTAAGGTTCTCGGTTACTGATTGGCAGGTCAGGGGTTCAAGCCCCAGCAACGGCCCTGTATCCTGGCCGACCCTGTACTCTGACCCCAGCTTCCTTATTGGGATATCTGAAAGAATGTATTTCAATATGATGTAAGGTACATGTAACAAATAATGAAATCTTATATGAAAAATTAACAGGGGGGAAAGTAGCTTTACATTCTTACCAGTAATATGCAGCCAAAAGGTGAGAAGAATAAACCATGGTGCGAATATTAACTTTATAATCGCTATGTGAAATCTAGAAAGCCAGTGCGATAAGGTGTACGATCACTTATTCCACACACCATGTAGTGCCCTTGATTAGGGGTTAGAAAGGGATTAGGGATTCTAGTTAGGTTTGTAGCCTTACATAAAAGAGCATGAACAATTCAGATGCAATTCAGATGACTTAGAAGTAATTATTAAGTGTTGTTTAATATGCCATAACATAATCAGAAGTGTTGCCTTGCTAAAAGTGCTTCTTGTTTGGTTTTGAATGTGTTTTGAATGAGTTTTGGCAGGCAGCTGCTTTTCACTCTTCACCCATGCTGGTACCCAACAGTCTCACTGATGACAGCGTAATTAATGGTTATCAGAACACCTATGACGTGGAGTGATACATGTAGTTAAACTACCCAGTGCTGTTACTTTTTATTATTGTCACTCGTGGAAGGCTTCTCGTCTAATCCGATTACTCAGCCGAAAACTCATAAATGCAAAACAAACTACAGAGCTATTTATGTTTGAAAACTGTACTTCTAAAACCATACTTCCCAAAGTTTTAGATCGCAGGATAACAGTAACAGAAATATTAAAGCAGAAAATTCACAGCTGTACTACACTCAGCTGAACTGCACACTGGTATCCACCATTTCCCCTGAATTGTCTTCAGATCTTAATAAAACCAATCTGTCCAATAGTATAAAGTTAAGACCTATAAAAAATTGCAGTAATATCATGTGCTTTGCTCTGGAAGACACATTGCATCTTGGTGGCGAATGAATCACAGAACCTTGCTGACAATGTTTTTCCTGACCTCTCACTGAAGAAGACATAATCACTTTCTTTGTAATCTGTAAACCAGATTATCAACGATTGGAGATAAATTGCAGCCGCCTCAGCAGCAAAGACTGCTGTTGCTCCTGATGGTGCCAGTGTTACCTTCAGATGAAGGGCTTATAGTGTCCCTGAATTTAATTGGTTTTTGTAGTAGGTTGTAAAACCCTCTCTCGATTCTAACGACTCACACTGAGCCGCTGGATTTCAGCGTAACTAACATAAACTAACACTGGAGTTATTAAGAACCAAGCTTTGTTTCTGTCCTCTGGATCAGCCTTTCTCAGATTCCTCTGTGTAAGTGATCAATACAAGGACTCATGAAGTGAAATAACCGTATAATATGCATCCTTGGACACTTAGGTGTGTAATGAAATGGATATAGTCTTGGTCTGTGACAAAATGCTTCTAGTCCTTCAGGATTATAAAAATACAGAAGAGTTTATAGTGTCCTGTGTTTTCCATGGTTGACGGCAATGTGTCTTTTATCTTTATTTATATTATCATGGCATAAAACTATTCTATTTTGTACAGGTCTGTAATTCTGACATGACTGTCGCTTGCCAGACACTTTATTAGGAACACCTGTACACTTACTTCGTCATGCAATTATCCAATAACCCAATCATGCGGCAGCAGTTCAGATCATAAAATGATACTGGAAAAAAGTAATCTTAGTGAGTTAGACAATTAGCAATGGTAGTTAACGCCAGAAGGGGTTATTTGAATATTTCAGAACCTGATGTTCTGCTGGGAGTTTCACACTCAGCCGTCTATAGAGATGACACAGAATGGTTTAAGAAAAGAAAAGACTTCCAGTGAGCAGCAGTCCTGTGGGCAAAACTAGCTTGGTGATGAAATACACCAGAGAGGTTTGTGACTTGTTTTGAATGTCAAACCTTATGATCACTGTCTAGTAAAACGTAACATTAAAAAATAATCAGAGTATTACATGTGACCTCAGTCATTTCATAAAGACCGAGGAAACTTTTCACATACAGTGGGTAGGTTAAACAGATATAGATGGTTGTCTCCAGACCTCTGTCTTTCAAATATAAAAAGACATCAATATATATATATATATATATATATATATATATATATATATATATATATATTTTTTTTTAGAATTTTACTATTAATTCTAGATCAGATTTTTTTTTAAAGATTATTTGTTGAGAAATCTCTTGGACGTTTGTGGAAACAGCACCTCTGACCGCAGTAAAAGTCAAATAGCCAATTAATTTTTGCTGTACACATCATGCTATAGACCTTTTGCAGCTGACATCTCAATGTCCGTCTGCGATGGTCCCGCCCAAATCCTACGGCCTGTTGCCAATTCCAAAAACCACATTCACAACCAGTCATGGAAGCATTTTGAGCAAGAAACCACATCTGATAACATTGTCATCTTAAAAAAAACACTTTAAGTAATTGCTTCCAAGTCATTCGAAATTGCCTATAAACTGTACATGTTGTGTTTCATAGTTAACTAGCGCCTAACACAAAGCTGTATCCCAAATGCCTCTCTAATACCTGAACAAGGGCCCTACTTGGTATGTGGAACAGGGGATTTTACACCCTACATAGTACACTAGCTTTCCATTTCACTCTATTTGGAATTAAACACTGGAAGTTAGTTAGTTCCTAATTAGAAAGCTCGAATGTCATGATTATTTACCTGCACATCATTTTATGAAGCATTTTTTTTTCTTCATTTTTTTCATTTTGTGAAGCTGCTTTGAGACAATGACCATTGTTAAAAGCGCTATATAAATAAAATTGAATTGAATAAAGCACAGCATTTTACATAGCATGGTCTGATTTGCAAAAGAAGCACAGAATGAGCAAACGCTATCACTAGCAAACGCCACCAAAACCAGGGGAAATCACATATTTTTACACAGCCTGTGGCAATCACTTTATGATAAAAAGTCAAACTTTTGGAAATTTATATCCTTATTACTGTCATCCGTTTTCATATTATTTGTTTATCTTTCAAGTAAGTTACGAAGTCCACCACAACATACTACACATGAAAATAATTAGCGGAACAGACGCTATCAGTTCATATGTTACTCTCTTATCTGTTTGAGAAAGCATTAGGTAATAGTTCTCCTTTCGTTGTCTCTGAAATACACATCAAACATAGGGAACACAGTAGAGCAGTACTGAACTAAGTCACGAAATCAAGGATGCAGCTGTCTATTTGCCTTGGTGTGTGTATGTGTGTGTGTGTGTATAGCACTGGTGATCACTTTAGGACCACACAGAAATTACAGCTTCCACTAATGATTTCACAAAAATTGGTGCAGTGCAATATCCCACTGCAATATCACATTATTCCTTGATTCATTAACAGAGTACAGTGAACCCTTTACACAGAGCTAATACACACCCAGGGAAGCCTGTGCATCAATAGTGTGTGCTAGGTGTGTACTTTCTGAGTTAATGGGACAAAAGATTACTGCTCATTGGGCATCGGGATTTTAATGCATCATTCTCTCATCCCGTATGGAGGAGGCACAGTTCTGTGAAGTGTGGGCAGGAGTGTTTTGTGCAGAAAAGCAAAAAAAAAAAAAAACCCTTTTATTTGGACAATGAACTCTTTGCACTCAGCATTAAAATTCATTTCAGCAGACACATGAGGTGCAAATTTGAAGGTTGAAGGGCAAGGTGAAAGGTTAAAGATGTAATATTTATATACTGTATTCATATACACTGCATGGAAGAATTCCAGTGGACTGCCTTTTGCTTTGATTATGGCTGTGGCATTATTTTTAAAGGCAATTTTACAACATTTATTTCCAACCAGATTCGCATTAATTTCTCTCCAAGATTTTGTATTGATGTTAGGCGAGTCAGACCGCTGTGTAACGTCTTCTTCTCCAAAGATTCTAACCCCAGAGATTCTCAATGGGGTTAAGGTCTGGACTCTGTGGTGGCCAATCCATGTGTGAAAATGATGCCACATGCTCCCTGAACGACTCTTTCACAATTTGAGCCTGATGAATCTTGGCATCTTCATCTTGTAAAATGCCCGTGCTATCAGAAAAGAGAAATTCATTAATGAAAAAAAAAAAATAAAAAAATCAGTGTATCCAGGTTGTATTCAGTTCATCCAAGTTTTCGGGGACATAACGTTTTGAACCTAGACCTGACCAACAGAAGCAAGCTCAGATCATAACACTGCCCCCACGGGCTTGGCGCCTACGGTTGGCACTAGGGATGATGGCACTATCATCATTACTAGGTAAATCTGGACTCATCAAACCACGCAATCTTTTTCCAATGCTGCACAGTTTATTCTTTATGCTCCCTAGCAAACTGAAGCCTTTTTTGCGGAGTAATCTCACTGAGAAGTCGTTTTCTTAAGGCTACACAGCTGATTAGTCCCAATTCCTTGGGTTCTCCTCGGATTGTCAATGTGGAAATGCTCTTACTTTAACTATTAAACAGAGCCATGATTTCTTCTGTTATTTTTTTTAGGATTTGATTTCACTAAGCGTTTAAGTGATCTCCCAACACACTCATTCAGGATGTTTTTCTGACCACATTTGTTCCTCGAAGGTGAGAATGGTTCACCTCTATTCTCCTAGGTTTTAATAATGCATTCACAGCAATCTCTTTAGTTGTTTTCTTTTCTTGATGCAGGACGATAATTTGACCCTTCTGAAACAGAGTAACATCTTTGCCACGACCAGAGGATACGCCTTATGACATAATTGTTTAAGAAATGAGAAGCTACTCACTGCATCAGTTAGGGTTAAATAACTTGTTGCCAGCTGAACCATATTAATCACTGAAGTACAGTAATTATCCAATGGAAGGCTCTTATCTATTTGCTTATTTAAATCCATTTACAGTACACCTCCTATGTTATAATAAAAAACTCTAACGTTTAAAACAATATTATATTTGCAAATATTATTTAGTATCAGGAGAGACTGGAAGTCAAATAAGATGACAGACCAAGGCCAAACATTTTTATACAAAATTTTCGTAAAGCATTTGTTACAGTAAATTTGAATGGCTGTGCTTATTATTATTATTATTATTATTATTATTATTATTTCAAATCCCTGTGAATGATGAAATGTGTTAGTAAGAGTGCATTAAGATACCCATTGTTCATGTTACATATATTTTAGATTCCCCACTAATAGCTGACACTGTGTGTGTGTGTGTACTGTATGTGTGTGTGCGCATAATAGTTTGTCATTAATGAGACCTCATGATGTAATGCATTGCTTCTAATGTTTTCATTGTTGAGCTACTAATAATACTGTCAACAGATTTAAGCCCTCCCATGTAATATTACAGCCAGTCATCACTGGATAGAAATCAATGCTATAGACTAGGATACAAGAGCTCGGGCATCTCGCCTTGATCAGAATTCATCGGAGACGACTTGTAAGTTGACACATAAAAGCTTCAGAATGCTTGCTATTAATAATTGACTACAGTTACATGCCACTATTATACTATAAGCATCAGCTTGGCTGTAAACATCACATTTGAACAGATTTTCCGGGCATGACCGGCATACATTGCAAGTACCAACTGCCCATGGGCATCTACATATAATTCATATCCCTTTAGTAATATCCTGAACTGGAGATTTGCTTTGCTCCATTATTAAACGTGCAATAGCACGTCCACTACAATATTCAATAACGGCATCACAATCGTGCATTCTGTTGCTTTTCCGTTTTGCAGAAACTAGATAGGTTGATTAAGCGGGTGAAGAGCCTTTTCCCTTGGTGAATTGTATTGTCTTTTCCATCTTGCACTCTTCATCTCGAGTGTGCTTGCAGAGCAATACTTATTCATGCAAACCGTGCGGCACGGCCAGTGGAGACAAAGCACTCTTTGAAACTCCACTCCAATTCCTGTTGGACTACTCCAGGCCAATTACAGTGAGGGGATGTGGCAACACAGAGCAGGAGATTTAAATGTCTAATCTGTATGTTTGGAATTCATAAGCAGATTCCCATCTGCCTGTGTGATAATGAATAATTACTTGTGTGTTTGCTTAATAAATGCTGTTTGAACCTGATTCTGAAAGCACCCACCCCACACACACACACACATACACGCACACTCTTCAGCCCAATTACATTGTCGGAGCATGCCATCTATTATTGAAGGCAAATAAACATTGAAATTGACTATGCGATAACTTTTTTAATGCAGGAAATTACCAAAGGTGCTGAACTGATGTGTGAGAGGGGAGTATGGTATTGTGTGCGGAATTCACAAACCACAAATCCAAGCCTTAGGCAAATTATGGTTTTCTTTTTTGAAATGACATACCGCCATAGCGAGAAAAGACTGGATAATAGCTGGCATTGGCTTGCCAATGAAGGAATAATTTCAGGTTGGGCCGTATTTCACTTGCACCACCATGGTAGTTAGCATTTCATTTTCTTGTGCCACAAATAGTGCCACTTTTACACACCTAGACAAAGCTGTGATTGATAATAATTAGTGGCTGCAGTGTGATGCTCTGGGACTAGCATTAAAAATAGATACTAATGGGCACCACTCCATATGATGAGAAGAAGACCTGTTAACTTTCATGTTTACAGTTCATCACAACCACACATCAAGATAGGGTCACAACAACAACAACAAAAGTTTTATATTTGACAGTTTAACACAGTTTCTTAGCCTCTTAGCATGCGGAGTGTGTTAATAACTACAGAGGCTACCTCATGTTCTGACAAGGGGAGACTGAAGACATGCGTAGGTACATAACTGAATACTAATTATGTTCATTTAAAAGTCCAGACACACTGCCATGACAGGTCAGCTCATTCAAATGCATAAATGTCATGTTTTTTCCCCTTCTCTCTTTTTTTATGTTGCTATTAATAGACACGTATATAACCACTTCTGTTAAATTGCATGTAAGGAAGGTTTGATAGATGACCCTGCAACCCTGCATACAGGATAAAGCTGTATAGACAATGAGTGACTGAGTGCCATGATACTGTATGTCCACTTGTACCCAATTTTGAGCATTTTGTCTTTACTTTGAGTCAAAATGGGTAGAGGTAACTTGGTGGTTAAGGTGTTGGACTGCTGATCAGGGGGTCCCTGGTTCAAGCCCCGATGCTGCCAGGCTGCCACTGTTGGACCCTTGATCAAAGTCTTTCACCCACCAGTGCTCAGATACAATTGGGCATCGATCGAGCTGGCAACACGACCCCATAAAATAACTGCCTTAGAAACATAGTCATGTAGACAGACCGTATCCCTATCCTACAGTACCCCGCTGTGTCAAATATCATAATATGTCTATTGTCTAAATTTGTGATTTGAACTCCTTAATTGCCACACTCTACAGTACGTACCATCACAAATGTTGGTATATATTCCTCCCTACTGTTGATCCCTTTGAAATGTTATTCACCTAATCTGATACCTTGGTTAGCATTTATATACAGTTAAAATACATTTTCCATTGTTCCATACAAAACCAAAATGTACTGTATTGGAACAGTGGAGGTGATGGTTAAGCACACACCTAAATCTGGCCATTTGGGAACATGACATTATTTAGTGGCCACTGCACATACTTGCCCTAAAGCGTGTGTACTTGGATGTGACTGGCTGGATTATAGAGTGTATTAAGAAGCAGAGCCTTGCTTCCCAATGGCCTCCCTTGGCACATCATGGCACTTAAGCAGAACTGTAGTAGCACTTCTCATTTAGTCCCATCATAACAGGTTGGGCTGCCCTGAGGACAACCATCAGAACCTGATAACCGAGTAAATGTCTCAGCAACACACACACATACCCACACACACACACACACACACACACACACACACACACACACACACACACACACACACACACACACACACATACACACACACTGGGCTTTTTCGGTGCAGCTGAAGGTGCTTATTCTGCTTGAGATGTTCTTTCTGATTAAACCTTTTCATGGTGTAGTCATTTAAAATAAGTGCTGATTCTCTCTTCCACACTTAAATATAATGATGTTTTAATAGATATAAGTGCTCTCAAATGGAAATTGCATTCTGTGAAAGGCCCGTGTGAATGTCGAAACTGACACGGCCCTAAAGCTCATCTTAACAAGACTGAAATCCTGACTCTTATTAGTGATTCAAATCATTTGGCTCAGCCTATTGGGATTGCGCTTGTTCTTATTTGCTTAACCATGATTGATATTGTTTCCTGGAAGCTTACTCAATGTTTGAACTCCAAATTGTGTCATGAAAACCAGTTTAAATAATAGTTCAATCAGAAATTGACATAAATCTACATAATGCATGTGTTAATATTATTACGGATGCTCTCTGTTTGGGCTTCATTAAGTAGGTTCCTTCTCATTTTTTTGCAACTGATTGGCTCCTCTAATACAGTGCACGGTATACATGCGATTCATTTTCGGCACGCAGCAGCGCTCCAGCACGCTGCTTCATTCACACAGCTGCGAATCAAACTCGCATCTCACTATTCACTCTAACGAACTGCTCAGATGTTGAAACGAGGTTTCTATGGAAGCATATTGATTAAATTAAACCGAAGAAGAAGTGGCATTGACTCTCTCCGACGCTTTTTTCCCACCTCTCCCTGTACCCCTTTGTTTGTCTCGTATATTTTTCATATTGCAATAGCTGCTTCTATTTGCAGTTTGCGATGATCATTGTGTACTGTGATTGCATTCACTTGTATTATTTGTTTCCAGCATTCACCTGCGCTTTCAGTTAATTTCTATGGGGATTTATGGATGTTTGTATTTTCAGTGCATGCTGCCTTAATTACGCTTTGAAGCAAGTGTGTCTGACGGTCGTCTTTCTTTTGACTTTAAAGGAATCACTTGACTAAACATCCTAACAAGTGCATCAATAATTGGAAGCCAGTCACCACCACTAAGCATTAAGGGTTTTATATATATATATATATATATAAATTTTTTTTTTTTTTTTTTACATTTTTTTATTGCATTGCATTGCATTGCATTGTGCACATGAGTAACTGTCCCCTTCATTCATCAACAACAGCATTCTGATCGACCTTTTTTTAATTGGTGCATGCAAATGAACAGTTTAAGATTCTACTAGGCTTTGCAAAGCAAGTATAAATCTGTACACTAAAAGTTTTATCGGACCTTGACAAGGCGCTACACTGTCAACAAGCTCATAAATTGGGCATTAAACAGATGAATTAATAAACACTTTGATTTTCTGCGAAAGCTCCCAGTTGTTGCAGCCTTTCTACTGTTCATACGAGATATAATAAATTAAGTAAACACATACATAAAAAAAAACAAAAAGCCGATTCCCTGGTCTTCCTGGCATGCTGACTGCTCTTATGAAAAAGCCTTTTAATTTGCAATGAAAAATCACATATTAAAGGCTAATAATCTCTAAATGAAGATAATTAAATTTTTTTGCTGGGGATATAGCAACCAGTTAGCTCGTCCCAGCAGTGGGGGGTGAAAGAATTAAACAGATGAATCTAAACTGGGAGGGAGAGACTGAGAGAGAGAGAGAGAGAGAGAGAGAGAGAGAGAGAGATGAGACCCGTTACACTAATGGAAGATTCCTATCTCACTACTGATGTCGATGAGTTTTCGAGGAGCCCACCAGCAGATAAGGCTTTCTGGATTTCACATCATCAGTCTTAACACTGTTTGGTTTGTGATCCTGCAAGCTGGTGCTTAGAAGTAATGAGGCGCAAGAACTTTCTCCTGAACTTTTAAGAAATATGTTATTGCTTCAGTATCAAAAACTTGTGCAGTACATTAGAGTGTGGTTTTCGTGCTTATATCCAATGAAATGTTCTGTTTGCTCTTTTTGTCCCCCTGTATACAAATAGAAGCTTTGAACATGGATTTTGAGTTAGATACATGTCCATGAATGGGTTTTTAATTAATGCATCTACTGTAGATAAGGAATTAAACATGATGTCTTTTACTCTTAAAGAAGGTCAAAATGCTGAGATGTTACTACACCAACGTTGATTATTTTTTCAGTATAAGTGTTTGGTCTCTCTATAAAGCCATTTACAGGATAAGCGGGTTTATATATATATATATATTTCCATCGCATTTCAATAACACTTAATGTCAATTTTCAGGTTCTACGTTTAACATGTGGGCAAATTACATTTTAATGACCTTGTATATTTTCCCGTATTTGTATGAAATACAAACAACAATCTTTTAACAATATTTAGTAAATATTAATGTAAATGAATGTGAAAGGACCCTAACTGCTCTGTTATACCGCCATCTCAGTTTGGGTATTTTACACGTCCTCACCTCGGACTACCTACTGATGTTTTTGCTCAAATGGCACGTGTTTTGTCTCATAGTGATGCTTCACATTACTGTTTTTATTTATTATCACAACTGGTTTTAAACTTCCCATAGAAAGAGTAAACATAGGTTGATCTGTCCATTCATCTTTAAGGGTTTGGTGTTCATAGTCTACTTTCCTTTTTTTTGGAGTAACCTATGCTGTGTTGCGCTTTCGTTTCTGTTTCTTCTCCACGCTCTTTCTATACACGGTGAATTATCGCATTGATTGGGTCTGTTGAGTGATGCGCATAGCCATGCCCACCTCGAGTAAAAAAAAGCACTCGATTACTGATATATTAATTATTCTCATTTATCAGAAAAGTTACAGAAAAGTCATCAGGGTCCGGACCAAACTGTCAGATCACACTAAATCTACTTCCATAAATGCTAAATAAACATCTCATTACAGAAAGGGTCATCATATTAATACTTACAGATCTTTTTTCAAATTCTGTTTATATAGAAGTGAGTAATACAAATCTCCATGTAAATTACACGATAAATAACATTAATAAGCAAACACGTTAACACCTAAACTACTGTCCACGCCATGCTGTTATAGAAAATGAATCAAAAACCAATCAGAATCCAACCCTGAATATTATGGTATGAAGCAAGTCAGGAATAATGTTCTAAGTGCCATATTAAAACTCGCTGTCTTAATATCTTTAATTACACTGCCTGGCCAACAAAAAAAAAGTTGCAATATAAATAACAAATACTTAAGAGTCTTTAATTGAATAATTACTGTAGTGATTAATATGTTTCAGCAGGCACCGGCTTTTTAAATGATGACAAATTAATGCAATGAATAGCAAGAAATGACTTTTATGATGCAAATGGTTGTTGAAACAACACCATGCCGAATGCAGACAGGAATCAAAGCTAAAGGCGATCTAACGAAATAGTACAGTGTGAGTTTGTTTTCGTACATTAGACTTCAGCATTTTGGAAACAGACAGTAAATCCATAGCATAAACACAATTTATGTAGAAATACAAAAAGGAAGCATGGCAGCAGGGGAACATAAAAAGCCAGGTGTGACATGAAGTCTAATGGGAATGATGTAATTCATGTTGACTGACACACCAATAAGCACAGGATGATATACAGTATAGGTTCAGTTTATTCGGATCTGCTTCAGTGCACTGACCTGAAATGAGATTTTCTACGCAGCATACAAATCTATCTGTCTGTCTGTCTATCTATCTATCTGTCTGTCTGTCTGTCTGTCTGTCTGTCTGTCTGTCTATCTATCTATCTATCTGTCTGTCTGTCTGTCTATCTATCTATCTATCTATCTATCTATCTGTCTATCTATCTGTCTGTCTGGTTGTCTGTCTGTATTTATTCTAAGTTCTTGTTGTGTTTCTATACCGAAGAAACATAGCAGGGATGGGTGAGGGGGAAGTAAGTTGGAATTAAGCCACTGAGCATGTGTATCACGTTTTATTAGGTATAATTAGATTTTTTACATTTTTACAAAACCGGTGCCAAATCGATACTTTTAAAACGATACCGGTGCCTAAACGGTGCCTGAACCAATAATTGGCAACTCTATGGTTTCCTCAGTATTGCTTGCCATGCCGATTTCCTTCAGAGCATCAATAGTACTGGAACACTATCTTTTCTGTCATCACTGTCTCACAGCTTCTTATTGTACCTTAGCTGCATCATGGTTACCTACACTGTGACTCACATAGCTCCAAGATATAGAAGAAGTAGTACAGTAGTAGCAGTAGCAGGAGGAATAATAATAATAATAATAATAATAATAATAATAAGTGTAGTGCTCTGTAGTGATTTAGAGATTCAACCAGGTCACGGTTACTGAAATGTGCCTTTGGCCATGGGAGGATGAGTACTACACTTCTGGCATGGCCTGACAATGGCCTGACAATTTCTGAGAGAGAGAGAGAGAGAGAGGGAGAGACAGCTGGGAAAGCTCGACAGATTCAGCTTGCACAGTCGTCTTCACCAGGCCCAGGACTTTTTGTCTACTTTGAAATTGTGATTCGGAACCAGTTCTGGGCAAGATTAAGCCGTGGATGTTTATAATACCAGGCAGAAAGTTCACTCAAGCGTTGGGATGTTTTAAATCAGGCATGAAATTAATTTTTCAAACTCCTTTCAGCAGAGGTGCGTCTAATAAGAGAAATATGCATTGTATTTTAGATCTATCTGGCTTGGAGCAATGCTGCAGGTTCTTTGGAGACAGCGCAGTATATCTCTGTCACGTAGCGACACTGTCGTTGGAGTTGCTGAACCGTTCTGATGAAAAACACAAGATACCTTAACATGGGGGGAGAAAAAAGAAAAGAACAGCACCATAAGTGCCGCAGGACCTGTAGGTTCCTGTAAATTTAACGGGGTGATTCTGTGGCATAGAAAGCACAATATCACGTTTGCGCATAAAGATGTTCTAACATATCTTCTACATAACTCCTACTTTATTTCTTTAGTCATCCGCAGGCCAAAATGCTGCAGGCCTTTTATTTCTTTCAGATCCTACATCCAATATATGGTCGACATTAGAAAACTGCTCTTGTGATTATCTGCAGTGTAATAACTGTGGGAGAATGATTTGCTATCACTGTGGTATTTCCCTGAGACTGCCACTTCCCACTGAGGCGCTCTGTTTAACACCTAAGTCACCTGCAGCTTTTGAGTTACTACTTTAATAACTTTAGTATTTTGGTCACCAGCCAGAAGGTTTCTTTCTCTCTGAGTCACTGAGTTACTTCTTCAAATGAGAGGTTTTATTTAGGTTTGCAGGTATTGCTGTGTTTTTATGATCTGAAGGATTATATACAGTATATAGCTGTGAAATGTAATATCAAATCCTAATTATAAAGTACAGCATAATTAACATCACTGGAATGTTTAATTATACTGTATGTATCACTCTGCCATATGTTACATGTGTTATAATAACCATTTATTACACTAACTGTTGGACGCAGCATTAATGAAAGCAAGTCAGTACGGTTCGCAGTACTGAGGAGAGAGCAGGTACCTGCCGAAACCGACATACAGGAAGCACTTTCAGTAAAAAACAAACAAACAAAAAAAAACACATCTGATGATGGTGTCATCCTAAACAACACTTTGTCTCCTTAGTAATTGCTTCTACAGTAGGTCATTCCTAATTGCCTTCATGTTGTTTTATGCCTATATGGACTATAAAGCTAACCAGCTTACAACCCCGCTGAATCCCAAATTGCTCCCTAACCCATAATAAAGGGTACTACTGGTTGTTACTACTCAGCTACCAGAGCTGATATTCTAAAGCAGAATATGAAAAAATATATATATATATAAAGAAAAATGGCGTCCAGGATGCCCCTCGCAATTCACTGTTACATTTGATGTGTGAGATTCATTTCTTTAGGCATGGTTATAGGTTTTAGCCACATGATGGCAGTGTGAGAAAAGTGGACAGAGATTAAGTGAAGTGGATTGGTATGATTTACACTGTATATTCGTGTCAAAGGTGTATAATAAGACTCACATTGTAGGACTTAAGAACAAATCTGACTTATGAACATGCTCCCAGAACGTTTGTTTGTAAGTCGGGGACTATCTGTAGTTATTTCCAGCAGTTGCGGAAGGATATCTGCTGTTAATAAAACTGTGGAACTGTTGTGTAAAAGCAATAGTATGCTTTTGGGGCTGTATCCTCATGCTTACAAGCACATTGACAGCGTATTTGATATTGGTATTTCAATAATGCTGGGTTACAAATTGCTTTTCTTTTTTTTTTCTAGAAATACATTGAATACACTCTCAAACCAGAAAGCAATTAATGGCTAAAATGTTAATCTATATTAGTTTCTACATTACAATAGAGTAGTGTTAATTGGAAGCATATGGAGGTTTAAAACCTCAGGCTCAACTCCTCATGGCAACAAGTGATTCAGTGATAAAAGTTGTCATAGACAGCAGCTGAATTCTTACATGCTTGAATTTTTGCTCATGATCACTCACTCACTCACTCACTCACTCACTCACTCACTCACTCATCATCCATACCGCTTAAACCTGTATTCAGGGTCACGGGGGCCTGGAGCCTATCCCAGTAGACTCCCAGGAGGGCACAAGGTGGGGTAAACAATTAGACTAAAGTTGGTGAAACAAAGTATGTCCATATATAACTGATCTGCATTATATGGTCTAGTACTAATATTAATATTATTATTATCATTATTATTATTTTTAATCTGAGTGGGTGGGGATTCAGCCCTGTCCAGACAGCACTTTGTTAGTATGATCTGGCAACCCTGATAAGCACAGCGTGAGCATGAGAGGCAGGGATTGAGTGAGTGAAAATGTATTTTTGTGTCTCAAGCATTCATTTTTATTATTATTTTATAAATGTATTATTATTATTATTATTATTATTATTATGATTATTATTATTTTATAAATGGATTCTTCTTCTTATTATTATTATATAACAACAACAACAACAACAATAATAATAATAATAATAATAATAATAATAATAATTATTATTATTATTACTATTATTATTATTATTATTATTATTATTATTATTATTATTATTAAGCGAAATGTTTATTTGTGCATATGCGAAACAGCAGGTTTTATTAATCAGGAAAGATGGCAGATAATAAGCAGAAGTAAACCTGAATGGTTAAACTTAAATTAAAATATTTGAATTATGAACTGTTTGAAATAAGAATTTAAAAAATTCTGTTTGGAAAAAGAAAATATTTTCTTATAAAAAGAAGTTCCTGATACATTTGTGTCCTTCGCTTTTTCCATACCAAATGAAATTAACAATGATCATATTCTTTTACCCAAAGCAGCTTTAGAAATGGAAAAAAAAAATCCTTATAGGTGAAAAAATCTTGATTAACCCTCGACCACAGTCTGAATTTACTACTGAGTTTTATTTGAAGTAAATCATTCCTATTGATATCTCAGAAGAGTATAATTATTCTCCCTTGTGTTATATTCAGGGAGCAAGTTTGTCTCGTGTAAAGGAAATTTAGAAAAAAAAAGACAAGACTTCTCTGAGCATCAGAACCGTGAGATAGGCCCTGCTTGAGTTGTCAGGATTAACACACACAAAAACAGAAAATTCTTTTGCAATGCAAGACTTTACCTGATAAGGAAGTAAGCATTTTATTTGTGTCAGTTGTACACTCCTAAGTCCAACCCATTTTATGTCTGAGCCTCACGGCTATTTCATAAAAACTGTTTTGATATAAGTATTTATTCTGTAAATATAGCTTAGTATGTTCATAAAATGTATTCTTTTTTTTTTTTTTTTTGGATTTTTCCCCGATTTTCTCCCTAATTTAGTCGTGTCCAATTCCTCCCCGTCACTAGGGGGCTCCCACATTAAGGCTACTACTACCACTCAGCCGGGAGGGCCGAAGACTATCACGTGTTTCCTCCGAACCACGTGACGCCAGCCGACCGCATCTTTTCGAACTGCTCGCTCGCGCACCATTGGAGGCGGCGTAACACACTCGGAGGACAGCGCTATCCGCTCCCTCCGTTGCGTGAGCTCACAGACGCCCCTGACTGGCTGTAGAGCCGTGATTAATGTGGGAGCACTAAGTACCTCTCATCCCTCCCCTCTGAGAGAGCTCGGCCAATCAGCTCTCTCTAGACCTCCGGCTGCGAGAGGTTACAGCATCACCCGGGATTCGAACTAGCGATCTCCGGATGATAGGGCGAGCGCTTTAACCACTGCGCCACTCGGAGGCTATAAAATGTATTCTTAACATGGAAATATAATGAATTATTTAATGTGACCATTGAATACAGCACCCAGGCTGAATGACATATTTTGTTGATTATGAAGAATCAAAAGAAGTAACCACCTTTTAAAAAAAAAAAGTTAAAATTAATCTACAGTTTTAGACATTAGTATGCTTTTAAACATGTACAGCATGTTGAAGATCTGCCTAAATACTATACAGTCTACATTCAGGGGATTGTCTGGATTGTTCCAAATCTTCAGCATGTGTAGCCCTTTGTGAATTTGTAGGTATTTTTGGGCGATTGTTGATATTGTAGAGGAATCCATTCTTCTTTATCCATTCTGCCACCGGCTCCCACGAAAAAGCATAATACTGCTTTCTAGTGATAATGCTTACTGTAGTAGTTGACAAAATGCTGATTTCATCAAAAATACCCGTGGGTAATTTGTGGGTAAAGAATTCCTTGTTTACTTTAAAAAAAGCCCCTGGATTAGATATGATTTTGCGAACATCATGCTTACTTTTATAATGATAATGACATAGGCGTTCCTTTTGATGATTATTCCATGCAGATTATGTTTGTGCATGTGCACCTCCAGAGTACAGTAGTAATAGTCCTGTAGTATGCAATCACTCCTTTATCAGCTAAACCTTCCCGAGTTTTGTACTGTTACATGGGGGTTTTTGTTTTGCTTTTTTTTTTTTTTTTTGCTTGGCCATGACTTCCACAGTTCCGGTTAACTGACATTTCGTAGTGATTTTTTAGAGTTTATACAGTACAGTGGCACTTAGGTGTCTTTATACAGCCTTGCTATACTTTGTAAAGGCAACTTTTAGCTTTATTTACTGATTCTTACAGGAGATCATATTTGTTCAGGGTTTAGCACAATGTTTAAAGAGTCAAAAGATTTCTTATGCTGTGAAACAGTTATTTCTAAAGACAATTCTTGAGATCTGAATGTTTTGTTTTGTTTTTTTCCCCTCCGACTCGTTATTATTCTGTCAAACTTTCTGTTTGAAGACAGTGATTAAAGCTCATAGTTATCAGGTGCTAATAAAGAAAAAAGTATGAGACTAAAACGCATTGTACGCAACAGTAGAGTCCTGGTCTCAGGAGGCTAGGGTGTTAATTTTTCAATTAAGGCCTAAGGCCTACTAAAATTGGTTTTGAGATTGGTGTTAAAACTTTTTCACAGGCCACAATTGCCTTCTTACGGTGTTGTTTTTCTATTTTTTACCCTTAATAAGAATAAGAATAAGAATAAGAGTAACAAGGATAATACTTTGCAGCAGAAGAGGGATGCTGAAATGTTTGCATACAATTGTGCGTAGACTTAAATACTTAGCATACTCAAATGCAGACATCCGTGCCTTGTTTGCTCGATTTTACCAAAAGCCTCACCAAAAACAAATAAGAATTGTCAGTCATTGTTACCATTTTTAAAATCCCTCATATTCTAATGCACTTTGATGAACATATCAAAATGCACTCTTGTACTCCTGTTTATACATTCTTGAAGGTGCTCTCCAAATAAACATACAGTAAGAATGAACATTACACATTAACTTGCAGATCTTAGTGCAGAATGTAACTTTATTGATGCTTGGATCTTTACACAACATGTCATACATGTCATGTTGCTGCAGGACAAAGTCTTTTTGTTTCAGTGGATAACCTAACTGGGTACTTGAAACATCAAAAAACTGCTGCTGTAATCATAAATACTGTCCTGTGCTCATCCCAGGACTCCTATTCACAATACGATCATATTAAACACGCTTTCGACACACGTTTAACTGTAAAGTATACTGAAGCATATAGTTTTATAAGAATAATTATTTATAACCCAGAGGAGGATGGATTACCTTTTGAATCTGTTTTCTCAGTTTTTTCCTCATATAATCTCAGTTGCTCAGTTTCCTCATACAGTTACACCTTGGATTGCGAGCATAAATTGTTTGGGAAGCATACTTGTAATCCAAAGCAATCATATATAAAAGTGAATTTCCCCATAAGAAATAATGGAAACTCTGATGGTTCGTTTCACAACCCAAATACAAAAATAAATACAAAATATAAAGTGAAAATTAAACAAATTTATTCGCACTTTACATTTGAAAAGAATCGTGGATGGTGTGAGACTAGAGGAGGAGGAGGGGGGGGATACTGTGTAAGACACTAGAGGAATCACTGATCTCTGACAGAGAGTCTGGAATCTTTAACAAGGAGCCAATCTAATGACACTTGCTTTTGCCTCCTTTTGATGATTGCACGGAAATGTGACTTTGCATTGTCGTTAAGCAAAATCATCTCCCGCACTGCTACAGACTTTTAAAAGTTGTTTTCTTCACTAGGGACGTTGTTGCATGAACAGTCATTACACTTGGACACAAAATAAAAAAAAAATGCTTTCATGCATGCACACACACACACACACGCACACACGGTCACACGGTCACAGTGTTATAGTAAACAGTAAACGCGCACACTGATGTTGACCATATGAGTGACACATACAGTACGCATTGAGACTGAGCATGGGAGACGATTACCCACAATCCCACCGCATGAGAGAATTGGCTCAGTTGTGATCACATGACATCATGATTTGTGACAAGTTACCTCGCGTGATCCCAAAACAGGCATGTTGACTGATTTGTTATTTTAGGATGCTCCTAATTGTAAATCTGTGTGTGTTTGTGTGTGTGTGTGTGCGTGTGTGTGTGTGTGTGTGTGCGTGTCACAGCTGGTGTCCAGTCATATTTTGCAACCTGTGTTGCTGGAAAAGGCTCTGAATATATGGAAAAATTGACCAGGAGATAAGAAGTAACTGAGAACGCATGATTGAGTGTATTAATGTGACATTGTGACAGTGTATATTGTTAAAAGTGCTATATAATTAAAATGGAATTAAATTTCATTTTATTTTTGGAATCTATTGAAACACGAGTTGATATATAGATGAGATTATAGGGGTCCTTTGTCTTAGGAGAAAAACTGAGAGCCGGGAGATTTAAGCATACGTCTCCCTTTCCTTTGTTGTCTAGGAGAAACTATATAGATTTTTTTTTATCCAATTAACTGTCTGTCTTTTTCTTGTTTCAGGTAAGTGAACAGCTTCTTTCAATGTGGACTTCAGCACACACTTACAGCCTGAATGGGAGAGAAATTGAAGTGATGGCTCTACTATTCCACTTATCAGATGGCTAAGTAACACCCGTTTTTGATTTGACTAATGGAACTAATTCAGGGGAATCCCACACCACTTTTGATTCATTTATAAGGTGCCATTTGTGATGTACTGTATGTGATCAGGAGGTTCAGACCTTGTGACCTACCACTGGGAATGCATCCGATTAAAAGTAGTTTGTCTTGAGTCTCATGTGCTTGAGGCTGCAGCATTGCATAATACTCTAGAGAAGCTGTACAAATTGCTTCATTAATTATTAGTAGATTGGGAATGTGTTCATCAAGAGGGATTTATGATCAGTTAACAGTCTCCTCTACTGGGAAGTGTGGCTTGGGCGTCTGGCAACCCAGCAGCCTTGCAAAAGGAATACATCACCCAGACAAGTCGGCAATAAAGTGCATTATTAAGGAAGGGCCAACTGTTGAGGTAATGCCAGGGTACCATATACCCATCCATCTTTTATTGTCTAATAGAGAGCAAATTGCCCATCAGCGTCCCATTGGGAAGAGACACACTGTTCATGTTATTCTGATTACATCTCTGAGGCAGGAGTAGAGTGGACATGGCCATTACCCCAACATGGACGAAATTAGCTCACTAAATATGTGATAAAAGAGATAATTTTAGCACTTATGGAGTAATGTAATACCCCATAACGTTTCATCAAGTGCCACTGAAAAAGGATTCCTTGTATAATGTTTTTTCTCAGTAATCTGTAACCACAGGACTTTGTAATTAACTTTAACAATTAGCAGCATTAATACAGTCACTCAAAAGTTAAGTGCTTGTAGTAGGCTGCTTGTTTGGCTGTTTTGTTATAAACACATATTAATCAAGTGCAGCTCTGATTACTTTGAGTAATTAGAATTGCAAAATAGAGCAGTCATTCAGATAATACATGACAAACATAGAAGTCAAAAATACTGGAATTACGCCTCTGTGCACACACCGGTGTATGGTGTTGTAGTTAAACAAACTACAAGTGTATGTGTGAAGCCCAACCACTACTAACTACCAGGTATTATTCAGTATCTACAATGAAACTGTAGTGACAAGGTGGTGCAGCTAACTACCAAGTGCCATCACTTGCTTTTTTGGGGTTATTCTGTATCTTACAAACTCCGAAAAAACATGCATGTAGACAGATTGGCTATGCTAAATAGCTTTTAGGTGGGAAGGAGTGCGCGTGTCTATTTGTGTATGGTGACATCCCACTTCTCCATTGCTTCTAATTGGCCCTGGATTGACCATAATTCTAGCTGATCCAGCATCACCCTGGCAAGGGAGAGAGCCTGTTATATGTGAAAAAAAGAATCCACTTTTAGCCCAGATTAATTTTGTTAACATAATCCAATTATTGAACATGTATAAAATAAGACAGAATCACAACAAGTGCCCATCCACCCTCAGCCCACACAAGGTCCAAAGTGACCTTATTTGTAGTTTTAAGTCTGTGGAATAATATAATTCAATAGAAGTCAAAATGACTAATAACTTTTTAGAATTTTATAATAAATATAATAACTTTGATAACTGTCGGTTGTTTAGAAACCAAGATCTTGGCTATGCTCTATGAATCCTACTATAAGAACTATTGATACAGAGGACCGGTTAACAGATTTAAAATGATTGATGGGGACTTACAAACAAATGATGCACCTACTGTATATACACTACCAGTCAAATGTTTAAAAACACCTTCTCATTTAGTGTTTTTCTTTATTTTTTTCAACATTGTACATTAATACCTAAGACATCCAAACAATGAATGAACACAAAAGGAATTATACATTTTATATACTGTATATATTTAATGTTTACATTTAGCTTTGGCTCAGCTTGTGCATTCTCTCATCAGATGCATGAGGTAGTCACCGGGAGTGGTTTTCAATTCACAGGTGTGCCTTTTCAAAAGTTAATTTGGGACATTTCTTGCCATCCTAATGTGCTTTATACCATCAGTTGCCCTACTCCTACTCAGTGTTGGGTGTAAGGCATTACAAAGTAACACATTAGAATACTCTGATGTAAGGAGTAATCTAACGCGTTAGGTCCACCATTCAAGTACTCAGTTACTTAGTTACTTTTTCAAAGATGTAATCCGTTATTCAGACAATTTATGTAATCAGTGAGTCAGACAGCAGTCATTCCCAATCCATTAGTGTGTGTGTGTGTGTGTGTGTGTGTGTGTGTGTGTGTGTGTGTGTGAGAAAGTCGTCCTACAAGCCCCACCCCCCTTTGTTTTTCCTAATCTTATACCCCTATCTCACCTATGCGGTTTGACTATGTGAGGACCGACGCATGAAAAATGGAAACCTAATCACAGCGCCAAAACTCATTCATCCTGATTCACCGCGTGAAACCGCATAGGTGAAATAGGGGTATTAGTAGTTAACAGATTATGGGCCAAACTTCGCTGAGTGATGATGGTAGAATAATTATAAAGGTCTTGACTAAAACAATATGCATGAGGAAGCACAAAGGAGTTTTCATTTTCTGTAATGGAAAAGTTCTCTAACTAGTTACTTTTATCAGAATGTAACGCTGTAATGTAACTGATTACTTTTTGAAGACAGTAATTTTGTAATGTAATTAGTTACTTTAAAAAGTAACATCCCCCAACACTGGTCCTACTACTCCTACTACTGTACAAATCGCTATTATAGCATGAAACAGTACAGTGAAAAGACAGTCCATCATTACTTTAAGAAATATCCCAAGAACATTTAATGTAACGTTACTGATTGCTTATTTATTGTAGGAGATTTCTTATCTTTGTTGTTCGAGTAAGTTGAATAAGATATGCTAGGATAAGTCAGTGTAATATGCAAGTTAGTGTTTGTTAAAATATATAATATTTTACTAACAGACTAATGTGCTGTAGTATTCCTATAGGCTGTGTTTGGGAGTTGTGTCTAATTTTTATTCAAGCCAACACAACATATGGCTGGCAAACAATTTTGAAAAAGTCCAATCTTGATCCACCTTTGCCTCAATACTCTAGAGCTACAGTACTGTATATCAACACTTTCTTTTATCACAAAGGTCCTTAGAAATGGTAGTCACTAAACCGATTCCTGATTCTTTAGACAGACACAATATCCTGGATAAGTTTTAATCTGGTTTTCATTGTTTGCACTCCACATAAACAGTGCTTCTTAGGGTTCATAGTGACCTTCTATGGCATGATGGTGATGGTGGAGAATTTTCAATATTAGTTCTGCTGGAACATAATGCATTTGATACGGTATGCTATTGCATTTTGGTTGATAAACACAGTCACTGCATTGGTATCTCCGGGCGTGCTCTAAAGTGGTTTCCTTCCTATTCTAGTTAGCCATTTTTTTTTTGTTGTTAACAATTTCTCCTCAGAAAGCACCACAGAGCTATTTTGTCAATATTTATTCAATAGGCAATTGATACTGTATGTAACTTCAAGGATATTTAAATATATCATTGTTATGTGGATAATATTCACTAATACATTTCAACTTGAAGACTGACAATTTTCTACACCTTAATGCTGAAAAAATAAGGTCCTTATTTCTGCCCTTGGCACCCTTGTTGCTGAGGTGATGGATGGTTTGAGTTCTTTGGCTGCAATTGTTAAACCATCACTGTGCAATCTAGGGGTTACTTTGGGCAAAGATTTCACTGGTTTATTCCTGTTTCTTTCAGCTTTGGAATATAGTGACACTTTGTCCAGGAGTATGTGTTTTGTTGTTGAAATTGAGATGATTGTGGATATGGTAAAAAAAATAAAAAAAATAAAAACTGAACAAAAAAGTCCAGGGATCGCTTGGAAGTATCCCAAATGCTACAACCAAAGGAATAATATTAAGGCCAAAATTCCTCAAAGCAAAATAACATGCTGAATTACTGTACATGAACCGAATAAAAACCTTTCACAATAACAATGTTAGATTTTTTTTTCTGCATTACAATTTGATCCGAATAAAAAAAAAAACCCTACAGCATTTGCACTGCTTGACTTTTTCCTGCACTCTATATTTCAATTGAAAAAGTAATTCAAGCATTTACAAGTTAATGCAAAAATACTCACCTTGCTAAATTAATGTCCAAAAATATGGACAAGTGTGAGTCAAAAATGATCCGCACTCTGCCTGTAGAATTTATTTAAATTTAATTTTAGAAAACACCATTCAGCACAACACATAAAGAAAGATGTAAAAATGTCCAGGTCACACTACTTGTGTCCTGTGAAAATTATTATTATTTTTTTTCATTTTTGATTTTCCTGTGATGTCCTTGACATGTAGAGCTAGACCTGATTTGAAGGCTCGAATGATGAAAAAATGATGAAGGCGGTATTTTAAATGAATTCATTTAAAATGCTTGAATCGCATTTTAATTGAAATATACAACCATAATAAATTGCATTGCATGGGAAAAAAATCAAGCATTGTAAATGCTCTAGGGATTTTTTTTTCTCTCCATTCAGTTCAAATTGCAATGAGCAAATTTTTTTTGTTATTGTGGTACAGTAGGTTTAGATTCTGGCATCGCTGTATTTTGCCACTGCTATTTCTTCGCAGAGATCGGTGACAAGTTCATCAAAGTGGGAATCTGTAACACCCATTTGAGTTGTATGCATTGGCTCCCTATCAGTTTTAGAATACAATTTAGTATATTGGTGCTGACTGACAGATTTGTAAAACCACGCTCCTGCTTATATACTGTAACTGAAATACTGCAGCCATACAAATCTAATAGGACGTTAAGATCTTTAGATCTAGAACTCAAAACAAAAGGTAACTATACTTTCACACCTGCAGCTCGGTGGAATGCTTTGCCAATGAAATTTTTATCTATGGAAAAATTCAGCTGCAAATATAGTCTGCTTTTGATTAGTTTTTAATACTTATTGTGTGTAGTAATTTGTTTTGTTTTATTGTTGTGCTTTTTTATATAGAAAGTTTCTAAAACCCATTTGTCTGTTCTTCAGAAGCTCTATATAAACAAAATTTACTTACTGTACTTAAAATATGGGATTAATTTCCTACTCATTTATGGTGGCTTTATCAGAAACTTTGCACTGCCTTTGGTTTAACAGTGACAAGTACATAAATACTTATGAAGTATTCTCATAAAAATTGGACAGTAAACAAGTCGTTATAAAAGTACTTGCATAAACAAATAAATCAGCGAATGACAGCTCAGTTTCAGCCATCTTCCAAATAATAGATTTCCCTGAACAAACTCTATGATGTCAGCTTTGGTCACTGTATGTGACCTTGGAATAACCATGGGCAACCAACTGTCCTTTTCCTCTCACACTGCTAATCTACCATTCTCATATTGATTTCTTCTTTTCTATCCCCACCGGCCACTCATGCTGTTGTTCGGTCCCTTGTCATTTTCAGGACTGGGCTACTGAAACTCGCTCCTAGCAGGTCTGCCTCAGTGCATGATTCGACCTCTACAACTTATCCAAAATGCAGCTAAATTACTTTTTTTTTTTTTCATGTTACCTAAATTTACTCACACCACCCTACTACCCTTTCTTTAGCTGCCCACATTGGATGTAAAACTCTGATTTTGGCCTGCAAAGCCAAATGGGCCAAAACATTCTTCCTGCAAAACACTTACAGTACAGTACGTATTACACCCCAAACTCCACCACACTCCCTCTGATCCTGTAGAACTTCTAGACTACTGTAGTCATCTTGCAGTAAGTCTTGCGTCAAAACTTCTACCATCTAAATACCTACCTCTTCCTGAAATACTTAACTTAGCACCTGTGTTTTAGACTGCTTAGGGTACTGTTGCATAGTCTGTCTGTGGCATGGTGAACCAGTATTAGGATGTATTTATTGATGGAGACTTCAAGGCACAGTTAAGTTATACTGGATAAGGGCATCTGCCAAATGCTGTAAATGTATAACAGTTAGTTCCAACCAAGTAGAATGATTGGACAAGAGCCATTACATGAGTGGTGATAATAGACGATAACAACACTGGGACATTTAATTCTATGTATCACTCCGCGCTCCAGGTGTTCTAGTAACCGTTAATTATGCTAACTATCAGCCTGAGCATGGGTGAAAGTACACCCTGAATTCCGGAAAAGTTGGGACGTTTTTAAATTTTAATATGATGAAAAATGAAAACTAAAAGAATTTCAAATCACATGAATCAATAGTTTATTTACAATAGAACATAGAGAACATAAATGTTTAAACAAAGAAATTTTACAATTTTATACACAAAAAGAGCTCATTTCAAATTTGATACCTGGGACAGGAACATGTTCACCATGGTGTAGCATCTCCTCTTCTTTTCAAAACAGTTTGAAGAAGTCTGGGCATTGAGGTTATGATTTCCTGGTGTTTTGGTGTTGGAATTTGGTCCCGTTATTTCCTGATGTAGGTCTCCAGCTTCCGAAGAGTATGTGGTCATCTTTGATGTTTTTCACATTTAATAATTTTAGTGATGCGCCAAATGTTCCCTATAGCTGAAAGATCTGGACGACAGGCAGGACAATTCAGCATCCGGACTCTTCTACTACAAAGCCATGCTCTTGTAATAGCAGCAGTACTGTATGTGGTTTTGCATTGTCCTGCTGAAATACACAAGGCCTTCTTTGAAATGGACGTCATCTAAAACCTTTATACACCTTTCAGCATTCATAGTGCCTTTCAAAACATGCAAGCTACTCATACCATATGCACTCATTCACCCCCACACTGTACCATCAGAGATGCTGGCTTTTGAACTGAACGCTATTAACACGCTGGAAGGTCTCCCTCCTCTTTAGCCTGGAGGACATGGCGTCCGTGATTTCCAACAAAAATGTCAAATTTGGACTCGTCTGACCATAGAACACTTTTCCACTTTAGTCCATTTTAAATGAGCCTTGGCCCACAGGACATGACAGTGCTTCCTGTTCACATATGGCTTTCTTTTGTGCATGATAGAGCTTTAGTTGGCATCTGCAGATGGCGCGGCAGATTGTATTCCTGGGCCCATTTAGTAATGTCAATGACACAATCATGCTGATTAGTGACGTAGTGTCGTCTGAGGGCCGAAGAATCTCTGAATCTTTCGATTATATTATGCACGGTATATGATGATATTTGTAAAGCCTTTGCAATTTTGATGTTGGGGAATGTTGTTTTTAAAGTATTCTACAATCGTTTTAAACACTCTTTCACATACTGGAGAGCCTCTCCCCATCTTTACTTCTACGAGACTCGCTAAGACATCCTAATCATGTTAAAGATGTCAATTAATTAAGATGTCTGAATCTTTTCAAAATTTTTTGCTTTTTCAGCCCTTTGTTGTCCCTGTGCCAACATTTTTGAGACCTGTAGCAGGCATCAAATTTGAAATGATAGTCTTCATCATTTAGTAGATAAAAGTGTAAAATTACTCAGTTTAAAGAGTTATGCTCTCCATGTTCTATTGTGAATAAAATATTGGCGCATATGATTTGAAAGTCTTTTAGTTTTTATTTTATTCTAGTTTAAACAAACTTCTGAACTTTTCCGGATTTCGGGTTGTAGGTTGGTACGGTCCGCAGTACTGAGGAGAGAGCAAGTACCTGCCCGCCTCACTTTCAGCAACACAACACATCTAATAATGTTATGCCATTTTAATCAAAACATTTTCGATACAATAATTGCGTCTAAGTTGTTTTGAATTGTCTCCTATGTTTTATTTATGTACAAATATGAGCTACAAATCAAACATGCTTCTAGGCTGAATCCCAAATCCCTTTTTAATCCCTAATCAAATCCCTAATCAAGTCCACTTGGTATATCAAACAAGTGATTGTACACCATAGCACACTAGCTATCCATTTAACACTGTTAGGGATTTAATATGCTGGCAGGAATTAAGTGAGAAGAAAAACACAAAACAACAACACAACAAACCAACAGTATAATTATCATCGTTCTTCTTTTCTTTTTTATACTAGAAATTTGCTTAAAGAAGAAAAAAAAACTTAGATAATTTGCATATTCATCTTTACAGTTGACACATGATTTCCAGCTGTGTTTTTCAGTATTCAAGTTCTGAGTTTAATTTTTCTAGTTGGAACTTTCATGACCATATTGGGCTTCTTTCATTCCGGTAAAACTTGTGCTCTTTTTTGAAAGGAGCTCACAACAAACTTCACAATTATTCCCTATCTTTAGGATTGGTGAAATTTTCACTTATTGATAGGACCCTCTATTGTGACCTCATATAAGATAAAGCCTTCCCAGACTTGTTTCTCATTACTGTTCGGCTATGCTGTTCTCTTGAGGGAGTAACCCATTTACATAAACACTGAAACTGCATGTTTGAAGGAGTGCTTTTACATATTAAAATACATTATCTGAGGGAGCATTAAAGAAACACTTTGGGGAAACAATGATACCTGGGTTAACGTGTTATAGAAATAGTAAATTATGGGTCCTTTAAGTTAATAACTACTTAAATTTGTCTCATTTACAGTAGTCTATGTGCCATTTATTCTTTATTGTTAATGATTATTTGTTTTTACTTTAATTTGATAATTTATAAATAACGATCTGTAGTTTTGTGTATTGCATGTAGCGGCAAGCGCTTGGCAGAAAACTCTGTTCCTGCAATACCAACACAAGATCAACACTGAATCAGTTCTATTAATAAACTCCTCTATAAACAAATCCTCACAAATCGCCACCACAGAGCCAGTTTCATACAATACATGCGTACAGTAATGCGTAAAATTGTGAAATTGGCATTTAGATCAATCAAGCTTTTATCGAAGATCCTTCCTGTCCCTTCCGCTTGACTTCTGATTGATATCTGTAGCGGACGTGGATTGTAGTGCTTGCCTTTTTCTTGCAGAATTGAGCGTCCTCAGGGCCTCCCTCAAGCCCACAGCCTCACTGCAGCAGCCGGCTGCCATAATTGACTTCAGTTTTCAAGGGCACTAAGAGGGCGAGTCATTAGCGAGGGCGCTCTCTCTCTCCTGTGGGCTTATCAGCCGATGGATTGAGCTCACAGCACACAACTCAATCAGAGCACTGACAAGGTGTGGGGCTGAATCAGAGAGTCAGCATGGCACATTCTACACACCTGGCACACCCTTAACTAAGCCTGCTAAATACACAAAAACACACAGTGTCAAATGTTCTGTTATGTTTTTAAGCCTCTATAAATGCTCTTTATTATGATTTTTTTTATAGATGATTAAGCACTTAGGGGAAGCATCACCATGTCAATGAATAAGCATTTGTCTTTGCTAGGTAACAGGTTAAACAGTTTCATTATTATACTCGGATAATGTAGATCATCCTATATAAGTCACTATGAAAGAGAGCAGAAGAATGAGTAGTCTTGGAGAGTGATTCATTCATTTTCTCCTAGGCGCACATGCGCAAATCATTGCAAAACCTCCGTAGGTTGTATACAGGAAACAGAAATGAGTAGTCACCTATGAGTCTTTTCGGTCCGAATCGTTTGTTCTTTTGTCACTTTTGTGACTCCCATAGACGCTATGCAGTGCAATACACAGGAAACAGAATCGAACAGTTCTCAACGAGTCTTCAAGTCCGAGTCGATCGTTCTTTTTTCACGTGAATCCCATAGACGCTAGGCAGTTCAATAGATTCAAAATAATGAACGACGCAGACTAGAAGATATGGTGGTGATTGTGGCCTGTGCATGGCTCCAGTTAACAGCCATGCACAGGCTACAATTGACCTATTCAAAATAAATGAAACAAACAAAAAAATATATTTTCTATAAATGGCCAAAAACAATATTCTGTGTATTATACGAGGGGTGTTCAAGTCAAACTGGGACTTTTTATTGTGCGGAATAACAGTATACAGTTCTACCTTTAATTCTTTATGTAATCCCCTGATACACTAATGCACTTATGTATTACAATAGTGCTAGGAAACCATCAAGGTGAAAAGCGCCATGATTAGGCTGCCTGCTTCACGTCTTAAACGCTGGCCTCCCAGGAACTCCTTTAAGGGACACATGTGGAAATCACTTGGAGCAAGGTCAGGACTGTACGGGGGATGTGCTCGTAATGTGCAAGTGGTGTTCGTGAACGTCCCACAGACAGAGGCGTCTCTTCCGTAAGTTGGCAGCAAGTTAGTCTTTGGTTTTCAAGGATCAGATGTTCCACTCACTGAATGTTCATGGGAAATGATCCAGATGTTTTTAAAACGTTTGCATGATTCAAATGTTTTAGTGCAGTTAAGAGTCTCATCACTGTACTTCGTTTGAAGTCCTCTGTAAATGTCTTCATTCATGAGAAAATCACAAGTCCCAGTTTGATTAGAACACTCCATGTATTTTACTTTTCAAGGATATGAAATCCCTAAAATGCACTTGTGTGAAGGCTTACCTGAACTGAGATACTGGAACTGAAGAGTGTGGATATTCATGGCCATTAACTGAGCCCTCTTTAGAGCTCAGTGAACAGCTTTCATTGGATATTTTCTGACATAAAATAATTTTTTTTTTTTACTGTTTGTTATTTCCACTGCTGCAAACTACTCAACTGCTTCTATACTGGAAACTAGTGAATAACAAGTGTTTTTTTGCTTTCCACCAAAGAATATAACCTGACTAGCTTCTGCTAGTGGGAAGTGACAGAAATCAGGAGAAAATGGGGTTAAAATAGAATGTAAGAAAAATCTTTACCACAAGTCTGGTGAGCCACCAGTGCTAGCAACTGAACCCTTTGCTGCAGCTGAAGCTGTTTTTTTGTGGTGGACAGGGAAACACCATATATAAATGTAGCTTTGGCTGCAGCCTGTCTTTCTGTAGTATGTGACACTCACTTTAAGTTTCAGTACATCTGAAATGCCTGAACAGGATGCTTGCTTAGTGTGAACATAATTAATCAGAGAACTGTGCCTATTGAGAACGGAATAACAACAGCAAGACCTTGAGGTCTTTTCATCACTGTTCATGACAACCGTAAACATACGTTCAATTTATTCTTTTCATTCGCTGAACTAATAATCACACACACTGACTGTCGGTTTAGTGTTGCAGAATTGAACGCTTCCTCCGTTACTTGCTTTCTAATGTGAAGGTAAATTTGGATTGATGACAGAAACAAAGGTGGCATTCTGGCAGAATTATGAGCATTGCTGCTGAAGCAGTCTCCCGTCTCGCACTCACTTTCAAAACAGCATGCTTCATTTACTACCATATGCAATATGAAATAATGCTGTGCATGATTGATAATAATTATGAGTTTAATTACCACCTAACTGAGCATGTTCCCCATGTACACTATCAGATAGGGCTGAGTATGAGGCCTTGTCCTGCAGATTGATTGCAGATGAAGAAGAAGAAGAAGGAAAAAAAAGCAACTCAACTTTTTAGGCAGCATTATCATTCACCTGAGTGCAACACTGCCAGAAAGACTGGGCTGTCTTATCATAATGGCTTCCCTCTACACCTAATCATTTTCCATTACTCTGGAGTTCATTGTGGAGTTGTGCAACAGAAGAAGTGCTGTGTAAGTCAGTGTGACGGGAATGTTGAGAGGTCTTAAGTGATTGGTTCAAAAAGTACAAGGATGCTGGTCAATCAGCAGACGGGATAGCTCAAACAAATCACGGTATAACGGTATAACGTAATGTAAAATAGAGCAACTGTTCAAGTTCAAAAGCAGTCACAGAAGCAAGAACGAAAACACATCTGATAACATTGTTGTGCTTAAAAAAAAATCATTAATAATTGCTTCTTAGTCATTAGTAATCGTCTGTGAACTATCCATGCTATTTTATATACAGCTACGAAGCCAACTAGCTCCTAACACAAGGCTGAATTCCAAATTCCTTTCCAACCGTTTACCAAGGGCACTACTTAGTGTGTGGAACAAGGGATTGTTCTCTCTATTCATCTAATGCTATTTGGGATTCAACCCAGGAACACGAAAAATAACAGAGGTATTATACTGTATAACGGTCAATGCACCACCTGGCGGGATTATACAGCATTGCAACCATATTATTGAAAAGCAGATGGGGGCGTTTATGGGGCAGGGCATTGTTAACGTCATCGCGGGGGAACACGTTCCATGTACAGACAATGCAAGGAATTGTAACGGATAGTGCAAGGTCCTTTCACGGAACAGCCGGCTGTTTGAGATGGCTTCATCTGTATATCATGGTTACATCAAGTTCTTAGCTTTTATGGTGCCTTTATAAAATAACCTCCTCCTACACTCACTGGCTACTTTTTTTAGAAACAGCATGTGACACTGGTTAGTCTCCTACATACGAACAAGTTCCGTTTCAAGAGCTCGTTTGTAAGTCCAGTTTGTTCATAAGTCCAACAAACATTGTCTAGCTACTACGGTACTAACACAATTGCCTATACATAGTGTATTACAAAAAAAGAACAAGCAACGTCTGAAAAGAACAAGCAGTGTCTGCCATCTTTTAACCTTGCTACGTGATTACGTGATAATGTTTGCCAGACATGTGATCTAACTTCCACAATTAAACACGCATGAACACATGTATCTTCAAAAGTTCATAACTCGAATGTTTCTACTGTATGTAGGGGACTTACTGAGTTGTCATTCGTAATATTTTTTAGCCTGTTTTTAATGTGAATTTGAATTCACATTAAAAAAAAAAAAGTGAATATTGTTTACCTGAAATAAATTGTCTTGAAATAACTGTTATAAATCTCACACTTTATGATAATTTGGAAATTACAGTCTAATCTTCATGTCTTTGGACTGTGGAAGGAAGCAAGAATTAAGTGGTTATATTCTATTCATACTTGTTGCAAATTTATCACGCATCAATTTATTATATCATTTTCAGTTATCAAAGTATTATGCATTCGCCAGAAAATGACACCGATGTCTACTGCAGAAAAGCAGTCAAACTACAGGACACATTTCAGATCCTGAATGGAGGAAGCATTTCCTCAAAAAAAAAAGAAGGAGAAGTGGAGAAAGGATAGAGAGTAGGGAATAAATGGAAAGTGTCAAGTCTCAGAGAAAAGGAACTGAAAGCTAAGAGAAAGTAGTAAATGCAGTTGAGGGCCAGTTCCAGAGCCAGGACAAATTTTCAGGCAATACCACTTTGAGTACCTCCTCAAGGTCACAGTTACACAATGGATGGTTGAATATGAAGAGGAACTTCTCTACATACCCTACCAAGGTAATAAAAACTAATAACTATAGTGCTACTAGATGATCTTACCTTGAAAATTGTAATCTTTTTGAATTAGTATAGTCTTTCAACCTTAAATATTACAGTAGGCTGCAGGGAAAACCCTATATTGACAAACTGACCTTCATGTATGCTTATCAATCTTATATACATATAATACAACTGTAAAGTTGGCATGTCCATACATTGAGGATATTTGCAAAAATTAATTAGGGGAGACGTATGATGAGTAATAGAACACATCAAGATGTTTTTTTTTATTTTTGCCTGTATGTTTGTCTGCTTATTTGTACACGCATCATGTAAAAACTACTGAACAAATTTTAATGAGGTTTTCACAGGTGTATTTGGCCAAGCTTGAGGTACTGTAACATATAGGCCTACTGAAGGAGAAGATATACTACTTTAAAATGTAAATGAAAAATCCCTTGTATTTAAAAAAAAATCAACCTTGAAAAAATCATTGGTTAATCTCAAAATTCAACAGATGGCGCTGTACATTTTTAAATACGTGCTTATGAGTGCGCATTTTAAATCTACTGTAGTTAATAAACGCAGTCTCACACCTTCATTCCGCGCACTTCACTGCAACACGTAAAAGTTTTAGTTAATTCCAAAATTCAACAGATGGCGTTTTACATTTTTTAAAACGCACTTCTGATCTTGCAATTAAATTCCATGCAAAGGAAAGTCGTGGGCACATCTGGTAATTTTATAAAATCAACATCTATTCTACATTGGCGGCACTGGCTTAGTGATTAGCACTGTCTTCTTCCACCTTTAGGGTCCAGGTTCGATTCCCATAGTCCAAAGACATGCGTTCCCAAATTGCCCACAGTATGTGAATGTGATGGGTTGGTGCCCCATCAGTACCCTGATTCGTGCCCTAAGTCTGTTAGGATAGGCTCCAGGCCTCTGGCGACCCTGTATACAGGTTAAAGTGATATACTGTAGAAAATTATATGGTATAGAGTGAGTCAGTGAGGGATGTATTCTACATATGTCAATGGTTATTTAAATAAAAATTAAAAAATTATCACAAAATGAAGGTCCTTAAAAATAGGGACAAATTGCACAGAAATCCATTGATATTCAAAACAAATGTCATATTACATTGTGCCTAAAATATGTAAACCATATTTAAGATAATGTTTGTTTGTAATTACTTGTACAATCCCGTTTCATAGTAAAGTAAGATACATTCACTCTCTTAGAAAATGTGAAAATTACTATACAGTAGCTTTCATAAACACTGATACTGTGTGTTGGGGAAGGTTGGGGCATTTTTTTTTTTTTAAATACAGAAAGTTACTTGGTTGAAATGGCACCAAAGAGTAAGAATGACTCAAGCGCACATTCACACTGCGAATCTCCTGTTCTACCACATTAAGAACACACGCTATTGGATTCAGAGCTGGTGAATCAGGAGGTCACTGAAGTACGTCGAACTCAGTGTAATGTCCTTAGCACCATTTTTTTTTGACATGGCACGTAATGATGCTGGAAGTAGCCATTATAAAATGGGAAAATTGTGACCATAAAGGAGGGCATGTGGCGGCAGTACTCGTATAGGCTGTAGCCCATTATTAGCAATGCTTTATAGGAATTAAAAGACACAGTGTGTGGCGAAAAACAATTCCACCATTCATTACACCACCGCAACCTGCCTGATCTATTGACACAAGAAAGGGTGGGTCCATGGATTTATACATGGACACACATATTCTGACCTAATGATCGATGTCACAAAAAAAAAAAAAAAAAACATAAAAGAGAGAGAGAGCGATACATCACACTAGGTGACTTTTCCAAACTGTCTCTCTGGTTTCTCTGAGGATGTGCCCACTGTAGCCACAGATTCCTGTTGAAAAGTGGAACCTGATGTTGTCTTCTGCGCGAGTAGCCAAATCGCCTCAAATATAGACATGCTCTATATACTGTAGCCAGCTTGAGCCAGTGTGCTCTGTCGTCTTTCATTAATAAATTGTTTACACATACTGTTTTTTTCCCCATTATGTCTAATGTCTAGAGATCGCTGTATGAAGTTTTGAAAATATGCAATGGTCAGAGTCAATAAAATCACATTTCAGCCAATTTGATGTATGATTTGAACAGTAACTAGAGCTCTTCACCTGTATCTGCATTATTTTATGTCGTGTAGTGATTGGCTGAGTGGATAATTGCATGAATAAGCAGGTGCACAGATGTTTCGTATAAAATGTGCCAGTGAGTGTATTTTTATGGTAAGCTTTGAGGTCTACAATTCTCCCTGGTTATTTCATGTGGCACTAGGACAATAGGAAGCAGACTCAAGGCTGATGTTGATGTAAATGTCACTGCTGTATTACAGCAGTAGTGAGCACAAAAAAACCCAAAATGTTGATTACTTTCTTTCATAACGCAGCCCTGTTTCAGGTTTTAATAGCATTGAAATGCCATTCCTTTGGCAGTGTAGAAATGCTTCCCTGTGTTTAATTGCTTCATCAATTTTGTAAAAGTGCATCCTGTTTGTGTTTGCACACAAGTGTGAATATGTGTAGAAATGGCTTGAATTGGCACTTTCTGCAACTCTCCGTGTAAAAAGTGTAGAAAGAGCTTAAAGGCCCGTGGGAGTTGCAGCTTAGAGAACATTCAAGGACTTAACACCCATCATATCCGAGGCACAGCGCATGTCTGTGTGTGGTCAGGGCTGTGCATGGGGGTGCAGCTGGGCTTTCAGTGCATGAGTGGGAGTATGTAAAAGTTAACTGGCACAAGTGATTATGTGGGTTATAACTAATCAATAACTTTCTGAAGTCTCTTTCTGTTATATGTGGGTAATCCATTCGTACGTTGGTGGAATGGGGATAGAAGTGAATCCCAGCATATTTTAAATGCTAATATATATATACCCACCAGTGAGCCAAGCAGACTATTTGTTTCACTTGAGTCCACATGCTTATGACTATGGAAGCAATTTTTCCACACACACACACACACACACACACACACACACACACACACACACACACACACACACACACACACACACACACACACACACACACACACAAAAAAAAACTTTCACACCTTTATGGACTAATCCACTTCGTCCATGTCGTAATCGTCTTCATCCACCATGAGTGCTATACAAGAAATGCACTTGTATAGTGATGTTTTACATTATATAGTAACAAACGTGGATAAACATAGCTGCGCTTTAGACAGCTTTTTTGGCCAGTGGCAATGTCTCTGTTCGCATTTGTTGAATGTTATAAATTTTGCAACCTGACAAAACGATTTGAATATGAATTTCATATAGATATTGTTTTTACAATTATATATATAATTATATGTGTAGTGGATGTAATAAATATAAATTTGTAAAGGAGAAAATATATTAATAATATATATATTAAATACATTTCAAGTCATCTTTTATGAGCTCTTGGATGAGTCATCATTGTGCTCTTGGAGTAATTTTGGGAAGCCGGCCATATAAATAAGATTAACCTTCAAGATTCAGATAGTAGAAACACAGTTGCCATGAAACTGGAAGCACACAATTGTCGTTGTATGCTGTATGCTATATGATGTAAGGTTTCCCATCACTGGAACTAAAAAGCTTGAAAAATTTCCAGCAGGGCCATAGGCCCGTGCTCATAGATTTATAAAGACATGGTTTGCCAGTGTCAGAAAAAAACTTTAATGTCCTGCACTGGGACCCTGACCTTAACCCCACTGAACACCTTTGAGATGAATTGGAACATTGACTGAGCTCCAGGCCTCATCAACCAACATCAGGGCCTGACCTCACTAATGCTCTTGTGGCTGATTGAGCACAAATCCCCACAAACACAATTCAAGATCAAGTGCAAAATCTTTCAAGAAGTGCAGAAAAAAAGGTGGGGGGGAGGAGGGGAGGGGGAGGGGGGCACTAAATCTGGAACAGGATGTTCAAAAAGCACAAAAGGGAGAGATGGTCGAGTGTTCACAAACGTCTGGTTACATAACATAGTGAAAATTAATCTAAAGCCAAAGTTAGATATCTGGTACTGTATTCCCAATGGAGAGTAAATGCTTACAGAAGTCAAAGAAGACTGATAATATGTGACTAATTTGGCCAACAGTTGCAGCTTATTATTTTTCTCTTGGCCATGCTGTTAGAAAGGATCTTGCCGATGAAATGTCTTGTCTGTCATCTGACTTGTGGGTTTACTCTTCCTTTATTCAGGGTAAACTTGCCAGGATACACTGAGTGAATTAGGGGGCTTTCACACTATTGCCTCTGGCCTGGACCTCAGTACAGTACAAAGCCCAGTACAGTTCTTTAATGTTGACTTCCTAGTGCTCTTCTCTAGTGCTCTTTGTGTTTATTGGTGGTTCTCAAACTAACTAGGTGCATAATCCCACCTACCAAGCATACTCGGGTACAGGACAATATTAATAATGCAGGAGCTGGCAAGCAATGGAGAGGGAAGGTGGGAACAATCATACCCAGGCATGATGGGAAGCAATAGTGTGAAAAATATTTATTTTGGGTTCTGTTGATTCTGGTGTTCTGTGCCTCGTGTTCGGTTCAAGAATTACCCATTATCAATGAGCAATCAGAATGTTCACAAAGTGCATTGTAAGAACTGGTCCATCCAGAATGGGTATTTTGGACCATCCATGTCATATGGCACATCGCGTGACAGATACTTGCTCACCCTGGAGATACTTAAGGGGTCGAGTTGCCAGCTTTTCGAGTTTGTCATTCACACAATATGGGCAATTTAGGACTCACAGAGGAAACGTACCCAGAGGAATCCCAACAAGCATGGGGAGAATATGGAATCTCCATGCACACAGACGGGAATCAACAGCAAGGCCGGAATAGGACACAAAACGTGCATGGCGACAGTGCTAACCACTAAGCCAGCATGTTGCCACTGCATCCATAGTGTTATATAATACACAGTGAACATTCATTGTGATGACTTTTCATTTTTGTGTTTAACCGTGTAGAACAGCAAGGAAACCTAAGCTGGAAATGTCATTTTTAGCAAAAGCATGGATTGACATTCTTAGCTGCAATAATGAAATGTCCTGAATCAGTTTTTCTGTTGACTTTGGAAAAGATGACGAGTCAACTATTTTTTTTAATAGACTGATTGAGAGAGAAATTGTATTTTTCCAACTGTTCTAGTGTAGTGGATACTTCACCTACTAAATAAAAATACTGTATTTTCACTAATAATGACAGGGAACTTCATTCTGCTTACTAATTGCGAATCTGGCATTCAATACTTTACATTACAAATCAGTAAATGCTAAAACTAACTGAATGAAATAAATGTCTCACAAAGCGTATAACAGTCTGAATGATCCCTATGCTCAGACACATTAATGATCATCCAAAAGAAGACAGAAAAATGGGATGAGAGGACTTTTTATCAGCTTGCATGTAACCACACGTCACCAGCTTTTATGCAAGGTGCCGCCTGCATGATGACGATATGGAAAATATCAGGAGTGAAAAAGGCAACATCTCATCTTTTATTATTGTGCTTTTGGTGAAAACAGGGTGCTTAAACTTAAATAGAAAGTACAAATAACCTTTAAAGTGGTTGTTCATCCTGGGTGGGAATTAATCTCTGGTGCATGTTTTAGTGAATCATTACGGCTGCACTCCCATGCAAAGATTACCCTTTACAGTATATTTCAAGATACCATAAGACACGATGTAATTTTACCCAAATACTAAAAAAAATTTTGTGTTTTTCAGCGGGGCTTGGCATGGCATTGAGAAGCTCGTAGATAAATGTCAAGGAAACTATTAAGCATGCGTGTAAATCACATTTTAACAGGAGACCTTCCCTCCTGTGCACAAGGGCAGTGCAGGGGTGGCGGCCCATTCTAATGAAAGAGATTTAGAGTCGGCAGCGTTTATATTAGCTCTACGTGGACCCAGGAAATGCGGTGAAAAACAAAATAAATCACGCCATAGCATCTTGGCTGAACGGTGCTTGAAGGCACAATTAATCTAAACGCATGCGTTTTTCCCATCAATAGCTCCCGTGGACACGTGCCGAAATTACGAGCAGTGAAGACACATATAAAACGGGCGCAGTCGCAGCAGATCAATGGCACTTAATTAAAAAGAGATAGATGCTAAACAATGAATCAGCGCAGCTTTAATAGTAGACGGTCCGGTCTCGTCCTGTCAAGAACAACAATGGTGAACAAGGACTTCCACATCGATTGTTTCTTTTCATTTATTGCTTTGATTTAACCTCAAGCTTCTATTGCTGACCACTAGTTGGGTTATTCATTCAGTGCCCTGGGCCACCTGTTCAGTAAGATTCACTCCATTGACTTCAAGGCCGATTTGCTTGTTCCAGCCAATGAAGGTGACTACGGATATCCCAATCTGATCCATAATATCGGTACCACACACACGATCTAAGCAGGTTTTAAATGATCTATTAACCTGAATGTTCAAACAGATTCTAATCTACTTTAAGATTGATTTCCCCATTGCCCCATGTCAATAATTTTTAGCTAAACAGACATTAGGAACTTTGTCAATGAATAAAGGTGGTAGTAGTGTGTTTAGTATTTAGAGACTCAAAAAGGAGAGAATTTTCTAAAACAGTTATTTGTAATATCTCTTACACCACTGTACAGTATGTAAAGATATTTGTCTTATTATTATAATACCATCTTAAAAACACATGGAAAAATTACCCTCAGGTAAAGACATTGCAAAAGGACACACTTTAGTGTACTGTCAAAAGGCAATAAACCGTTCTTGAGACTATGATGAAAAAATAGAGAGAGAATTTATTGCTTGGGTGACATAGAAGAGCAGCAGGTATTGTTGCCTCTTTACTGGTTTCTCAGTGTGATCCTGATTTCAGTTTATTCATGTTTTTTTCCCGTATGGTTTGCTCTGAGTTGCTTGTTTTTCTCCCACTGTCCTAAAACAAGCACGTCGGTAGGTGGATTGGTGACTCCAAATTACCTTGTGGTGTGATCATGTGTGTGTGTGTGTGTGTGTGTGTGTGTGTGTGTGGTGCCCTGCAATGGACTGAATGGGCTGATGTCCCATATAGTGTCTCTCATCTATCTTAGACATGTCTTTGTTAGAGTTGTACAGTAAGACTCATGACTTCTTTGAAAAGCTGTCTGTAACCGGTTCCTGCACTGTTATTTACTACTGACATCTGGGCTTCATATCTTTTCTTGTTGTCATTAGGTTTACTTGTACGCTGTATGAACACTCGTTCACAGTTTGAGAATATCATACTGTATAGTTGAGAGAATGCAGGTAATCAGAGCATGCTTGCAAAAACACAATCCAACACAGAGCAGCATAAGCATTGCAGCATAAACGGTGCATCGAAAGCAGTGCAACTCGCTTGTGATTTACAGCGGGGAAAAAAAAAAAAAATCCTGTAGCGCTACCTGGTTTGGGCATCCCTGGAGCATGATTCTACTTATTGTCAAGGGTGGAGAAAGCAGAGCAGAAATTATAGCAGGAAAACTGTAATTAACCAACTGTAGTAGATATTGTTTGACATTTTTGTCTCAATTCAAAGAATTAGGCGTTGGAATGGATTCACGGATAAATTATTCATTTTCTATAACATTCCTGTGAACAGGGTCACGAGGGCCCTGAAATCTATTCGGGCACTGGGACAGGGTGCAAATCACACACACACACACATACTACAGGCAATTTGGAAAATTAACCTGATTTGCATGTTTTTGGACTTGGGGAGGAAACCAGAAAACCCAGAGGAAACCCACCAAGCACAGGGAGAGCATGCAAACTCCATGCACACAGGCCATGGTGCTAACCACTACACAACTGCCACCATGGCTAAATAAATTATCCAGGAATGTATAAGCATACTGCAAAAAAGAATATCTTTGCAAGTGGAAATAAAACTGCGGCACAGTGGTGTAATGGGTAGCACTGTCGCCTTGCACCTCCAGGGTCCGGGTCCGATTCTCGGGCAGGCTCGATTCCCGTCTCTGTGTCCATGGAGTTCCCTGTAAAAAGCTACACTCGATGCTGTGAAAACGCTATGGGAACATCAGCACTGTTGCAAAATGTTAGGTGCTCGGTTCTTTCCTGCCATATTTCAGGATGCCGAACACCTAATCACTCCTATTTATAACCTGCAGGTGCACCTTATCGGATGACGTCACCTGACCGAGGTTATAAGCCAAAAATATTTGGCGTATTTGATACACACAGGCTTCACAACCGGAGAACAAAGAGATGCATAGCGTTTTCCCTTTATCAGGTAACGGGGTTACAGCAAAGTAAACCCGAGACGTTTCCATGGGTGGGTTTCCTCCGGGTTCTCCGGTTTTCTCCAACAGCCCAAAGACATGCAGATTAGGTTAATTATCGTTCCCAAATTTCTTGTAGTGTGTGAAGGTGTGTGTGTGTGCCCTGCAATGGCACCCTGTCCAGGGTGTACCCCGCCTCGTGCCCTAAGTCCCCTGGGATAGGCTCCAGGCCCCCTACGATCCTGAATACAGAATAAAGCGGTATAGACAATGAGTGAGCGAGTGAGAGAGTGAAAATAAAACGAATAAAGGCAAATTCTCCACTATTTCATTCTGAGAAAGCTTATATTTAGACACCTTAACTCAGTTAAACTTTTTTTCAATGTAAAAAGCTTTCAACTCAAATGATATTTTTATACCTTTTCTAAAAAGCTCACATACTGTAGAAAAGTGTTTGAATTCTTTGTTCCAGCAAAGCAGATAACATTAATAGGCAAAGTTTTTCTGGTGCAGACATCATTTGTTGTGGCATTTTGACAAATTAAGGCTATGGATTTGTTTAGATTTTGATTATCTGAATTAGCGTACTAGTATTATTTTTATTTTCAGTTAACTATTTTAAGTCAAATCGATCATGCACTTTCCACATTTGCTGGTTGTATATACGATATGGCATGCTAATGCTTTTCTTACACAAGCAGTGAAGACGATGCTGGAGCAGTGGAGGTGTAAGAGTCTCTAGTAAACACAGTGAACAGCAGCTTTGGCAGTACATTTATTTCTGACTTTATGGAGACAGTGCCTTTGAATACATCAGCACTTGTGTAAACCTAACCTAGTTTAATACTGAAGTCAAAATGCTACACAGTTCCCCCCACTTGCTGCAGAGTTGAAAGAGCAGCCTGTAACAGCATCGCTTGAAAAAAGGAAGCGTCTGTCATTTCGATGAATGCAGATTTTCAGTGAGAAAAGGAGCTTCACTTCAGTATGAAACGATACCGAGACTGAATAGAATAACGGGAACAGTTTCGAATTCGCAACAGAGTCAATAAAACGAGCCTTGAGATCTGGACTTCATTTCTAATGAAAGAGCATCGCAGCATTATTATTTTAAAATTCTTGAGCCGATAGATTTGAGATAAAAAGCTGCTGCTCCAAGATGTAGAAACTAGCGTTTCAGTTTAAATGTTAATGTAAAATAGCTACAGCAATGTGACCGAGGTTATATTATTTATTCTTTGTGTTGAAGGTTAGGGTCTCCAAATTATTTTTATTCATGATTATTATTATTATATTTTTTTGTATGTTAACTACTATCAGTCAAAGAGTGGGAAGTAATGTTAATTTTCTCTGGAAAAAAAAAAAATTCTTATCAGTTTTCATTACAACATTATTGTTTATTATATTCCCTACTGAGATATTTCATTTGACCTGTGTCTTTATTTGCAGAAGTGTTTTGTTTTTTGCATTGCAGCCTTTAGGATTTTAATATTTTTCATAAATTTAGCTAAAATAGAAGCTTATGTATGACAAATACTGAGGTTGATGTGTACCTGCATAAACAGACAAACAAATGTAGCAAACAGCAGTGGCACTTGTTTTGTCATATTAAAAGGAAAGGCTCTTATATACTGTATATACACACACACTGTATGTGTATATACACACACACACACACATATACACACTGTAGGGTGCTTTTACACTAGACACAGTTGCTTTGTAAAAAGCCTGAGTAGAATTGCTCCCTGTTCTACACTACTCTGCTGGCTTTCACATTAGTAATATCTTCCGTACCTGAGTACTGTACATTAGCGTGTCTCGACTCACACCTACATATACAGATGAAGCCATTTCAAACAACTGTTCCGTGAAAGGACCTTGCATTATCCGTGATGTCCGTGCATGGAACGTGATCCCCCGCGATGACGCAGTTAACGATGCCCTGCCCCATAAACACCCCCCATGTGCTTTCTAATAAAATGGTTGCAGTGCTGTATAATCCTGCATTGACTGTTATATAATACCTCTGTTATTTTTTCATGTTCCTGGGTTGAATCCCCAAATAGCATTAGATGAATAGAGAATAGAATCCCTTGTTCCACACACTAAGTAGTGCCCTTGGTAAACGGTTGGAAAGCAATTTGGAATTCAGCCTTGTGTTAGGAGCTAGTTGGCTTCGTAGCTGTATATAAAATAGCATGGATAGTTCACAGACGATTCCACATGACTTAGAAGCAATTATTAAGGATTTTTTTTTTTAAACACAACAATGTTATCAGATGTGTTTTCTTGCTGAAAAAAGTGCTTCTGTGCACCTACTGTAGGTGGTTTGTGTTCTTCCAATAAATATAAACAAAAGGAAAAGTACACAGTACTCTAAATCTAACAATAATTCATTACAGTACAGCACATTTTCTAAATCAAGAGTGCAAATTCATCCTATAACGGATCAGCCATGACATTACAATGTAAATTATTAAGCCCAATATTGTATAGGTTCCTCTTGTGCCATCGGGGCAGGACCGGCCCCTTGGTGCATGACTCCACAAAACCTCTGGGGGTGTTCTCTGGTGTCTGTCACCAGGATGTTGACAGCCGTTCCTTTGGGTGCTGTGGGTTGAGGGGTGGGACCTCCGTGGATCAGATTTTTTGTCCGGAACATCCCATGGGTGCGCAATTGGATTGGGGTCTGGGGAGTTTGGAGGCCGGTTGGTGGCTTTGGGTTCTTTTCCTGCAAGGTCCTGTGCAAGGTGGGCTGTGTGCACTGGATGTTCTGTTGGTTTTCTATTGTGGCCAGCATTGACTTTTTTCAGTGAGTGGTGCTACATTGGCTTTTCTGTGGGACCAGAACAGATTGAACCTTGGGTGTCCAGGATCTTGTTACTAGTTTGCTGGTATATAATTTATAATCAATGGTAATGTGTTAATGTTAAGTTATGTTAATGTTTTGTATATTAATGTACTCTAATTATGCTAATATACTAATAATGTATTCTAATTAAATAATTTATTTTGCAATGTTGGTTTGATTCCCAAGCTGCCACTACATCACAGTTTCTTTACACAAATGAAAACAGTAAAAACATAAGAGACCTGTGATACAGAGCCATTTAATTGTGCAAGGAAGACATGGTGACTCAAACTCATGCATTCATGCACAGCCAGACGCAGATAATGGAATTCAGTTCAGTTCAAAATAGATCAATTGGATAGAATTTTCATTCAGGTTTAGTTTATTACCCTGTTCATATTGAGCGGGCTACAGGTATTGTTGTACTGGTGTAGATTATCAGGCTGTGAATATACAGTGATGGCATAGTAAGACTATGCTATCAATATACCATCCACTAAGGATGATTATTTTTCACTTCTGATCTGTAACGTGTCAGACGAGTGCCAGTGATGGGCATGCGCCTAAATCCTTTGTCGCTCCTCGCCCACTCTGGGTAGGTGGGCAGGGGAAATGGGCACAAATGGCGAATAATCATCTTTAATGGATCTCACTCTTCCTCCTTGTTATAAAAATGAGGTAGGGAGGTCTATGGAGCAGAGTTGTGCAGCGGACACTTAAATACAGAGAGTGTTATGCGAGTGGGGTGATGTCAGTCGCTGGGCCTTCAAATGCATAGACTTGAATGTCGCCGTTTGATTTCCGCGTGGAGGACAGCCCCGAAAAGACCACACAACCTCCCTCTGCACTTTCACTTTCTTTAAAGAGCCAGCGTTCGTGAGCCTGCCACCAAAGAGGAAAAGCCCACTGCGTCTTCACGTTAAGGCTCCTGTTCCCAGCCGGGTAAGGAGGTCAGGAAAGACTCCCGTCTGTGGCCGTACCCAAGGAGAGCTGAAAGAGGAGCCATTCGAGGGAGCATGCAAGAGCTGCTGTCCACGCGGGTTCACTCTGCCACTCGCCAGCCTCGTGCCCGCATGCCATAATAACAGCTGTACAGTATTTTACACGTGCCTCTCAATCACTGCTGATGCCGTGTTCCAGGTGTGACATATCAATGCACACAAAATCTAAAATGCATACGGTCTGTTTAGACAGAAATCATTCCCAGTATCCCTTCTGTGTATTTTTCACATGGCCATTGGTGGTAAATTGCAATGTGTTAACAGCAAATAATGCGATGCCAATGCCAACACTGAAAGCTTTTATGATATGTTTTTTTCAACAGAAAGCACAATTTATCTCAGCTGCTCCTGATCACCACTCTTAAATAATGTGGATCAGGAACAGGAACATCATCATGTTCATTTAAATACTTGATGCGCTGTGATTTACCAGACATCTGTGTCTGATTGAATAGAACAGCATTTGTTTTTCGAAATATTATCCATTCAAAGCCCAGGAAAAAAAAAAAAGTCTTAATCATCATCACATGATCATCATTTGAGAAATTTCGGGGAGTCTGGTGTTTCATCAAAATGGCCAAATGGGCGGGTGATGTAATTATGGTAACCCGTGAAGTTCTGCCCACTTCCCCGGTGTAGCAGCAAGTACATAAATTGCAGTGATGATGATTTTGATTAGAGTTATTGTAGTGCTGATTACACAGCAATCTGGGAGTACACAATTAACGTAAGCTATTTGATAAATCTCCATGATATTATCCCACTGTCCCAACAGCTGCCTCTTAATTAAGAAGCATAACAGTGACAGAACAGCTCTGCTCACCGGGGGGGGGGGTGGTCATGACACAGGAGATGCCGAGACACGGTGTAATAAATGCCAGAGTGTAGGCACATCTTTAAATAATGCTCCTTCACTTTTAGTGAATTCTCACTGATTTCCCCATTGCCAACGCCTGAGCATCATCCTTGGCATGGAGTCTTGAGCGGTGTGTAAATTTGGACGCAATAAACACTGCGCTTAGTGCCAGGCTAGCTTAATAAATTTCACTTTCTGACTCTCATTACTGAGAACAGCGCTGTGACTTATGATTAATGACACTCCCCTAATTATACATGCAGCCTTGGAAGGCATTTGATGATCTCATCTCCAAGGATATTTATCATGTTTTATTGCCAGCAGTATTCAGATAATGCCTCTCTCTACACACATATATAAGATTATGTTGCACCGTAATGGGATTCAGTGCTAAAGGAGAAGATAACGGAGCCCCGGCTCTTAAAATGGAAGCTAAATATTGGGGCGAGATTGGATATTACACTTTTACACCACCAGGATAGGGAGGGGCTCGGGGTAGATGAGTTCGATTAAAGGGCATCTTAATAAAGGCGCTGAAATTCTAGACGTAAAAATGAAGGTTTTTAATGAGAGCCCAAAAGCGCACACGCCAGGTATCATCGAGAAAGAAGCTTTTCAAAGAACTGCTCAGATATATAGGCTTTTCTTGAACTTGGGTTTCTTGAGAAAGATGAAGTAGCTGATTATTTCTAACAACAGAATCAATAGGGTAATTGATTGATTTAATCTATTCCATTTTGCATTGCTGGCTGGAAAGAAAAAAAGCAATCACTCTCACAATTTATCTTATTATGGGCAAAGTGTGCAGGCGGTTGAAAACCAAACACACTGCTCAATCTTTCTGGCAGAAGAATAAATTATGACAGAGAGAAGTATGGGGAATTTTTGACCACTGGGTAAAAATGGAAAATTGAGGTATGTGCGTGTGTGTGTATTGGTACTGAAGAGAAAAAAAAAATCAAAGGAAGAATGTGAACTGGTTTTCTCCCATTTATAACCTGTCCTGCATTCAGAGGACAGGTGTGTCACGGCTGTTAAACATCACTGCATCCAAAACAAAGTAAAGCATTTTGACAGAGAGCCATATCTGAGCTGTCAGGCCTGGAAATGAGTTTACATGCTTTCCCTTTTTATCCTTTTTATCGCAGGCTGTAGAAAACTCTCTGCATAATTCATTTAGGACACATTTTTATTTAAACAAATGCCAGATACAGTCTTGTAGTGTACAGTGTTTAGTGCTTTCCAGAAAGCTTATTCACTGTGTACATATTCAACAGATTCATAATTCGGGAGAGAATAATCAAGTGAGCATCCATCAGGGAAAAAAAAAAAAAAAGTAAAAGGACTAAACATGGCAATATGCATAACAATAATGCATAACAAGGAATGAATGGTTGTTGTAATGCTAATGAAAAGCACACTACTCCACGTGTAGTTCACGTGTGGGGAGTAAAGCTGGAACGGACAAAATCATACCTTTCACGTTTGTAAAATCTTTCTTTGCTTGTGAGATCGATCGTCTTGGCCAATTTCGTGCTGTTGCAGCCAAAGACAGGCAATGACAGGTTTCAGAAAAGTTTTATTAAATTTCATGAATGAAGGAGCGATACAAAACTCTAAGGATAGCTGCAAATGAACAGTTGGACAGCAAAATGAGTTTTCAGATTTTATTGCATACGGATAGAAAATATGTTGTGCATGTTTTCTTTGAGTGTGTTATAATAAAAAAGCACAAATACCCCAATATTGTTTGGGCTATATGAATGAATTGTGTGTGATTTTTCAAAAAGCTATAAATTCAACTCTACACAATTTTGTAACAATGGATATATCTGCCTGCAGTTGTGCTTACGGACATTTACAGTAGCTATGTCATTTAATCTCAATAATTTATTTACTTATTTATTATTATTATTTTATTTTTTTTAACACATATAGCTCTCTCTTGGGTTGTCAGCAAGTTAGATCTAGGTAAAAAACGTGCTATGTGGTGTTGTACAGTACATAACCCTTCTAAATTACAAAGATAGTTGAGAATACAAATACTATATGCAATACAAAAACTTTACAGCGTCATCAACCTCCTCTACCACTTTCAGCATCCCTTTGATGTATGGTGAGTTTCCCATATGTACTGTATACATTAGGTATGCACCGTTTAAGCATCGGCTTTTCACACACAGTGTGTTCGTCTCGTCCGTATTACATTAAAAACTCTCTGTGCTTCACCAAAGTGCTTACACGATACTATTGCACAGTTTTATTAAGTATACAGTACATCATGGTGTTTGAACAACATCCAAATCACATAATGTCCTATTTCACAGAACATACTGTATCACTGATGTTAATCGACGCGTACTGTACCGTTCATTTATTACTACTGTGTGACTGCAATGACTGTAGCGAATGTAGGCAACCCTGTTGTTTTCAATATTCTCTAAAAACCTTCGAACACATTTAAACTACTCAGGAAGTACTGGAGGCATCATCACCATAACTGATCATGTGACTGAACGAAGTGCCTTGATTGGCTTGTCACAACGAGGCAGCTTTTGCTTGAAAATCTGTTGGCTTTGTACTGTATCATGCTTTGCTTAGATTTTCCCAAAATGAGTAAAAGTATGAAAATGTTGATTATGATGAAATGTAAATGAAACCTGCTATAGATTGGAATATATATATATCCCTATTAGTGCAATTATCTTGAATCTAATCAAATGTACTTATAAGTTTCCAAAATAAGATTACAGTAAATCAAATATAAATTGATAAACCTGCATATACACATATTTTATTACATAGCTAAATTTTCTTTCAACAGAACTTAACATACAGACATTATGTCTTAGAAATTGGCTTATATTTGGTTCATTTTAAACTTGTATACATTTTTACTAGATTTAAGATATATTCATTTGCTAAGTTTTTTTTTAACAAACCCATATCACTCAGATTAATGTTGTAAGTACTGTGGAATGTTGTTCTAATGTATCTTGTTAATGTAACCACATTGTGGTCATGGAGCCGTCATGGAGCACAAATGTTATCACAGAGTCTGCTACAGGGTTCGGCCGAGCATTTATTAGGATCGACTTAAACAAGTGTGACAAGTGACGTGCTAATATCGCACAATATAAAACAAGTTTACAGTGATGGGTGAAAGATGAAAGGAGAAAAAACAGTGGCTCTGTTATGTTGTTTAATTGACATGAATTCAGTTCATTTGTCCCTGTAAAGGGCAAGGCCACTGTTAATTACCTCTGAACGAGTTCTTTATTCTTTATGATAATCCTCATTCTTTAATAAAAATGTTCTAAACTGACACGAGTGGTCTCTCCTAGAGTAGGGCATGATTGCTTACTGGCTAGCTTGATGAGTGTTAAAATGATGTAAATTATATGCCAATGGCCTTTCCAGTTAACAGATCTCAGCAATTGAACACCTTTCTTTTTTTTCTTTCTTTTTTTTTGCACAAATGTGTTAGACAGAGCTCTCTTTCCATCTTCATCATAAAATACCACCTGAGGGAATATCTTTTCATCCCTTCAGTACAAGAGGCTTCAGATTTAGAATCCATGCCAGGTTGCATTGAAGCTGTTCCAATAGTTTGTGGTGACACCTTACTAAATCACTATGTTTTTCCTTTTACAGTATTTGTCCTTATTAGACCACGTACTGTATAAAAACCTATGTTTGCCTGAGAAGGGTAAATGAAGCTGGTCTGTGCCAATTAGAAGTACAGATAAAGCATCCGTGACAGATAGCAGTGTATATATATATATATATATATATATATAAATAAAACCAAATGTATATATTAATCTTATCTTAGAAAGCTTTAGATTTTGTAGAAGTGAAAAAAAGAACACCTAATTAATTAATTCAATTATAATTTTGCCTGTCAAAGTTGTACAGAATGTCCATCATGTGACAACTGTCTTAGCCCTATTTGGTTTGCAGGGCATGCGTCTGCAAATAGGAGACCAATTTGCTTTTCCATTTTCTCTCACCCCCCATCCTGCCTTTTTATTTCCATTAGGTTTTTGCATCTCCTGAAAAATAATTGAAACTACAGCTGTGCCATTCTGCTCATGGTGCCTGCTGAACTTTTCTGTCTTTGTCCTCCACCGTCTGACGTCCATCAGGAACTAAAGTCATTCCTTTGTGTGCTTTCGTGTTATTTGAGAGTCAATACGGCTTGTTCATATATAGAGTGAATTTCAACCTCAATACATTCCTCTTTGTCTTCTCGTCTTTCTCCCTCGTGCTGCCAATGCTCATTCATCTGTATGTATAGTTTCGTGCTTGCTTTTATATGGTACAGGCTGCCGTGACAGGAAAGTGATGTATTGGCCCCAGAATTAGATATTTAGTGGCTGTTTTTGGGCCCGAAGGCTGTTACATGGAGAGCGCTGTACTTTCATGTCGGGTGCTAGTGGCTTTCATGCTAGAACAAGGCAGCAAGGACACCTGCAGGATTGTGGTGGTGTTAATGGTGGGCGTGAGTGTGTGTGGGTGGGTGTGGGTGTACTTATGTGTGACAGGAAAAGAAATGGAAGCAGAAAGATAGAGCAGGGAAAAGAGGGCATAACAGTCGATAGAGAGATTGCACTTTGGAAGCAGTATCAATAGAAAAATGCTTTGACATGCCCAAAGCCTTCATGTGTTATTTCCATTTTCCCAAGCCTACTCCAAGCAAACATGTTTTTACTAGACAATGACTCCTATACATGGCAGAAAGGATTCTGAAAGCATCCAATATTTATTATCAGGCATAGAAAGGATAATCATTTTGGGAAATGCAAACAAAATCATACAGTAGCAACTACAGTAAAGTGCAGAAGTTTATCTTGCAACATAAAATCTAACCTTGAATCGAAATAAAAGTTTAAAGTTGCATCATAATCTTTCTGGCTCTGGACCTGATTTGCAAAAGACAAAAAAAAAGGTTTAAAAAAAAAAAAAAGGTTATAAAGGTGATAAAATATTAAATCCAAATGCTTGTAGTTAAAATTATAAAGGCAAAAGGTAAACATATATATTATTAGAAATGATTCATTCTTTAGAACTGTTGACCAGAAACTAATGTAACATCATGGCTCACTGGTGATGATTTGATATATTCTGTAATATATTGATCAATATCAATATTTAATAATGGTACCAGGTTAAGAATTTTGATAATGAATGTAAGTAATAGTATTCATTAGTTATACATTAGAATACATTTTATTAAAGAAAAACAATAACTTGCATTGATTATCATGCTGGAAAACATTATCATGCTAGAGACACACTTCTGAATATAACTGTGTTGCTACAATATGTAGCTTTTGTAAACCAATAAAATGAAAAAGGCAGAAAAACATTTTTGGAACAGCTAAAAAAGTTTAAAAAAAAATTCTGGTAAAGTGTGTGGTGCCAAAATTTAATGGGCTGCCAAAATTGGCACAAATTGACTACGGACGACTATCGTTTAATGCATGAACCATGTACCTCTTTTTGACGGCAAAGCAAAATCTTTATATTGGATAGATATAGATTTGGCTTTTTATTTCCCTTACATCTTGATGTTTTTTCTGCAACCCTTTGCTTGCTCTGGTCTTTCGTTAACATGCAGCTTCGGTTTGTTGCTGTAGTGCATACTATTTCAGCAAAGACGGTTTTTGAAACGGCATGAAAAATAGTTTAGGTGTCATGGTTCCTGTGATAATGTATTAATGTTCCTGCTTTCTCATTCCTTCACATGAATCTGGCAACAGGCTACGAGCCACAACTGAACCAGCACATGACTGCGTGTCACAGGTGCACATCGGTACAGATCATCCTAATACAGTATGTGCTTTATAATCCAAATTCATATATCCAAACCCTTTCCCTATAATTGATGTTGTATTACCCTTTTTTGGGATTTCCAAATTCACCCATAGCTTAACGGTGGCTTATGTGCAATTCGATTCCTTGTCATTATAGACACGTTAATGGGGCACATAATTTTTTTCTTTTGAAGCCATGCTTCGGATTTGTTATGGTTAAAGACATTTGAGTGAAAATAATTGTGGTGATTTGTTGGAGACCCTCCTCCAGCCTGGGACTGAGCTCCGCCCAGGAGAAGCCATTTTATTCACCCAGAACCAACACAACAGACAGCAGTGATTGAGTTTTTTCCATGTATTTTGCAATAGAGTATTAAGAGAGTTTCAGGATGAAATGACCTATTGTTGGTTGTACCCAAGAACAGCTGACTTATTTTGCGCCCAGTTACTGAGGACATGAAGGAAAAATGTCCATCATTTATATACAGTGTAAATGTTACAATGTTACAGTTATCCTGCACGTCATATGTATGCCTGCTAAAGAGTTCACATCAGACTACTTTCTCAGTGAGGGATGATTCAGAGCTGGATTTTACTAAAAGATTAAAGCTGGAGTCATGACTGTTGAAACGTCAGATACTGCAGCTGTAAGTGTTACTGTTTTAACGTTACTGTTTGTTAAGCTTATATTGAATTTAGGCTAATTGTATGTCTAAGTGTTACACATAGGGCTAGAACTTAGCGGAGAGTTCGAATGTATTAAATGGTCAGTGTGGATATGAGTAGATGAACCGTCTGCGGTTTAACATGTTCAGCAATATAAAATTTAAAACACAGCTGAATCTCTGATCTGTCTGTTATTTAAGGCATAAACCAATTAAGGTTAGACGCACATAGAAAAACCTGTCACTGCCTGTGTATCTGTTTGCAGTGCCCCCCTGTAATTGTTTTACAAACTCTATGGAGTGTAACTTGCGTAGGTGTAGTGCTGCCGGAGAACTCCGAAACAACGCTCCAACGCTTTGTATTTTCTCCAAGTGAGAAGAAGGAATCTGCATAATCTTGTTGAAATTCATATATACATTGATGTAAGCACTTGGAAAGCTCATCAGAAAAGAGTAGATCATGCAAAAGGCACCATCACTGCGGACGTGAGCGACCGGATGTGCGTGTGTAGGTACAGTATGTCTATGAAAGAAGTTAGCGTTTACTGCGAATAGAATGAAGAGAAAATACTTTCAGAAGGGTCGAGGTGAGCGTTATGGAAGAGTATAGTCCACCAACAACATTAAATGAACTGAAATGGATGTTGATCGATTAATCTTGCTTGTTTTTGGACAGTCAGTGAGGGCTTTCTTGTAACCATGGTAACGAAGAAAGCACTAGGTAATGCCATTGATCTGGCAAAGGAACAGAGTGGGGCGGGACTCTGGACCCGCAGGGCGGGTCTCTGCAGTAACAGCATAGCCATGACTCATTTACGTAGAACACAGAACAGCACACTTATTATCAACATTATTTAACATGAGAATTATTTAATTATTTAATAATGAGGAAATTATATCCATCCATCCATCCATCCATCCATCCAAGCCCCTCTGTAGTCCAGCTATGGACTGTGGAGGCCAATGTATTTATTCCCATCTTGTACAACCTTTGGTCAACATTCAAGCACGCATTCACACACTACGCCAATTAGACTAATCTGCATGTCTTTGGACTGTGGGAGGAAACCGGAGTACCTGGAGGAAACCCACCAAGCACAGGGAGAAAATGCAAACTCCATGCACACAGACCCAATGCAGGAATCGAACCCAGGACCTAGAGATGTTCCCACTAAGCCACCATGTCACCATACAGTATATATCGCATGAAGTATATACAGAGTCAGCCTAAAATACGCATACACACTTCATGAAAAGAAAAACTTTCATCACAAATCACAAATGTTGGAGTGGTGAAAAGTTTTTAAAAAAAAATATCTATCTCACATTCAGAGAAGTAAATAAATGGATACTGTTGTTTTGTTCATTTTATTTTTGGTTCAAACGGTGAGCAAATCTTCGACTCACCATGTCTGAGCAGCCACTTCATCCCCACAGTAAACCAGCCTAAAACTACAAACCGTCTCATGTTTTAAACTCAGCTTATATAACATGGCTGGCCAATGCTGCTCCCAGATAGTCATTTCTGCTTTAATTAGATGAGGTGTGTTAGATTAATCATGGCCTTCAGCATCATCTGGATGTTTGAGCCAGGTGTATTGGAAGTAATCACTGCAGGGATTTAGCTGTCCAGGAAAGAGGTTGGCGTAGCCTTTTATAGACCATCCAGCCAACCTTCAAACTCAGCATCTCAAACTTGTATGGCAGTTTCTCAGAGTTGCTTAGTAGAAGGTTACTGGTTTGAAGCCCAGGTTGTCCGCTAAAGGATAATAGCCAGTTCCTGGAGGATTCTTGTTATCGCTGTTGCAACCATCGGACTTGAGCGGCCAGCATCTTCAGTGCCTGCTAATCTTGAAGGGATGTTACATTGTACTGGCACAGAGTATATTGGGAAGTATGAGGCTCAGAGTATCTGAGTTAATGTGATTTAATCAAAGTTTGCAAAACTTCAGCACATTTTTTATATTCCTTTTTTTTTTTTTTTTGCATTCGATTGTTTTTCGCTTTATGTTCATCGCAGACGTATAGCGGACGTTAAACAAAGCCATACAATTCCGTAGACATAATAGTGTCTCTATTGCTTTAAAACCAAGGAGTTTAAATTAAATAAAAGCATTTCTGTTGCATCATTCGAGTTAAATCGTGTAAAGCTGTTGTCTCCTTGACTGTCACATCAGTTTGAGACTTTCACACATTGAGCTGTTGGAAACCCTGGGTTTTTCGCCTGTCATCCATTTGTTGAGTCGGAGACTTTTAAAACACAAGAGACAGGTAGCAGTGTGTACTGATTCCAACACCATTGCTCAGATATATTTACTATATACCATGTAGCAGGAAAGAACGAGTGCCAGCACCCCATAAATCTCCCGAGAGTCCTCGAAGATTGCATCCAAATGAGGTTTTAAACATCGTCCCGTCTGGCACCAGAGCAGTGCTTCGCTGGCTGCATTTTAACATGCTCTTAAATTGACAACAACGGACCACAAGGTGCACAAGCCAAGTCAAATGGAGCCTTTTAAGCTTCATTTGCTGGAGAGAGAAAAAGACAGACTGCACCAGATTTAAAAAATTTTTTTTAGGCTTATGGATTTAATGATTGTCCAACCCAGTTTGGGAAATTATGGTGCATGGATCACGAGACTAAATTGTGATGTAATGATTTTGAAATTAAAGTGTCTTCGTTTCAGTGTTTCCACGGCGATGTTTACTCTCCCGTCCTTCGGATTTCAAAGCTAACCCTGTCAGAAGCTGGGAAAAAATCACCCTTTCATTTTTCTGCTGAAAAGTCATTATTTTTCATTACTTATTCATTGATGCCTATTTGCTGACCAAAATGGAAATGTCTTGTCTTGTTTATAAGAAAAAAATAACACTGCAATTAAAAGTGCTCTAATTGAAAAGGATTCAGATCAGTCTGGGGAGAAATTAATGAATTAAAGTTCTCGACTCATTTGTAATAAACCAGGCGAGCCTATAAAGTGAGGTGAAGTGAATTCCGGTTCTGTGATTTAGTACGAAACACATGACAGTCCTTTACAGATCTTAAAAGACAGACAGTAGATTCGAGATGGTGTTTGGAGGTTATGGTTATTTTGTTTTGGATCTGAGTACGGCACTTATAAAACTGCATGGGATTCTTTGTACTATGCGCAGCCACAAAAATAATCTTAATTATAGTAGTAATTATATAGTCATTTCCCAGCCCTAGTCTCTGATGGGCAGTCAGTGAAGTGGAAAGACATGGAACAATCAGCCTTGCATGCCTGGAGATGTAATGTTTGGTTAGAGAATGTGGGAAATTGCTACAGATATTCATGTTCATGTAGACTTCACTACTTTTCATCACTGCAGCATTTGAAGAACAAATACATGATTTAGATGTTGGCGTAAGCCTGGTTTATTTGAAATGCAGCCAGGGAAAAAAAAAAAAAAATCTACTACACAAATTTTAAATTAAAGTCTTTGACAAACTGGGTGAACTGTGATAGACACATTAGTATACATAGGCCACTGCTATGCACTCTGTGCCTCATCTATCAGTGGGAAAGGAGCACTAAAACAGGCAGCGGTGACACAGAAGTGACAGGAACATGATAGTGTGTATTGCGCAGGTACAAGTGCATTAGGAACAGCATCATTTCTGGACCTTTACACACACTGTCAAAAGTTTCCGGCTAATTTATTAGACTTACACTTGCTTACAGTATTTTGTAGAGTACACCAAGGAGTAAGGAATAAACTACTACAGGACATGCTGTTATTGGAAAATATGAAATGACAGTCTGATGTAGAGGATGGCACGGTGGTATAGTGGTTAGCACTGTCGCCTTGCACCTCCAGGGTCCGGGTTTGAATTCCCAGGCCGATTTGCATGTTCTCCCCGTGCTCTGTGGGTTTCCTCCGGGTATTCCGGTTTCCTCCCTTCCAAGCACAGAGAGAAGTGCAGTCCAAAAACATGCAGATTAGGCAAACTGGCATTGCCCGTAGTATGTGTATGCCCTGCGATGGATTGGCACCCTGTCCAGGGTGTACCTCGCCTCATGCCCTAAGTCTCCCGTGATAGGCTCTAGGCCCCTTACAATGCTGAATACAGGATAAAGTGGTATAGATGATGAGTAAGTGAGTCTGATGTGGCCCTGCAATCGAATATTTGGCAATAATTGTTTTATTTCCCTTATACCGCAACATTTTGCAGATAATTACACTTATCTATTTACTTCCTTTTGAATGACATATTGAATCACTTCCAAAAATATTTTATTATTATACAACGTTACAGGTTAAATAACATCTCTACAATTTGGGCCCTGATAAAAAAGATAATATAATTGAAAATGGGTGTACTTTCTTTTTTTTTTCTCATGACTAGTTATTTCTCACCAGCCTCTATCATTTCTCTCTCTTGAGCTTAATAATATAATGCATATTGTCATGTAGAATTATAGAGAATTATTCTAATTCTACACCTTGAATGCTACAAAGAGACTTCCTACAATAAATAATACTCCTTAAATAACCGTCTGCATGCACAATGCCTAAGCACATCATTGATTATAATAAACGGCAACATATGTAAGAATAAAAGAGGTGCCTATTGCTTCAGGTCAGCAGGGTGACAACAAGTCTACACTGCTTCAGCCACAGTTCTTATGCAATTGAAGGTAAGAAGCTACTGTAGCTCATTTGTTGCTTATGTCGCAAATTAAACTGTTGGAGCTACTGTAGTGTGAATAACTTATGATCAAATGGTTTGCAGTGATCAGATCCTGAGATTTTCTCACTCACTCACTCACTCACTCACTCACTGATCGTCTATACTGACTCATCCTGTATACAGGATGTCTGAAACCTATCCCAGGAGACAAGGTAGGGTACATCCCGGACAGGGTTTCAATCCATCACTATCGGCAATTTGGGAGCACCAATCAGCCTACTGTGCATGTCTTTGGACTGTGAGAGAAAACTGGAGTACTCGAAGGAAATTCACCAAGCACAGAGAGAACAGGTCCGTTTGTGCGGAGTTTGCATGTTCCTTGGTAGATTTCCCCCGGGTACTCCGGTTTCCTCCCACAGTCCAAAGACATGCAGATTATGCAGTTGCCATTCCCAAATTGTGTGATTGTGTGTGTATGTGTGTGTGCCCTCCAATGGACTGGCACCATGTCTTCCGAAGTTTTCTGGCATAGCGCCCAGGACTTCTGCTATACGCGGTATAGAAGATGAATGAATGTCCCGGAATGTATATGTGAGCGTTAGTGGCTTATTGTTCACATAATATAAAACTGTGTTTTGAATTAAAGCCCACACTACTGTCAAAATCATGCTGTTATAGACAATTAATCAACACCATCTGACCAATCAGGACTGTGGTGAAAAAAGACTATAGCACAATCAATGTTAATTATGACCAGGCGCTCATCAGTGTCAGTTTCCGACCACAGCACACACTGCCAAGTAAATCTCATGCCGAGAATGATCCACCAAACAAACAATATCTGATTAATACTAAGGCTGTATGGCTCTTTGATTACCCCCTAACCCCATCCCCTGCCTAATTGCAAGCTCATTCTATAGTCGTGTTTACTTTTTCGACAAAGCCAGCATCGCATAGAAACAGGAAGGAGAATCCACACACTGAAATATGTCGCCATCAAAATGCATTTACATAGAAAGAGGCTGTCAAAATATGCCCAAATGTTGTGGTATACATAAACAAATCTTGACAACTGAAACATATAGCAGTGGCCAGTACTTTTTTCTCCATCATTATGCGAAACCGTGGTTGTGTGCAAATGAAATGAAAATGCAAATGAGGCGGGGGGAAAAAATGTCGTTTCACAGCATTAAACATTTTAGTTTGTTAGGTTGTCATTCTTGGCCAAATATTATTTATGTAAATATTAATAATGAAAAAAAAAAGAGGATCTAAAAAGGGTCTTGCTATACAGTATATCAAAACACATCTTGACAGCTGGAACCTGTAGTGGTGGCTAATGCTTTACTACTATTAATAACTTTCTCTGCTCACCCATTTCCACTGAGCAGTTTTGGATCCTCTTCCACTTTCTGACATTCCAATTCTAATTGTATTGCTTGACAAATCTGTGCCAGTTCTTTATATAACTGTTATAAAACTGCCAGATGCCATACGCTGTGCTCTATCTATCTATCTATCTATCTATCTATCTATCTATCTATCTATCTATCTATCTATCTATCTATCTATCTATCCATTTATTAGAGCTGTTAATTGTAGGTAGACCGATTCAACTCGACGCGTATCTTGTGTTGCTGATTGTTGGTCGTCTTTCCTGACAGTCCTCTACCTTACACTCCAGTCCTGGGCCGACGGTTATGCACCAACTGCCCATAAACCTGAAAGTAATTTGCGATACTTTTGCAAAATATGAGTATTTGTGGAAGATGGAAGTGTTTTTTTTATGCAGAAGTTGTTGTACAGTATATCTTCAAGGAATTTGTACATTTCAGACCATGTAACATTTGTAAATGATTTGTTTGTTAAAGGAATAAATAAAAGTGTGACTTGATTCTGAATCGAAAACCGATCCATAGATTCAATTAAAGTGGTTAGCACAGTCCAAAGACATGCATTAGGCTAATTGGCGTTCCCAAATTGCATGTCGTGTATGAATGAGTGTGTGAGTGTGTATGTGTGTGCCCTGAGATGGATTGGCACCCTGTCCAGGGTGTACCCCGTCTCGTGCCCTAAGTCTCCTGGGATAGGCTCCAGGCCCCCCGTGACCCTGAATACAGGATAAAGTGGTATAGATGATGAGTGAGTGAGTGAGCGTGAGTGATACAATTAATTGGATTGACCAACAAAATATTGATTAAATTGCATAATCGATTAATTTTGTAAACATCCTCTTGGATTTCGGAATTAAATGATTAAACAAAATACAACCTCCATTCATTCATCCAACTTTGCATCCTTCCCTCCGATGTTGAACAGTACCGAGTACAAAGGTTTGGCATTAAAATTCAAGTGTGATTTAATGTAAGTATCCACATATTCAAATTTTAAATTTACACATAATACTTTCTACATTTAAATCTATAGAGTATACAGCATTCACAATTCACCTTTTTCATAGACTTAAACTCCATCTCAAGGTTCCTGAGACAGTGAATACCTGTGGGTTTTCTATGCCCGTGATAACAAAACCACAGATATAGTTTTGAATTGAATTGCATTTCCAATGCGGGATGCTCTATAATGCAAATTGTACACGTAGTCTGGATTTAAAATAATATTTTTGCCACCTAGTAGTTTTTTTGTTACTACAGTACATCTATGCAGTTAATATCTTATCTAATTCACACGGGCTGATAAATGTTTATCCGATAGTTGTCAGAGTGTTTCTAAAACCGTCTTCAAGTAAGTGGAATTGTGCGCTGCACAGGCAGGTAAACATGTTTCCCAAAGGCCCATTTTTTATTTATGCACCCTCGAGGATCCATGCACAAGATGTTTTTATTTTGCCAAAAGCACCAAAGTGATGACACAAGGTTTAGGACACAGTTTGGGTCAGAGTCAGCTTTCATCTCATTCTTGCTTATTAAAACCTGTAACCATAGTGACAGCCTGCTTTTCCATCCATGATGCTGAGTGGTAATAGAAAGAATGGAAAGAAAACCAGAACGGGTTCATGTTAGCTAATGTATGTATATATAAAGTAAGGCTAAACTATCATGGAGAGATGAGATCATAGCTTTGGGTCTGTTAAGGTTGCTGGAGGTAATGCCATACATTGCGTCTGCACTGCAGCAGCTAGCGGAACTGAATCAATTGTCTTTATTGAGGATGTTTATTGCCCTCAGCAGTAGCAGCAGGATGAATTCTGTAGTGCAGAAGCATCTTAAACGCTCCGATTCAACTCATTGCCTCAGAACACTTCACCTTTCAGGAGGACAATGCCCTGAAACGTAGTAGTGAAGCAACTGTAGAGTTTTCTGTGCCAAAAAGTTGAGAGCAATTGCTCTTGAGTGCATTGTTCGTTCACTTCACCTTAACTTCACTGAAGTTTATTTAACCGAAAACGAGAACATCGAAGGTGTTGAACCCCTGCTAAAACAACCTGATAAAACCCGATAATACATTCTCAAGCAATTACTATGTATAAGTATGGCAGTAATTGAACGAGTTTGTTCACTAAAACTGGAGACACAGTATGAAAAGAGCTACAATTCCTCGAGTATCTAGGTAACTCACTGTACATGCAAACGTATTGTGCATATTAATGGCGACCCATTGCACGGAGCGCAAACTGTTCAATTACCTACAGTACAGACTGCCTAGAATCCATATATCATAAATATCAATTTGTCTTTATCTATCTGTGATGTGTTTACGTATTTTGTCTATTTGTCTTTATCTATCTCTCCGTCCCCTCCCCTATCTCCATGTCCCACTATCGCAATCTGTCTTATTTAAATAAATCATAGCCGTTAGACTCCCTATTTCCACCTCGAGCATCAAAAATTCTATCGTTTGCTGAAATTAATTAGGTAAGAATTAATGCCTAATTTTTCAAGGCCAGTCAAGAAAGTCAGTGCAGTTATGGTCCCTTTTTGATGGATGAGCCAACCTACATCCTAATGAGCAGAGTTTCAATCATTCTCCGGGCGTTTCTCACTATTTCCGTCCTTTGAATTTGACTCTGTGATTGTCCGCCTGCAAGTACTGATCAGTTAAGGCGTCGAAGCACTGAAAGGGTGCTGTGTGTACAAGCGCAGATACAGACGAATAAAATAAAAAAGTGCTGGGCATTTGTCAAAGTCCCCCTACCTCTGTCATATTTTACAGCCTTCTATCGATTTTCCCATCGACGGCAAAGCCGCATGTTTTCTCCGAAGCCAACAGGAGATAATGGGAGTCTATAGACCCGTGCCTCTGCTAATCAAATCACAGCTCGTATCAATAAAGCAACAGGGAGATTTTGCAGCTTCTTAACCCTCTGCCAGGCTAATGTTATTACCAAACCTAGACTTATATACTGGATGTGATATAGATGTAGATCATAAGCTCAGTGAAACATATACGTAGGGTAAACTAATGTCCATAAGGCTGCATGATACTGTAACTTTACGATGGGTGGCACAGACCTACCCGAACATTTAAGTTTTTATTGTCAATTTTGGTGTCGGGTTCATGGAATGGAGTCGATTAAAAGAAATGTGTTGACATACAGTATGCTTATGTCACTTTGTAGACTGGTTGATGTTAGATAGCCATCAGCCATTAGTCATCAGCCATTGTCATCTTAACGTTTATGTCATTTTTCTGGAATTGACTTCAATAGCTCTGCTTAAAGGGGTTTTACTTAGCAGCTGTGATGTCCCTTAGACTCAACAACACCTTCATAAGCCCATTATAACAGCTGGCACACCTACATAGACATTTATAAAGCCTTTTTGCGATGAGTCTTGGCTACTATGAATTAGCTACTTTGCTTTATCCTCTGGTTACTAAGTGAAGTAACAGCTATTATGGCCTTTAGAGTGAATGATATCTTTATAAGCTCGTTATAACAGCTGGCAATCCTACTGTACATATCTGTATATTTTTATATGCTATTTATATATTAATTTATACATTACTTTTATATATACTCTCACTCATCGTCTATACCGCTTTGTCCTGTATTCAAGGTCATGGGGGGCCTATCCCAGGAAGCTTAGGGCACGAGGCGGGATACACCCTGGACAGTGTGCCAATCCATCACAGGACACACACACACACACACACACACACACACACACACACACACACACACACACACACACACACACTCATTCACACACTATGGGCAATGTGGGAATGCCAGTTAACCTAATCTGCATGTCTTTGGACTGTGGGAGGAAACCGGAGTACCCGGAGGAAACCCACCGAACACCTGAATGAATGAATTAATTTAATAGTTAAATATCGCAGTTTAAATCACAAGTGCAGTATGTCAAATAATTGTAAGGTGATTTAAAAAAAAATAATCAAATCATGCAACTATAATTCCAAAAATCATAAAGGCTGCTTTTTTTTTTGTCAATTTTAATTTGAACGCCTGTGATGTTTGTCGACATATGGTTGTTGTGCCACTTTTGATCCTGACTGGCATTAGAGCATCTGTGTCATGACACTGTTTATTATAGAGTTGTAAAAATTTCCGGCTTCAGTTTGTCATTATTGGATATTTGTGATTAAAGTCAAGAGATTCACACAACACGGTACATCCCGAGTGTCAAAGTAAATATGATATTAGCGAATCCCGACATTAGAATAAAAGAACACTGGTCTACAAAGTGAGCTGTCATGTTCGAGGCGAGTCATAAATAAAAATGATGACAGCTGACGGCTGCTGCAGGAGATAGTGGTTAGATATTCATGTACTCCCGGGTAGCAAAAAGCTGCGAGACAAAAACGTACACGGATGGTGCTGGATGGAATTGTTGAAGTTGGAGATCATGCCTTTTCCGAGTCATATGTGGAGCACACCTGTGCAATCACGCGCTGAAATTTCATCTCCTGGGCCTGACCCCTCGCTGTTTGCATGGGATTGGGAACAAAGGCTTGATATTATAGTAATCCGTGCTCAACCGGAGCTCATGGAAGACAGATGGGTTGATCCAGAGGACTCTCGAACTAGCGCCAGAAATAGATGAAGAAGGAAATGTCACACAAGTTTCTTGTCAAATGTCACATTCCTTCCTGCATACAGTGCTTTCTCTGTATCGATTCGGCGGGTTCATGCTTCCTGTAGTCATGCTCGTTCGTGACCGGAGAAAAGTGCGCGAGCATCAGAAACTTTCATGAGCGCGCGGTATCCTCGAAACGATTATTATTACTATTAATGAGTATTCCTAGCTCTAGTAGCTTCATTTTCAGTGCTTGAAATGTTGAAGGGAGCTTTAAAGGGAGTTCTGTAGAAACCCACTGAACGGCGTCACAAAGCTCTCAGATAAAGACGTGCAGGGAGATTGGGAACCATTGACCTATGAACCTAAAAGATCTATTCGCTCCTGTGGAAAAGGCACATCATGCACAGTAGGAGAATGAAGGATTTGTATTATTATTATTATAATTATTATTATTATTTCTGTTCTTCCCTTTCTTTGCCATTCATCATTGTATTTCTATGTTCAGACTTTTTTTTTCCTCCTTCTATTTTTCTCCTGCCTTCACAACCTTTTCATTCACTCTGCTCCAAATCTGTCCTTTCTCTGCCCTCTCTTGTCGTTCTGTCTCCTGTGATTCTGCTTCTTGTTGCGTTTATTCCAAGGACAGCATCCGGGCCTTGGGCTGTCGTTCTCTTCCGCTGGGGAACAAGATGATACAGTGACCTACAGTTCCAGGGAGCCCTCGTGGTCCATCTCATCAAACTTTAAGCACCAGTTCCGGGTCTTTCCGTCTTTTCCTTTTCATGTGGCGCGAGTTTTTCCATTTAACGTTTTTTCCAGGGTTCTTCTTTTATGTCAAGCAGCACGTAAATCGGGCACCTCAGCGGGGGAGCGTCGCTTTCAAGACCACTCTGGAACCTAATTAGCATTCTGAGGAGAGTGAAAGCTAATGGGTAGCAAAGCGCTGAAAGTGAGAAAATTAGCGCGGGCCTAGTAATCAGGGTTCTTTTGTTGTTCGACTCGAGACGAGCGAGAAAACGAGTCTCATCCCGCTTCGTTACTTCACCGAATATATCATCTGGGCGATATCAAAAAGCCATAAGTGGTAAAAATAGGCGTGATAGCCTCACCTCTCATCCTAGCAGGAGCGCCGGCGCACCTGTAGTCATTTTCCTCGCCTCCCTCCCTCAGTGTAGGAAAGGAGAAAATAACAGATGAAGCCAGAGGTGAGAGAATGAAGAAATGGATTTTCCATTGCTCTCCTGTGGGGACGGCGAAAACAAGAGCATCGCTTGACCAGATTCTTCCCTCACCGCGCCATCCTTTCTCGCTCGGCTCCCGGAGAGGAGGCCGCTCCGCTCAGTGAGATGGATGAGTAAAAACTGCGCGGATGAGTTTTGATTGTACAGTGTTTGCCACAGGCTTTCGTAACGGCTTCCACCACCTCGGAATTTGTCAAATTGATTCGGTGATACAGCGCGTTAGGAGCGGGCGTTCTACCATAGATCTTCCTTTACTGTGGTTCAAAGGATGGAATTGATTTCGAGAGGAGTGTATAAGACCGTATTGCTATTACATGAACGCATACCCATCTTTAAACTTCATTTCGGATTAGCTGATTTTCCAATTTGAGCCATTCTTCCATATTAGAAAACCACCCATGCAGGATTTATCGACTTTTACCAGATTTTGCATCAGTCCGAGTGATCAGAATATTTATACAGCTTTCTACATGGGAACATTTCTTGCGGTTCGTATGCCCTCAGCCGATATCTAACAGGAAAAACAAAAACATATTGCTCCTTGCACAATGCTATCTGTGGCAACACAGAGGTGAATTGTAATTTTCTGTTTGGTTGATCTCCAGAAAAATACCTAAAAGCTTAGCACAGAGGGAACACACAAGGCCAGGTCCTTCACTAAATTACCCTGTCAGGGGCGATTTGGCCATGCGGCGTCCTTGTAACCCCAAAGTGGACTTCCCTCTCCTTTCCTCTTAGTGTTTGATCATTGAGCTGAACAGGATTCTGCATTGCTCACCACAGATTTAAGTCTTTTACCACTTTAAGGTCAGAGCATTTTTTTTTTGTTTGTCAAATGGTCTTTTAGTGCCATCTGGTGCTGGATATTGGTAGTGCTCCAAGGCATTACTTACATTGCCAACACGGAGAAGGTCATGGCTAGTAATCTAGCGCTGCTCTGTTATGTTCCAGCCCTATTTCAACACATCTGATCTCTTAATTAATGCAGTACTCAAGCTCAGACTCCCTTTTTGTTTAAGGTTTAGCTATAGATAAAAAAAATAATAATAATTTTGTGTCTTCATCTGCCAGGTTCATATTGTTTCCAGCCAAGAACTGTAAATACGTAAAGGAGCCAATATCTTTGTAACCTCTATGGGAAAAGCTTGAATTGTCTTTGAAGTATTTAAATTTAATTAGATTCTATTCAAACACCCTGGACAGTGCATCCCTGTCCGTGTCTCATATCTGGCACGGTATATCCCAATTCATTACGTCGTCTCATCTTGGCTGGCGATTTAGCCATTAGCATAGATATAGCCGTCAGGGAGATGAGCCAGATCTGCTACGTTGCTGGCATCCACTCAAGCAGTCGAGAAATGTTACAACTGAAAGAAGAAAAAAAAAAAGGACAAAAAAGAAAAGAAATAAAAAGAAGCAACCCTGACCTGAACCCGAATATTGAGTTTTAAAAGAATTACTCAGTACACACAAACGTGTTTGTATGTGTTTGTTGTGTGTGTGTGTGTGTGTGTGTGTTTTAGTCAAAAGGATGCCGTGACAGTATAGACTAGTGCATTACTCTCTGTAATAGATCTCTTGAGGGCTACAGCAGAATGCTTGTCTCTCTCTCTCTTTCTCTCTCTCTCTCGCTGCCTCTAAATCTTTTAACGAGCGATCCTGTGCAGATTCTGCAGATTTGTAGCAATCCCCAGGAGCGGCCCGGAGCAGCCTGTAATTAAGAGAGTCTGATATATGACAGAATCGATCGCACAGGGATGCATTCTGTCCCTACATTACGCCCCCATTTCACCCTGACTTTTAACAAGCTTCTTACTCTTCTCCTGTCAACACTTAGACCTGGTCTTAAACCATGGCAATGCTCAAAAAGAAAAGGAAAAAAAATATATATATATATATATATATATATATAAATATATATATAAACTTTTTCTCCATGGTTTAGTCAGTTCTACTGTATTTGGTTCTAATCAACCCAATTATTATTTATTGGAAAACATTTCAAAAAGTCATTCTACTATATCAATGCACTAAAAATATCTTCAAAAGTTTCACGACTTCGAGCACTCCTCTCGACAGTGTCAATTTGTAAACAATTTTCGTGTAATAGTCCTAATTGCTCAGGGAGAAGCGGTCTGTAGGCACAACACATTTTAATTTGTGATTAGATCTGTGGAACGTAAACTCGATAATTCTCTGATGTGTTTGTGCAATGCTTGTCAGATATCATTTGTGCCATCGCTGAAAAAAAAAAATCTTTGCAAATTGAAACATGATGCAATTACTGTAGGCAACCATTTTACAAAATATTTATATAAATGTCTAGTCATTGTCCTGTTTTAATAATTTTTTTCTAAGCGATGTCGGTAACCATTGACGGGCAAGTTAAAGCCACCTAAAGTACACCTATTGCCACTGAGAGGAAACCAGAAATTGGAAGACCTTGGAAGTGTGAGATGAGATGTCAACGCTATCCACTGCACTGCATGTGCAAATCTACAAGGGGCATTCAAACCAAGTCAAACCAGGACTATGATTGTGCAGAATAACAGAAAATGGGAGTAAAAACTCCCTTTATTGCTTTATATAATCCCCTGTTACACTAATGCACTTATCCCAGTGTTTCACTAGTGCCGGGATAATATCAAGAAATGCTGGCCTCTCAGGAACTCCTTTAGTGGCCAAAACTGTCCCATTATGTAGTGTAGAAATGGCATGGAGTTATGTTTGGACTGTGTAGACGATGTGGCAGGAACTCCCAGCCCATGGGCAGTACAGGGTTGTGCATTGTCCTGCAAAAACAGAACGCCTTTGGTGATCAATCCAGGCCATCCTTCTCTGAGAGTGTTGACTCATTGAATGTTCAGAGGAATGACTGAAGAAGAAGAAGTTTATGTTATTTGTCATATGCATGTCAACATGTCAAATAATTAGGAAGAAGAGCCAGGCAACTCTCAGGTGTATATATGAGTGTGTGTGTGTGTGTGTGTGTGTGTGTGTGTGTGTGTGTGTGTGTGTGTGTGTGTGTGTGTGTGTGCGCGCGTGTGTGTGTGTGTGTGTGTATGTGTGTGTGTGTGTGTCTATATACAGTATGATTGTGTGTGTGGGCACGTGTGCTTGCGTATGCAATAGAGAGATTTGTGTATATGATATTGCACATGGTCAAATATTGTACATTCAACCTTCACATGATTGTACATGAAATTTGTACATACATTGAAATACATTTAAAGGCTTCCTTGTGCAGCCATTCCTTTAAAATATGTTTTTTAGTGTCTTTGAGCCACCTCGGCCAGGATCATCATTCATACAGTATACTGTACGTACAGCCTTCTTTAAAATGTTTGCACCGTTCAAATGTTTTACTCAAGCTAAGTTATCGCCATATCATTTACTTATCACCGTACTGTGCTTGATGTCTTGCGTAAATGTCATTCGTTTTTTTTTACGCCTTCATCCGTGAGTCCCAGTTTATCTTGGAACTATTCAATATTCTGTTAAAATATTCAGAAGTCAACTTACTGATTATTTCATTTTATCATGAAAATCATTTTTAAAAAACATGTTATGCAGATGGTGAGTTGTGTATATATATATATAAGGACCAAAAATGTACCCATGTACATTTAAGGATGTTTCTAGGATGTGTCCCACAGTAACAAGAAAAGGTACTGTACTGAGTGCCCACTGTACTAAGATTGTGATAGTAGCCAGGCGTTTTGGTTGAAATATGAGAATTATATCATAAGGGGACCCGTTTATAACCCAGGCACGCAGCCCAGGCTTCAGCGAGAAGACTATGTCTGCAGCCGCAGGATAATCTGTTCACCCGCTCTACGATGCTTACTCATGGCTGAAGTTAAGCTGCTTAGCTTTTCAGAAATTATGCTCAAAACATAGACCCTAATAATGTAAACATGTTGTAAAAGAAAAGGTGAACGGTCACATGTGTCCTTATATGATTAAGCCGTCAGCAAACTTGCGTTTGATTTCGCAGGGCAAGGTCAGAAGAAGGTTAATAGCATATGCAGCGGAACATTTTGCAGCAGAGGCGTCCCACTTCAACACAATCTCCAAGTCCATATGTTACAATGTGTCAAATCGCTAATAAAGTTTTTTTTTTTTTTTTTGTACCATCAGGGAGTTCACAGGAGGTCATAGCAGCTTCCAAACATGCTGTTAGGAGTTGATGAGTACGGAGAGAAAGGATGGAGAGACAGAAGGAGGGAGGATGATTTATACTCGAGTTTGTCATGTGATATTGCTTTTCCAGTTATGTTCCAGATATTAATGGACTTGCTACATGGTTCGAACACACCTCAGAGAAAATTTCACTGTATCGAACAATGACATAACGCAAGCCATTACACTGCACATTAGAGTGACAAAGGTTGCAAGTTAAAGTTGTTAAGCAAGCAATGAAACACAACAGAGCATGCTGTTATTGGAAGATAATACTGTTGGACTTGGTGTGCTGTTATCTTCCAAAGTTCATTATTTTCCAATAACAACATGTTTTATATTCCTGTAATTGTCAACAACATTCACACATACATGTATAAAATAATGTGAACAATGGCCATATTTTAAACTGATTATACTTACATTAAACTGTAGCTTTTTGCATGAATGTTACTAATACAACATAAGCAAATAAAGAGAAAATCCAGAATCCCTTAAAGGAGAAGCTACAGTACTAACCCATCTGCATTGGCACTGAAGACTCCTTACATACAGTAGATGATATTCCTTAATATATGAACAGTTTGACAGCAAAATTAGATAACTCCAGTGTATGTACTGCAATGTATGACGTCCGTCCGTCTGTCATCCCCTAATGTTTATAACGTTACTGTAACGGCATACAGGACCAGACATAATTTGTGCATGCCTATATTATAGAGTAGTTTTTTCCCCATATTTCTCTGCTTCACAACAGTGCTTACACTACAGTATTCCATATAGTTTTGAGTATAACATGGTGCTTACACAAAATCCAGAACACGTACTGTAAATGGCCTATTTTACAGAACATATCACATACCGTAAGTGCCACGTACCTGTCATTTATTACTGCTGGAATGATTGCAATGCCAGTAATGGAGTGTAAACCTCCTTTTCCTGTCTACAGCGTTATCCAAAAAAACCTTCGAACACATTTAAACCACTCATAGCAAGTGCTGTGAAAGATTTTGCCAAAATGAGTAAAAGCCCAAAAGTTCCATTATCACATTCTGTTGTTAAACTTTACAAGAGGCACCTTGCAGAGTGTTTTATCAAATCTAAGACTACAAATCCCATTTTGACAGTAGGTGAGTGGGATGTGGGATGCCATGAGGTTGCCTTATACTCTACCTCCAGATTTGGGGGTTCAAATCTTGCCTCGGGTTTCACCCACCGTCCAAAGACATGCATGGAGGGTGATTGGTTCCCAAATCGCTCATAGTGCGCCATGCGGTTAGTTGCCACAAATTCAGGATGGTCCCCTGCATTGTTCCCTGGGATAAGGAATACTGTGTGTATCTATGGAATATGGGATATGGAACGAACTACAGTACATGATGAACCCAACCTAAATGCTTCATTAAGCCAATTGAACCATGAACATTTTGCCTGCCTATGAAGCTGATTCGCAAAAACCTCTGGTTTGCCAAGAATTAAAGAGCTCTATATATATATATATATATATATATATATATATTTTTTTTTTTTTTTTAAAGCCTCAATGTCTTGGCTACAGTGACATTGTTCAGCAAGCATGGAGGTCGAGGGTAAGGTTAATGATGCAGCATGGACTCTCCTCTCTCTTCCCTATTATCAGCCAGATGCCCTCCACGTTTTATTTAATGAAAATTCTCATTCCTGGTTCTCAATGGCACATGCATCATGCTGTCAAAGAATCAATGCAAATATGTATTGTATATTGGAAGAGAAAAAATGTCTTTCACATTACGAATACACAACGTGTAGAGACGTTACTGTACAAAAAATAGATCTTCATGTATTAGATTGGATACATAAATGTGTCAAAGCATGTGATGAGCAAAGATAGTAAACCGAACACTGCAGGTACAGTAGGTGAGACATAGCGGTCGTGATTTTGTAATGAGAGGTGAAAAACAGGACAATGTTACAGAGTAACGTGCTTAAAAGCGGTTGAGGTAGAGTCAGAACATTTGGTTAGAACATTTTATTTAATCTGTGATGAGGGTCTTCTTATATTCCAGCAAGTGTAAAGGAGATAAATTAAATAATTCAAATATCCGCCATGAGATGATACTCTGCTTTCTGTAGTGCCCCGGGCTCTGTAAACTGGAGTGAAAAAAAGTTCAACCAATCAGGACATAGCGTGGTGTCTACTTCGCTATCAATTATTTCTCCTGTCAGTTTCACAAAGCTCTTACTCATGCGCTAACTTTCAGGTTAGACTGCTCGTGAGCTAGCGCTTTATTAAAGAAATCTGAAAAAAAAAAATCATACAATTGTGATAAATGTAATTTTATTTGTATAGTGCTTTGGAAAATAGACGTAAAAAAAAAAAAGTCTATTTAAACCTGGTATGAATCAAGATTCCTATCGAACAAAAGTAAGAGGAGCCCGAGGCAAGGAAGAGCTCACTGACATGACATAGCAGGAAGAACGTTTGAGCGGAACCAGACATAAAAGAAAACCTATCCTCTTCTGGTCAGTGTAAGCAAAGACAGAAACTGAGTTAGGTTAAAGAAGGTGTTGAACAGAATTGCTCAGGTAGTGCTTCCAGCAACATCATTTATTTTAATGATCTTGTTCGAGTACATTACCGTTTCTATAGTAACAACCAACACGGCGATATACATGGTACTATAGATGGATAAATAAAAACATTGTTTTGTTGATATGATGAAGCTTTCTGCAACGAAACGTTTATTAAATTTTTTTTTTGGAAGGAGTCTCCGTTCTCAGCGCTTTTGTAGCCTTTTGTAACTTTGAAGTTCTCTGACGTACTGTAGGGCATGACAAGCTGTGTTTTTTCCTAATATATAGAATATTTTTAAGGCGGCGTAGTGGTGTAGTGGTTAGCGCTGTCGCCTTGCACCTCCAGGGTCCGGGTTTGATTCCCGGCTCTGTGTGCATGGGGTTTGCATGTTCTCCTCGTGCTTGGTGGGTTTTCTCCGGGTACTTCGGTTTCCTCCCAGAGTCCAAAGACATGCAGATTAGGCTAATTGTACCCCGCCTCACGCCCTAAGCCTCCTGAGATAGGTTTCACGCTCCCCGCGACCCTGAATACAGGATAAAGTTGTATAGGCGGTGAGTGAGTGAGTGAGTGAATATTATTAGTATAAGAACCTCAATACAAAGGCAAAAAAGAGAGGCTTTGCTGAGAAAGAAAGTTTGAAACCATTATAACTCAAGAGACAACAGGACAACAGGAACGGGCTCGCATGGCAGACGTTCTACATAATCATTTTTGTATTACAAATGAATAAAACATATGACGTGTCAAACTGCAAAATTGTCCTTACCTATTCATATAAGGAATAAAAGCTGTCAAGCTTGTGTTAGATCACTTAACACCACCCTGTCATAAAATAGCATGTTCACTTAGTGTTTCAGTTCTTACTTAATACGCATAGCTGTAAACTTTTAGGTTAGTTTTGTCTTTGATTTCTGGTTTTATATCAGATTTTACAATAAAAAGTTTGTCTTTCATCACATTATCCTTTGTAGGGTCACGAGGGTGCATGGAGCCTATTTCAGAGAACTCAGGGCACAAGCAGGGTACACACTGTATGGGCAGGAGGTGTCAATCACACATAGGGCACAAGCACACACAGTCACATAATTATAGTTCTTTTAAATACATTTTAGTGCCCTAGAAGCGATACGGTGCATTTTGTATTTTTGATTCCAGGTACTCTGACTTCCTGGTACAGAGTTCATTAAGAGTGAACTTTATTTAAAGCACGCAGCTTTGTCACAGGTTAGCCGAGCGGGGTTTATGTGTCTTTCATACTGGCGGTAGGCCATGCGTGACTTATTCACATGTCTGATGTCCAGGCTGTGATTTAAACCAGGTATCACTGCTCGTGCTTTCATTCATGTCACTGACTGATCCTTGGAAACCTTTGATCGTTCGGGTCCTGGAAGTGAGAGAGAGACGAGCCCGAGCCAGCATTCGTAAAAAGCAGAGCGATGGCAGCATTGAGGTTAGTGGAGGATAATGCGCACTGACAGTTGTGTTGACACAATGACTCTGGCTCGCCTCTCATTCGCAGGTCAACAGAGAGCAAGAGAGCTCAGCTCTGCAATTACATTATGTTACATTACAGAGACACATGCACTGTTGCTGTTGTGAGGACAAGAGCAAGACATGCTGTCTGGGAAAAAAAAAAAGAAAAGAAGGAGCTGTAATAGCACAGTGTAGTGAGTCAGACAGTGAGAGAATGTGTGTGTGTGTGTGTGTGTGTGTGAGAATAGGCTTCTGAGGTGTTTTATCTATCGGGTGGGGTATTTTTTATTTTTTTTTTGTCAGGTTTTGGATCCTGCGAGGGCAAGAGCAACAACCATGCTGTGTCGAACAAGCTGTAATAACACAGCGTAATGAGTGGAAGACTGCGGAAGTATGCGCGCATGTGTTACTGGATTTTATAGCTCTGTCAGATGATTTGTATCAGTTTCAGCATCATAGAGGACACAAAAGGAGGTGTAAAAATGCAGCGTAATGAGAGTGTGTTTGTTCGGTGAACAGTGTCAGTGTGGTTTATTTCGCTGCTGGGTGATTTGTGTCAGTTTCTGAATCTAGCAAGCTTAGCCATGTTAATGGAGAGTGGATGGTGTGTGTGTGTGTGTGTGTGTGTGTGTGCGCGTGTGAGAAATTGCCTGTATTAATGGAGCGGCGTTATGGGAGCATCGGCCTGTTGAGCTCAGTGGAGTGAAAACTATTAGCATTTATCAGCGCAGTGGCTAGCTGACACATACAAGGACGTCACAGTCTAGTGTCTCCCCTCTAGTGTCTTTCTCACTTCTTTCACTTTTTTTCCCCCCCTTCTTTTCTTTCCTCTTATCAAGTCTCACCAAAACCTCCGGAATTAGCTGTGGAAAGCTTTTCACATTTACACCTTTTTTTAAATCAGCAATTAATTGGACTAAGAATTCATGCTGCTGAGGAAGTCAGCAAGTTGTCATAATGCAAGAGGTCTGATTTCACACCCGTGATATTTTTGTCAGTAGAGTCACATTTCTTATGCCGTATTCGTCTGGGGGATGTACAGTAGTATGAAAAAGTCACAACTTGCTAATAGTACTGATATCTTTTACTAGCAGTTGATCCGATAATCAGAATCGATTGATAGCAGCGAAGAAAATATTGGATTAAATAAATCGTGGAAAAAAATAAACAAGCAAATAAATAAGTATTATCCTGTTTAGAATTAATTTGCAATTGTACTGTAGTCATTAACACTGTCGCCTTGCACCACCAGGATCTGGGTTCGATTCCCGTCTCTGTGTGCATGGAGTTTGCATGTTCTCCCCGGACTTGGTGGGTTTCCTCCGGGTACTCTGGTTTCCTTCCACAGTCCAAAGACATGCAGATTAGGCTGATTGGGCTGATTGTCCAGGGTGTACCCCGCCTTGTGCCTTCAGTCTCCTGGGAGAGGCTCCAGGCCCTCCGTGACCCTGAATAGAGGATTAAGCAGTATAGACCATGAGTGAGTGAGTGAGTGTTTGATCTCTTTGTGCCATGTTATACAGTATTTATAGCATCTGCTATGTTGAACTTGAATAATAAAAGCTGCAATTTTAATATTATAATTTTTTTTAGGCATGATCTTTTAATTACATACGGAAAAATACGTATTCAAACTATCGTTTTCAATCTTACTAGCTTTTAAAGGTCCCATATTTCTCTATTTCTTTAAACAAATCAACACAGCTCTCAGAGGTTCCCGAAAAATGTATGTTTAAAGTGTATGCTCTAGCTAAAATAACCTTCAGATAATGCATCGTTTCATCCCTCAAACCCCCCTCTATTTGATACGCTCCTCCTCTAAAAGTAGCATTTTAGTGTGTGTGTAAATGAGCTACTGCCGAGCCGCGGCCCAACAGAGAACAGCAGATCTGAGCAATGAGTCGAGGAACATATATGAGCTCACATTGGGGGTGGAATATTATTAGCTTGTTTTTCCGGCCAATAAAAAAGTGTAAAAGGGACAAAACGCAGGGATTTTTTTTCTTATGTTTTTTTTTTTTATACAACTCACCTGAATACATGCAAATGACTAAAAAGTAAATTAAAAAAAAAAGTTTGTATGTTGAGGATCTTCTTAGGGTTCTGGATAACAGGAAAAAGTGGGCTTGTGCAACCATTCATTATTACTGCAGACCTTCTTCTTTCAGTACATTTGGTGTATTAACAAGAAGAGTAATTTGACAACTGTTTGGAAACTTTAATATTCATAATAATTGCAGATTTTGAAGTTTTTGAATAGATTAAATAAATCAGAAGGAAAGAAAAAGAGTACAGAGAAAAGATTAAAGGAAACAAAATGTTAAAGCTCATGCAGTGGGAAGGTTTACTGAAGGATTGGCATTTCAAATAAGTGTGAGCCAGTGTAATCAGTGGGGACTCATAATTATGTGTATGGTGTGTGTGTGTGTGTGTGTGTGTGTGTGTGTGCGTGTGTGCGTGCGCGCGTGTGTGTGTGAATGCATGTGTGAGAGAGTGTGTGTGGTAAGTTAGTGAGGTCCGAGAAGTGTATGACTTAATAAGAGCTCATTAAGGACCCAGTGCAGAACTGATAAAGGCCCCTGTGGGATGCAGTAATTAAAGTTGAGCATGTCTAGGGATGAATTAGAGCATTGCCGAGTGAAAGCCAAAGTTCAGACTCCAGACAAAAGATTCAGTGTCTCATTATTTGCTGTCTTGCACGACACAACCCACTTCACGGAATTCAACTTTTGGTCGCCCCGGTTATTCTGCCGGCTGCCTGGCATGTAAAAAAGATTCTAATATATAAATGACCAATACAAACTGCTAAATACATTGAATATCCTGTGTAATTTGAAAATGATGTCAATTAAAATATAAATAAATAAGTGAATAAATAATAATTTTTTTTAAAAAAAGCAAGCAATGCTGTGTGGTGGCTATCCATTTGGTGGCAGTAGAGGTCTATTCAAGAAAAAAAAATACTCCCTCGCAAACGGACAGGATTGCATTTTTACCTCTTGCATACAGTCCATAGATCCATCTGTAATAATATTTCCAGGCTTATTTTTACATAGAGAACATGGTGTGTTTTTATCACACACATTTATTGTAATAATCAAGCCACTTAATCAGCTACTCTAACATCGCCAGACCTATTATTGACAGCGTTTATTTACCGGCGTGTGAAATTATCTTTAGATAATGTACGTATGGCTCAGATATGCATGCATTATTGATTCACAGGTTGAGGACGAGTGCATTGTGGATTGCTTAAGAGGAGCAAGATTATCAATGATAATAACAGAACAGAGCATTTTCACTAGCAGGCCATTTGGTACAAAAACATATGCAGGTCATTTAGAGTTTGTCATGAAATCAATAAGTGAAAATGGTTAGTGGAGCTCATTAAGAACAGCTAGCAGCCACCAGAAATTACCCACACACACACACACACACACACACACTATAAATAATTTGACTTGCATACGTCTAAAGAGACACACAATTAGGATCTAAATATCTGGCCGGTTCAAAAGGTTTTCCTGAATTCACCAGATTTGTGTCTAAAAATGTGCATGTCGGAAACGTCATGCTGCTTCCCACACTTTACAGTAAACTGTCTGCAAAACTGTGCTTTGTTTATTGATTTTCATTGTCAGTGGCTTCACTGATCATGAAGGCAAGGACCGTCCATACACAAACCATTTCTCTTCTCAGCATGATAGATTTAATGACACTATCCAGTGCCTACAATCGATGGCGCAGAAAGCAGTGCACATGATGAACAAGAGAAGCCAGATAATGGAGGATCACTATGTCATTTCCACCCCACCGACATCATCCTTGAAATTAAATCTGTTACCGCCGAGTGCTGCACACTACAGAGAAAAGCAGGAGGGTGAAGGAAAGAGAAGGAGGAAGAGCTGTTGGAAACAGAGGGGGAAGCTTTCATTAGTTCGGTTTATCTTTCAACCTTCTACGCTGGATAAAATGGTACAGGCAGATCGGATTTTGGTTAGAGACGCCCCCGAACCATGTCCGGTGCACATGCGGGAGCGATGGGAACGATCTGGCTGGAAGTCAGATTTGATCGTTCTCAAACTGTTGCACTTGACACAGCTCACCATTGTGGAAATGCATTGTTAACACTTTTACAGTGAATTGCATACATAGGTATTCAGCCCCTTGACCTTTTCTACATTTTGTACTGTAGTATTAAAGCCTGAAATTCAAATGGTCTGTAGACACAGATTCTGGAAAAACACCTAGAGACATTTTTCTAATTTTAATATATCCGGTTGAGTCACACCCACTTAGATTCCTGTTCTTGATTGACAGGAGTGGAATCTCATGTGGACTTCTTTTGTTGTAGCACATTCACCTCAAGGTTGAATGTGTTGTGTGTTCTTTCCAAACAAGGAAGATTGCCTGCCGAACTGTCACTCACTAGATATTTTTTTGTTTATTTGTTTTTCACTCCATCCTTTTTTTGGGGGTATTTTTTGTGTGTCCAAGACAGATCCGAGGAGATCAGCAGGTTCTGAAATATGGACAACAATGCCATGGTCACTAAGATCCGATTTTCCCCATTTTGATGACCTGTATTTGCATATTTTTATGCATTGGACTTCTGCAACATAATTGACTGATTGTCAAACTGCATTGCATGTGTTTTTAATAAAGTTGCCAGGAAGTGTTTCTAGTTACCTAAAGGGTGATAATATATACAGTGGATATACCTTGGATTACGAGCATAATTCATTCCGGAAGCCGGCTCGTGTTCCAAAACACTCATAAACCAAATCAAATCTTCCCATAAGAAATAATGAAAACTAAAATAATTCGTTCCACAGCCCAAAAAAATAAATACAGAAAAATAATTAATACAATATATAAAGTAAAAATAAAACAAATTAACCTGCACTTTATCTTTAAAAAAAGTTTAAATAAATCCCAACAGATAAGTGTTTCCGCTTGTGTGTGCAGGCGCCGTGTATTTGTGTGTGTATGTGTGTGTGTGTGTGGAATTAGCCCCTTACCTCACCTCTTCTTACACTGTAAAACTCCTCCTCCCTCCCCCCACCTCGCTTTTTAAGTTTCACAACAAACACACACAACGGAAACACTGTTTTAACGGGAAAAAAAGAAATCTCTCTAATGACACTCACGTGAGCGCAGACTAACGGAATCACTGCTGTAAAGTAAAAAAAAACAAAAAACAAATGAACCAGCACCTTACCTTTGAAAAGAATCACGACAGAGCAGATTTCTGTGTAGAGCAGTGTGTGTGTGTGTGTGTGTCTGTGTGAAACCGGGGAGGGGGGGTGTAAAGGCTAGAGTGTGTGTGTGTGTGTGTGTCGGTGTGTGTGTGTCGGTGTCAAAAACCTCAGCACTCGTAAACCAAGAAATGCTCGTTTTTCAGGTCAAAATTTATTAAAAATCTTTGCTCGTCTTGCGGAACACTCGTAAACCGAGGTTCCACTATATATATATATATATATATATATATATATATATATATATATATATATATATATATATATATATTCTCGGGTAGAACCACCTTAGGCAGTCATTATAGCTGCATCTACAAGGTTATGTCTCCATTCGTTTTGCACGTCTGGATTCTGGTAATTTTGTCCATTCTTTGTGGTAAAATTTCTCAGGCAGTTTCAGATTGAATGGAGACTGTTGGTGAATAGCAATTTAGAAGACTTGCCGGAGACCCTCAATTAAAATGAAAAAAAAACAAACAAACATTGAAATTGAAACTATTCCCAACCTCTCCAGCATAAATTTGACGGTCATCTGCGTCTCATCTTTTATCACATTGGAAGGTAAACCGACCTCCTTGTTCTCATGTCTTAACCTGACTGGAACAAGCATTCTTCTAGCATTGTTCATTATTTATCTCTATCCTTATTATTTTCTTGCCTTTCAGAACATTCACTTGGTCATGTTGATATCGTATTGGTCTTTCATGTTTCAAGTATTAATGCACAGTGCAAAGGTATACAGTACTGTATGTTCTCTATCAAAATTAGTGGTCTTCCAGGAACAGATAACAAGACAGAAAAATGAGATAAAAGCCCAATTTTGTACACTCATTTTGTACAAAGTGATATCTGAGAAATAAAATTGGATCAGAAAGACAATATTACAACATTCCATGTACTGTAATGCCTAGTTACGGCATGTCTGCTACTGTACATCCTGATCTGCTATCAAGATTTCTAAACTCTCTTACACACGTGGACAAAATTGTTGGTATCCTTCGGTCAATGAAAGAAATACTCACAATGGTCACAGAAATAACTTTAATCTGACAAAAGTAATAATTTAAAAAAATTCTATGAATGTTAACCAATGAAAGTCAGACATTGCTTTTCAACCATGCTTCAACAGAATTATTTTAAAAAATTAACTCATGGAACAGGCCTGGACAAAAATGATGGTACCCCTAGAAAATACTGAAAATAATGTGACCAAAGGGACATGTTAATTCAAGGTGTGTCCACTAATTAGCATCATAGGTGTCTACAATCTTGTAATCAGTCAGTGGACCTATATATAGGGCTCCAGGTAGTCACTGTGTTGTTTGGTGACATGGTGTGTATCACACTCAACATGGACTAGAGGAAGCGAAGGAAAGAGTTGTCTCAGGAGATTCGAAAGAAAATTATAGACAAGCATGTTAAAGGTAAAGGCTATAAGACCATTTCCAAGCAGCTAGATGTTCCTGTGACTACAGTTGCACATATTATTCAGAAATTTAAGATCCATGGGACCGTAGCCAACCTCCCTGGACGTGGCCGAAGGAGGAAAATTGATGACAAATCAAAGAGACAGATAATCCGAATGGTAACAAAAGAGCCCAGAAAGACTTCTAAAGAGATCCAAGGAACATCAGTGTCGGATCGCACCATCCGTCGTTGTTTGAGCCATGGGAGACAACAAAGGAAGACACCATTGTTGAAAACAAATCATAAAAAAGCCAGACTGGAATATGCCAAACTACATGTTGACAAGCCACAAAGCTTCTGGGAGAATGTCCTATGCACAGATGAGACAAAAATTGAACTTTTTGCCAAGGCACATCAGCTCTATGTTCACAGACGGAAAAATGAAGCATATCAAGAAAAGAACACTGTCCCTACTGTGAAAGATGGAGGAGGCTCTGTTATGTTCTGGGGCTGCTTTGCTGCATCTGGCACAGGGTGTCTTGAATCTGTGCAGGGTACAATGAAATCTCAAGACTATCAAGGGATTCTAGAGAGAAATGTGCTGGCCAGTGTCAGAAAGCTGGGTCTCAGTCGCAGGTCATGGGTCTTGCAACAGGACAATGACCCAAAACACAGCTAAAAACACCCAAGGCTAAGAGGAAAACAATGGACTATTCTAAAGTGGCCTTCTATGAGCCCTGACCTCAATCCTGTTGAGCATCTTTGGAAGGAGCTGAAACATGCTGTCTGGAAAAGGCACCCTTCAAACCGGAAACAACTGGAGCAGCTTGCTCATGAGGAGTGGGCCAAAATACCTGCAGAGAGGTGCAGAAGTCTCACTGACAGTTACAGGAATCGTTTGATTGCAGTGATTGCCTCAAAAGGTTGTGCAGCAAACTAATAAGTTAGGGGTACCATCATTTTTGTCCAGGCCTGTTCCATGAGTTAATTTTTTTTAATAATTCCGTTGAAGCATGGTTGAAAAGCAATGTCTGACTTTCATTGGTTAACATTCATAGAATTCTTATTTATTATTACTTTTGTCAGATTAAAGTTATTTCTGTGACCATTGTGAGTTTTTCTTTCATTGATCGAAGGCTACCAACAATTTTGTCCACGTGTGTATAACCTTAAGGGAGCACAGGCGTAGATGCAGTTTGTCAATAACATGCCTGATCCGATGTTACAGTATATGATGCATCCCTATACTATGATAAGGCACTGTTATCAAAAATTTGTCAAAAGTGGAGATATCTCATTTTGCTGTCAAATTGTTCAATTGAGACTGAATTGCACACAGGTGGATGCTTTTCTCCTATTTTTATATTGACTTCTTAGGGCAACTGGTAGCAACATAATGAATTTAGGGCTTCACAGCAATGTCAAATAATACTTATGCAGATCACTTGACATTTTATTTGCAGCTTCTTTGATGGAGACATTTGTGAGTTTATGTGACATTTTTGAGTAGCTGAGTGACAATACAAGTAAGTTAAGTGCCATGTATACTGTCGCTCATTCATTCGTATTCCCTAAGTACCTTTACTGATATGCCATCAAGACTATCGTCTAAAGCCTCCTCTCTTCCGATGTGATGATCGTGCACAATAGACCTAGAGCAATGTTTCCTAACTTTAACGAGCATCTAGATTTCTGGGTGCATTAACAAAATATAAATTATCCTTTCACAAATTATGAATAGCACACATACTCCCGAGAGAAATAATTCTATCCTATACCAGAGTGAAAAACTGTGCTGGGCCTGTCTGTCTCCAAACAATCAATCTGAGACTTCAGTGTGGTCACAAAGAGGCCTGTTTATTCCTCCTCTGTGGTTCCTGCAAGGGAGCAGCTTATCTGTTCTCTCAGAAGCTAGCAGAAATGCTCAATGCAACAGCTGGCTAATGTTTAATGAAGTGTCTTGGCAAAATTTTGCTTGTGAAAGTTGTTTTTTACATGCTGTCAGCCAGTCTCAGGCCCAGAGTGCCCACGCTAGCTGCTGTTCTCCAGTGAGACCTGCTGAGGAGTTAATGCAGCCCAATGATACACAGAAGTTCAGGAATTTAATGTGATTATGCAGTCGGGGGTCATTAGGGCCGGATAGGCTGGTTGCACTCAAAGCTGACGAGATGCGTCTGTGTAGTCAGTTCATTACAAAGTATTTATTTAAAATTACAAGACGCACAAGGAGTTGATGTGCAAAAATTGTTGTTGGACTCTTGTTGTTGTAGCCAGGGTTGGATCGAGATAAAAAATGGCAAAAAGGCTTAAAATATCACGTTATGTCTAATGAATCTAAAACATCTGGGTGATTCACTCACTCACTCACTCACTCATCATCTATACCACTTAATCCTGTATTCAGGGTCACGGGGGCCTGGAGCCTATCCCAGGAGACTTGGGGCACATGGCGGGGTACACCCTGGACAGAGTGCCAATCCATCGCAGGGCACAGACACACACACATACACTCACTCATTTACACACTATGGGCAATTTGGGAACGCCAATTAGCCTAACCTACATGTCTTTGGACTGTGGGAGGAAACCGGAGTACCCGGAGGAAACCCACCAAAAGTCTGGAGCCGCCAAATGTGCAGGGACATGTTTGCTGAGAGGGCTGCTGCAGTAGCCTCTACCTCATTGGCAGGGCCAAAGTTTGTGCAGCATCATCAGGTTGATGTAGAAGAACAGGTGGCAAGCCATGGAGAAAAGCCCGCGAGTACTGTAATCGACGATGAAGGGCCAGAGGGGAGGCAGAACGAGGAGGAGCAGGAGTAGAAGGGAGTTCAATCAGTAAGGAATACCTTCTTGATAATAACGACTCGCAGGAAGTGGAAGATCCAATGGCAGTGGATATACAGTACATTGCATTTAAAAATATATATATATTCTGGAAAATTATTAATTTATTTTTGAAAAGTGAGTCACTCAGAGGCGGTAGTGGTTAGCACTGTCGCCTTGCACCGCCAGGGTCTGGGTTCGATCCCCGACCAGGTTCGATTCCCATCTCTGTGTGCATGGAGTTTGCATGTTCTCCCCGTGCTTTGTGGGTTACTTCCGGGTACTCCGGTTTCCTCCCACAGTCCAAAGGCATGCAGATTAGGCTAATCAGCATTCCTAAATTGGGCATAGTGTGTAAATGCACTGCGATCAATTGGCACCCTGTTCAGGGTGTTCCCCGCATCTTGCCCTAAGTCTCCTGGGATAGGCTCCAGGCCCCACGCAACCCTGAACACAGGATAAAGTGGTATAGACAAAGAATGAGTGAGCGTTAAAATATAATTTTAACCAAAAACTAAAAACTGGCAGAAAACTGCAACCACAACATCTTGCATTAGCAGACATATCCCACGCTGCATTTCAAGAAGATGACCAAATAAATTTGACCCAATGTTTAGGTATTACCCTGTTGCTACCAATTGTTAGCAAGACTTTGTAGTTTCTTTACCAGACATGGCAACAGGTAAAGCTGGTGAACTTTCTTGTTTGCTAGGTGTTTTACAGTGTGTTTAAAATTGTGAGCTAAATATTCCAAAAGTATCATTTGGCTAAGATCTTCTTGACTGGCAGAGAGAGATTCTCACCGGAAATTTCTCACAAGTCATAAGCAACCTTGCAAAATGTGTGATTTATGGATAGAAAGGAGTGCTTCAGGGCTTTTCATTTATAATTTTCCTGGAAATGTTTCCTTGCATTTAGCCACAGGATCATAATACTCATTTACAATTTTCCACTAACTAACTTTTTTATTTATTTTTCATTTATCCATTAAATTTGTTGGATGGGAGTTTTTTTTGCCCTTTCTGCCGTACAAGACAAGTTGTAACACGGGTTGCCCTGTACAATTCTCTGACATGCCAGTTAATCTGTCAGGTGCCAGTGCCAAGTCCGGACACATTTAGAGAGAATTGAAGCCTGTACTACAAAACACATAATGCACACTAAGTAGGAAGCCTAAATAGGTGTCACTCACTCGCTTTAAGGAACTGCTGATCCTGGATAGGGTTATAGTGGCTCCAGAGTCTTTGCCAGGGACATTTGGCATGGACATCAATGAAACTGTCACAGTAACTGTAATATTAGGTAATAACAAAAGCAATGCCTTTCAACAAGAGCTGGTCTTTTAGCTACAGTACCATCAGCTTGTTAGCTTTTACTGTCACTGGCTGATCAAGGTAGCATATCCTTGCCTCACCAGACGGCTGCATTAGAACTACTGCTTACAGTATTTGCGGCAAGATCATAACAATGCATACTGTAAGCTACACCTAAGGATTTGATTCAAAAGTTGTTGTTTTTTTTTCCTTTCCACAGTGTAAGAGTTTGTGGGAGGAGTTGTGTTCTGGGCCATCTCTCTCTGGCTTCATTCTCCAGAGACCACCAGATGTGCATATGTCTGTGACAGTGTGCATGTGCTCACGCTGGTCAGATTCCACAGAAACTGCTGTGCGCTCTCAGCTGTTTGCTGTCCATATGCTCCAGGCCTCACCTCTTTACCGCCGTGCTGAATCTGTGGCTCTATTAGCATGAGGAATCAGACAAACAATGCGCCTCGAGCAACCACCATGCTGGCCCTGAATATTAAAGTGGATACAGATTTGGGTTGAATGTCAAAGTACAAACAACTTTTTTTTTTCCTTTTTTTTTTTTTTTTTTCCAGCCTACTATTTATCAAGCACTATTGCTGATGATGATTTATTTCACAAATAATGAATATAATTTAAACACACAGCTTGCACAACAGCTTGCTAGGATTACAATTTGTCATGAGGCATCTTTGGATGTTCACAGCACGTTAATGAGACACTTATGAACTTTTTTTTTGTTGTTGGTGATATTAACTTAAAGAGAGAAGAGAGAAAAAAATGTTACTGGAGGACAGACTGTGTATAGCTGATCCGATGAATTGATTAAATGAATAGAGATAACACAAACATTGCGTAACCTTAGCTATAACTAAACGCTTAAAAAGAGCAGGTTCTAAAATGGGAAGATATCTGAGTTGGAAAACAATCATATTATAGTAATTATTATTATTATTATTATTATTATTATTATTACCACCCTGTGAATAATTAAGTAAATAATTCAGGATGTGCCATTATTATAGATAAATACTTAATTATATACTGTATATGATAAGTAATGTCTTTGACCTTGATCACTTAAAAATATACGCATATATACGCAAATATAATTCATTTTACAAGGAGACCAAAAACATGCACATCCAAACAGTTATAAAGTGTTTCCCTCTAGTTTTTTTTTTCTCCCATTCTTGTTTCTTCATAATTAGCAGGCAGTCATTGTGACTGTTGCATATGCAGTACAATTGGCTGTTCCAGTAGTTTGCCCAAGCATTCGTAACTGTTTGTGTATCTAGTCATAAAATTCACTTGAGTTAATTCAATATTTCTTTTCCGTTATAAGCATCACTGACATGAGGGAAGAGCGCATCAAGATTAGCATGCAACAACTTGTTCCTGTTCAGTTGGAAAGCCCTGATAATATATAATATACTTTATAATATTATTATTACCCCCCCCCGCCCCAAACACACAAACACTGAATATTCCGAATATTCATACGCTCATGAAAAAAGATAAAGTGCACTATAAACAGTTTTGCAAAAATTTATACTGCTATGAAAACCCGTAATCTAATTCATACTGTAATTTAGTTTGCCGTGCTGCATTAAGAACACAAGTAAGGTATAATGGCCATCATGCTCAGTAGAAAGTTACTATATTGTGGATAATCTAACTCGCGTCTACCGTGTACATGCAGGAAATTTGCCATGTTATTACATCCGGCTGACATTTCTTGGTATCAAAAGTAAGGAAAACATTCTGATTGGTCATTTAGTCTTTACATTATCATGTCCAGTTCCAGGTTATCGAACAACTGGTTCCACTACTGCTGCTGGTACTCCAATGTTACAGACGATATGGCTTTGGACTATTCAGAGATGTTTAGGAGCAGTTGGATGTGCAAAGATGTCATATCAATATTGATTCTTTTCTGGTGCCGAAAATTTTTATTGCTACATAAACATTGATTAATTCGTTCTCTATACTGGGCTACACCCCGGACAGGGTGCCAGGCTATCACAGAGCACACATGCATGCACTAGGGGCAGTTGGGAAACACCAGTTAAGGTCATCTGCATATCTTTTGACTGTGTGAGGGAACCGGTGTATCTCGGGGAAACTCAAACTCCAGAGAGGCAGAATCGATCTCAGGCCACAAAAATCAGGCCACAGTGCTAACCACTATGCAATAGTGCCACATTGTATAAAATTAAACGTGCTACTTTTGAATCTTTAGAATATCGGCCCAATAGTGGAAGAATTCCTTGTTTGAGTTCCTTTTAAGATTAATTTTTTGATTTTTTACAGCATGTTGTTGTTGTTTTTCCGACTTGTTCATCAGGCTCAGATTCCCATGAAACTGCTTCGTGACAACGGCCATTGTTAAAGGTGCTATACAAATAACTTCTAATTAGATAGAATAGAAAATAGCGAATCCGGTTCCTTTCTCCTCGCCGAAAGATAAAAATATCTCCAGCCTTCAGAGGCTCGAATCTGTGACCTTTTTCATTTGTCTGCTGACGGTCGGGGCCAGCGCTGCAGGTTCTCTGGTTGGAGCCATCACATTAGAGCAATTAGTGAGGTGGACTTGCTTTTCTGCTTGGAGAAACACACACTCACAGACAGACACACAAGGGAGTATATGGGGAAAAAAAAGAAAAAAGTTCTTAATGATCAGTGAAGCTGAATTCCACTAGGAGAATATACAATCATTCTCAAGAGGAAGAGGTAGAGCTGAGTCTCAATTTAGTCTCATATACACATTTCTCACAATTTGTGATGGATTCCTTAATAGGAAGTCTACAGAATTAGCTCTATTGTTGTCGGCACCTTGTCATCCTGTCACTGTTCATCAGAGCAATATATCACAAGCAGAACAGTTTCGGTGTATTACATCATCAGTAGAGCAGACGTCTCACGTCTCTCACATCGGTGTGCGTGAGTCAGCTGGTCCGGACTGAAAACACACGCCGGCCAGCGCGGTTACAATAACAAAATCACAAAAGCTGGGTTTTTTTTTTACCAAGACTCTGCATGTAACCTTCAGTAGTTCAGTGCATCAAGGGCTGTTTTGAAGCTTGAATTTTTTTTTTTTTTTTTTTACGCTGGTTTCTTGCCAGCTGCCTTCTTTGCAATGCCAAAAAAGGAGAAAAATATGCAAATACAGTCACTTATTAGCAGGCTTTTGTATCTGTTGTTTCTGTCATAGCTACTTTCTTGTTTCCTCTTTGCATTCTGATGCGGTACCAAGGTTCCACTGAGAGGGGTGACAGAAATCTTCTCTCCCTTTTTCTCTTTCCCTCTCATTCACTCCCTGCATGCACACTCTTTTTTTTTTTTTTCTTTCTTCCTGAATATCCCGAGCTTGCACGTGTTTGCATGTGACAGATTATGCATCATGGCTTTTAATTGATCCCTCTGGGCAGGCAGAATCTGTGTTTTGTGTGCGATTCAGGAACGGCGGTGTTTTGAACTCGACATTCTCACAGTAAACACAGTACCTCTCGGCTCGCATTCTTCTCGTCCTTGCACCCCTTCATTAGTTTTACAGTGCGCATACTGTTCGTGTTTTTCAATTTCCCCCCAGAGGACTGTGGATGTGAACGGGAACGCGGATGCAAAGTGCGGGATGGAGGCTTATATGTTAAGAGCTTAAGTAACGTCATGGGAATGAGGGGCTTTAGGTGCTGTGTATTACTCTTAGAAGGACTTCTCACAGTGTTCTAATCTGGAGCAAATGAAGCTCTTTGTACTGACACAGAAACTTAATCTGCTCATGATGCTGAGCTGCATGCTAACGACCACATGGCACCAAGAGGGAGAAATGGTGTATTCTGGGAATTTGGGTGTTAACCCTCTTTGGGCTTCTGATCTGTTTTGAAATAGTTTTAGAATTAGTCAGTATATAGTCTTGATTAACTGATATATTAATAGCTAGACAGTTAGAGTCAATTATTTATCTATTGGTACTTTAGTTTGCCTTCCTACTAATCCAAACCACTGCGTGGCAGGTGGGTTGCTCAAGATGTGCATATCGGGCTCCTTTTAAAATCTGATGAGGGATTTCTTCAAAATGTATACTTATTCAGTATATCATTCTCAGTTTTCTCACAGATTCAGTGCACAAAACAAGACTTTCTAGATGTTACAGGAGTCACTGTCGGTTAGATATATTACCCAGGGTGGGCCAAAAGCTTGAACCCATAGGCATTCACTTTTTAGATTAAATTTGATACTTTGCTTTTTGTTTCAGACTCAGGGCGTTTTTTTTTTTTTTTTTTTTTTCAGGGACTGAATAGAAGTTGTTCTTATGTCGACAAGACAGGATTCTTCACATGGGGATTTTGCTGATGAATTTTACAGCACGTTGGAGGGGTATTCAAGTCTAACCAGTATTTGTGATGAAATTTCTTAGAAATGAAGGCATAAAACCATTGACATTTACAGCACAGTATGGTGATGAGACTCTTAGATGCATTAAAACATTCGAATGGTGCAAACATTTTAAAGAAGGCTGTCCGTCCGTGAATGACGATCCTGGCCGAGGTGGCTCTGAGCCCATTGCAGTTGCTCACATGGACATTCATTGTGTGGAAAGCCTGATCCTTGAAAATCGATGGATAACTGGACGCCAGCTTTCAGAAGAGCCGCAGCTGTCTGTGGGAGCTGTGCACACATTTGTTCACAAACACCGCTTGCACAATTCAGGGACTCGGCTTTATTATTCGAGTTATTGCCACATCCTTCGTTGTAGTCCTTACTCTGATCCAAGTGATTTCCACATGTTTGGCCCCTTAAAGGAGTTCCTGGGAGGCCAGCGTTTCAGACATGAAGCAGGCAGTCTGATCATTAGTGCATTAGTAGGGCATTAGTGTAGCAGCGGATTATGTAGAGACATAAAGGGGTAGTTTTTTTTCAATCTCATAATTGTGTTCTGTTGTTCTGCACAACCAGAAGTCCTGGTTTGAGTTGAATGCCCCTCGAATAAATAGTACGACTGCAACTAACGACAATGACTTGCGTGGTGCGTGATTCAGTTAGTTCGTGATTCATGAAGGAGAACTATAGTAGAAGGTTCATTAAAGAGAGCTAGAAGTGTAAAGTCAGCTCACAGCAACACATGGGCTCTAATTAGCCACATACTCCTCAGGTGTGCATCCATTCCCATTTACTTGACTCTCGTGCCCTTCACAGAGTGACGCACCACCAGTAAAAAGTACTCCCACAGGTGTTGCCATGTTTCTATTTTTCACTTTTCACCAGCAAACATTAATGAATACGTGTCAGAGCTTTTATGGTAATACAAAAAAGGGTAATGGCATGGTAATCAAATTTGTATATATAGCAACTAATATTTATTGTATATCAGTGCTGTCATACTCTGTGATTAATTATGATGAATACAATGTTGGAATAAAGAAATGCATGACAAACTGGTTAGAGAAATTAGATTATGTAGTTTTATAATGTTAAATTAAACTAGCTTGAGCAAAAATCAACCATCTAGAGCCTTAGCCACCACTCCCACATTTTTATTTCACATAATATACATAAAATAATATCTATATACCTATTTTTAAAAAAAGATATATATATAGAGTGAGTTATATAAGGAAGCAAGATAGCAGTCAGTTCCTGAAGTTAATAGTTGAGATATTGATTGATGTAAGTTGGCAAGTATAAGGATCTGAGCAGTGTTGACAGTTGTCAGATTTTTATGTCTACATGACTTGTTCAGAGCATCTCCAGAACAGCAGGTCTTCAGGGGGTGCTCCTGGTATCCAGTGAATATGACCTACCAAAAGTGGTCCAATGACAAGGTCAAAGGTGCCCAAGTCTCGGGGATACCTGTGGGGAAAGAAGTCTGATCACACGGAACAGCTACTGTGGCACAAATAGCTGAAAAGTGAATGCTGGCTGTGATAGAAAGGTGTCAGAACACACAGTGCATCACAGCTTGCTGCCTATGGTGCCGCGTGGCCTCAGACTGGTTCGAGTGATCTCTGTGACTTTGATGGTGGCATGAAGGTTGAAATTTTGTGTATTTCATAGACTGTTGATCTCCGGGGAATTCCATGAGTCTCGCAGAATGGTCCTGCCTGTGGAAACAGATTGTTGATACAGTATGAGAGGTCAGAGAGGAAAAAAATGTACAGATTAGTTCACTGCAACTGTAGTGAGCAGAAAAGCATCACACATTGAAGCAGGTTGTGCTACAGCAACAGAAGATCACTTAGCAATCCACTCAGTCCTGAAGATTAGAACAAAAATCACCGGATCTTGTAACATAATATTTGATGTGATGGAAATTCTGAGATGCTTTTCTGCTCACCACGGCCTTGCAGAGTGTCTGCTTTAAACTTCTATAGACTTCCTGTCCCCTCAGACCAGTCTGTTTGTTCTTGTCTGATCTCTCACATCAACAAGGTCTTCCCGCCTTGTATTTTTTGTTTTTGTTTTTTTTGGTTTATCACAACAATCTGTGTAAACTCTAGGGACTGTTTTTGTGTGAAAATCTCAGGAGATCAGCACTTTATGAAATATTTAATCCAGGCCTTCTGATACCAACATCAATACCACGAGCAAAGTCAAAGAGGTCACACTTTCCCCCCCTCACTTTGATGTTTGACGTGAACTTTAGCTAAAGCCCATGCACTGTTTGTGCATTATATTATTTTATTGCATGTGTTGCTGCAACAGGATGGACTGATTGGTGTTCCTATTAAAGTGGAAGGTGAGTGCGGATACTGTGTATCATATTTTAATATGAGGAAGAATCCGCAGGGAATCCAATGGCATCTTTCAATCAGTGTACTCGGTTCTGTAAGTGTCAGAACTTGAATAAAGAGAATTAAAGAATATTAAAAGAATTGCATTTCAAATTTAGTTCTAAGATTTTTGGCGAGCATTGATTTGCTGGGGCAGGGCAATGATTCATGAATAATGAATAATGAATACCATCATAGCCATAAGCAAAATGAACTTGAGAGGCTGTCATTGTTGACTTATGCTAGAGGCTCATTCTTAGTGACCTTTCGAGCAACCTCATAATAGCCAACATTTAATCGCTGACATGCAGCTTATCGGGTCATTTTTGAGCAGTAAACCTGTTCATTACTGTTCGGCTGTTTAAACTGGTTTCAGTTTTCCAAATTCTTTTTAACTCAATTTCATTTTAAAAGCTACAAGTCTTTGCAAAGGAATCAGGGTCACCATGGTGCATGTGCATTTCTAATTTCTGCCTTTATATGTTAATCCTAAAGATACACACGTGGACAAAATTGTTGGTACCCTTCGGTCAATGAAAGAAAAACTCACAATGGTCACATAAATAACTTTAATCTGACAAAAGTAATAATTTAAAAAAAGTCAATGAATGTTAACCAATGAAAGTCAGACATTGCTTTTCAACCATGCTTCAACAGAATTATTTTAAAAAATAAATTCATGGAACAGGCCTGGACAAAAATGATGGTACCCCTAGAAAATACTGAAAATAATGTGACCAAAGGGACATGTTAATTCAAGGTGTGTCCACTAATTAGCATCACAGGTGTCTACAATCTTGTAATCAGTCAGTGGGCCTATATATAGGGCTCCAGGTAGTCACTGTGTGGTTTGGTGACATGGTATGTACCACACTCAACATGGACCAGAGGAAGCGAAGGAAAGAGTTGTCTCAGAAGATTCGAAAGAAAATTATAGACAAGCATGTTAAAGGTAAAGGCTATAAGACCATTTCCAAGCAGCTAGATGTTCCTGTGACTACAGTTGCACATATTATTCAGAAGTTTAAGATCCATGGAACTGTAGCCAACCTCCCTGGACGTGGCCGCAGGAGGAAAATTGATGACAAATCAAAGAGACGTATAATCCGAATGGTAACAAAAGAGGCCAGAAAGACTTCTAAAGAGATTCAAGGTGAACTTCATGCTCAAGGAACATCAGTGTCAGATCGCACCATCCGTCGTTGTTTGAGCCAAAGTGGACTACATGGGTAACGACCAAGGAGGACACCATTGTTGAAAACAAATCATAAAAAAGCCAGACTGGAATATGCCAAACTACATGTTGACAAGCCACAAAGCTTCTGGGAGAATTTCCTATGGACAGATGAGACAAAAATGTAACTTTTTGCCAAGGCACATCAGCTCTATGTTCACAGATGGAAAAATGAAGCATATCAAGAAAAGAACACTGTCCCTACTGTGAGACATGGAGGAGGCTCTGTTATGTTCTGGGGCTGCTTTGCTGCATCTGGCACAGGGTGTCTTGAATCTGTGCAGGGTACAATGAAATCTCAAGACTATCAAGGGATTCTAGAGAGAAATGTGCTGGCCAGTGTCAGAAAGCTGGGTCTCAGTCGCAGGTCATGGGTCTTGCAACAGGACAATGACCCAAAACACACAGCTAAAAACACCCAAGAATGGCTAAGAGGAAAACATTGGACTATTCTTAAGTGGCCTTCTATGAGCCCTGACCTCAATCCTACTGAGCATCTTTGGAAGGAGCTGAAACATGCTGTCTGGAAAAGTCGCCCTTCAAACCTGAAACAACTGGAGCAGCTTGCTCATGAGGATGGGCCAAAATACCTGCAGAGAGGTGCAGAAGTCTCATTGACAGTTACAGGAATCGTTTGATTGCAGTGATTGCCTCAAAAGATTGTGGAACAAACTATTAAGTTAGGGATACCATCATTTTTGTCCAAGCCTGTTCCATGAGTTTATTTTTTTAATAATTAGGTTGAAGCATGGTTGTAAAGCAATGTCTGACTTTCAATGGTTAACATTCATAGAATTCTTATTTATTATTACTTTTGTCAGATTAAAGTTATTTCTGTGACCATTGTGAGTTTTTCTTTCATTGACCGAAGAGTACCAACAATTTTGCCCATGTGTGTATACAACAGATAAAATGAATTTGTAAATTGTAATCCCCCCTTAGTCGGCAGCATGGTGGTTTAGTGGTTAGCACTGTCGCCTTGCACCTCCAGGGTCCGGGTTTGTTTCCCATCTCGGGTCTGTGTGCATGGAGTTTGCATGCTCTCCCTGTGCTTGGCAGGCGTTCCCAAATTGCCTGTAGCGTGTGTGTGTGTGTGTGTGTGTGTGTGTGTGTGTGTGTGTGTGTGTGTGTGTGTGTGTGTGTGTGTGTGTCGTGCGACAGATTGGCACTCCATCCACTCCGCCTCATGCTCTAAGTCTCCTGGGATAGGCTCCAGGCCCAGCGCTGCCCTGTATACAGGATAAAGTGCTATAGACCATGAGTGAGGGAGTGAGTTACCCATTAGGTATCTTTTGGAGGTAAAACTTAGCATCTCCTACTGTAAATCCCTACATTTCTGAAACATTATCACCCACCTCTGACTAGCTTTAAAATTAAAGTTATTCTTAGAACGGCCTCTCAGCAGCTCAAGTTATTCATATTGTTTTGCCAGATCAAACCGTGGTGTTTTCTACTGTATATTTCGCCACTTAATCAGCATTTCCAGTACCTCGACTGTCTACTGTGACCAATCACATCGTCCCTTGTGTCAGCCAGATGAGTTCAATTTTAACATGGATATAGGATGATTTTTAAAGCATGGAAATGGCAAACCTCTTCTTGCCAATGCCAGCAAAAGACCTTGAGCACAAAGTGAGGGAAAAGAAAAAACATAAGACCGTGTTGTGAATATGCTTTTATATTATCACAGGGCTAGCCAGGTAGTGATGTGATTTATAGCTTCGTTTCTCATTGAAAAGCATGATGGATTGTTCCCTTTGAATGGTGGCTGATGTAAAATGTTTTCCATACTGTCTTTCATTGTTTTACGGTCTTAGTGGTGATTAATAAACCTCTTTATTAAACAAAGAATTTTAGCTTCAACTCATTCCTAACATTTTTTTTCATTGATACGTCATGGTCTGTTTTACCTTCATAGATTACCCACACACTTGTGTTTTTTTTTTTTTTGCCACTACAGCCCTGCCCTGCACTTGGCCTTTGTTTCTATTTGATAAAATGTTATTTTGATTATCTATATATAAATAAAAGAACATTTAATCTTTATTCGATCTACTTTTTTGATTTCATATCTGTGATTCACTCTCCGATTACCGAACAGGTAACAGTAACAAAGGCGTAAAACAAGATATTGTAACCACAAATAATATTTAAAATAGCCCACCCTGGCAACTCTGTTATTGGCTGTGCTTTATTCTACGTTTTCCCTAAGCATGGGATGGTGCCAGTTCATTCCGTTAGCACTTGTTGTAGTTAAAAAATTGTTTAAACACAATAAGCACAAATAACTCCGTGGACCTAAATGAGGCAGTAAGCACTACATTTAGAAAATCATGCAAATCAATGGCTTTATGGTTTTTCTCCCATTTCTCCCATTGCAAACACATGGTGCATCATTCAGTGTGCATTTAGCAGATGGTCTGAGGCTCATCATGCATGATAAGCTATTGACTTAGTAAACTGAACGCACATTACGATTGAGTGTCATGAAATCAACAAGGGGGAATAAAGTATAGTTTTTATTTCTAATTGGAATTTGGTCCATAAAAGTAAAGCTTACATCCTCTGAAGGTTCAGACCAAGTCTGGAGACAGAACTGAATGTCATTAAACCTAATGAGTTTATGAGCAGGTTCTTCAGACTGCTGTGAGTATCACTATTATGACAATGCAAAATCCTCTCGGTTGTTGTGAGCTGTAGGTGTGAACATGGTACATTTTTTTTTGTTTGTTTTGGTGAGAATATTCTTCTACTGAGTCTCCTACATGCTCTTTCAATTCACCACAAGCACTCTATTCAACAGCCCCGAGAATGTTTAGTGTGAACCTGTTTTCTGATTGCAAGCTAGCAGGCACATGCCTATGAAAGAGACTTGATGAGTCAGACGTGTGGATGAAAAGAGACGATCTTAACCTAATCAATGGCTTTTAGAGGCACTTTCTACCAAGGGCAAACATGTCACATTGTGCCATCTGAATTTAAAGCAGTGCTTGCATGTCGCCTGCAGCCACCCCTGAGTAACAACACTTCAGGGAAGGGTAATGAGATGAGATGTTATTTACAAGAGAATTGAGCGTTTTTTTAGGTCTTTTTTTTTTTTTTTTACAAGGAAGAAAACTCTAAATGATCTAAAATGATGAATAAACCTGACTATGGCTAGTGAAAAGAAAGTAAAAATTACAGGACTTAATAAGAGAACAGAGGTGGTAATCGATATTACAGGTAGAAGGAAGCCTAACGATGACATCACCCAGGAACAACATCAGTGGTACATGTTTTTGAAAAAATTACTTTAAAAAAATTGAATTGCGATAAGGTTGAATTAATGACCCAAACCCAATGTTGCAAATACAACCTCAAATTAATAATATTCTAACCTTTAATATTAATTTGCACATACTGTATATGGTCCCTTAAGATTTAAACAGGGTTCAGAATTCTGTTCTGAGAATGGGACGGATGTTAATGTTGTTATGTTACCTCTCGGTTTCAGAATATTACAATGGAGTGCATCTTAGCTCTCAAATTAATGTACTGTAATATAGTGATTTCAGAGCATCCAAACTGCATCATGTCCAATTTCACAGAACTGATCTCGGATTTTAATGATTTTTTTGATCCCTTTGGCTGCTTTCCAATTTAATATATTAGTAAACTGCAGTTGTTGGGCAGGTCTAGCTTGGGCGGTTGAGGCTCTGGGTTTCTGATCGGAGGGTTGTGGGTTTGAGTCTCACTACGCCCATATATACAGTAATACCCAGCCACTGAGATGCAAGGCATCCTCATTGTCAGTCCCAAGTAGGGCTGCAACTAACAATTATTTTGATAATCGATTAGTTGGGCGATTATTTTTTCGATTAATCGATTAATCGGATAAAAAACTAAACGCTTCTTTAATTTGATGTTTTGCTGATAACTATATATATATATATATATATATATATATATATATATATATATATATATATACACACACACACACACATATATATATATATATATATATATATATATACATACAGTATATGTATAATATATACAATATATTTATGTATAATATATTTGTTTAAAAGATACATTGACATATTCAGTTAAGATATAAACAGCTAAAATAATGTCATTTTGTATAATAAACCTGCTCATATGCATAAGTAAAACCACAGTAAATTACGTTTGAAAACAGATTTGCTAGTTACCAAGTTAACTTTGTAGTGGACTATTTAAAAAAAAAAAAACTGTAGAAATGCAAAAAGCTAATAGTCACAATGTACTGTTATTTGCATTCTCTGAAAACCACAACAATCACTAAATGTAATATTCTACTGTTATTCACACCGTGCAATTTAAGCTAATCTAAAGTAGCGCCATTTATTAGCACTATTGCTCATGAGGTGATTGCGCAATGTGATACTAGCGAGTAGCAAGTGAACAGATCTAGAGCGACTTTCCCGACGTTAGCAAACAGTTTAAACAAAGCACTTAAACTATACAACTTTTACACGATGCAGAGATACAGTTTTTACTGACCCTGCTGATGTTTCGCCATCCGTAACACCAACATAACATGCTTTCCATGCCATGAAAGCTTGGTCATGCATGGCGTGCAGGTTACCGTCTTCTTAGAGGCATTTAATGTAAATTGCTCCCAAACCTTGGAGGACTTGGGGCACGTGCTTTTTCCTGCAGACGCTTCTGTAACCTCCATTGCGCGAGCGGCTGTTTATCTGTGTGAATTTTTGTGTATTTGTGCATCTTGTGGTCGCGCTCCTCAGTAACGTGCGCAGCCCAACTAATCGATAACGGCATTCGTTGACAACGAATTTTATTATCGATAATTATCGATTTTATTGATTAGTTGTTGCAGCCCTAGTCCCAAGCACTAAGAAATAAGTGGGTTGTGGCAGAAAGGGTATCCCGAGATGCAATACCTTGTGGATTAAATGGTCCTCTGTGGTGACCTGGAGAAAGGAGGTTCGTCTGCAAATTTTTTTTTTGTGGTGATCGTTGTTATTTATGCGACACATACTAGCTTCAACAGCACCTCAACTGGACTTCCACTGGACCACTGGTTAGGTACTGTATGTTGTTTTGAAGTTGTATTTACAGCATTGTGTTAGGGTCATGCGTTTAACGTTATTTCACTATCATGTAGGCAATGTTGTTCTGACATCATTTCATCAAGGTCATTCTAACTTTCGAAAACAACCTAATACCGATGTTGTCCCAATGCCCAGATGCTAAGCTGTTTGTGCACAACTTCCGGCATGATTCTGTTTGAAAATGTAAACAGAAAATCTGTGTACAGTAGGATTATTAAAGTCCAAATCAGAATCCAGTATCAAAATCATGAAACAGAGAGAAGTCAAACACAGGGATTCGTAAAACGTCCGAACATCAGGGTAAATATAGAGTATACTCAAAAATTAGGGCAAGGTCATACACAAGAAATGTGATCATAAGACAAAGGCTCTGATTTGATAAACATAACATTTTGGCAAGACTTCACACTGAATATGTCTTGATACGTTTTAAACATAGTAATATACAAGTTTAAATGCCCTGTTTATATACGCAGTATATATTGGAAATTGTTTAAAAGTGGAAAGTGCAAACATACAGTACAGTAGGTATTTATCCAAAATAAAAAAAAATATTTCTTTTTTTTCTGGAAGCTATATAAGTTTTTTAATACCTTTTACAACCTTAGCATTGTATGTACACTGATTTCTGTCAATGAATCGCCTTACTCCAACTATTTTATATTTCAATTTTGGAACCTTCCTGAGAGGGCTACTCAAGGAGACAGATGGATTCTAATTCCTTTGTGACATTTCCAATTTTCTAAATGATTTAAGATCCACGAGAAGAGAAATGGAGCACAGATTAATTATACACTTTTAAGCTAAAGCTAAGTACGTTGGGACTCAGCCAGTTGAAATGTGTGGTTAGCCATAGCATAGCGAATTGAACGTTAGACACATGAAGCTGTGTTTTGCGCTGTGTCGGCTCTTGTGTGCGCATCTGCCCTTAAGTGTTCAAAACTGTTAAATCACTTTATGGCATTGTGACAGTTGTGAGTGCCTGCAAGTGGCTCTTCATTTAGAAAACAGTAATGAAGTCAGTCTAATCAGCTTCCTAGAGTCTGAATGACAACAACTGCTGAAGTATATAGTATATATTTGCTGAAGAAATATTTCCTTTAAACCTTTGCGTGTCCATGTTGCAGTAAAAAGTCCTACAGTATGCTACCTTTGATTTCAGTGCAGCAGATCAAGTGAAGCAGAAAACAAGAACGAACCCAACTTACATATTTTTCAGTGTGTAGGTCTTCAGGGTGCTTGCACTCAGTGAGTGAGTAATGGTGAAGTAATGATGAACTTCTTGCCCATGCACACACAGAGTGAGTGTGGCACAGAATGCAGCATTAATCCCTCATTATGCGATCCGGCACCGATGTTGCACAGAGACGCTCCTTTCCAGCTTGTTTTTACTAATCCTTCCTTCGTCTTCAACCTGAAAACTACCCAAGAGAGACAGGAAGAGTGACAGACAACGAGCCAGAATGAAATACTCTCCACCATCTGCTTCCCGCAGCTAATAAAAGCAGCGGCAGCATCTCCTTGTTGAATTATGCTTTTTTTATGATCATGATTTGAGACCACATACACGATCGCTATCGCGCTGGCTCATTTTTCAGCACACACATCGACTGGGGCTGAAAGATCCGTCAGAGATACCTAGCCCGAAGAGCCATGTCATACATTTGTCTGAACCAAATCATTGTCCGTGAAGATTTTTCTTTTTTTCTTGTACAAATAAAATGATATGACGACATTGTGGTGAGGAACCAATCGATACTAATCCAAAATAAAGGTTTGACATTATCCTAAAGTAAAAAATAAAGTTACCTGAGTTAAGACGCACTGCTCAGACTGGATTGCCCAAGGAAAATGTATAGTGTTAACGAATGCTGTTACATATCACCTTGGCATTTATGTTAGCCTATAAACTCGGGCTGCCAACATAACATCTTGACACATTGATTGCATCATTTTATGATTTCAGTTTGATTAAAACTTTATATATTGTGGATAAGTAAATCAAAATAATTGCAGCAAGTTAACACGGTTAATGATAATCTCTGTAGGTTTCACTGTAAAGATCTGATCAGCACAGCAAAGGATGAACAAACGCCCTTAATTAACTCTTAAAGTCTTCACAATATGTACAGCCATCCGGATTTATCTTAAATTGTTGTTATCTATGAATCAGATTAGATTAGGCTACTGTTGTAATAATATATATAGTACATTGAGTTTTCGAAGTTGGAAGTAGGAAAAATGGAAGGATCTGAACTATTTTGACAAGAACCAAATTGTATTACCTAGGTGTATTTCCAAAACGACAGGGTTTGTGGGTTGCTCCCAGTATGGTTAGTATTTAACAAAAGTCAACAAGCGTCAAAAAGCTGCAAGAGTGCTTTAAAAAAAAGTTAATGCTATGAAGAAAGAGATTGTGTATACAACTTGCAGGTTGTATAGCTGCAGACCAATCAGAGTGCCCCATTCACTGCCAGAAGCACCTTTGATTGGTATGTACAGTAAGCATAAGAACTGGACCATGGAGAAGGAGAAGAAGGTGGCCTGGTCTGATCTTTTCTTTCTTTACAATGTATGGGTGGCAGAGTGATTGTGCATGAAGGCAGTGCAATGCCCTAGGTATTGTGCTGCCGGAAAACTTTGGGTCACGTACCATCTACTGTACTTAAACATTGTTGCTGACCAAGTATCAGTGGGCTCGTTTAGCAGGATACTGTTCCTTTCCACACTGCAAAGAAATGGTTTGAGGAACATGACAAAGAGTTGAAGGTATTGATATGACCTCCAAGTTCCCCAGATATCAGTCTGATTGAGCATCTGTGGGATGTGCTCAAAAAAAGGTCCGATCCATGGCCCAACCTTGCAACTTACAAGACTTTGCTGCTAAAGTCTTGAGGCCATCAGGAGCCCATGTCTCGACGGCTCAAGGACCTAAACAATAACAAGCAGCTAGTTTTTTCATGTTATTGCTCTTATTATTTTAATGGTATTGTAAATTACAAATTGAAACGGGATCAAAAGGATAATTAAACCAATTCCTTAAAAATATAATTACACATTAATTACAGTTTATCAACTGAGGTTCAGTTAATAATGTGTTAGCGAGAATGTATTTGGATTTAACATGATGGACCTACTATATCTCTAGTACATAAGAAAACAACATATCTCTGGAGAAACGGTGTGTGTGTGTGTGTGTGTGTCTCCACATGCTGTGCTACAGGACCTGTGAAAGTTTGACTTGGTGCATCTTGCCCAAGGCCTGCCTTATTTGTATGTGTGTGTATGTATGTATGTGTGTATGTGTGTCTAATCTTACTGTGCATCAACCAGGCACTGCACATTGTGTACGGTGCCAGCATCTCCTATCCATCACGGCCTGTCAGAATGCCATCAGACCCCCTAGATGAGCCTTCAGCACACTGATCCTATTAATCCCAGCTTCCAGCCAGCCAGTACCTTGTACCAGAGCGAGGGGAGATAATAAAATCATATCGGCAAATCACAGAACCTCTCTCAGGGCACTACCGCAGTATTAAAGTCGTATTGACTTTATTTATTTATTTATTTTCCGGTCCTTGGAGTTCACTTGTGAATTAAAAAAAGTGTGCTCTTTTCGCTTTCATCTTCACCTGATCTGCCTTGACTTCCTCTCCCAGTCACTCATCTATAAGAGTCACAGAAAGTGCTAGATTTTTTTTTTTTTTTTTTCAGTTTGCAGTCCCCACAGGCTGTATTGATTCATTATGCTTTTTCTTCTGTGAGTGGATTTGGAGTCCATATATCAGGTGTTTTTGAGACAATATGCGGTATATAGTTTGAATGCATTGACAGTTTGTGGAATGCTTGTGTAAGACTGCAGTTTTGATTTCCTCCATATGACAATAGTTTTTTTTTTTTTTTTGTAAATGTGTATGGTGAATGGTGAATTGTCCTACAGGAATGACAGCTTGTCATTGGTTTCCCTTCCTTTGTGTCTTCATAAATAAACTCATAACCTAGAAAGAGTTATTTAACTGTGTTGGCAGCTGAATTAATATGAATAAACAAATTTGGCTGGAGGGCTGAAAGTTAATTCTTTTTCTGTAATGTAAATAACCTTGTCCTGTTACCTAGTCCTGCTCAAGCGTAAAAATAAGCACAACGCATTAATTTAATCAACCTGTTTAATTTAATGTATTGCATTTTTCTAATTTTATATATCAAAAATGATTGCAATAAAATATCAAGCTGACCTTGTCTGTTTTGTCTGTCTCTCTGGCTGAAAGAATTTGGCAATGCAGGGTTAAATGATAACTAATAATAGATAAGCCCATGCTGAAGCTGAACTTCTTCTGCAGTAGTTTCTCAGTCTGTTTGTGCATCTTTCCGTCTGTCTATCTGTGCTACCTACATCTATACGAGAAATGCAAAACAAAATAACACAACAGAAAACAAAATAATATTCAAAAACAAAATAACAAAACCCAAAACAAAATAACAAAACCAAAAACAATAAACCAAATTTAACACAACTTAGTTGCCCAAAGTAAAATCTTAAAATACTGAAATGAATCATTAAATGAAAATACATCTAAATGTCCGTGAGGCTGCAGTACTTCCTGTATATTTTGAGTGTCAGATGTCTCGTCCAATCAGCGGTAGGAATAAACAGGTTTAAAAAGTAGGTGTGGCTTGCGATTGACATTCTTACCACAGATTGGACGAGACATCTGCCACTCAAGATTAGCGGTAAGAATTTAATTTGCAAACCACACGGAAGCATTTTGATTCTCACCGCTGATTGGACGAAACATCTGTCACTCAAAATATACAGGAAGTGTAGCAGTCTCGCGGAAATTTAGAGGTATTTTCATTTAAGGATTATTTTTTAGTATTTTAGGATTGTATAGCACTTTGGTCAACTAAGTTGTGTTAAATGTGTTTAAAAAATAAATTTGACTTCACTTGACAGTACTTCTTGTATGTTTTGAGTGACAGCTGTCTCTTCCAATCAGCGATAAGAATTTCATTTGCAAATTATACCTACCTTTTCTGGTTTGACTGAATTGTCGTTGTGTTTTCTCATTTGGTATTTTGTTTCTGGATATGTTGTTGTGTTTTCTGATTTGTTGTATTGTTTTTGGTTTTGTTGTTTTGTTTTGATTTTGTTATATTCTTTTTACATTTGTTATTTTGTTTTGCACTTCTCGGCCCCCGTACAGCTAAGATACCAAATGACATAAAGAACAAAAAATCCTGTAATCCACATGTGTGATAATCCACATTTTGGCCTTCTTTACTTTCTTTAACCAGGGAGCACCAACTGTTGACCTGGTCCTGGACTAAAACATAAACACATAAACAGTAGGAAAGTACATGAGAACAAGTCTTTACACAAGCACAACCCAAAAAGAAAAAAGAAGAAGACGAAAAAAAAACACCACTATTAGTAAATAGATCATGTCTAGGAAAATATCGTCTAAGAGAAACTGCAAAGTAGAATTGAGGCCTCAAGCCAAATGGGTAGCAGCATGAATCCTGGGCTGCACTTTGATATTCCCCAGAAGCATCTGCCTCTCCTGTTTCACATAGACAGAAAGCAAGTGGACGAGGGAGATGTTCTTTCCAGGGACATTGACCCAAATAAGTATCTCACGTCCACCATCCTCTGCTGCCTCCGGCGAGGATATTATGGGCCGTGACAGGTCCTTTTCATCGGCTGTTGGAGAGCAGAAGGAAAAACGCCTCCGTTCAATGTTCCAGCATGCTCTTTTTTTTCAAAGATAGACTGGAGATGAACGGTGTTGTCGTATCTTCCGAAATGGCATTACTGCCTCCTCTTAATCCCTCAAATGGACCCGCGAGCAGTCGATTCTCAGCCGGTCGACCATGAAGACCAATAATGATGGCTTATTGACCTGTTTACTGTTTGGGCGATGGAGCCAGCAGCGAATGTGAGACTTCCTATTTCTCACGTGTCAGGAGTATAATGTCTGGCCTCCTCAGCTTACATAAATTTCAATCAGGCTTATGTATTTAGGCCTGTATGGCCGTGTGCGGGGCTTTGAATTAGCTCTGATTTCTTGCACTATGCTCTCATATCTTTTGAGCATTAATGATCTGTAATTAATGGGAAATAGATGGATCCCTTTGTCATTCTTATGTGGTATCGACTCAAGTGATGTAGAGGCTGTTAACTACCAGGACATAGACTCTTCATCAGGTTTAGGAAATTGAATGGATCAAGTCCATACGGTTGCCTGGACCATTAAAGGTGGAATTATCTTTAATTAAGGTTGTAAGAAGTAGGTTCTATGCAGTATTTTTTTTTTTTTTTGCTCTTATACATCACTGCTTGGAGCAGCCAAACAGATATTGGAATTGGTATAGTTTTAAGGAAATGGGTTTTGTGGATGGTGAACAATGGCACCTAGTGATAAAATCTGACATGACTGGATGTCACTTTCCTGAATGGCTTTTTATCGTAAGTTTTGCACTGTGTCATCACGCTCTCTCAATTCACTTTTTGCGCTCTGTTTCCCACTGCTTATTCATCCATGTGACTTTTATTCTGTTGACTCTCTCTTCATTGCCTCAGAAGAGGATGTGCGCAGCGAATGCAATATGAACAGCACTGCAGCACTACCTAAAAGTGACTGGGTTATGGTCTCAGAGTCAGAAATTCATCCTCCCATGTGTGTGTGTGTGTGTGAGAGGCCACTATAGGATTACTAGTGACATTTTTTTTATTGGCAGAGGCTCTTTGTAGTCATCTTCAGTGTGCCCTTCCCTTCAGCCCTTTTCCAAATCAGAATTCCTCCTGCTCGGAGCTTATAAAAGGAGTCTTTTATATACTGCACATCAGCAGTGTTTACCCCAAGAGCAGGTGAAGTGGGACATCCAGCAAGTAATTTCCAAGCCCTGGATTTTTTTTTCTTCTTGTCTTCTTTTCTACTTAGAGAACTGAGGTCAAAGACTAAAGTCCAGAGAAACGACCAGCTTCCATTCCAGTTTGAGTGGAATTTTTAAATACTATAACTAGTGTTGCGGTGGAAAGATTTCAGCACCTGATTGGCTTGTGAGATAAAAATCTGTGTGATATAAATATGACCAATTTTCCTACATAAAATGATGGCGGCACGGTGGTTAGCACTGTCGCCTTCCACCACCAGGGTCCGGGTTCGATTCCCGTCTCTATGTGGATGGTGTTTGCATGTTCTCCCCATGCTTGGTGGGTTTCCTCCGGGTACTCCGGTTTCTTCCCACAGTTCAAAGGCTAATTGGCGTTCCCAAATTGCCCGTAGTGTGTGAATGAGTGAGTGTATGTGTATGTGTTTGTGCCCTGCGATGGATTGGCACCCTGTCCAGGGTGTACCCGCCATGTGCCCCAAGTCTCCTGGGATAGGCTCCAGGCCCCCCGTGACCCTGAATACAGGATAAAGCGGTATAGCTGATGAGTGAAAATGATCCAAATGTGCACTTATTAATTGTTGATTTTTTGGCCAAAAGACAAAAAGCAAAGGAAGATTTGACCCCCAAAATATGAAATAGACCTACGGAACAAACTGTTTCATTCTTTTACAAATTGTCTTAATGGTGATGTAATTAGTAAGTTATTAAATATGCTGAGCAGCATGAACAGAGAAATTTTGGCCATAAGGTTATTAGACAGCTGCTTTGTATTACACTGTAATGTCTAGTATGCATTACTGTAGAATCATTAAACAATCCACCTTTGCAGCTTTGTCGCGATTGACACAGTTCCAACTGCACACCTGCTATTCTCACAATGCATCTCTTTCGAAAAAATCATCATAAAAGATGCCATATTTTTACCATATTTTATCACTATAATTTAAAATGCACAGAAAACACAATTAAAGAAAAAATATTGCACAAGTCAAGCAATTGGTTATTTCTCAGTTGTCCTGAGGGAATAAAAAAAAGTAAGAGTCTTGATATAGTCAGACCATAGAACTTTACTGGTTATAGTTGATTAGAAATACAGTATCTGGAATGAATTACCTTGATTAATTACCTTAGTACCCAACTCACTAAATCTGCTAGAAAATACCCAGACAATGAAACGTTATCCCTTGCACTGACTTTACAAGGGCAGTCAGTCCTCTGATTCTGATCCAGGTATCTCAGGAAACTTTGGTGCCTTATATATTGTTCGAGAGGGGGAAAAAAACCCAGCTGGACGTTTAAATATAAGTTTTGTGTGGGTTTGTCCGAAATTGCCTAACATTTGGAAGTTTAGAGACAGAGGAAGTTTTTGCTGACTCATTGTCTCTACACTGTAAAACCCCATTTATTTTCAACGGATTTGTTCAGGGCCGGTTTTAATGGGGTCCTTTTTTTTTTTTTTGATCCGCATTCAGAATAGTTTCTGAACTATTTGCCTGGTTTAACAAAAACAAGTGAGCCAGGGCTTCAGGAGCAATGGGGTTTTCCATAGGGGCCCAAACAAATCACGATAGTTAAAAAAAGGTGCATTTCCTACCAATGTTCACATTTCTATAGTGCTCTAGAAACCCGGCTACGAGTTTGAATATGTTTTGTGGGAGCGTATGCACGATTTAGGAAGGCGCAGCTGTTTAATCCGAATAGGAAATATGGAAATTTCATAAAAACAGTCCTTTAAAAAGTACTGTAATAGCGAGCCATTCCCAGGAGTAGCACCCACATTCACTGTCCATGTATTTGGGATATAAAGCGCAATAATAATAGTTCTGTGTAAACCACTACTTAAGACTAACTATAATTTATGTGATGTAGCGGTTAAACAACTGTGGAGGAACTCAAATGAATAGGATAATAACCTGATACAACAGAATTTTCGCTCTTTGACATAATACCTTCATAATGTTTTGTATCACTACTGTAAAGGTTGACTGATTTTTTTTTCCCGAAGTCTTTTAAACCCAACACTAGATGTGCTAGATGTTGCCGCTGATATACCGTATCTCATGTGTCAGGTTTTGTGGTGTTCTATTAGCAAAATGTTCAGAGCTGTTTACCAGGATATGTGCTCCAAATTGAATCCATGTCCCAGTTTGAAGCAGTGTGTGTGTAATTGGGTGATTCGCTCGAATGAGATAACTGACAAGTATGTTAATTGCAGTCTCTCCTCCCTTTGGCATCCAGAGTCCTCAGTCCCTCAGGAGTTTGTTAACAGCCTAGGCAAAACACTTATCGCCCAATTTCAATCAAGGACACTCGGAACGCAGCCTTGTACCCTACAGCTCCACCTAAGAAACAGTACACAGACGCATTGCCGGAGTTCCTCAATCGGACAGCTGCTGACGCGGAGAGAAGTTTATAAAATGCCATTCGAGTTTATTCTGCTTCTGTGAATTATTCCGGCTGAGTCCTTTGCACATCTTGCGCTCTGAACTCTGAGTCTCTCCAAGCCTGAGGGTGCTAGAGGACAAGGTCTCTAATGGGCATTGATTAAGCACTTTGAGACGAAGTGGCCTTGCCATTACTCACACTCTATAAGGGATAATAGAGGAGACCCTGTTGCTTTTACTTCAAGACACAGTGTGAAACGTCTGTGTATAACCCTTCATAAATGACTACCTGCTTCCCATTTCCATAATAGCATGGCTGTTTACACACACGTATTTAAACATGCGCACACACACACGCGCACACACACCTGCTGCAGATTGTAGAGAAGCATTCAGCGTTCTTGCTTGTAGATTGCACAATTCAGTCATTAGTTGTTAAATATCAGGATGGGGTGAGTATATTTGTCAAGAATATTTGCTGTATGCCTCCAAAATACTCTCCAAAAGTAATTGAACAGCACGGCATTTTTTATTTGCTAGAAAATAAGGAAGAGAATTAAAGCTGCGAATGTAATAGAACAGGTTTTTTTTTAGTTAGAACTGTAATAGAATACAGAAGACGGGTTAACATCTCAGTCAATCAGAAACACATTTGGCCCATTCTACAGCAGCTCTACCACTTAGAAACTTCATCAACAATTTGCTTTATTCGAGCGTATCCTGAGCTTTTATAAAGTGGTATTACAAAGCCGACTAGGGAGATACTGTAGCTGTTCTTGGTATTGATAAGAGACCTGCATGTGCCTTCATCTATCTAGCTAGCTATCCATCCAGCTATCCATCCATCCACCTAGGTATTGACAGGAGATTACTTTGATACTAGGGAAGTAGGGTTTCAAATTGGTACATATTTACAGCAAATAATGGAAGGGTTTTGATTATTGATGGGACGTTCATCAAATATATTCAATGATCAGTTGATTTCCTTTGCATTTCAACTGGTTGTTTATGGTGGAAATTGGCAATTGATTAAAAAATCCCAAAAGAAACTTTATGATGCATGCTTTTTCCACACCTGTGTAGCAGAAACATACACATACAGTCCAAGGAACACATATTAAATGACTCATTTTCAGGAAACACGAGTTCAAGCAACATTGCACCACGTGGTTTAACCGATTATTAATTGACCATCGACTGATTTACTCAAACTCAGTGATGGATTATGGTATACCGACTCCCACTACTGTAGCTTTGAGATATTACAGATTGGATAGGTGATATGCGAAGAGGAAAAGTTGTATTTTTGTATACTGTATATGGTAAATAAACATGACTATTACAACAATGAAAAAAGTTTTTACAAAATCTTAACAAAATGTCGCCACCTATTGGACGGTCTTATTCAACGCTCCTTTAATACGGATAAAGCTATGTCAATTTAACTGATCCTTTGTCTGTACGGTATGTGTGAACAGATGTGTGTGTGTTGGGGGGGCTGAACAGCTGTTTCTGTCATACACTGGAAAAGACAAAAACCTATGACTAACGAGCGACCTGATCCAAGTGAAATCAATTCTTTATGTGGAATAATTTTAGAAATAATCACGGGGAAATTAAATGAGGGTGAAATGGAGTGTGAGAGAGAGAGAGAGAGAGAGAGAGAGAGAAAAAGAAAGCATAGCCATACAGTCAGATTTATGGTGCATTTCCCTTCTAAACGGCATCAAGTCTACAGCCGTCCACAGCTGTGGAGATGTATAATATGACTCGGCTGGTCCTCACCTTGAATTGACTTTGTTTAATGTTCTAGCATAGGTCTGGCCTGCACTTTTTTTTTTTTTCTTAAATTGAACATCACGCGGCCTTATTCGCCCTTCTCCCGCTTCGAGAGGCTGCAAGCCAAGAGAACGACTTGAAATAGGTCAAGGTTGTAGAAAATGGTTCACCTTAACATACAGTACTGTTATATTTTGAGTTATTCTTTTATTCCTTAACTCCAACTTTTTTGTTAGTGCTAGGAAAAAGATGCAAAGAAGAGTAGGTGGAACATTAACTACAAATCCTTAAAGTAAGCTTGCAGAAATGTGGCACATGGTCCTATTAAACACCTGCCATCTGCTGGACCATTAAAAAAAAAAAGAAAGAAAAAATCGTCTGAAAATGTTCTGAATAAAATGTGTTGACCTGATTTTTTCCCCTCCTTTTACTGTACCCTTGAATAGAGTGGTGTTTCATAGCATATTCATACATATTTAGATTTATCTACAGATAAATTTAAAAATTAAATACAATTTAAATGCATAAACACCCACATTTAACCTTCTTGTGTTCATAAATGAGCAGCGAAAATCCCATTGCTTCAGATAATCTATTTTTATTTCAAGCAATGCAGCATTAATTGTAATAAAAAAATGTAAATAAAAAGATATATATATATATCTCCAATTTAATAATATAAACAATAGTGTTATCAGTAGTAGTGGATAAATTAATGCAATTTCAGGTTTTAATTAAAAACCATAGAATTTAGACAAACCCAAGGTATTAGGCATTTATAAAAAATCGAGGGATGGGTTAGGGTTAGGGTTAACAGGTGAGACCAACTAAACCATGAATAAACATTATGGCTCAGAAGCATTACTCACTAATACTTGCAGAAGATGATATCTATCTAGGATTTTGTGTCAAGCAGCTATGTCCAGTATGTGTGGTGTGCCCTAGATGACCAGCGATATACAGTACAGAATGTGCCCAGCTGATGAGGGCATCACAGAGCTTCGAGGGGACAAACGTTTTGTCTCACGGGTTGAGAAAAGGATGCAACATGACTTTCATCGCTGCTGTGGATGGAATGCTAGACAAACTACACGAGTGATCACAGATGAGGCTCATTCACTACATGGTATTTCACCTGTAGAGAGAGATTCCCAAACAGCTCGCCTGATCCCCAAATCCCACATTCTTCTGAAAAATAAATGTGAGAGCTGTCAATCAGTTGACTCGGTCGTTGCTTCTGCATTATTCCGCGCTGAACAAGAACAAAGAGAAGAAAGGGTAAAGGATAGAGGAACGCTTGGATTCAGCAAGGAATTGTCTGTTCTGCAAAGATCTAAAGCTGTAAAGGAAAGAATTATAGCTGTTTTATGCAGGGCATGGCCAGGTTTTATCTCCAATCCCAACTTCCTCTGGAATTCAGTCAGTGGCAGATTTTACCCGTCTCTCTTTTTTCATACACTCGCTTACATCAAGGTGACAGGGAGTTTTCACGGAGACGCCATCTTTTTTCGAACCAACGTTCACTCGGTGTTGGGGGGACAAGGTTACACACTCCGAAGAAAGCACTATGCACCCCATTGTGTTCACGTGAGCCCATGATTGGCTAGTATCACTTTGATTGATGGGAGAGTGTACGTTTGCCACCCCTCCTTCAATAAAGGCAGAGCTTTCTGCTCCCCAGGGCTTGAACTCTTGATCTCCAGATGATAGGGTGAACACTTTCTGTTGCATCACTCGGGAGCAGCCAGGTGTAATCTTGAAAAGAGATGTTTGACCTTTTTTTCTTTCAGGTCCTTAAGGATTTTATGGTTAGTATAGAGAGTAAAGGAATAATCTGTGCTCTCTAGCCGACGGTTCCTCTCCTCTTAGACGAGTTTCATGGCTGATAATTCCCAGTTTCACGATTTCTTTTTCTCCGCAAAGGCTTTCAGGGTTCACTTTAAGCAGGAGTGCTGATGTTTGACCAGAATGGTGTTTTATCTTTTTTTTTTTTTTCCAAAAACATCATTCTGAATTGTGAATGTCAGTGCCAACTCATCAGCAGTCTTGTTCTGGTTCAGGAAATGTACCTGCTTCCCATGGTTAAAAGCATTACAAGACTCCATGCAAGAGGTTATATTATGTTTGATGTCACATACAGAGACCATGCAAATACAAACCAGGTACATAAACGCTGATTAGTTCTTACAGAGGCCAGTGGTATAATTGTCCAGAAGAATATTAGTTTCACCAGTGCCCATAGGAAAATGATACTACTCTGTTCGATAGTACAATGACATTAAAGTTAACGATAAAGTTAGCAGAACAAATTCGATATTTTAAGTAATTGTAAGTACTTAAGTAACTGTAACTGTCACCTTAGAGTTCCACCAACTTAAAATCTTTCAGACTAATGATTTTGTGTCTGATGTCATCAGGGCAATAGGGCACTGGTGGCTCAGTGGTAGGTGTTTCATCTGCCATGCGAAGGCCCGGGTTCGATTCCCAACAACTGGATGAAGTGCCTGTCCCAAGCCCAGATAAAACAGGAGGGTTGCGTCAGAAAGGGTAAAACCTGTGCCAAGTTTGTGTGCGGACCGGATTGTTTGCTGTGACGACCCATTGCCGGGAGCAGCCGAAAGACCAACACCAATTTACTTCATTTGCAACAACTAAAAAAAATTATAATTGCTACTAAATAGTATGAGTTAGGCTACTCAATAATGCAAGTAAAGAACGATTAACATGAATGAGTACAACAAACTCAAAAACTCATAGTCTTGTATACTTAAAATTGGAAACTTTACATTACTTAAAAAATTTTATGTAACTGATTGCCTAATTTCTTTTTAGTTTTGCAAACTTATTCAGGTTTGCAGTGTGTGTACAGTATACATATATATATATATAGAACAATAACATAAAAAATATTATACTATTTACTGTAGTATTTTTTCTGTGGTAGCTATCATATGATAAAGATAAAGAAAAGAAGAAGAATTTAAATAATTGTAATTTCTAGACAACTGGGTCAGAGCAACTCCAAAAAACTGCTGCTCTTGTGGGATGTTCCCAGCGGTCAGGCCATACCAAAAGTGATGCAAGGAAGGAAAACCAGTGAACTGGGTGGCCAAGGCTTTCTGATGCACATGGGCAGTGAAGGTTGGCCCATTTAGTCTGGTCCAATATAAGAGCTACTGTCGCTGAAATTGAGGGAAGGTTTTATATATATATGAAAAAGTCAATAAGAAATAGCATTTTATTGTTTTTTGGTGATTATACTGGGAACCTGGGAAACTATGAATAGAATAAATAAATAAATAAATAAATAAAATCCTTAATATGAAATCTGTGGTGAAAGTCAGGTGATCTACAAACAACTAGCGATTAAACCAGCTAGAATAAACAGCATAAACAAACAGTTCATACTGTAAATGGCACAGACAAAAATGTGAAAGCGCATAAGAAAGACTTACAGTATTTGAATGCAGTCTTGTTGGAGGTCTAAGAGTGTGTAGATTGGACAACAAGGACTAACGTTTCCTTTGTACAGTATATAACATTTTAAAAGACGGTCATTGCTCATAAGTCTAATAAAGCTGAAGGTTTCTGCACAATCAAGTTAAATGAGATTTTTTAGAAAAAAAATTTTTACATGGAAAAAAAACGAGCCTATGTATATATACATATAATGCCTAATGTATAATGGATTTTCAATATTGCTCAAGGTTTTTGGGTTATTCTGCTGTTTTGCAGTTTGCTATAGTGGAACACCTATAGTGCAGCAGAAGCATTAAGTGAATTTTAGCTGCTGCATGTCTCTGTTCTGTTTATTCTGGGACACAGAGGAGGAAGTGGTTCATGCATGAGTGCAGGATGTTTCGTACACAGTGTTGGGATATTTTTATTCCCATTTGAAACTGCATGCCTCGAGAGAGAGAGCGTACGCGAGAGAGAGATACTGTAGAGAGAATTCATATGCTGTAACTTTTCAAGTGTTTTTTTTTTTCCTATGATTGGAAAAAATTGCATAATTGCTTGTCCGGTAATGTTGTAACACATTTTAAAATTGTCAATTGTCACGATGTGTTTTGCTTTCTAAAAGGCTGCGTTCTTTGATGTGAGCCGAGACAGTAATGTGTGTTTGGAATGAATGGCTGCCAAGGAGCTCAATAGCACAGCTGACAGCGCTGAGTGGTGATTGGACATGCAATGCAAATAGGAGTGCAGCAGAGCTCGTGGGCCTTCCTCCCTTTCTAACTCTCCCCTAACTCTCTTCTCTCTGTATCAGTTCTCGACAGCTTGAGCTCCGTGCACTGTGGATTTTGCATGTGCATTTGTGTGTGTGTGTGTGTGTGTGTGTGTGTGTGTGTGTGTGTGTGTGTGTGTGTGTGTGTGTGTGTGTATGTGGCATTGGCATGGACCCCGTCCTGAATATTGGTCTGAGATCAGAGAGACATCACTGCAAGCTGTAGTCTCTTCTGTGGATGTTTCAGCGTAGTTACAGATGTCGCAGATGACATCATGTGTGCCAGGCAGCGATACGCAGAAAGCTTTTAAACACAAACCTTTACTGTTTAATGCAAAAAATAGCAATAATGTATTATTAAGCTATTATAGTTCCTAGATTTTTAAATGCATAACCCATGCTGAAAAAATATGTCGCCATCTAGAATGACAGAGCTGACTGTTTTTTTTTCTCCCTTGTTCTGCACCATTTCTGCTTTCAGTCATCAAACCCCACACATTACAAAATGTTCAAAGATTTTCCCAGAATAAAACAGCACACACTTTCTGATTATGCTCAGTAATCCGTCTCGATGATCCTCGCAGAACCGGGATTTTTTTTTTTTCTTCAGAGTTTCCGTTTAAGCAAATGTGACTTGAGATCAAACGAAACATGGCAGATGACAGTTCAGCTTTGGTGATCTGTCTTTCATGCATGGGGACATGATCCGTGCTTTCATACAAGGCATCCCTGAAGTTGAGTTGAAAGTATTGTCCATTTTTAATGTTTACAGTATGATTTGAAATCAGGGTGATGAGGACTGGGTATAGAGTATAGTGAAGAGGTTAAAACTGATTTTTGCACAGAGAGAAAAAAAAAAAGGCTAGCCTAAATCTCTGATTAGCTCTGTTATCGCTGCTAAGAGGAAATCAACCCCAAAATCCATTAAACACAAGCATTCTGCTGACCAAAAAAAAGTCACACACTCTGTTATTTTGTTGCACCGCCTTTTGCTTTGATTACAGCATGGCAATTGTTTGCCAAGCTTATGCAGTGCCACAACATTTATTTCCATCCAGAGTAGTATTAACTTTAACTTACAGATGATGAAAGAGTCAGATTTCAATGTAAAAAAAAAAATCCAGCCCATCCCAAAGAATCTCAATAGGAGTAATGTCTGGTTATACACTATATTCAGTAGTCAGCAGATCTTGTTTTTTTTGGGGTGTTGCTAAATGACACACAGAAGCAACCTCAGTCCTCACAGGCTTGTATGGTAAGCATCAGGTGCATCACTTCATCTGCTTCTCTTCTGACCCTGGACTCATTAGACCACATAATCTTTTTCAAATGCTCTACAGTGCCCCCTAGCGAACGAAAGCTGAATATTTTTCTCAATTAGCCTAAATGAGAAGTGGTTTTCTTAAGGCAACACAGCTGTTTAGTCCCAATCATTTCTTTTCGCATACCACATACAGTACAGTTTTTCCCCCCTAGGACCAATTCAATTTAATTTCATTTGTATAGCAAGAATGCATAGTTATCGGAATTATTGGATTATACAATGTTCCTTGGGCTTTATGAGTGTTTTTGCTACACAGCAGGCTTTTATTGTCATTCCAACAATATCCAACCATATACAGTGAAACGAAACAACGTTCCTCCAGGACCGAGGTGCTACATTCATGCAACATAAATTTACAGTACAAATGACCAGAACTAGCTAGCTAACTAAGAGACCTGATTACTGTAGCTGACTAGCTCAGATATGACAGATTTACATTTAGAAAAATTTTAAGTTAACTGAAAACTGTATATTCCTATACAAAAAGAGCCAACAATAGACAACATACAATAAAGTGCATGTGCAGAGTGACAACACAACAACGTAACATGTTTCAATACTTATTGTGGTGATGAGGTACGAGTTGAGGTAGAGGGAGGAGAAGCAGTAAACTTGAGACATTCCTGAAGTAGCAGTAATGATGGAAAAAATACTTGTGCAGGGTACAATAAAAAAAAAACATGCATGCATTGTTTTAGGCGTTTTTAATAATTGGCATTTTTCATACTTAATGATGCACAGGAAATTACCTGTACATCGACTGTAAATGATTATGATCCCATCAAAGAGAATAATCTCCCTTTTTTGTCAACAATGTATAATAATTTATTTACTAATTTAATGATGCTTATAAAATCGACAGTATGTGCATGTGGAAGTAACAGAAGCTGAATAGGACTAAATTCTCTGTACATCAGTTCTGATTAGAGACAGGTTCATCTCTGTTGTGGAAACCGACCGACCTCTAATACAGTACGATTGACTTGGGTTCTAAAGTGCTGTGTGCGATGGGACGAAGTAGGCATGATTTGCTGCTGCCTCATTCCCACGGAGCCTTTCGAATCTGGGCTCTTGAAAAGAAAGTGTAGGCTTTTTACCAATTTACTACGTCTCCGTAAATAAAGAGGTTACTCTGAAGCAGCGCGCTTGCTTACAGTAATGCCGCGTGTAAAGCAGTGTATCTAATACTCTTTGCAGCAAGAACATCTCCTCCTCTCACTTCCATTAGGCGCATCATTACAGTCCTCGCCCTCTCCACACCGCTCCGAACAGCAGCTTATCCGACCGTAAGGCCGAGCAGTAAAAACGTGAGAGCTGCTCTCAAAAAGCATTCTGATTCAGTGCTTTTTATTTTTTTCCCCACCTCACCTTTAGAAATGCAAGGCTCTGAACGTCTCACAACACCATGCATGTGTGGCATGGTAGAAAGGACAGAATAACATGGATGTCCTTCAATGGACTGACAGATAAGGTGATGGATTGGATTTCTTTGGCAGATAAATCAAAGCGACAGTAAAAACTGACATATTTGTAGCAGTGAAGGTCACTAGAATAAGCGACCATCATACAATCCGTATGTGCGACACATAGATAAGGCTGCAGGTAATTATTATGTTTATTTGTCATTAATAATTGAATAATCTGTCAATGAGTTATTTTCTTGAGCTTGTTGATAAATGCTACATTTTATTTACTTCGTTAAACAGGAAAATTGCTCTAAATCTAAAAAGAAACATAGAGAAGCAAGAATATCATGGGCATCCTTTCAAAATAAAATACTTCCTGTTGGTCATGGTATTGTAGCCTTCTCCTAAAAATCCCAAAATTAATGGCCAGTAGGCAGCACGGAGGTGTAGTGGTTAGCACTGTCGCCTTGCATCTCCAGGGTCCGGGTTCGATTCCCGTCTCTGTGTGCATGGAGTTTGCATGTCCTCCCCGTGCTTGGTGGGTTTCCTCCGGGTTCTCCAGTTTCCAGCCACAGTCCAAAGACATGCAGGTTAGGTTACTTGGCATTACCAAATTGTCCTGTGTGAGTGTATGTGTGTGTGTGTGTGTGTCTGTACCCTGCGATGGATTGCCACCCTGTCCAGATAAGAGTGATGTGCTCGTCTTGTGCCCTCAGTCTTCTGGGATAGGCTCCTGGCCCCCTGTGACCCTGAATACAGGATTAAACAGTATAGACGATGATGATGATGATGATGATGAATGGCCAGTATTTAACAGACAGATTAAACAGTTTACAGCCATAGGGCGACAAGTGACAGAAAGGGTTAAAATATTATACAGCTTTTAATGTTGATACGTAAATCTCCACGTCTATGTATATAACAGTGTTTATTGCTTGCTGACTTACAGGCTGTACAGATGTCCCACGCATCCATCAGTCATTCCAGGTTGGATAAGAATAATAATTATTTTATATGAGAAGGACAAATATACCCTCGATGTTATTTTTTACACCATGAAGTATTTAGATCACTTCCATGGTGTTTTCATGCCATCATTAGCTGACAGGAACGCAAATGGCTGCCTAATTAAACTTTTATAACTAAATCTATTTACAGTATGGAAAAAAATAACACCAGAGAGATGGTATGTGCTACTGTACGTGCTCAAGTCAAACCGGAACTTGTGATGAAATGTCTCTTGAATGAAGAGTTGACATTTACAGAAGACGTCAATCACGGTATGGTGATGAGACTCTAAATCGCAGCAAAACATCTGAATGCGAAATTAAAGCGTTTTAAAGAAGGCTGTACGTCCGTAAATGACGATCCTGGCCGAGGTGGCTTTGAGTCTGCTCTAGTTGTTCCTGAGAAACATTCAGTGGGCACAGGGGGGAAAACCTGATCCTTGAAAATTGACAGATAACAATTTAACAAACTGTCTATGGGAACTATACACACAATCATTCATGAACATAACTTGCATATTATAGCAACCCTTTCAGGAATCTTTGAGCCATTAAAGGAATTCCTGGGAGGCCAGTGTTTCAAATGTGTAGCAGACGGTCGGATGATCATATCCAAGTATTAGTGTGGGATAAGTGCATTAGTGTAGCAGGGGATTGCATAGAGAAATAAAATGAGTTTTTACTCTTATAACGGTGTCCGGTTATTCTGCACAATCAGAATCAGTCCCAGTTTGACTTGAACGCCTCTCATAATAATGCAAAGTATATGACGGAAAAATGCTTAATCACTTTGATAATCAACCTCCTCCGCTTCAGGCTCTTCAGGATTATCTCCTTTCATTTGTTTAAAACTCCAGAGCATCTAAACACAAGCCTCTTGACTTGACAGATCATTTGATCATTATTTAGTCATCAGTGATTAATTCATTCAGGTCCTTTTTGTTCACAAAATAATACAGAGTTTGTTACGTTTTTACAAGTTTTGTCTGATGTCCTCAGTGAACAAAGTGTTTCAATGATGATCGAGTTCTGTAGGCGAAATATTGTATTAGGAAACACATTTTCTCATAGGAAATAATGGAAATGCAGATAATGAGTTCCAGTAACCCATAAAATATTACTAATATTACTGATTTACATCGCTATAATAATATTTTTGCATATAAAAACAATCAAAGCATTTAGAATAAAACATGTAAATGAAGTAAAATATGAAATAATTCGACATTAAACCTTACTTGGTGGATTAGTGGTTAGCACTGTCACCTTGTACCATCAGGGTCTAAGTTCGATTCCTGCCTCGTGGTCTCATGTGTGCAAGGTGTTTGCATGTTCTCCCCGTGCTTGAATGTGCGTGTTAATGTTGACCAGAGGTCCTGCGACGGTTAAAAACACTATAAACACAATGGTAACCACAGGCCTCCATGGTCCCTACAAAGGCAGATGAATGAATGGAAACTTCACTTAACCTTAATTTATAATTCCTCTTGGCACCGGCTGCTTTAAAAAACTAAACTGAAAGTGGCTCCTTTTTATTCGGGCTGACGTGCCTCATAACTTCCTTGGGACCCAGGGTGCTATGTTCTCACTAAATCTTGAACAATATGAAAAGAAACACACACACACACACACACACACACACACACACACACACACACACACACACACACAAAAAAAAAAAGTCAACTCACTTTGCTTGGCTTTCTACTGTTTTGTTTTGAACAGCTTCCCGATGCACGTGCACCAAGAGCATGTGCGACTTAGTATCGCTCGTATTCCAGGAACGCTTCGCATGCCAAGACAAATTTCTTGCAAAATTTTGGTTCTTAATGCAAAAATTTGCAAGGCGGGGCATTCGTATGACGAGGTACGACTGTATACATTTTGTGTATATAACTACAAATGGAATTGATTAGGCGGCACGGTGATGTAGGGTCCAGGCTTGATTCCCGTCTCTGTGTGCATGGAGTTTGCATGTTCTCTTCATGCTTGGTGGGTTTCCTCCGGGTACTTCTGTTTCCTCTCACAGTCCAAAGACCTGCAGGTTAGGGTAAATGCTGTTCCCAAATTGTAGTGTGCGAATGAGTGTGTGTGCCCTTCGATGGATTTGCACCCTGTCCAGGGTGTACCCTGCCCTGACTCGTGCCCTGAGTCTCCTGGGAGAGGCCCCCCTCGACCTAGATGATGAGTGAGTGAGAGTGAGTCGACATCATCTACACCTGGAGCCTATCCCAGGGCACATGGCAGGGTACACCCTGGACAGAGGGTGTGCCCATCGCAGGGCACAGACACACACACATACACTCACTCATTCACACACTACGGGCAATTTGGGAACGCCAAATAGCCTAACCTACATGTCTTTGGAATGTGGGAGGAAACCGGAGTACCCGGAGGAAACCCACCAAGCACGGGGAGAACATGCAAACTCCATGTACACAGAGACGGGAATCGAGCCAGGCCGGGGATCAAACCCGGACCCTGGCAGTGCAAGGCGACAGTGCTAACCACTACACCACCGTGCCGCCGCATATTTGACTATGTATATATAATTATCTAAATAAATGATGATGAAATCTGACTTTTTTCACTTAGCAAGGTTTTTATCTCTCTGTGGGCAGACTGTTCGCACCACCATGCTTGCTAAACTTGCGTCTTACACAATGCTGGAAGTTATCCGAGGCAAGGTTCAAAAGTAAATAAAAATCATTTTCAGGGCATGCTGGTGAAATGTATTTATGTTTCTTTTGAAGAAGAGGGATTGAAGTATGTTCTGAACAGCAATGCCTCTGCAAGAATTGTGCCACAGTACAATTCAACCTCCACGCAAACATACATGGATTTTCATTATGCGTATGACGGTGACGCCATGATGAAATCCTATAGTATATTATAAAGAATGTGGTATACGGTATGTTACTTTTTTGGGGAGGGGAGGGTTTCCTTAAAAATAAAAAATAAAAAAAAGGAAGACAGAAAGAAAATTCTGTGTCCTCAAAGTCCCAGCATGATCTCGCGCATCTGTGCAAAGAGTTTCTATTTCTTTCCCTCCGTTCGTTTGAATGACTCATGCCTGCTAGCTCTGCAGGATCCCCTGCTCTTTCAGAAACAAAGGTGACACCCTCAGGAAGGCAGTGTTAACATCCGGTTTGACAGCCTCATCATGCCTGCGCGTGTAGGCGTACGTCTGCGTGGGAGTGTGTGTGTGCGACTCACTGAGTGTCTTCAAGCCTGATGAGACTGTAGATCACGCCGCCTCCGGTTCGATCAATTCCTGACCTGATATTCTCTGGGCCAGACTTTTCCCTTTTCTTATCTAGCAAAGGCACTGGAGCAAAACTGCTGGAGCTGACCTCCTAGCTCAACACAGACATTTAATCAGCCCCGAAATACTCTTCACTCTTCGGAACAAAGTAGATGTTTAGATCGGCGAAATGTCCAGGTCTTTCTTTTTGTTTAAGTTGTAATGCAGAACAGCCCACCGAAATATCTGTCAGTGGTCAGCATTCTAGGGGCAACTAATGACGCCACACTGATTGTTTTAGTCGCACTGATTGAGGTATCGATTAATTCCATTTCTTATTTGCATTTTAATCTGCTACTCAACCAGGCATGCGCTGCATCACATATGTCGGTAATTTGCTAATCCATTTAAGCCTGTAGTAATCAGGTTATCACAAGGTAATGCTCAACTGCTGGGATAACCTCTAATGAAAGCGGGTCTGAGAAATATATGTACTGTATAATCATAATCACACAGGAAGAAGTGTTTTGCAATGGGGATCATCAACGACAATCATAATGGCATTGTACCCAAGGATAATGTACAAATGCATTTCAGTGTATAAAAGCATACAGCATAATGTTAACACGTTAACACTGCATACAGTATCATTCTCTTTATGCCTGTGAGGAGCTAGCCTGTCTTGTCCTTTCATACAAAAAAGCTAAAGTCAGCACAGCTCTGAACATAGCCGGCCATGCACTGGACCAGACAGGCAAAGAACCCAATGCTGTAGATCCAGATGGATCCTCCAGACTCCCCATATCCCAATCCATTCAATTGCCCATACTGTACGATGCGCCCAACAAGTCCAATCCACAGAGGCCACACCCAACAGCCCACAGGATCTCTCCAACGTCCTGGTGCTAAACACCACTGCACAGGTCTTGTGTGGTCATGCCCTAAGGGGGACATGGGGAACCTACACAATATTAGTTCATGTTTTACACTGTAATGTTACTTTATGGCTGATCAGTGTATAATAATAGCAATAACATTTAAAGAAGTTAAATTCACATTAGGCGGCTCGGTGGTGTAGTGGTTAGCACTGTCGCCTTGCACCTCCAGGGTCCGGGTTCCATTCCATTCCCAAATTGGCCGTAGTGTGTGTTTGTGCCCTGCGATGGATTGGCACCCTGTCCAGGGTGTACCTCGCCTTGTGCCCTAAGTCTCCTAGGATAGGGTCCAGGCCCCCCGTGACCCTGAATACAGGATAAAGCGGTATAGATGATGAGTGAGTGAGAATGAGTAATTCACATTGTATTCCATGAAAAATTAACTTTTTTTAATGAACTGCATTTAAATTAAAAGATCTTTTCAAATCTCTAATTTATGATCACAGAATGATTTAGGGCTTTTAGTTACTAGGGTTTACATCACCTACATTGCATCCTCTCGTGGAGCCCATTAGAAGGAAAATGAATGTAGATAAAAGAGAGCAATCCTCCAGGCTGATTAAATTGTCTCAGACAGTTTGAAGGTTCGGTTTTTTTTATTCTAGTATGCCACAAATTGATTGTAATTTTCTATAAATAAATCCAAAATAATGATCGCAGTAATGCATTCAAATCGTTGTGCATGTGACACAAACATTAACAAGGAAGGGAATGTAGGGAAACTTGCTAGTAGCTTCGGTCTAGATTACACATACTATACAATCACAATACATTTCTCTTATTGACAGCGGCCAGATTTAAGTGCCTAGATGCTGAAACATCTGGCTGGACAAAAAAAAACAGAGCTCTCAATTCCCATAATGCAATAGCAATCTGTTATTGACAGTGTTACAGGGAGCTGTTGATTTTCCCGCACAGTCTGGTGGAGAGATGACAAGCGTTTCTTGTTTGAATCTGCTCCACTTCGGACTCCGCCGATGTCTAGCTGATTTATAACGACCGAGCAATTATGCATCTGTCAGTTCTGTTCGTTTAGAGAACCTTCCGCTTTAAAGCACGACCACTTCAACTTGCTTGGGGACGTTTTAATTGGTGTGGCCTGTCCACCGCTCTGTAAGTGCTGTTATTTTTCCAGTGACAACAGACAGCGTGTGGTCTCCCGTGCATCATGTCGCACCTGTAGCACAGGCTGTAATGCGTACTGGAATGTTTAAGCTCCGAGGCACTATACACACGCTGTCCTCAGATCAAGGTTACAACCCAGTACTGTGGCTGTTTATCTGCAAAGCAGATTATGAGGGTCAGGTCTTCTGATGAGGCCTGAAGCGAAGGTCATACACAGTTCTGGCCAAGTGGAATTAGATATTCATATCGTTTCTGTCAGAGACACAGCTGAATACTGTAGGATGAGGACAAAAGTCACAAATACCTGTAACCGCACATTTCCAAAGGTTTTTTTTTCTTCCCCTGTTACGAATTTTGGCCCTGAGATTTCAAGACAAGATGAATGTGTGTCGATTCTATAATGAGATTTTCTTTGTTCTTTGTTCAGCAGAATTTTGAGTTGTTCCCAACTCAGCCAAAGTTGTCCATAAACAAACACAATGCTGCTGGTCAAAATGTACTTACAGTACATGGTTCCTGCTCATTCATTCTCTACACTGCTTATCCTATACCGGGTCACAGGGGGCCTTTAGCCTATCACAAGGGACTTGGGGCACGAGACCATCGCAAGGCACATTGACAAACTGAAACACTCACCCGCACAATATGGTCAATTCGGGACTGCCTAATCCTGCATGTCTGGACTGTTGGAGGAAACCAGAGTGACCACCGAAGCACGGCGAGAACATGCAACCTCCGTGCACCCAGACCCAGGTCAGGAATCTACTCAGGAGTTGCGAGGCCACAGTGCTAATCACCACTCATCATGCCTCCTGAAAGTTTGCCAAAAAGTATATATATATATATATATCCTAATCCTAATAGGAAAAATCCTAATACGTTCTTTAGAAAATGTACTATATGTAAAATAATAATTCATCCCAAAGTGTTATATAGGGAGCGGATATAGATGTTGGCCGAATATACTAGATTTCTCTGACCGCACTTCTTCTCACTTTTAATACAATTATCGTCTCTGTGTCTGCACTTCCAGAATCTGTCATGTCAAAACAACAACAACAAAAAAAAAACGTCAGCACACACCGACTCGTTCCATAAGTGCATACAGTACACAGCAGCAACAGTTTCATCGAAAGCGAGGATGGTCTAGAAGATCTCAAACATTTTCCTAAACCTGGGTCAATTATTGTCAAGTGAGTCACCTTAAGAGTAATTTGTAAAATAGCAAATTTATAGCTTTATTACACTAGGGTTAACCCTGAAAACTCAAGTGGCAACATGTCAATACTGTTGGCATAGTGATGCAAATAATGGCTAAGACTCTTTGGGTTTTAAAGGCTATCTTTCTTTTATAGGATTTCACTCCTCCAAATGACAGTATGAGGTGCAGTGAATATCATGTGACCACGTTATTAAACAAGCGCACACGTCAAGACCTTTAACAAAGCTGCAAAGTGACCATATAATGTATCATTTAAGATAAATACTGTCGCCATGCACTTCCTTTCTTTCATCTACACTATTTAGATAAACTCACTGTTTTGTTTAAAATAAGGAAATACTTTGGGAATTTGAGGCCTTGATTAGATAATTACTGCACCGATTTACTGTATATGTTTCAGCTGGCAACAATTATTTAACCCTAACTGATACAGTGAGTAGCTTCTCATTTCTTATACAGCCATCTCCTGTAGTCATGGAAACGATGCTACTGTGTTCCAGAAGGGTCAAATTAGTGGCATAATTTATGGTGAAGTTGTATCAGAAAACAATCGACGGTAGAAATTATAGCTGTGATGTTAACAGTGAAAGCAAGAGCATTTCCACACAATGTGACGAGAACGCAAAGGACCAGGACTAAACAGCTGTGTGGCCATAAGAAAATCACAGGCTTAACCAAAAACTCCTCTCAAAAGGTCATGTGGTCTGATGAGTTCAGATTGATCTTATTCCAGAGTCATGTGCATCAGGTTAAGAAGAGATGAGCATGAAGCGATGCATACTGCCCACTGTACACACCTCTGGAGGCAGTGTTGTGATCTGGAGTTACTTCAGTTGGTCAGGTCTTGACTGCTGAATGTTATGAAATGTCAGCTGATGACCTGAATGTACTGAATGACCAGGTTTTGACATCAATGGAGTTTATCTTCCCCGATGGCACATATTCCATTGTTACGATACTGAGTTTATTTGTTTTTTTGTGTTTGCTTTGTCTCTGCTGGTGGAGGGATGGGGGTGTATCTTCCCTTGTGTGTTGCAGGTCCCACCTTCAGTGTGCCTGCAATCTATTGGTTGCTGCCCTCCCTGTCCTTTGTTGGTCCCGCCTCCTCCCGGATGATTGGATGTCCAAAAGACTCAGAGGCCTACTTAAGGCCTTCAGACTACAATGCTTTAGACCATGTCTTTGCTTACTGTTTTTCTGTTGATCATTTGTAAAATTATATTGTGTATGACCTCGTGCTACGTTTCTGACTTCGTTTTTGTGTTTGCCCTTCTTTGGTTCTGGTTGCCCGATTGTAAATACAATTTGTATATATTTGTACATAGTTTTGTAATTAGTGGCTTAGTAGGGAGTCGACGCCATTTTGTTTACACCCTGTTTTCTCTTGGTTTGTGGTTAGCAAGGGAGTAAGGGAAGAATTTTGTATTTCTTTTTGTTTAGTTTTGGTGCAGGTTAGTTATTTCACTTTGGTACTAGGTAGAGGGCATTTTGGTTATTGTTTTGGCCTTGTCGGCTTCTGAAGCTCACAGCCACCTTTTGGGGATTTGCTTGTTCACTGTTTGTAAATAAACACTAACACTTTTGGTCTCACCCCCTTTTTTCCTTTTTTTTCTTTTCTTTTTCATTCCTGTTACGGCCCGACCTAGACCGGGGCGTAACAGAATTGGGGGCTCGTCCGTTGCTTTTTCTCGCTCTGTACCGTTTTTCAGTGCACTTGTGTTTGGCTGGTGGCATTTGTCTTTGTGGTAGGGGAGTGTTTAGTTTGTTTTTTCTTAGAGATGGCTACAAAATTTAATTTCGACCAGTTCGTTATTTGTCCTTCAGTGGAGCATTTTGAAAGGTGCAGGAAGGATGACTTGTTGCTGCTTGCTGACTTTTACAGCATCTCGGTCCCACGGAGCGCTAATAAGCGTGATATCAAACAAATGCTTCAGACGGAGCTGATGAAACAGGGCATTCTCATCGATCCTACCGAGGTGGGTGTTGCAAACCAGTCCGGTAAGTCTGAGGATTCAGCTACAGCGGAGGCTGTGGTCGGACCCAAGGACCCCGCACGCATAGATCCCGCGGTAGTAGGTTCACCACTGAATGACCCGAAGCTCGCACTGCAATTGAAGCAATTGGACCTAGAGTTAGCCCGTCAGCATTATGAAGCTCAACTGCTTCAATTTCGTATGATGGAACTCGAGTCTCAGAGGGAAATTAAATTAAAGGAATTGGAGTTGGCGCTAAGGAGTAAGCCTCCTTCAGATTCTCTTGTTCGTGGCCCTCTGTCTCCTGTTCGTGCCTCATCCCCTGTACCGCATCCTGCACCTGCAGCCTGTACAGGCCAGTGAACCATCACCTGCACCTAGCGGATCTTCATCTGTAAGTTCATCTGGCTTTGATGTTAGTAAGCACATTGCTTTGGTGCCTATGTTTAGGGAAAGTGAGGTGGATACTTATTTCCCTGTGTTTGAACGTATCGCAGCCACTTTACAGTGGCCTAGAAGCATCTGGTCTCTTCTTTTGCAATGCAAGTTTGTTGGGAAGGCACAGGAAGTGTGTTCTGCTTTAAGTTTAGAGCAGAGTTTGGACTATGATACTGTTAAAAGTGCTGTTTTACGTGCTTATGAGCTTGTCCCTGAGGCCTACCGGCAGAAATTTCGTAAACATGCCAAATCTGTCAGCCAAACATTTGTAGAATTCGCTCGTGAAAAAGGCGTTTTGTTCGACAAGTGGTGTGCAGCCAGTAAAGTCACCACCTTTGATCAGTTAAAAGAACTGTTACTATTAGAAGAGTTTAAAGATTGTATTTCAGACAAAATCGTTGTTTATTTGAATGAACAAAAAGTCTCGTCGCTCGCTGATGCTGCCGTTTTGGCTGATGAGTTTGTGCTCACTCACAAAACTGTGTTTTCACCTCCTCGTCGTGATATTTATCGTAGCCCTAAAGTTTCCGCTAGCCCGTCTAAGAATGGTAGTGAGTCTTGTGAATGTTTCTATTGTCATGAATCTGGTCATCTCATCGCTAACTGTCCTGGATTAGCTTGTAAGAACCGTCGTAAAGCACAGAACACTAAGAGTGTGGCTTTAGTTCATGTACCACCGCAGCCAGCTGAAAGTTCAGATTCACTTTCATCAGTGGACGCTGCTTTTGACCCTTTTATCTTGAGTGGAATGGTTTCGCTTTCAGACACAGATTCTGAGCCTAAGCCACTACGAATTCTGAGAGACACCGGTGCTGCTCAGTCGTTTATTTTGGAAGGTGTCTTGCCTTTATCTGACCAGTCTAGTTGTGGTGCAGATGTTTTAGTTCAAGGAATTGAACTTGGTGTGGTGAAAGCTCCGTTACATACGATTTATCTTCACTGTGATATTGTGTCTGGCTTTGTTAAGGTCGCAGTTCGTCCTCAGTTGCCAGTTAAAGGAGTTTTGCTTATTTTGGGTAATGATTTAGCTGGTGGTAAGGTTTTTCACTTGCCTGTTGTAACGGATGCTCCTGAGGTGAATGAAAGTGACGCGTTGTCACGTGAGTTTCCTTCTGTTTTTAGTACCTGTGTGGTGACACGCGCTCAGGCTCGTAAAATGAAGGATGCTGACGATATTTCAGATTCTTTCATATGTAGTGACAATCCAGTATTTGAAGAAGATAAGTTGTCCTCCAGTCCACATGTTTCAATTGAGGATAAGGCCTCCTGCATACAGGAAGATGATTTCGCTACTTGGGGCGTTGGGCGAGAGCAGTTCGTTGCTGCTCAAAAATCTGATGTGTCTCTTTCTCGTGTATTGCTGCAGCTGTAGATAGTGCTGAGTTACCTCAACACTCAATGGCATATTTCTATGATGATGGTGTTTTAATGCGAAAGTGGTCACCCTCGGATGTTAAGGATGAGTCAAGGGCTGTTTTTCAAGTTGTGGTTCCAAAACCATATAGAACACAAGTTTTGCGTATTGCCCATGACCATGATCTCGCTGGTCACCTTGGTGTAAGGAAGACCCACCTCCGCATTTTAAATCACTTCTTTTGGCCTGCCATGAAGTCTGATGTTGCCAAGTACTGTCGATCTTGTCATGTTTGTCAAATTGCAGGGAAGCCTAACCAGATTATTCCTCCTGCGCCTCTCCAACCTATCCCTATTATGGGAGAGCCTTTTGAGAGGATTTTGTTAGATTGTGTTGGTCCCCTTCCTCAAACTAAATCTGGTAATGTGTATCTGCTAACCCTGATGTGTGCTGCCACTAGATATCCTGAAGCCATACCTCTGCGTAGCATCAAATCACGTGCCATCATTCGAGCACTTATTAAATTTCGCACCACTTTTGGTTTGCCCAAATATGTTCAGTCAGACCATGGTTAAGGATCTGAAAATGTAGTGGCCGACTTATTATCTCATTGCTATGATTCAAATTGTGAACAAGATGTTCACTCTTAAGGGAGGGGGTGTTACGATACTGAGTTTATTTGTTTTTTTGTGTTTGCTTTGTCTCTGCTGGTGGAGGGATGGGGGTGTATCTTCCCTTGTGTGTTGCAGGTCCCACCTTCAGTGTGCCTGCAATCTATTGGTTGCTGCCCTCCCTGTCCTTTGTTGGTCCCGCCTCCTCCCGGATGATTGGATGTCCAAGAGACTCAGAGGCCTACTTAAGGCCTTCAGACTACAATGCTTTAGACCATGTCTTTGCTTACTGTTTTTCTGTTGATCATTTGTAAAATTATATTGTGTATGACCTCGTGCTACATTTCTGACTTCGTTTTTGTGTTTGCCCTTCTTTGGTTCTGGTTGCCCGATTGTAAATACAATTTGTATATATTTGTACATAGTTTTGTAATTAGTGGCTTAGTAGGGAGTCGACGCCATTTTGTTTACACCCTGTTTTCTCTTGGTTTGTGGTTAGCAAGGGAGTAAGGGAAGAATTTTGTATTTCTTTTTGTTTAGTTTTGGTGCAGGTTAGTTATTTCACTTTGGTACTAGGTAGAGGGCATTTTGGTTATTGTTTTGGCCTTGTCGGCTTCTGAAGCTCACAGCCACCTTTTGGGGATTTGCTTGTTCACTGTTTGTAAATAAACACTAAGCAAACGCACTTTTGGTCTCACCCCCTTTTTTCTTTTCTTTTTTCTTTTCTTTTTCATTCCTGTTACGGCCCGACCTAGACCGGGGCGTAACATCCAGGACAACAGTGACTAAAATGTTTACATGGACAAGTTTTTTTTTTTTTATATGTTTAATATCTTTTTTATATATATATATATATATATATATATATATATATATATATAAGAGAAGAAAAAGTATTTTTCTCCAACTTTGAGGTTGGGTTAGGCTCCCCCTTTTTTTTCCAGATAAATTCCATCTTCCTCATTATGATTGGTGAAAAGAAATCTCATCTATTTTACATCTGATTTTATATTTTGTCTACGCGTGTATTGTTTACATTTCAGACTTCATATACACCCTGGACATTAAGGTATCCTGCTATCCAAATCGGCTGCTTTTATTACCTCATTTTATCTCTATTCATGGCTCCATGGAAGTGATATATATGGATTTATATATGGATTCTGTGGACTCATTTGAAACGTACTGTCTCCGAGCGTGAGTCGGGTTTCTTTGTTATTATGCTAACCCCGTTATCTGTCTCTGCTCGTAAGATAGCTACAGTATGCTCAGTATGGCCATCACCTTCCAGTCCCTCATAAAGTGTATTTTCCTTTGGCACACACATAGTTTTTCACACGTCCTGCCCTCTGGCAATCCACTTGTCTCTGATTACACTATGTGCTGTTAGCATTCTGTTAAATTTAGTAGTGTGTAACCACTATACTTCACTTCTGAGCTTATGAGGTTAGCTGGACTCCAGGAACACACACACACACACACACGCTGTATGTGCTAGGGCCAGAGTTCGGTTTCACTTCATGTCCTTGTAATTCTACAGTGAATGAGGTTTTGTCCTGTCATTTGGAACTAAGTTCTGATCAAGGAGATACCGTGGTGAAACGGATCAAGACAAACAGTAGCTACAGTGCCATGAAAAAGTGTGTGCCCCATCCTGATTTTTTTTTTCTGTATATTTGTCACACTTGAATGATTGAAATCATTAAACAAATTTTTATATTACACAAGTATATACAAAATATACTTTTTATATGATGGTTTCATTTATTAAGGGAAAAAAGCTGTACAAACATACCTAAAAATGGCCCTAAATGAACTGTGGTTTTTAGGAAGCTGATTAAAAGTTTACTAGTCACACACAGGCCCGACTACTGCCAGACCTGTTGAATCAATACATTACTTAAATAGAATAGGTAGTATAAGGGGGAATAAGCTCAGTGGTTAAGGCTTTGGACTACAGTTCAGAAGGTCACAGGTTCAAACCCCACAACCACCAAGTTACCACTGTAGGGCCCTTGAGCAAGGCTCTTAACCCTCCACTGCTCAGATGCAAATTACTGAGATACAAATGTCACTCTGGATGAGGCTATCTGTCGAAATGTAAAGTGAAGAATGCTAAAAGATCTCAACAAAGGAACTGACAGGAACTGTCTTATTTGGTGTCATCTTTGTGTTATATTAAAATTAGTTTGATGATCTCAATCAAAGTATATCAAACATGACATCCTATGTTGACTGTAGACCAAAGGTTGTGGCATGCATGTACAGTATACACACACACAGTATATATAGTAGTTAACCACAGTTACATATACTGTATAGTAGTTTTAAGTAATTATTCGATTCAAACATTTTAATGCAGGTTTTTATGAGGGAAAATGGTGCAGGAATTGTAGAGTCATTAAGATGCAGAGCATTTTGTGAGTTCAAGTTTCTTAACGTTTCGACGAAGAGAAAGATGAGACAGTGTGTGGAAAAAAAGTACAAATTTGATCTATTACAAAACATGTAACACCACCCATTAAAAAAAACAAAAAAAAAACAATAATAATAATAAAAGATTTCCATGCAGTAAGCCTTGCCTTAACGTGACCTCAAGGTAATTCGGTGCACAAAATTATCCAATTAACATCGCAGACACAAACAGCATCATCCAGCCAGTATAAACTCCTGTGCTGTTCAGCATTTATGCCTCACGCTGGCATTTTAATAATAGTGCTTTATTCTGTTTGGTCTGCGCAACTTGCTGTGCAGCAAAACGGCATGGCTTATTAGCCAGCAGCCAAGTGAAGGATATAAAAGCGTGCTTTCCAAAGCGAGCAATTGCGTCCAGTCAGCACTTGGGTTTCCACATCTATGTAGTCAGCGTGCCGCTATGCTCTGGCAGAAGAAGCCCACACGCACTAATAGCTGATGGTGTGCAGCCAAAAGCGGATGTAAGCCACTCATTCAGCCCTGCCACTCTATTCAGGCAGAAAATGATTTTGTTGAATGGGGAAAAAATAGCAAACAATACCGGCGCAACAAAACAGCAAATTAATGGGCCAGACGGTAAAGATCTAAATTACAGTGTTACAAGTACAGGACTCTCGTGCAAGGCAGAACTGCATAAGAAAGGAAAAAAAGTTGAGTTTAAATTTGATAGTAATTTAAAATACAATGAGTTCTACTATTAAATGCATTGTATGAATTGTATAGACTGTGATTTTCATAATTATGCACTTTTAGCCACCATTGACCTCACAATCGGTTACATAATAAGGCTTGATTTGCTATTAGCTATTATTCTCTGGTGGTGGCACCAAGTGGAATTTAAATTTTTTATTTTTTTTTTATCAGAAACAATTGTTTATCAAGTGGTTTTGGGATCGCACTGTCTTTGTACACCATGCCACAATATTCTAATGTTTAAAAGAGCTGAACTCAGACAGGTGGTTGCCAGGCATCATGTGTCATTCCTGGTGGATTGTTGGTAAAATGATTCACTTCAATATTTAGCCTCCGTCAGAAAAGTGTGGTATATGGAATCGTGACGTGAATTCAGCGTACCTTTGTATATTCATGCCACGTACTGTATTTCACAAATGCCAAAACAGGTATGATGATTTTTTCATTCAAGGTGGTTCAGCTGCGGTTCAATGTTAATATTACAATGAATGAAATACCATATTGTTCATTGTCTTCATGATATAATAACCATATATATGAGGTACAGAGCCATGTCATAACTGATACCAAAGTCTGTATAAATGGCAAGTCTTTATGGTACATTTGGGTGATGGTTGCAGAATTTAAATCAGATATGCAATTTATAACTATGATTAAAATTCGACTGAAATGCCATCATCATCAAAAAAAGTAAAAGAAAAAAAAAGAAAAGAAAATGCCACCTGAATGGGAAATGAAATTTAATATAACTGATTGAATCATGCGTTGTTTGATGTGAAGGTGATAGCAGAGGTCTCCAACCAGCTTTATTACTGGTCCCCCTTGTGCTGGCAGAGTGAAATAAACAGTGCTGACAGCTTTAGTACTGCACAGCCTGACTGTTCCTGCATGACCTCAATGTGCTATTGCTCGGGGAATATGAGAAATGTTACAGTGGAGCTGGTGGCAACGACAATCCTACAATATTTAGATCCGCTGATGTCCGCACGGCAAAGGACGCCAGGCTGTGATGGATTTTCTGGCCCATGCAGGAATGTGCAATGTTGTGCTGAACAAACCTGAGTCTGCAGACACATAACATGCACAACAAAGAGGAGTGAGCGAGTGGATCCTAGTGGTGCGACAGTGACAAATACCCTTGGCTCTGCTGCTGGCACATATAGAGAAATGGGGAACGGTGAAAAAGAGAGAAGGCGCGAGTGTACAGCCGAGGGAGAAGAAGCAGTTAAATCAAATACGGTTGTGTGGGTTTTCTAAGCCAAACAGGTTATTCTAGCCTGTGTATAATTCACCGCACAGATGAAGGTTTTTACTGCCTGCTTTCTATATTCTGGCCAGCAAGGATCAGTAAATCTGTCAGAGAGAGGAAACCTCATTTGAGCCCTGTAATCTCATTTGCCTTCTTCCATGTGGTGATGACAGGCCGCTGCCGCTGCTGCCCCCAACATCCCCCAAATCCACCGAGTCTACATGAGCCAGTGAATCAAGCAGAAAAAAAAAGTTGATCTGCCATCCTGGAATATTCTTCATATCTGATATCAGGAAATGTTTTCAAGTCGGTTATCTGCGAATGTTTTAAGGGCGTAATGGAGTCCTTATCTCCATTTTGCACTTGGAAAATGAAATTAGGTGCGGCAGTAAAAGTTACACAGAGCTGAGAGTACACATTTCCATACCGTATCGGTGTTGTAAAGGGATGAGGAAATGCAGTTCTAGAACTGGATGTACATTTAGTCATGGGCATGTTTTTCATTTGAGTCTGTTCAGTTGATGCTAAGCAGGAGGCTCCAACCATGTCAAGAAATTTTCATATCGCCATATTACAAATTTCACATTAATAAAATAAATGGTCAGAGTGGTCCAATTGGTAATTCTACAAGATTTTCAAACATTTTTTGGACCATTCATTAAATAAGCAAAAATAATAATTCGCCCTCACCACAGAGCACATCCAGTATCAGTTATTTGGCTAGGATATCCCGGTTTCCTCCGGGTACTCCAGTTTCCTCCAACAGTCCAAAAATATGCAGATTAGACTATTTGCCTTTTCCACATGGCCCGTAGTGTGTGAATGTGTGTGTGTGTGTGTTAATGTTGACCAGAGATCCTACCACGGTTGTAAAAATGGGAATAAATACAAAGGTCACCACTGGCCTTTATGGTCCCCAGTTTGATGGATATTATATTATGTTATATTATCACTCACTCACTCTTCATCTATACCGCTTTATCCTGTAGTCAGGATCATGGGGACCAGGAGGCTTAGGGCACGAGACCACCTTGGACAGGGTGCCAATCCATCGCAGGGTATACACTCATTCGCACTATAGGAACACCAGTTAGCCTAACCTGCATGCCTTTGAACTGTGGGAGGAAACCCGCCAAGCACGGGGAAAACATGCAAACTCCATGCACACAGAGACGGGAATCGATCCTAGCCGGGAATCGAACCCGGACCCTGGAGGTGCAAGGCGACAGTGCTAACCACTACACCACCGTGCCACCTTACATCATATTATAGTATTGCATTTTATATATAGTAGTAGTAGTGCTGCATAATTAGTCCCACAAAAATCTAACTCGCAGTGTGGACATTACAGGTTATATATGCATAGTTGTGAATTTATGTATGTATTTTAAGGTGTTAAATAAATATTGGCAAACGTCCTTTCAGTGAAATCATTTGTGCCATTATCTGCTGTTAGCCTAGATAAATATGGTTGAATACATTTAATAGTTACTTGTAACAGTTTCAATCCCAATCGCAATATATGCGATATATGTAGTATAATAATACTACTACTTGTACTACTACTAATTATAATAATATAGGACTGCTATATTGGACTACTAAATAATAATAATAATAATAATAATAATAATAATAATAATAATTATTATTATTATTATTATTATTATTATTATTCATTAATACTACTACTACTACTACTACTAATAATAATAATAATGAACTAATTTTAATTATTAATTATTATTATTATTCTTACAGTTTCATTCCGGAAGCGTGCTCGTACATCAAATGGGTACTAACTTTTGAACATGACTGTATGCATTTTGTATCCCTTGCCTGACCTCGACAGCTCCCTATTTGTAATTTCAAATTGTGATTCCTTTTCTTAAACATTTATTTAAATGCAATCAGGGTGTGCGAGCAAATTTGGACTGTTTGTTACAAGTAATTTTCAGTGTATGCGTACTGAGCAGTAAGTAATGAGTGCAGTCTATCAGCAAGCACTGCAGGTGGAAAAGCATGAGCATCATGCTGAAATGTCAGTGTATGTGGCTTGCTTTAGCATTTTCTGGAGTTCAGCTGATGGAGTAGTCTAGTTTATTTCTCATCAGTGTTGATTAAACATCTATTAAACATTGATTATGATAAGTCTCACTGATAAGCAGAAAGCAGAGTTGCTGTAGCTTTCCTGGCTTTTTTCCCCTTGATTTTCTCCTCGCAGTTTCATCCAACAAAATTCGAGCTCTGACTCGATGACGAGCGGTGACAGCACATTCGGTCTACTTTTGCCAATTGCGGTGTGAGTTCATTGTAAATGTAGCCCATTAAGGAAAATGAATGTCTTCTGGTTTCTCGTGCTTCACATGTGGTTTTATTATTCATGTTTTGTGTTTTTTTTCTGCTTATCTAACTCCAGGTAGTGAGGACCTGGCGGACTGCGGATTGGTCACCTATTCAAATAATATCTTTTAAATTTGAAGTCGTGGTGTGTATGATAAGGGTTTTGCGAAATTGTGGTACCTTAGTACTTTATACCTTATTTCACTTTTGAAAATTCTGAGTGAATTCACAGTCATAAAGTAATTGTAACCAGTTCTGACTTATTATTTCTTTACTTAGGAGTGCCATTTAAATGGTGTGCTACTGCTAAAAAAGAAAATAACAGTAGCTAATGATGCTGCAGAGCCCTATTTGTCTGACACCTCTCCCGATATTACATTAGCAAAAAGGTCACAGATCATTACATGCTAGCTGAACATATTATTAGTAACTAGCGACGCTGTAAAGCCCTATTTGTTAGCATCATTATAGGCAAAGCTTTGAATCATGGTTACCCATTTCACTACAGTATACCATGAACTTAGAATAAAACAACAAACAATAGTTGTAGGGTACAGAATAAATATTTGTATGAGTTAAAATGTATGCATATTCTGAAATAAATTTTCGATAAAGAATATGCTCACTGTACATCTTCTGATGTGGCTCCAGCAAAAGGGACAAGGCAGATATTATCACTGGAAGTTGGAGGGAGGAAGAACAGATAAAACAGTGTCACTATAATATTTTAATGTTCCGCTCAACTTTTTAGCACATTTGAATTTTGAACATTTTGAATGATCGTGTCATATTAAAAAAAATTTTAAACGTAACCTGATTGAGCCATCTCTACCATTCGGTTGAAGTATGATATGCTAATAAAAATGGATGTTGTATTTTGGCCGACTTTTTCCTGATTATTTGATTCACTGATTAACTGATTGTAAACATATTGATACATTTACGATGAAGCAACATCCCAGCCATTTGGAAGATGAATCATAAATAAATGCCTATTAATGCCCCTAGGAACAAAAAAAAAAAAGAAATTTCATTGCTTTTTTTTTTTCCTTGGTGAGGATATTAAAGGGTTAACGTGATATGCAACAGGCTCATTATGATATACTGTATAGTACCATGTGAAAGTCTTAAGCAACCCTTTCATTTCATGCTTCTAAAGAGCCAGACTTTCTTTTATTTTTAATGTAGCTTTGAGGGCTTCCTGAAGAAGTTTTTGGCTCTCATTTTTGGGATTATGATCAGTATACTGGCGATGCTGAATGCTTAGTGGTTGGAACAGACGAGAGGGGAATGAGGTTGCTGCTGAGGTTGTTACGTAAACCATTATAATTATTTATTATTAGGTCACTACAAATGGTCAAGACTTTTGCACAGTACTGCATAACTTATTCACCATTTTTGCATGGTGTCCTTGTTATGGCATGGCATCCCATTTACGTGGGGTGTATTTTTAGGCACCATGCACACACAAATTCAAACATTCATTCATGCTGGTATGTAATGATTATTGTATTTATACTATTGACTGTTAAAAAAAAAGGAATATCCCAAACTCTGCTGGGTTTTCACACCTGAGTGGCGCAGTGGTAAAGTGCTCGCCCTATCATCTAGAGATCACTGGTTTGATCCCTGGGTGATGCTGTAACCTCTCGCAGCCGAGGGTTTAGAGAGAGCTAATTGGCCCAGCTTTCACAGCGGGGTGGGATGAGAGGTGCTCTCACATTAACCCTGTAAGACCCAAATATAGAAAAAATAAGCAAAAATTTTTTGACCTCTCAGATATTGTTTTATGAGGCCTCTGATGTAGAAATTAAAGATTTTTTTTTTTAGTTTTTTTTACATTTTAGTAGGTTTTTAGGGAAATGTTGTAATATTGCAACGTTGGGCCTAGTTGTGAGCAGAATGTCTGTATTTGTTCTCACATTGTCTGAACAGGTATACAGAACATTTAAGCATTTATTTGCAGGGTTGTTCACTTACTTAGCTCCATAGCAGTATATATCATAAGTAATAATTACACAACAATCATATTTTTTTGAATAAGTATTTATTAATAAAAATATTTTGAAAAAAATATTTGGTCACATTCAGTGTGGTTTGAATGAAGTCTTTGTTTACTTGCAGTGATGGTCCCTAAGACAGTTCTTTTCATCTGAGAAGTACAGGCGAACATTGCACTTGCTACACAGTGCGTTTGTGTATCCATTATTGCAGTATCTGCAGCGTCCTCTCTTCGTCTTTACTGGGAAATATGTAATAATATTTTTGCGTACATCCAGGCATCTCTCCGTAAATGAATTTAGCCATGGTCTGAGTTTCCAGAGTTTGTCCTTCATTTCCATCTCTGACACAGTTAAGTTGTTTATAAAGTGTAATGAAGTCAACAGAGATTGGAATCCATTGCGGGACATCACATCAGAAACAGGGGTGTACCGTGTGTCTGTCTCCCAATACATACAGACTCCAGACTTTTGCATTGGGCTCATCTTCAGGTACATGCCAATCATCTTGTCAATTTCCTTATTATTGGTGTTTACAGATATTCCATTTTTTTGCAAGCTGTACTCTAAAAACAAAAAATTTGTGTTTCTTGTCAGAGCCTCAATCATATCTTCTGTGACAAACTTTTGGAAGTACTCCAATGGGGTGGGGAGGGAGGTGGCATCATTGGTGATTTCTGAACCAGAAAAATCAGTATTGGGACTGATAAACTCTTTTTTCAACCAGTGAAACCTGTCACAATGTGTTTTTTTTTTTTTGTTGGGGCTTGATGTCCACATCATCATTGGCTGGGAAGTCAATGGGTTGGTGGTTTTCTTTGTCCATTTCACCTGCATTTCACCTGAGTCACTTGCATCAGTATAATCTGAGTCCATTTCAAAATCGCTCTCTCCATTTTGGACTGCAGCAATCACATCCAGCACACTGAATAGATGACCTTTCTGTACTGGTGGCATTCTGAAACTGAAAAAGTTTCGAACAATTTTATTAAATATGTGAATAACACATACACACGTGGACAAAATTGTTGGTACAATTTTCAGTGAAAGAAAAACTCATAATGGTCACATAAATAACTTTAATCTGAAAAAAGTAATAATTAAAAAAAATTCTATGAATGTTAACCAATGAAAGTCAGACATTGCTTTTCAACCATGCTTCAACAGAATTATTTAAAATAATAAACTCATGGAACAGGCCTGGACAAAAATGATGGTACCCCTAGAAAATACTGAAAATAATGTGACCAAAGGGACATGTTAATTCAAGGTGTGTCCACTAATTAGCATCACAGGTGTCTACAATCTTGTAATCAGTCAGTGGGCCTATATATAGGGCTCCAGGTAGTCACTGTGTTGTTTGATGACATGGTGTGTATCACACTCAACATGGACCAGAGAAAGCGAAGGAAAGAGTTGTCTCAGAAGATTCGAAAGAAAATTATAGACAATCATGTTAAAGGTAAAGGCTATAAGACCATTTCCAAGCAGCTAGATGTTCCTGTGACTACAGTTGCACATATTATTCAGAAATTTAAGATCCATGGGACTGTAGCCAACCTCCCTGGACGTGGCTGCAGGAGGAAAATTGATGACAAATCAGAGAGATGGATAATCTAAATGGTAACAAAAGAGCCCAGAAAGACTTCTAAAGAGATCCAAGGTGAACTTCATGCTCAAGGAACATCAGTGTCAGATCGCACCATCCGTCATTGTTTGAGCCAAAGTGGACTACATGGGAGACGACCAAGGAGGACACCATTGTTGAAAACAAATCATAAAATAGCCAGACTGGAATATGCCAAACTACATGTTGACAAGCCACAAAGCTTCTGGGAGAATGTCCTATGGACAGATGAGACAAAAATGGAACTTTTTGCCAAGGCACATCAGCTCTATGTTCACAGACGGAAAAATGAAGCATATGAAGAAAAGAACACTGTCCCTACTGTGAAACATGGAGGAGGCTCTGTTATGTTCTGGGGCTGCTTTGCTGCATCTGGCACAGGGTGTCTTGAATCTGTGCAGGGTACAATGAAATCTCAAGACTATCAAGGGATTCTAGAGAGAAATGTGCTGGCCAGTGTCAGAAAGCTGGGTCTCAGTCGCAGGTCATGGGTCTTGCAACAGGACAATGACCCAAAACACAGCTAAAAACATCCAAGAATGGCTAAGAGGAAAACATTGGACTATTCTAAAGTGGCCTTCTATGAGCCCTGACCTCAATCCTATTGAGCATCTTTGGAAGGAGCTGAAACATGCTGTCTGGAAAAGGCACCCTTCAAACCGGAAACAACTGGAGCAGCTTGCTCATGAGGAGTGGGCCAAAATACCTGCAGAGAGGTGCAAAAGTCTCATTGACAGTTACAGGAATCGTTTGATTCCAGTGATTGCCTCAAAAGGTTGTGCAACAAACTATTAAGTTAGGGGTACCATCATTTTTGTCCAGGCCTGTTCCATGAACTTCAATGAGTTCATTTTTTAAAATAATTCCTTTGAAGCATGGTTGAAAAGCAATGTCTGACTTTCAGATTAAAGTTATTTATGTGACCATTGTGAGTTTTTCTTTCATTGACCGAAGGGTACCAACAATTTTGTCCACGTGTGTATAGGTCTTATATTGTAGCAGATAAACAAAGAATAGACAGGGTGGGTACCATGTGTCAAGGGTAGAGATTTAAGTATTATCCATCAAAGTATTACAATTTCAATGCAAATGCTAAATCAAAATTCAACTACATTCAAACAATACTATCTGAGTGGCCTGTTATGCTCTCTACTTATCATACTAAAAGGGACATATGCATCCCCCAAGAGCACTAACAGGTTCACATTCAAGGCCATTCACACCTGTCCCTGAACAATGCAACAGGCTACCACTCTGACCCAACGTTGTAGAATTACAACATAAAAATAATAAGCTCTAAATCAAATTTGGTTAATGTTTTCTAAAATAACTATATATGTATGTGCTATAAACATTGTAATAAACACACAAAAAAATTTTAAGGAATTTTACTTACTTAAATCTTGTCAAATCCAGTCATGCAAAAAAAGGAGATCAGCTCAATGCGAAGTTTGCAGGTAGAGTAAGTTCATGGCAAGATGACCAGACCTATAAAGACTTTTTCTATCCAACAGCATCGTGAGGACAAACAATAGGACCCATTACATATGTAAATGTGGTTTTAAGAAAAAAAAAATTAGCTGACCCTTTTTTAGAAGTGTTAAAAGTGATGTTGTAATTCTGCAACAGTGGGCTTTACAGGGTTAATTATGGTTCTACGGTCAATCAGGGCCGTCTTCGACCCTCCTGTCTGAGTGATGTTATTAGCCTTAATGTGGGGGCGCCCCTAGTGACGGGGAGTAATTGGATACTGCTTCAAGCTGCCACTTTTGTTAACATACTCAGAATGATAAATTCAGCGATGGACTTTGTACTTACTTGGAATTTAGTTTAAATAATACCATTAGTGTTTGAATGAGTGCACTTTTTTTTTTATATAGATTTTTTTTTGCCAGCTATGAAAATAAGCATCCTTGTGCATGTGCCCAGTAGGCCCGGTTCGTAATCTGCCCTTGGCCATGGGTCAGCCATGTATTGTTTTTGTGGAATATCTATTTTCTGCCTTCCTTATCTTAGTCCATCTCAAGGAAAATATGTGAGTGCAGGTAAATCCTTATTAAGAATTTGTTCTACAGCAAACCTTAATGCTAAGTCGGTTGCTATGATAATCCTGATCTTTCAGTAACCTAGTTATAAGAATTTTTCATTCATAATTAGGCATCGCACTAACAGTGGTCCCTTTTCATATTCCTCCTGGACGTTTCTGCTGGCTCGCCATGCCTAACACGTGTTTCAATGTTTGGCGAATGCAGCATGTTTGAAATTAAAAAAAAATAATAATAAAATTTAAAAAAAGGTTTTATTCTGATGTGCCTTCCTTGTCCTTAAATCCTTCTTTGAAGCATGTTGTTGAAATTTAAGCAGAATAAATACTCCTAAAGCAATTGCTTGCAAGAAGGAATGGAGATAATTACAGCTGGTATTTGTCAAGACAAAGCAGAAGTGTATTGGGCTTTTAATATGACTGCAGGGGTATCTAGCATGACAAGTCTATTTAAGTAGCTGCTGTGAATTCAACAGGAACAGCTCATTACGGCATAGCATTTGCGCCTCCACTGTAGAGGATCTCCATGGCGATTAGAGCATGCAAGAGAGCCCGGGAGAGAGCATGTTGGTGCGGGGGTGTTTTTTTTTTTTTTTAATGGCGAAATGTCGTGTACTCAGTAATTTAGTCTACTTTACATTCCTCTTCATGAGCTGCATCAGAAATGATTCATTAACGACTATATTTAAATCTAATGATAAACAAAGTAAAACTTAAGAATTAAATATAAAAAAGGATATCACATTATTAGTATTTCTAAATGAATATTTTCAGTGGATACTGAACAGCATCTTCGCGCCCATAAACTCTGCCTATAGTTGCCTATATCTTTTTCTCTTCTTTTTTTTTCTCTTAATACGAAAAGGATATTTTTTATCAGATGGGGTACCTTATCAGTTCTTTATTATCTGTAATAGCTTGTGTGCTCGATTATGATCTGGAATAGAAATATCCAATAAAATATTCTGTCTTATTTCTAGGTAATAAAGTCTGAGCAGACTTGCAGTCAAGGTCAGAATATGTCTCTCATTTTACAAGACTATAAAGCTAATACTTTCGGAGGAAACTTTGCCAAAGCAAAATATTAGCTGTAGCCGTGCCATAATGAGATAGCTGTCCTTAAAAGTTTTAAAAGTCACAGATTAATCAGAGTTTTAAAAAGGTACTAATGTAAAGCAAGCCCTATGACTATGACTATGTAATGCGTAGAGTACTGTATGTACTCATTATACTCTAGCATTAGACCTGGAGGAAAGCTATGGATTATAGCTGATCATTGGGATCTAACTTTTCTTAAGAGCTAACAATCATTTACAGCAAATCGGTTTGTGTTAGTCAGGATATTGACATTGCATTGACAGATGACAGACGGATCCTTGAGCTCCTGTTAGATATTGGTTAATGTGATCAGTCTCTGTCTCTAGCACAATAATACACTCAGAATCTGTTTAGTTCTTTAACTATTTATTATAATGTTATATGAATAGTTTGATAGCAATATGAGATAACTTTTTTTTGTGCATGTTTTTTTTTTTTTGAGTCACAAGTTTGTTAATAGGCACACATGCAGACATATTCTGTCCTAATTGTTTGTGCTTATAAGTATGAATTTTGTGTGATTTTTTTTACAAAAAGCCATACCTCCATCTCCTGCAGTTTTGTCACAATGGATAAATCAGCCTGCACTCGTGTTTGTGGTCATTTAGCTCTGCAGTTTAGTATCAATAATAGGTTGGCTGCATTTTTGTAAATATAGAGCACAAAGTCATGAATTGGTTTATGATTTTGTAGTGAGTCAAATAGCAAATAGTGAGGGTATATCAGATCAAGGAAAAAGTGTTGAGTTCTGTTGCACATGAAACTTTTTCAATTATTGTACAAAGTGTGTTGAGCATCATGAGAAGCCATATAAAAAATACAACAACAACAACAACAAAAAAAACATTTTACAGTTTACAGGATTGTCCGCCCCTGGAAAGGAACACAACTCCCTAAAACAATTCACGTATGCACTGTGTGATGACCGACCATGTGTCCGGCAATCTTCCTGTAAGTTTTATAATATTGCAGCGGACAGAACCAGAAAAAAGCAAATGCAACGGCTTTAAACACACTGTCTCTTGTACATGAACCACTCATGCTCAGAAATATATGATATAAGTGCATCATGACTCCCAGATGCAGCTAAACCAGCAAGTAAGAAAATTTGGAAATAAAACACAAGGAAAAGGTTATGCAAAGAAATTACTTATCTACAGACACGATGACCTACTTCGTTCAAAACCTGAAATTTAAATGTTTTAATATTATAAAATAAAATGACATTTATAGCGTTTTGCTATCACACTGTTCATACGTAGACCGAGGTAACCCCAAAGTAAACTGGAAAAGGTGTTATGGTTGGCTCAGACAGGTCCTCAATCTCCACTATTCCCTTGAGTTCCTAATCAGTTGGTCTATACCAGATATGTGCATTAATGTTAAGAAAAAGATAAGAATAATAAAAATACTGTACAGTATATACTGTTCTTCACATTTTTATTTTTATCCATTTAGAATACATTATCTGCCAGTTTAAATAATGAATTGATTTGTGGTTACTTCACTTTGTTACTGTATGCACACTCTAGAATATGTAGTTCAGCATATTATTTTCTTGAAGGACTGAGACGTAATGTCTTAAAATATAGTACAATGACATCGAATTTCTATGCTCGCAGAAATGTGTTTTTGAGGTAGAGGAGCGTTTTATTTAAAAACAGAAAGCACTTGGGTATGAAAAAAGAAGCCAGACGTCTAGACAGCTGCTGGATTCTAGAGTCTGGTAAGTTTTCTTATCCATTGTGCACAAGACCGGGGCTATAGCATTTGTTTATAGTTGTTTTTTTTGTTTTTTGTTTTTTACTTGTCAGCCGTCCTGAGAGAAACGTGCTGGTCTGTAAGTATGATGATCTGAGAGAGCAGTTGGAGGATTTCTGAAAACCAACTTTACCCAAAAGATTAGGGTGAGATCTGTGTTTGGAGAGGACATGTTTGTTTGCTGCAAGGGTGGCTTATTTCAAACCATTTTATTTCCATTGATTAACTGGTAGTGAACATATTCACTGTCTAGGTGACAAAATTCACGGTAGCTTAAGAAATAGTATGTAAAAATAATATGTAGGGTTTTTTTTTCTTTGGATGTTAATATGCACTGTCAGTCATGATTTAATTTAATTTAATGATGTTAATTTAATAATCAGGATTTTAAAAAAGGACTTGGCTCCACAGGGCCTTGGGGAGCATGCTGTGCGGTCTGGCACCAGAATTGCCAGTGGATCCTTTGGGTGCTGTGGGGTGTTGGGTGGGGCCTTCATAGCTTAAACCTTTTTCTCCAGTGTATCTCATACTGTACAGTAGGTGCTCAATCAGACTAAGATCTGAGGAATTTAAACGCTGGTCGGGAAGTCTTGCACTCTTTGACTGCTCGGTCCCATGTGTGACGTACTGTGGTGCACTGGGTGTTCTATCGCCTTTCTGTCTTGGCCAGAATTGACTATTTTATCGATGTGTGCTGCATTGGCTTTTCTGTGGGATCGGACCAGGCAGGCAAGCCTTTTTTCTCCCCACAGGTAAAGCTGAGCCTTCATACCCATGATCCTGTCACCTGGTATTTACTGGTATATCATTGAATCAATGTTAATGTGCTAATGTAACGTGCTGTTAATGTTATGGCTAATCAGTATGGCAAGTAAACATGTAACAGGTGATTGCGCTCCAGTCATTCTGTTATCTGTGAAGGCTGTGCAAGGCAAATGTAGGAGTTTTTATTTTGGTGTTGTTGTTCAGGTACAGTACATAGACGTTTTGTTTATTAATCTAGCCTTTCTAGGAATTTGGCATGGCATAAATGCAGTTTAGAGGTGAGGAAGAGCAGAGAGGTGGATGGAGATGGAGAGGGGAACAAACACAAATGAGCAAAAAGAAAATCTTGTTTAAACAAGAACATCCTAAAGTTTGACATCTGCATTTATAACAGAAAGTCTCTGCTTATTTTTGCAGAGTTCAAGCAGCCAGTAATTAATGATACATGTTACAGTGTTATTTTTAGCAGGAAATGAAGTGACTTCACTGGGTTAACACAGAGCTCATACAGTATATTCCACAAAGGACTGTACAGTATATTATCGCTATCAGACACTGAAATAACTGGTCATTTGGGCTGAGCCTATACAGTAGGAACCTTAGAATTATGGATTTGTGCCAGCAAGGTACGAGATTAAATCTAAGGATTGGTAGATACCCAGGTGCAAAGCCTCATTACTCTTACCTGCTTTATGCTTGCATTTTATTTAAATGAAGCTAAATTATATTGACAATATGTTTGCAACCAAGTCACTTCGGATTAAAGTGCCCCATGTGATGAAAGCAAAGGAGGATATAAATTTGGAAAAAGATCCCACAGCATTTGGGTCTGTTAGAGCAATTATCACTTTGGAGCTAATCAACACATTATGCGTAAGTGTACTCCCACCGTATCACAAACAGCCCGCATGTTTTCATAAGCCGTCATTGCATTCAGTCAAATAAATAAATTAATAATAAACAAATGAATAACGAAGTACAAATATAGTGCTGATTTCCACGATCTCAGTCTCGTAGCTTGTGCAAGACTGTCAGGAATTTGGGCATCTGAGATCATCACCTACCAGCTCTCGGGGATTACAACAGTAGGGAAGTGTCATACGAAGCATCTGCTCTCCCTCGAAACCTCTGCTTGTGTATATTTTGCTTTGAAAAAAAAAAAAAAACTAGCATTTCTCAATTCCTCGAGTGTTTATTATCTTTTAACGGCGTCACATATGATGGAAGCATCAGAATAGACCCGCAGCAGCTGTTTCCTGAAAGATCACTCTCCTATTTGGAGCGTTGCTCAAACCAAACTCAGCCTTCTAAATGTGCAAGTTGGGAATTGGATTCATGTAGATATCAAATCTAATCCATGTGATTGATCCTCTGGTTAGAGGAAATTCATTTCCCAAGCAGCATCCTTATCAGACGCAAGCATTATTACCATGCTCCGAAGTTAGCAATTTGGTCCTGTGATCTTAAAACTGACGACTGGCTTCTTGTCAGTTTATCACTGCGTCAGTGGATTTATCTTTTTCTAGGTAAATTATCACGCAAATCATTTCATTCTGTCTTAGAATTCCCATTAATCTGCTCCTGTCCTAAAAGGCAGCAGGAAAAAACGGCGTTCTTCCTTTCAGGCTTTATTAGTATAAAGATCCCTAGATAGAGACAATTCTGCTTATCAGAGTTGTGCGGACGGAATGGAGTGTGACTCATTTCAAAAGCCGAAGAGACAACAGAAACACAGGGTATATTCATGCAGCTAGCTTTTCATTTAGAGATCCTGGTGTTATAGTAATTCACCTAATGGCTTCTATGAAGTCATTATCTGAAGGTTTTTGTAATTAAACTAATTATTCAAATGTCACATTAGATAGTGCGTAACAGTAAAAAAAAAAAGCAATTCACGTCTAATGACTCGTTTTATTGTAAACCCGATTTCAGAGCAGCTCACCTGTGATACTGTATATCAGTCTGGATGATGTTTGAGAGAGTGTGTGCTGCTGGCTTCCTTCAGAGACTTTCTGTGATCGTAAAAATCTTTGCCTTTATGCAGAGGTACAGTAGTCCCGCCTGCCCTGGGACCTTAAGCTAAATCAGATGTAGGGGCCCTCCTACCTAAACATCGCCACACTGACAGACCAGACACGGCATTGCTCACACTACACTGGAAATGTACTATAAATAATAAATGACTAAATAATGTAAATTACTGGTAAATAATAATTACAATAATACAATTATTCCTTTGATCAGCGCAACTGATTTTCTTTTATACATTTTTTTACAAGTGAAAAATAATATATGTATTTATTAATTTTTATGATTAATGGTTACTGAAAGAGTTGCACCCATATTACCTTGTTTGCATCTACATTTACATTTACATCTAGAGTTGTAACTAAACCGTGAAAGAGAGATTATATAATCACTGTTTTGTTTATTTTAAAATGAAGTGCCCTTATGAAGTGCCATCACACCTATACAGTATATTGTCTGGACTGTTCCCCACAGAGGTTCCTATAGGAACAATAGCAAGTTATATTAGTTAAGACTTGTGCATATGAAAAAGTGGCATGCTTATATTTTGGGAAGTTTCTAAACACCCTTACACATCTGTGGTTCTAATACACCATAAGTACACACGTGGACAAAATTGTTGGTACCCTTCGGTCAATGAAAGAAAAACTCACAAAAATAACTTTAATCTGACAAAAGTAATAATTAATAAGAATTCTCTGAATGTTAACCAATGAAAGTCAGACATTGCTTTTCAACCATGCTTCAACGGAATTCTTTTTTTTTTTTTTTTTGGATTTTTCCCCGATTTTCTCCCTAATTTAGTCGTGTCCAATTCCTCCCCGTCACTAGGGGGCTCCCACATTAAGGCTACTACTACCACTCAGCCGGGAGGGCCGAAGACTATCACGTGTTTCCTCCGAACCACGTGACGCCAGCCGACCGCATCTTTTCGAACTGCTCGCTCGCGCACCGTTGGGGGCGGCGTAACACACTCGGAGGACAGCGCTATCCGCTCCCTCTGTTGCGCGAGCTCACAGACGCCCCTGAATGGCTGTAGAGCCGTGATTAATGTAGGAGCACTAAGTACCTCTCATCCCTCCCCTCTGAGAGAGCTCGGCCAATCAGCTCTCTCTAGACCTCCGGCTGTGAGAGGTTACAGCACCACCCGGGATTCGAACTAGCGATCTCCGGATGATAGGGCGAGCGCTTTAACCACTGCGCCACTCGGAGGCTTCAACGGAATTCTAAAAAAAAAAAAAAATGAACTCATGGAACAGGCCTGGACAAAAATGATGGTACCCCTAACTTAATAGTTTGTTGCACAACCTTTTGAGGCAATCACTGCAATCAAACGATTCCTGTAACTGTCAATGAGACTTCTGCACCTCTCTGCAGGTATTTTGGCCCACTCCTCATGAGCAAGCTGCTCCAGTTGTTTCCGGTTTGAAGGGTGCCTTTTCCAGACAGCATGTTTCAGCTCCTTCCAAAGATGCTCAATAGGATTGAGGTCAGGGCTCATAGAAGGCCACTTTAGAATAGTCCAATGTTTTCCTCTTAGCCATTCTTGGGTGTTTTTAGCTGTGTGTTTTGGGTTACTGTCCTGTTGCAAGACCCATGACCTGCGACTGAGACCCAGCTTTCTGACACTGGCCAGCACATTTCTCTTTAGAATCCCTTGATAGTCTTGAGATTTCATTGTACCCTGCACAGATTCAAGACACCCTGTGCCAGATGCAGCAAAGCAGCCCCAGAACATAACAGAGCCTCCTCCATGTTTCACAGTAGGGACAGTGTTCTTTTCTTGATATGCTTAATTTTTCCGTCTGTGAACATAGAGCTGATGTGCCTTTTTGTCTCATCTGTGCATAGGACATTCTCCCAGAAGCTTTGTGGCTTGTCAACATATAGTTTGGCATATTCCAGTCTGGCTTTTTTATGATTTGTTTTCAACAATGGTGTCCTCCTTGGTCATCTCCCATGTAGTCCACTTTGGCTCAAACAGTGACGGATGGTGCGATCTGACACTGATGTTCCATGAGCATGAAGTTCACTTTGGATCTCTTTAGAAGTCTTTCTGGGCTCTTTTGTTACCATTCGGATTATCCGTCTCTTTGATTTGTCATCAATTTTCCTCCTGCGGCCACGTCCAGGGAGGTTGGCTACAGTCCCATGGATCTTAAACTTCTGAATAATATGTGCAACTGTAGTCACAGGAACATCTAGCTGCTTGGAAATGGTCTTATAGCCTTTACCTTTAACATGCTTGTCTATAATTCTCTTTCGAATCTCCTGAGACAACTCTTTCCTTCGCTTCCTCTGGTCCATGTTGAGTGTGGTACATACCATGTCACCAAACAACACAGTGACTACCTGGAGCCCTATATATAGGCCCACTGACTGATTACAAGATTGTAGACACCTGTGATGCTAATTAGTGGACACACCTTGAATTAACATGTCCCTTTGGTCACATTATTTTCAGTATTTTCTAGGGGTACCATCATTTTTGTCCAGGCCTGTTCCATGAGTTAATTTTTTTAAATAATTCTGTTGAAGCATGGTTGAAAAGCAATGGCTGACTTTCATTGGTTAACATTCATAGATTTTTTTTTTATTATTACTTTTGTCAGATTAAAGTTATTTATGTGACCATTGTGAGTTTTTCTTTCATTGACCGAAGGGTACCAACAATTTTGTCCACGTGTGTAGGAGAGGTGTTTGTATCAAACTGGAACTTTTGATTGTGCAGAATAATAGAATACAGTTATGAGAGTGAAACATACCTTTATTTCTCTGCATCGTCCCCTGTGACACTAATGTACTAATGTTTCAATAGTGTTTGAATACCATTACGTTCCCTCAGTACACTGAAATCAAGATCAGATTGGCTGCATGTTTGCAGGAACATGTTTAATGGCCCAAACATGTGGAAATGGTGAGGTGCGAGGTCAGGACTGTAATGTGCAAGTGGTGTTCATGACTGATTGTGCTCCCACAGACAGATGTGTTCTTTATTGATTTTCAAGGATCAGCCACTCCACTCACTCCACTCAATGTGCTCTGTGCCGTGGTCATCATTACGGATGTACGGCCTTGAAGGCTGACATCACGAACATACAGCCTTCTTTAAAAGTTTTCTGTAAATGTCATTTGGTTTTACACCTTCATTCACAAGAATTTTCATCACAAGTCTCAGTTTGCCATGAACACCCCTCGTAGTTGTTTTTTCGCTCGCTTTTGTCACATACAAAGTCATAGTATGTGTTTCAGCTAATACTGAAGGATTTACATCATGCCAAAAGGATTGTGACATGTACGTTATGTTTTTATATGAAAGACTATTACCATTTTAATTAGAACCACATATTTACCATTATACTGTATGCTGGCTTCTCAAGACTGTGTTATTCATCGAGCTTTACTAAAATTCAATTCAAGAAGCTATCTGTCATCTTACCTTTCTGGAAAGTGTATTTACAGTAGAAATATAACACTATGCTATTGTTATATATGAATAAAATGTATCAGATAATCCCTTCGGGGGGTCACAGAGGCGCAGCGGTAAGCAAGCCTGCCTTGTACATCCAGGGCTTTGGAGCTTGCATGTTATCCTGCACTTTGTGAGTTTGTTTCCTCCATAGACATGCAAAGACATGCCTTGTTCCTGAAGGGTGTTTTCAAAGTGCCTGTAGTGCATTATTAGATGTGTGAGTGGGTGTGCGTGCTTGTGCTCTGCTATGGGTCAGCGCCCCAATCAGGGTATTCCCTGCCTTGTACCATAAGCTTCATGGAATAGGCTTTCGGGCCGCTCCATGACACTTTGCCAGGAGAAATGGAAAATGTCTATATATATATATATATATATATATATATATATATATATAAACACTTACAAAACAAAATACTGTACATTTAGAAATAGTGTGTATGTTTTCTCTTTTTATATTTTTTTGTTTGTTCTTTTGTTTTAGTTTCAAAAGGTGCATGTGGCATCCAGTTGAGTCTAGATAACCAGGAAAAAAAACATTTTTTAAATGTTCATAATTTCATATAATTTAGCTTGAAGGGCATGACCATGAAAGTTGAGAACAAATCCGATGATTATCAACTTGCTTTTATATGAATAGGAAACGTTCTTTCCATCCAGTCTCAAATTAAAAAAACAAACCTTCACATGAAAACTGTAGCTACCCAAACCCACCACAACCCCCAATATATGTGAATATTAATGTCCTGGCACAAGTATCCATCGCATAGCAACATAGCAAACTTTCGCTCAAAAGCTTGGTATGAGATGTTCTGAGTGCCAAACCACTATGTTATCTTCTTATGAAGCACAGCCCTTCCCACAGGGTTCTTTAGTTGTGCCTCTGGAATCTTATAACAATAAAAATGTTTCTCTGTCAGAAAGGGTATAAAGTTGAAGCTAAGAACCCATATTTAACTAATGAGCCATGCCACAGAGGTGTGCATGGCGCAGTTAATTTTTCCACTCCCATCTGTTCTTGGAGCATTCGGACTACTCCCATGTCCTCCTTCACCGATCTCCTCTTTGTACTCTACTTGCCTGTTATATTTTTGTCTAAACCTTTTTGTTAAGAAAATTAGTTTGACCTGTTTTTTTGTACATTGCTCAGCTAAAAACAAAAGTCACGGTTACAGAAGTGTTCGATTATCAATCTTGCATCATGGATTATATTAAAAATACTAGAATTGGATTGAAAACTATCAAACACATTATTAAAACCTGGTAAAATAGTACTGAATTGTCGAGTTCTTGGAAAAAATGTGGTTGAAGTAAAGTTGCATTGTAAACGTTGATCAAGTCAAGTCAATTAGGCTTTATTGTAATTTTAACCATACGTACAGTTAGTACACAGTGAAACGAAACAACATTCCTCCAGGACCAAGGTGCTACATGCAACATAAATTTACAAAAAACTAAATTAACAGAAAAGCTAACTAGCTAACTAAGAAGCCTAATTAGCTGGCTAGCTGAGACAAGACAGATTGACATGACAACATAAATTAACAACATAAATTAGCAGAAAAGCTAACTAGCTAACTAAGAAGCCTAATTAGCTGGCTAGCTGAGACAAGACAGATTGACATGACAACATAAATTAACAACATAAATTAGCAGAAAAGCTAACTAGCTAACTAAGAAGCCTAATTAGCTGGCTAGCTGAGACAAGACAGATTGACCTGACAACTTGTCTTGATTAACAAAAACATAGATTAACAAAAATCTAACTAGCTACAGGAACTTAGAGACCTAATTAGCTGGGAAGCTAATTATAGAAGTTGTAGTTCTACAAGTATTTAATGGTGAAAGGAAGAGCATGCATGAGAACACCCAGGATTGGAATTAAGCAGCACACTTGTTGTGTGGCTAATTAGAAAAGAAACCAAACAAACATAAATTTGCAAGGGAGTAAGTTAAAGCAATGGAAAAAGATCATCAAGAAGTGATGTATCCATCAAACATAGTACCCACAGTACAAGGTTCTGAAGGCATGATGTTATGATCTTGTTGCTTCAGTTGGTCAGGTCTAGGCTCAGCAACGTTATGTGGCAACAAAATGAAGTCAGATGAAGACCTGAATGTGCTGAATGACCAGGTTATCACATCAATTTAGTTATTTTTCCCCTCATGGCACAGGCGTGAGGAGTCATTTTCATGCTGCTCACTACATTGTGTGCTATAATCAAAGCTAAAGGCGGTCATATGAAGTACTTCATACTTCAGATTCTCTGATGAGGAAAAGCAATTACTGAAGATGAATGAATGAACATGTTAAATATGTCACGCAGCCTGAGCAACCCAACGCCACCTGAGTTTAGAAGACTGTAGAAAGTTTAGACTCGAAATCTGATCAACCATAGGCATGTATAGCAGATAAATCACTTTAAACCTGCTTGACAAGCAGAAACTTAATGATGTAGACAGAGAGAAGTGTAGAAGAATCATTATTTAGAGAAAGTAACGGTCACTTATTTTCCGAAGTGCCTATCTGCTGTCAGCTCACAGCTTTTGTTGCACATCATTTAAACGCTTCTGTTGTGGCTGACAGATCTGAGAGATCACACATCCTTCTGTGTGTGTGTGTGTGTGTGTGTGAGAGAGAGAGAGAGAGAGAGAGAGAGAGAGAATATGCTTATGCTAGCATGGTTTCCACTGGCAGATCTGCTGCTGATTTAGCATGGCTATGCTACGTAGCTGACTGGGACAACTTTGCTGTTGCAACTAGCACGTAATATGTTAGTCATTCTGGTGACCATCTTTCCAGCTGCAAGCTGTGTTTTTTCAGCATGGCTGTGTCTGAGTGGCTCTGGATTTGTGCATATGGATGTTCGCGCTTGCACTGCATTCCAATCTCATGCTACTTGGAGTCCCACGTAAAATATAACTACTGTTTTCACAGACATTTGGAGACATGTTGCCTCTTCCTCTTAGGGCTGATTGTTTTTAATTACTGTTTTCCCCCTGGAGTTGAAAACAGCATAATTTTTGCTTGAGTGTTTTGAACACGAACGTTTAAACTTCACACCCCGAGGGTTAAAAGCATGCTCTAGAATTATCCGACTCTGGAATCACTCGGCCTTTTCACACCTACTGATTATTTCAGCTAGTAATCTGAGTCATCTGCTCAGGTTAAACTATAGAAATGTCCATTTTTTGCACCACCTGGAGTGTGAACTCCAGTACAATGTTGCCTTGACCTAGCAGTACAAATGTCGATGTTTTGGTTTGTGTTTAAATTTGATGTGCCACCTCATATTTTCCAGCTACTGCATACTGTATACACATATAAACCACGAATGTTACCCAATTTACCAAGTGGAAATGACAAACACTTTTAGGGGTATGCTCCTCAAGTGGATTTTTTCCCCCTGAAAACAGCATTTACACACGTGGACAAAATTGTTGGTACCCTTCGGTCAATGAAAGAAAAACTCACAATGGTCACAGAAATAACTTTAATCTGACAAAAGTAATAATTAAATAAGAATTCTATGAATGTTAATCAGTGAAAGTCAGACATTGCTTTTCAACCATGCTTCAACGGAATTATAAAAAAAAAATGAACTCATTGAAGTTCATGGAACAGGCCTGGACAAAAATGATGGTACCCCTAACTTAATAGTTTGTTGCACAACCTTTTGAGGCAATCACTGCAATCGAACGATTCCTGTAACTGTCAATGAGACTTCTGCACCTCTCTGCAGGTATTTTGGCCCACTCCTCATGAGCAAGCTGCTCCAGTTGTTTCCGGTTTGATGGGTGTCTTTTCCAGACAGCATGTTTCAGCTCCTTCCAAAGATGCTCAATAGGATTGAGGTCAGGGCTCATAGAAGGCCACTTTAGAATAGTCCAATGTTTTCCTCTTAGCCATTCTTAGGTGTTTTTAGCTGTGTGTTTTGGGTCATTGTCCTGTTGCAAGACCCATGACCTGCGACTGAGACCCAGCTTTCTGACACTGGCCAGCACATTTCTCTCTAGAATCCCTTGATAGTCTTGAGATTTCATTGTACCCTGACTGATTATAGATTGTAGACACCTGTGATACTAATTAGTGGACACACCTTGTCCCTTTGGTCACATTATTTTCAGTATTTTCTAGGGGTACCATCATTTTTGTCCAGGCCTGGCGTGTTGGCCTGCTGAGTTTATTTTTAAAAATAATTCTGTTGAAGCATGGTTGAAAAGCAATGTCTGACTTTCATTGGTTAACATTCATAGAATTTTTTTAAATTATTACTTTTGTCAGATTAAAGTTATTTATGTAACCATTTTGGGTTTTTCTTTCATTGACCGAAGGGTACCAACACTTTTGTCCACGTGTGTATATTCTGTGCTGCTCATTCCTTTTTGACAGAGGCTAATATTAATCTGTTGGTCACACACACATGCACACAAACACGTATAAGGAAAGTACAAAGAAGAGACTTTCCATTATTTCAAAATTGTTTATTAGAACAGCAATGCAGCCTAGTATGAATCTGGTAAAGACCAATAATGTGACTTACCAAAAGAAAAAAAAAAACACTCACTTGCTCTCTATACTGTTTATTTTGGCGTCTAGGACTTGGGGCACAAGGTGGTATACATCCTGGTCCATCCCAGGGCACACCCATGCACCCACTCTCTGCAATTTGAAAATATGCAACTAGCCTAATCTGGGTGTCTCTTTACTGTGGGAGGAAACCGGAGTACACGGAGGAAACCCACCAAGAACATGCAGGCTCCATGCATGCAGTCTCAAAGGTGTCGAACTCAAACCCTTAACCCTAGAGGTGTGAGGCCACTGTGTCACCATCCAACCCATTAATGCAAAACAGAACTGGTCAAAACATTCAAATCATCAGCTACAGTGCCAGCGTCTACAGAATCTGCTCCTGGCGCTAAATATAATTAATTTTCTATAAAAGCATTGTCTTTTTTTTCCCACAGCCTTTCTGTTGCAGTTTTCTAAAAAGGGAAAGAAAAAAAATCCCACATGACGCTTTAACTATTTATTTTTTAATTTAAATAATTGCAATGCTGTTCAAATAACTCTGCTTTGGCTCGTGTACATTTAAACGCCTTTTGTACTCTGTATAAATAGTGATGCTCTGTTTACATGAAAGAATCATTTTAAGGCCCTCAAGCTACAATTATAATTAGTTTTCCATTTAGAATGCAGTTATAAGAACCTTTAACACCTTAAACAAATACATCTGAATAAACGGGGAAAAAATCAGTTAAACGTAATCATCTGGTAAAATTGAAGTATTTATAAACACTGTTATGAAGCATTTATATATACCTTTTACACAGACATGCAAGAAGTCAATAGACAGAGTTATAATTCTGTAATGAAATGAATGCACCATCTGTTTCTTTCTTTTCAGTTTGGAACATGCCCATGCTTAAGCGTACTGTAGTAGAAGTTAAAAATGCCAAGAAAGAGGCTTGATTAGGGTCGATCATCCCAGAGACAAATATCTAGGAATGTTGAAATCCCTCTTGCTACTTTTAACAGGATAATAGTTCAGTTTACAGAAAAGGAGAAAATCATTAAAAGACGCATGACCTGGTCAACCTGGGCCCTCAGTGGGACGTCTTCACGCCGTGCAACAATCCAATGAAAATAACAGTCTTATTCTTTGCCTCTCGTTGTTTGCCCCTCAGGTAACTGCTCTTAAAACAACTAAATGGGGAAAAAAAGAGGAACAATATGTAACATAGTTTATACCATATTGTACATAGCACATGCTGTATATTAAATATATTTTTCACCTTCACCTTAACAATGTCAATTTTACAAGAAATTTGCACCGGTATACAAAGCATTTTTGAACCGAACCAAGGGTTTAAATCTTGCCTCTGGAGTTTGCGTGTTCTCCCTGTGCTTGGAGGGTTTCCTCACTGGGTTTCTAATCTGGTTTCCTCCCACAGTCCAAAGACATGCAGTTGCTCGCAGGGTGTAAATGAGTGTGTGAGGGTTTACTGTATGTCCTGCAATGGGCTGGCACCCCATAGTATCCAGCCTTGTGCCATAAGCTTTTTGGGATATAATAATAATAATAATAATAATAATGATAATAATGATAATAATGATAATAATAATGATAATAATAATAATAATAATAATAATAATAATAATAATATAAACACACAATGGGGCACAAGAGGCATTTAACTCTTGTCTGGGAAAAATAAGTTGTTTTTTGCATTTGCATTTTTACTAATTTTGGGAATGCTTTGGACTGGACATTCCTGAAGCAGGCAGAAAAATGTGGAAAGTTAACCAGCACAATTATTACATCTAATAAGACATGTGTGAGCAAGTTACACAGATACTATAGATAATACAGTACATACCTTTATAAAGGAGTTTTTTAAAGTAAGAGCAGCTACACCTGTTCTTGTATACTATAGTTGTCTGATACATAAATCTTACCGTAAATGAGACTAGTGTCAATTGGCACATTTTAGAACACTTACAGTAGAAGTGTGCATTTCTAACTATGATAATGAAGTAAGATCTATCAGAAAAAGCACAAAGTGCTGTCATATTAACGATGAACTTCACATTTATTCAAACATCAGGGTTGAAATAGAATTTAGTAAAATGCTTTTTATACACTTATCCTGCATAGCGTTACGGGGTCCTGGAGCCTATGCCAGGCAGCTCAGCTAGTGTCAAGGTACAAGCACACAATTTCACACAACCCAGTCATACACTACAGGCAATTTAGAAACTCCACTCAACCTACAAAGCAGGTGTTTGGACTTTGGGGGACCTCAAGTACCTGGGGGTAACCCACTAAGCACAAGGAGAACATGCACACAGTCTATAGGTGAGATTCAAACCACCAACCCCGGAGGTGTGAGGCAAGAATTATAAAGCTATACAGTCATAAGAAAACCTAAAATAGTTGCAGTGTGTTCATGTGGCCATACCATGCCTGAGTTGAGAAGAACCGCGCCATCCACATAAGTGGATCCAATTACAGTTCATTTGGCACTTTACTGTTTCTTTTTTACAAAAGATTTCTAGGCAACCTTCACATTTTCCTGTCTCACTGTCCATGAAATCACAGCTCAAAAATATGCAAGTATAAAAAGAGTTTTTAGTCTACTGTTGCTGTGCCAAATGGTATGATATGTTAATACTGAGTTAATGCTATGCTGTAGCAGTATGTGGTAGCTAATAATACATCAATTTATTGCTATTCAGATTTTATGATCCACGAACATACGGTACAAGAAGTTATTAGCTAATTTACTATCTGTTCTGTATAGTAGCTGGCTAGCTGTATGCTAATGGTTTCTATAGGACAAAACAACCATAAGTAATGTAAGTTACACTTTCACAGACAGATGTGTGCTGTTTGGCATCACATTTCTAGGTGTATTAAGGTTAAACGATAAGGATTCAAATTAATATTCATTATTATTATTTTTAAAGAAAATAAATTATTTAATTAAAATTAAGGCTTTGGAGTGGCCTAGTTAAGTCCTAGTTGCTACCGTCCAATGTGGCTGTATGAAAACAATTCTGAAAAAAAGTGTTGGCCAAAATTCCTCCACAGCGATGTGAAAGACACTTTGCCAGTTATTGCAAATGCTAGATTGCAGTTGTTGCTGCCAAGGGTGGCACAACCAGTTATTAAATTTAAAGGGCAATTACTTTTTCACAAAAATTTTACTAAAATTTGTTTGAAAATATGCAAAACAATAAATACAATTCAGGAATGGGGCAAAAACATTTTCACGGCACTATTAGTGCTTCTACAATATAGATAAATATAGGTGTGTTAACATACTGTAGAAAAATGCTGTTAGACCATTCCTGGTGTATTGGATTGTTTATTTAACAATTAATTGTAAACTGTAGAATATAAATCAGGACATCTGCTAGATAATGTTGTGTAGGCAGCATGTTGAGTTTGAATCCCTATAGCAAAAAACAAACAAAAAAAAAAACACACACATTATTTAAAGCTTGTACAAGCAGATACAAGCATTGTTATAAGCGCCATTATATTATATTATTTGGTCAAGGTACAGTACCATGAACTATAAATTGTAATACTGGATTTTTCACCATTTTAAGACTAATTATGTTTCTTTCCATCCACTAAATATAGAGCTGCATCTCAAATCTGACAGCCATTTCTACCATTTAGTCAAAAGTCAATTGAACGTAAGCTCTAACTGGTACAAGTTTCTCAGTTACAGTCATTTTCTATTTTATCATCTCTTGGAGGATTTGAACTGCACTAATGACAATATTAACACAGTGCCTTACAAATATGCATAACATATCTCTACATCTTTCAATACATAAAGCACACAGTGGGCGCCCACATATTCTCTTGTGTATGACATATTTTGACATTCTCCTTGGAGTCTGCTTCTGCAACTGAGGCCTGATTATTACTGGTTCCCAGTGGACAAAATGTCTTAATGGCGAGACACCATATGGTGTGCATTAAAATTTTTAAAAAAAGTTATATCTCCATAGACTATACAGTTAGCAACGGCCACTCTGGGCTCTTTATTAAATATGCTTCATGTTGCTGACATCTAACACTAGCCAAAAGGACACAGGTAAATAAATAGTACTGTGGATGGAGGGCAGCTTGAATACTCCTGAGTTTGCTGTGGATGTTCTCTCAGTTTCTAAAACTGAGTTTCTAAACAGCGTCTAAAAGTTTCCTTCACTGTCAGGTTTATTTTAGCAACCGAGCAGTCATTCCTACATACTTCTCCTGTTGGTTTTACCTAGATAATGTGAATGTTTTAAATGAAATTGCAGAACTTTCTTATTACCCATTTCCATTCCTGGAGTCTGAATACCCAATTATGCTGATTCTTTTATAAGCAGCCCACGCAACATTTTCTAGCAGCCTTCCTGGTTTTTAAACCTTGCTGTCCTATTCATTGTACTTTAATGAATACAAGCCACCTATAGCCTTCTGGTCCTCGCTAGAAATCCGTCCAGTACTATAGCCTGACTCTCACATAAAGATCGTTTTATTTGAGTCGTCCCCTATGATGTGGGCAGAAATGTAGCCATGGTGGGTAAAATAAAGATCAGCAGTAGCTCAGTGGTTAAAGCACTTGTCCAGAAGGTCCAAGGTTCAAACCCCACCGCCACTAAGTTGTCCCTTTCAGGCCCTTGAACAGGGTCATTAACTCTTAACTGCTCAGATGTATAATAAGATAAAAATGTGAATTGCTCTGGATAAGGTGTCTACCAAATGTCACTAACTTTATTGGTAATTACACAAATTCTCAATCTGTGTGAAAGTTTAAATTACTCAAAGGTGGTTAAAAAAAAAAAAAAACTACACTGGCATTTTAAGAGCTCTAAAACGAGTCATGAGTTGACCATGGGGCAGATTTGCAGGGTGCTTGAACCACCCCAGTTGCCTCCTTTCATTAGAACCTGTGGTGGCTCATCACTGAGGCTTTCCTCTGTACAGTAACCTAATGTACTCATGACCAGATTGTTTCGCTTGCATAAAAGATAATAAAGACATAAGTTGACAGGTAATTTAGCACAAACTTTGTCTGCAGACTGAGCTCTTGCATTAGCACCACAGACAAGTGCTGGGTGTTAACACTGCTGCCCCTGACCTCATTTGCTCTCCTTTTCCATCATTTGTAAATGAGATCCCAAAGTGCGTACACTCTTTCACCAGGGGCAAGGTCTCACCTCTCTCTTCACTTTTTTTTTTTTTGGTTAAGAACCAAGGTCTTGGATTTAGAGGTGCTGCTTGACATTCAAATTGACGGAGTATGGTGTTGGAGGTCTATTATAGATAGAGCTAAGAGAACATCATCTGCATGCAAAAGGCATGTAGTCATCCATAGTGGATACCTCTTTATCCTTGAGTGTGTCATGAAACCGTAAACAGGAGTGATGTTTTAAACAGACAACACCTTTTTTTTTGTTCCACTAATCATTGTTGCATCTTCACTAAAACCTAAATGTACTTCTTTTAAAACTTTGTTTTTTTTGTTGTATGTACAGTCCACTGGAAGCTCTTCAGTAATATTGTTTCAATTGTAAAATATTCCCTATACTTACTATACGTTTAAAGACTAAACGTGCATGCAAATTCTCTTGAAATTATAGCTATAAAAGTTATGTTTAAACAAGGTTGAAAATAAGTTAAGCTCATAAATAACTTTCACTCGAGGCACTTATTCACAGAACTGTTCTGAAATTATCATCCATAAATAAAGCTATTTATGAAAAGCACACGCTTACATCTGAAATGAACACACACTGATGAACGCCATCAAAAGTTGAAAAATGTGCTTCCGAATTAATGAAACACTAAACAAAGCAGTACAGACAAACTTTATGAAACTCCAGGTCAAGGAGTTACACATTTCTAGCTTTGTTAAAAATGATGTCATGACAGGTTTCATTAACTTGCAATAAATGAAACAAGTTGTCGAGTTCAAATGTTTAAAGTCTGTAATTAGATCAACTCTCATGTATTTCTTTGTTTGTTTCCTGCCTTCCTGTCGCCTACACGTCTATCCCTGACCGACTTCATTGAATTGACTTGAGTGAGATTAGTAGCACTGCAATGTAATGAATCATCAGAAAGCAATCAATGCTCTTGTGCATGTAGGTGTAAATCCATCAAATGCAAAACGTGCATTTGTGATGTGCTGTTTGCAAAAAAAAGAAGAAGAGATGCCTTATGTTTACATTAACTTTCAGAGGTGACTCACATGTTCTATATGAACATTTCCTTTGTAAATGTAGCCAATGCTATTATCCTTGCGGTGTGATTGAATCAATGTGGTCCCAAGGTAACCACTTTCTTTTTCAGTTCATATTGCCAATGTTTTTCTTTTTAAATGATTTAAACAGTTTTTATGAACTGAGAAGAATATCAATGACAGTCAGGCAAAGACAATGATGTAATGTTGCTGAAGACATTTGTCAGATGCAAGTGAATACACCGATTTGAATCGTGATGTAATACCTGTCTTTTACCAACTACAGAATGAAGCGACATCCACCCTGACTACAGCGAATACAGTAGTGAACTCCATGGCGGTGATAAAGATAAAGTTACACACCCTTCTCCTTATTTGCAAGAAATGTTTTCCAAAATATGGAATTCAAAAACTGCTGAAACCTACAGTATAACCTGAAAAATCACATCCAGGTCCGTTAAATGAACATAGAAGGTACCTGCGGCTTCGCCCGCATGAAGATCCTGACGCACAGTGTTAAGTGTAACGTGTTACAAAGTAACGCGTTAGAGTACTTGGATTACTTTTTTGATGTAACGAGTAATCTAATGCATAAGGTCCGCCACTAAAGTACTTAGTTATTTAGTTATACTATCAAAAATGTAATCCCTTATTTAGACAATTAATTTAATCCGTGAGCCAGACAGCAGTGATTTCGTTAGTGTGTGTGTGTATGTGTGAAAATTGTCCTAGAAAAATGTTCACCCCGTGCTTAGTGTGTTTCTCCCAAAATTCAAAGACATGCAGATTAGGCTAATTGGCATTCCCAAATTACCCATAGAGTGTGAATGCGCATGTGAATGTTGACTAGAGGTCCTACCATGGTCGTAAAATTAAATAAATACAACAGTCCCTAGTTGGACTACAGAGTTCCCTAGATGGATAGGTGGAGTATGACAAAAAAGGAGACGATGACACAGTCTATTTTTACATTTGTTAAGACTGCCTACTGTTACACAGTGAGCGATGTCTGCTACACCGGCTGCCCGCTACACCGGCCACCGGCGGCAGGCCAAAGAGGATAGAGAGAGAGATTATTATAATATAAGCCTGTTCATATGTCTTTGTAATGTGATGGCTATCATGTGCTATCTAATGGCGCTGATTAGCCCATGCAGATTTTTAACTCACCATGTTATGTCTTGTTACGTAACTTTTACTTTCAAAAGCTTGAGTATGTTTACTTAAGTACTCTTTTGATACATAAGTACAGTAAATATTAGATGCTTTAAGACTTGTAATACACATGTAATATTCCAAACAGTGACTTTAACCTCTTTCAAAGCCATTTCCTGGTAAGATACTTTACTTTTACTGAAGTACTTTATACAAGACTGACAAACAATGACTAATTAGAATATTGCAAGTCTTGTCTGGCATAGAAATGAAAATGACAACGAGTCATTTGGGAAATAAAACACTTGACTCATATTTGTGAGCTGAGCCAAATATTTTGACTCACTGAGAAGAACTGGGATTCCTGTCACAGCACTGCATTTTGTTCAATTTAATAGATGAGAGAGAGTCTTAAACCTCTAAGAGAGTGAATGTAATAAAATAAATTACAATATGCTCCACATGCCACATGAAGTGATTAGAGGATTTCAAGCTAGGGTGCTTAAGTGGACAAGTTGTGAGGTGGGATTTTAGTTTTACTGCCCAAATTTGGCTTTGATGTCGCATCTGCCATGTTTCTCAGTGTTTTCTGCACTACACGATCGTCATGCTTGTAACCACAAAGGATTTTCAGAGTAAGAAACTGCTGCTTAAACAATACAGAATACCTGGGTTTACTCCTACTGACCAAGACATACTGTACATACTGTATACACTGCATATCCAAAAATTTATGGACACCTGACAATATGTGGGCCTTCCCCAAACTGATGCCTCAAAGTTGCATGGACTGCAACTTTCGTTGTTTTGAAAAGTGGTGTTCAGACTTCTCCAGAAAGAGCTGGTGTGGGTGCAGGTTTTAATTTCATCCGAGCAAAAAAACACACCTGGTAGTCTATTGAATGCTAAGTGTCCTAAATTTAGTGGATACTAAATGTGAGGAATTAGCTGTGTCTCTGACTTGATTGGTAAGACCTCCTCTAACACCGGCTCTTTGGGGATAAGATTGGACACCTGTGGTCTAGAATGTGTTGAAACATTATGATTTCTCTTTATTGAAACTAATGAGGCCAAACCTATTTCAGCATGAGAGATGCTTGTACTATAGCTTGTTTTAAGTGCTCCCTTGGATCCACCATGACCCTGACCAGGATGTCGTAGTTACTGTAGATGGATGAACGATTCATCTTGTTAATATCCAATCTCCAATAAGTAGTAAGTTACAGTTGTATTTTAAAAGTATAAATATATTTATATAGGAATGACTACAAAGGCTGAAAAAAAAATTAGGAAATGAAAGAGAGGTATTGAAAAAGAAAAAGGTATTTAAGAAAGGGGGCCTATTATAGATGGCGGCACTGTGGTATAGGTTGAGGTCTGGGTTTGATTCCCGCCTGTCTCCATTCTTGGTGAGTTTCCTTCTGATGCTTCGATGGTTTCCTCCCATAGTCGAAAGACATGCAGATTAGGCTAATTGCCCTTTCCAAATTGCCCGTAGTGTGTGAAAGCGCATGTGAATGTTGACCAAAGGTCATACCACGGTTGTAAAATAGAAATAAATACAATGACCTCCATGGCCCCTAGTTCCTACTGTAGATGGCTGGATAGATGGGCAGGAATAGGGGGCCTAAAACAGAACCCTGTGGGACACCATAGTTCTACTTGTTTTCCCAACTCCTAATGATCTCCCTTAAGGCTAACAAATGTGTTATGATCCTGATGTAAGATCGGCTAGATTGAAAAAATACAATATGATCATGCTTTAAATGAGATGATATGAGACATCCCTGGAATGATTATAAAGGATGTGTTTCTACCACAATGTGTTAGCTGAGGTGTTAAATGAAAATAAAAACGATTTCCGAAATGCTTCAAACTCGTGAAGGGACTTAAGCCAGAAATATTCAGAGGCCAGTGAAAGACAGTAGAGTGAACAGAGGGTGTGTGTGTGTGAGTGCGTGATACAGGCACTAATTTCTTCCCGGCTAAGAGCAGACCCACCATCCAATTAACACGTCCTTGCGCGTAATTGGTTTATATTTCCTGGAACGATGACAACAATATGAATGGGGATTCATATCACACTGAGCATCTATTAATCTTCCTCTCCCACGCGCTATGGGAGTGGATGGGACGGATGATCCTAAATGCATCACTCCTGTACACTCCACAGTGTCTAGGGGGAAAGCTGTGTAATGCACTTACAGTATGCATTTATGGAGCGGGGGGAATCGATTTGCTCTCTCTAATGAGTCTGGTGTTTAACTGTGGGAATAATGCGAGCTGCAGTGTGCAGCTGGTTGTCCTCAACTTCACAAGAAAAGAAAGCATGGAGAGTGCTCCCTGCTGCTGGTGCGCGCGCGCGCCTCTGTGTATATATGCGTGTATGTGCGCGCGCAACCATTTCCAGCCAAAGCTCGCTGAGCGGCCACGCGCGCGCTCTTAACTTCAAAGTCCAATACAGGAGATATATTTCGGAAGCCAGATAAATAAAAACTAACAAACAATCAAACAAACAATCCAGACAGTGCAGACGGGAGAGCAGCGTGTATTCGGAACAGGACTACCCAGGCTTTCAGTAAGATGCTAATCCTGTGACGGCGCAGGCGGTTCGCGCGCTCCATCCGCTCCCAGTGCGCAGGGGATTTCCTTCTACCTGCACAGGCATTCCGGATTAAGAAAGCGGCTCCGATGGCTCTATAACCCACTTCAGCCGCGCGCGCTTGTGTGTGTGTGTGTGGGACCAGTGAAGCGGCATTGGGAAAGATGAAGAGAGAGAGTGTGTGGCAGCGTGTTGTGTCTCTGAGTCTCAGGCTGATGCTTGTTGTTCCCGCAGGTCTGCCGGTACGGAGTCAGGGAGACGCACAAGCCGGTAACACCGTGATGGACAACATCACTGTCCGACAGGGAGAGACCGTCTTCCTCAGGTACGACCTGGGCCTTTATTCCTCTACCTGTCCTGTCTAATTGTTTTAACTTGTGCTTGACATGGCAAACATTATATCTGCACATTGTATGGTTTTGGCTTCCTGTTTATTCATGTCTTTTTTATTGCTGTTATTTTTTAATATGCATGTTTGGATGTCCTTTTAGTTTAGCTGTGGGAGCTAAATGAAATCTAAATGTATTGCACTTAAGCTTGATGAGGTCCAGCAGTGAAGCTTTCACCCAGCATAACTTCACATTCTTTGGTTCAGGTTATTGTGCAAATCTTCTCTCTTTTCTTCCTTTTCTGGTGGAAATTCCATATTATAACTCACTATTGTTTTTTTTACACACCGGTTCTCTACACACTGTACGATTACAGCATAACCAGCATCACCATCAGTATCAGCACGCTCTTGGCGCATGACCTTACTATGATGCTGATGCCTTCCTCAGTGTCACCCAGTCGCAAAGCCTTATCTCATTGCCAGTAAGGGCGTTGTACAGTATTAACCTACATCTGCCTTAGTGTGACATGCCGGATTAGAGGCAAGAGCATTACAGTACATAGGGTGAGATGAAAGCGTTTAAAACTACAGGTTATAACAGCTGCTGTTATGTTCAGGTGAACAGCACCAAATGGAAGGAGAAACTTGTCAAGTGATCTCTTCTTACCTGTCCCGTCCTGACTTTCGTTCTTCTTCTTATTTTTTTTTCTCCTTTTCTTTTTTTTCTATACGCTGTGTGCATGTTCATATCATGATCATTAATAATGAATCCCAAATGATTATGCTAATGACTGAAGACATAGGTCATGCTTTAGTCTGTACTAAATTGTGAGCTATTCATTAAAAATGCATTAATGTGCAGTGCAGTTGCCAATTTCATAATCATATGCAATTACTCAGAATGGACAAATGTTAGCTTCTGACCTTTCAGTTAGGCACAGTTTCAGTTTGGATATTTTCCATGTAATCACATTTACTCAGCACCGCAGTGAATCCTGTCGCACATATCCCATTGCTAAAGTTTGTTTTCAGGTTCTCAAAGCCATTTTTATTACCAGACAGGGCCTTGGACATACTGTTGATTTTATGTTCAAGCTTGATAAATGTCAGCTTAGTCACTTAAGTGTGCTCCGGTATGTACAGTAAATCACTCTGGAGTCCAACAACTCATAGTTTTCATGACAAGTCATAATTAAGGGTTGTTGCTCTCAGAGCAGCTGTATGTAGTGGTGTAGTCTTTTATTTCTTCCTGTCAAAAAAAAGGTTTCTCTCTCTCTCTCTCTCTTTCTTTGAGCAGTACTCATAGGCCTCTGAGTTAACCTTTTTAACAATAACCACAGAAACATAATTAATGACAATTATGTTCATCTTGTAAAATTAATTATCTCGAGAACCTTTTGAAAGTGCAATTCATAACAGAAAATTTTGAATAGCATAAGGAGGAACCGGATTGTAGGGCCGAATTCATAGGTAGCCGTAGGAGTTGGATAAAAAAAAAAAAATAAAAAAAAAGCTGCTTTGTACCAACCATGACAACTGAATTATTTAGTATGTTATTTCTTGACTTTAGGACTGAGTCTTGTTCATAGTGGAGTCCTAGAGGAGAGCTGAACATTGTGTTCAGGAGCATCTCAACATCTTGCACCTTCAGCATCAGAGACATGAACAAACTGCCCATGGCGACATTGCATTTTTGTAAATGGTAAACCGTCGACAACACAGCACTTCTTTATTATTCAGTTACAGCTTAATTGTGTGCATCAGGCAGCCTGTGAGAGTAAATTTGTTCTTGTTTACCAGTTTGGAATATGAAATGGGTGTGATTTATTTATGTATTTGCTGCATACTAGAGGTCTCAGGCTCCCCATGCAGACCTGGTACTGGCAATTTGCTTTTGAGGTCAGCCTCCTGGGTCTTCACTTCAAAAACCGGGGAAAAAAGACTTAGAATTGCTATGATGGCTTAGCAAATGCTTAAACAAACAGTTTAGAAAGACACTGCATTTTGTGTCGTTGTTTCTAGAGAATACTGTTTGCCGTGTAGAAAAAGAGAACCCTTAAATGTCTTTGCTGTCTTTTTGATTGCATCTCTCTCTCCAGTCAATCATCCCTCCCATGTTGACACCTAATATATCTGCTGTCCTTATCAGCGAATTCGAAAGCCTGGGGACTAAATCAAATCCCTGCAATTTCCTCCCAGAGTTTACCTTCAGGCTGCTTGCACCTTCTGAACATCTGTGTAATATTGGATGTGCGGCATTCGATATTTAATAGGGGCTGTGGGTAGTTTGTCTGTTTAAAAAAAAAAAAAAACAGAACAGAACAGACTTTCTTGTGGGGAAAAAAAAGCAGAGTTGTTTGTCTGACATTTCTTTCTTTCTTTTTTTTTATAAATAAAAAATGTGTTTTTTTTAAATAAGATTTTTAAGCACATCACCTAACATGACCATATATAATTTATACATCAGTAATAATTCAGTAACTTAAACTTGGATAATTTTTTTTCATTCGCCTAATAAACCAATATGGCATCATAGTTAGCATTGCCATCTCACACCTCTGGTCTTTTAAATTTTTCTTGTGCTTGGTGGATTTGCTCTGGGTACTTTGATTGAGGCCAAAGGTGTGCATTGTAGGCTGATTTGTGTTCCCAAATTTTCTGTAGTGTGTTAGTGTGTGCTTTTGCCCTGTGATGGATTGGCACCCTTGGGAACATTACTCCAGGACCCTGGTGGCCCTACACAGGATAAGCGGCCAATCCCGACCAATAGGAACCAACCCACTAATAAACATTTGTGATTGTTTCTTGCCGAAACTTAGGACCAAGTCTGAACAGCATTTTTATTTAACATTTCTTTTTCAGTCATACTGTTACATTTTGCAGATCACAGTTGGAATTCTCAAATTTTCCCTTTCTAACCTGGCATACAATACTGTGAAAATGTCTTGAGCCAGCCCTCATTTCCTCACATTTTGCTCAAAAAAGAGACAGACTTTCTTGTATTTTTAAAGTAGTATTGGGGAATAGTTCTTGAAGGACTTTTTGGCAAGTTTTTGGCTCTCATTTTTAGTCCAGTCCATGTACTTGTCCAGGTCCAGAGGAATATTAATGTCTGTTGAGCCAGACAGTGACCTATGAAATATTCAAGCACAAAAATAAAACATCTTGAACCAGTGAGAGACAGGTGCAGATGATAACACATGATCAGGCTGGTGATTACTATGCTGGTGATGCTGAAAGCTATGTGGTTGGAACAGACGAGAGGGGAAATGAGGTTGCTGCTGAGGTTGTTACATAAACAATCCATTTTGAAAATGTATCTTTAGTCCACTTTGCAGCGTTTCACAGTAAAACATTTGTTCCAATTTCTTTAATTTAATCTACATAATTCAGTTTAATTTAATATAAAGAAATGACAGGTGCCTCAAGACTTTTGCACAGTACTGTATGCTATATTGTAAATAAGAGAAAGAATTAAAGTTAGAGATGATTAAATAGTATAAGTATTTCCACACTTGCGCATGCGTCTTTTCACGTGAGCACACAGGGCTTCTAACGCATGAGATTTTCGACTAATTGGCACTCTCGTTGTTTTGAGACTGGTGTAGGCGTGTGTAATGAGTGAGTTTGAGACTAATTCACTTACAGAGTTTGGAGAAAAAAGCTTTTAATGTGCGCAATTTTTTATGTAACGCCATAAAAATGCATTTCTGTTGCACCACGCGGAAGCTTCTGCGCTCGGTACAGAATCATTTTTATCTGAGTCTGATTGTCTGATCACTGGTCAATCAAAGTGAAAACCAGCTAATTCTGGTTATTAATAGTAATAATTATAATAGGGATGAACCAGACTGACCCTTTCATCCTTATTATTCATGTAAAAAAAATATTTCAAAAACAAATCGATTTTGGAGTCTGTGTGGCGATACATGAATCGCCACACAAAAGAATTGCAATTCATTGATTCAACTGAATTTGGTTTTTCACCCATCTTTAGTAATGTGTCAGCAACATGAAAACATGGGTATATATACATACGTATAATTATTCCGCTCTTCTCACATCTTGTAGGCTGTAGAACTGCTCAAACCAGCAACTAGATATTCCTATCCATGTGCTTTAATATGAAGATTTTCTGAGGTTTGTGTTAACAACAGGCTGTTTTTTTTAACAGGCTACTGACAATCCACTTGCAGTCAACCCACTTAATGCTGAGTGGATTTTGTTAGACACTTCCTGAATGATTTGTGGCTTGTGTAGAAGGAGAGAGGGGAAGACATTTTTAAGAGACTAACACATAAATAGGGAAAAGAAACATAAAAACGCACAGGTCATAAGAAGGAGTTGCTAATTAGTTTTTTTTATTGTTTTTTAAGAAATCTCCTCAGCTTTATCTGTTTAATTTCCCCTCCTCACTCTCTCTCTCTCTCTCTCTCTCTCTCTCTCTCTGTCTTTCTCGCCTTCTTACTTTCATCACACGTTATCGGCTGAGTAGATTAGTTGACAGGAAACTGATGAATACACATCAGCTATTTGTACTCACTAACATCTAATGACTTTATAGCCACCAGCACAGTTTGAGAGCCATACAGTGTGCTAGTGTGACGACAATGCAGCTATACAGCTGATTCAGGCAAGCTGGCTTAAGCTTGATCTCACTCTCACTCACTCTCACACATCGCCTATACCGCTTTATCCTGTATACATTGTCGCGGCAGGCCTGGAGGCTATCCCAGGAGACGTAGGGCATGAGCTGGGGTACACCCTGAACAGATTCCCAATCCATTGCAGGGCACACACACACACATACAAACACACACGCTTTTGCACACACTATGGTCAATTTGGGAATGCTAATTAGCCTGATCTACCCAGAGTACCTAGAGGGAACCCACCAAGCACTGGAATAACATGCAAACTCCATGCACACAGAGGCGGGAATTAAACCTGCCTGGGAATCAAACCCGGACTCTGGAGGTTTCAAAGCAACAGTGCTGACTACTAAGCCACCGTGCCGCCCTTAAGCTGGATCTCCACGTTTCCAAATGAATCCCCATTTCTTGAAAAGAAACTTGATTTATTTGGGCTCATTTCCTTTCATAAGCAGAGGAAACAGTCAGGAGGTCCGGTGAGTATTAGGGACAGCTGCTCGTCATGGCCACAGTGTCATAGGCTAATGACATATGCACAAACGCCACCTCTCTCCGGATCCATCCAGCTGCCTGCTCCAAACCATGCAATTGACACAGACACTTATTAACGAGAACGACAGTGGGCTGGAGTCTGTGTGATTAAAGAGGTATTTAGAGATGTCAGCATTTCCAAAGGCATTTTAGAGTGTTTACATCTCACCAAACCTGCAAAGTCAAAACACAGTACATAATAATAATAGACTTTTTTCCTTTTAGAGATAAAGAAATCTCCTTATTCATTATTTCATTTATAGAATGGTTAAACGCCCGGTTGTTCTTTGAAATCAAAGGCAGTGTCCTACATTGATCTTCGTCAAACAAGTAGAGAGACTAGACTGCATTGTGTTCAGTATTTGCCCTATATTCACACCAGACTTTTTAAATAATTGTGCCCTTGTTGAGGATCAGCAACGGAAAGCGGCTTCTATTGAGTGTAAACTCATCAAGTGTGGAATAATTCTCTTATAGCATGCATAATTGAAAAGTCTGGCACAGCTTATTAATAGGATGGGAAAATATTGACAAACCACTTGTCTGATGATGTGTGTGCGCATCAGGGGACTAGACAGTTTAAACAATAATGACAAACTACTGTCCACTCTTAGACTGTTAGAAAAACACACCTCCTTCTTTTTACTATTAATCTCCAACCATCCTTAGCCTGAGAGGCCCTTTTGTGCACTTTTCTGGCTACAAGCTTCAGAATGTTGAAGGTTGCAATATGCAATATGTGTATGCATACAAATAGTGTGGACATGGTTTCTGAGAAAATTGAAATCGTTGTGATTCATTAAACCTGACTTTCGTCTATATAGCTCTTTTAGAGCCAGATATAGCAACTGGACTGAAGTTAATTTTGCAGAAAAAATATTACAGCTACAGTAAGATATTCTAGCTTTTTATGTAGGAGTTTTTATTAAAGCAGATAGCAGTAATTATGGTGGCATGGTGGTGCAGTGGGTAGTACTGTTGCTTCACAGCTTCAGAGTCCCAGGTTTTTCCTGAGCTCGGGAGGTTACCTGTGTAAAATCTTTATCTCCACATGACGTGTGCTATGGTTTCCTTCAAAAATATGGTGTTAGATAAAATGGTGTGATGGACTGGCACCCCATCCAAGGTGAATTCCTGCCTCAAGCACAATGATCCTCATAACTCTGACAAATATAAACTGATATGTCTATCTGTCTATCTACTAATTACTACGACCGCAACTAACTATGTGGGGTTAACTAACTACTCTATATACTGTATGTGTACACCACACTGATCAGGTATAACATTAAAACCATTAACATAAAACACACCTAGGGTTTGGGCTCTCCTTGTGCCCTCTGGGCCACTCTGGCCTCCCGGGGTGTGGCTGGGTTGTCTAAGACCAGTGTATTGTATGGTTGCTGTGGGTTGCAGGGTGGGCCTTCATGGATTGGACTTGTTTGCCTGGGGCATCCCATGGGAGCTCAATCAGATTAGGATGGTCAATGGCCTTGTTCCTCTTGCATAAGAAGCTGTGGTGCACTGGGTGTTCTTGTGCCTTTCTATCGTAACCAGCATTGGCTTTTTGGCAATTTGTGCTGTATTGCCTTTTGAGTGGAAACGCCTTCTTTACTCGCTGGCATGGCAGAGCCTTAGGTACCCATGATTCTGTCACCAATTTGCTGATGTATAGTTGATGATTAGTGCTGTTCAGATCAACTAGTGATAGTGAGATCTCATTTCTCTTTCTGATAAAGAATGACCTACGCAATTGTGTGATGGTCTGGTTGGTTGGTTATTTGGAGGTGACGGAGTTCGGAGGATGCAGGGTTTGGGGCTTTGGTTGGTGTATATTGGGATGGTGTGGGGATGTGGTATGGTCTATGGGGGACCTAAGTCACAGCGTGGGTGCTTGTGGCAGATGGTTTTGTTTATGTGTCTTGGGAGCCTCAGCCACTCTTGTGACCCAACCACCCCAAATTTGGTGTGTAATTCATTCTGAGACACATTTTCTGTTCACCACAGTCATGGAGAGAGCTGAACTGTGTGTAGGAGCCTAGTGGGAATAGGGATTTGTGGAACAGGCCGACCTGTCGGTGCTGGCAGTCATGCTATGAGTAGGTTCACAGGGGTTGCCCTTCCACTCCTCTTTCTGGTGTTTCGTGTCGACATTGGCTGGAACTCTTGGCCTGGGTCCATATTGTTCTACTGTTGTCCATCATTGTGCTGCTGCCACATAACATGCAGGGCCCCCATTTTTTCTTTCCTTTCCCCCTCAATGTACTGTATACATGATACATGAAATATATACTCACTAAGCATCCTGAATGTTTCTGTTACTTTGTATGCATTAATATACTTAATTTTAAAAATGGCTATGGTGTTAATGTTATTGATGAAGCTGATTATACACAATACACGTACACCTAGGCCATCCACATGATGTAAAAGGAAGTGTTATTCATCAGACAGACCACCTTCTTCTATTGCACCATGATTCAGTTCTGATACTCACATGGCCATTGTAGGTGCTTTTGGTGGTGGACATGGAACAGCATGAGTACCCTGACTGTTCGGTGGCTCCATAACCCCACATGCAGCTAGCTGCGTGTTCTAAAGCATTTCTATCATAGCCAGCAGTAACTTGTTCAGGAATTTGTGTTTCAGTAGTTCTTCTCTGGGATCAGATGAGCAAATCTTCTCTTCCCATGCACATCAGTGAGCCTTGGGTGCCCAAGACTGTTGCTGGTTTTCTGTTTGTCTTTCCTTGAAACAAATTTGATAGGTACCTACCAGAAACCCAGGAACAACTTAGTTTTGGATTAGTCTAATCATTTCTGTAGGTGATTTACTCTAATAGACCCTGATTTTAGAACTGTTTTGTTTGCATGTGTACAACTTTTGGTTTTAGATTTTGTCCAGTCAGATACACCCTGGAAGGTAAAGGAATTAGGATTTATTTGTGTTAAATCATTAAACGTGTTAAGGGTTTTGAATTATCAAGTGTTAACACAGATACAGCCCTGATATGTATGCATCTGCATCTATCAAGCTATAACATGAAAGACTTCTTCATAGATCAAAACACTTATAATAATATGGTTTAGGGATTTGGTTGTGTCAGTTAACATTTTGTTTGCAAAGTGTGTGTGTGTGTGTGTGTGTGTGTGTGTGTGTGTGTGGCTACCACAAACAACCTATCATATTTGCTGGGTTCAACAGATGGCAGGTCTGTGTGATCAAGATTAAGTGCAAAAGGAGAAAACATAGCATATCAAAGCTGTCATTTACCCAGTTTTTAAGAAAACGTGAGCCTGATCTGGATGAACATTTTACGGTGGAATTGAAATACTGTGGCTCTATGCTCATTAAAAAAAGATTTGCACCGATCCTGAATGAGGGCGAGTTGCATTGTTTAACCTGCATGCACAGAAAAAAGTGAGTGCAAGTCTCCCTGAACTCAAGCTGATCTTAGTCACATTTAGTCATTATATATTTTTCAGCGACAGTTCAGTGAATGAGCAGTAAGTGAGCTCTGTGTGTGTGTGTTGATGCTCAGGCAGGTGTCCTGCTCATCATTGCTGGCCTTTTAAACGCTGCTGTACTGCTGCTGACTTTTTAAATGAGAAAGTATGCAAAAGCCAAACACATACACACACATACACACAGAGTCGCCTTTACCCACTCAAGCTGAGCATTTAGAGTACTTGATGATTTTACATAAGAATACCAATTTCACTTTTTTTAGTGGAAAGACTAGGCAGCAAACTATTCAAATGCATTTAAATAATAATAAGCCTATAATTATATACTGCCACAGACAAAGCCAGCATTAGCAGCAGTGGTGGGCGATCTGGCAAAAATATCACGTTATGTATTTTTAAGGCTGGATCATGAGCTATAATTGTATCACGGTTATTTTCCCCGTTAGGTCTAAGGACTGATTTGTGAGGTACGGAACAGTGACTGTATAGCTTTACAAGGAAACTTATACAACAGCTAGTTCCAACCAAGTAATCTGAACCAGAGACCTTCCACGAGTGATGATATAGAGTACAACAGCACTTGGATGTTTATCTGTATATATATTCACACGTGTTCTAACAATCGTTAATTGCATTAAACTCTCAATCCTCAGCATGGGTGGAAGTATACAGAACCGTAAGTTAGCTGATAAAATCCAAAGCAAAATAAGTGGAAATGAAAAGAGAAACTTATGAGATTTACAGGACTGTCCGCCACCTTTTCTTTACATAGTACCGGTAAGAATTTACCTGTTAATTACACTAACTCAATGCTAGAAGGAACAAAATAACTGGTTAAATAAATAAACAAATCATAATCTGTTGATATTAAATTGTGTTTGTGGAACTGTTGTATAAAAGCAATATCACACCCGGGATCGTGCTGTTCTACTGAATATCAGCACGGTCGTTAAATCTTTCTAAAGTCTTGCGATTTTAATAAAAATACATTTATATTATAAAGTCTACTTCCCTGTATGAACAATTATTTGTAAAATAAAAACGTCATACATGGGCATTCTTTAAAAATGTGAAAATGTGATTGTCAGTTTTAAATATGTTTAATAATTTTCATATTAAAATAAATGATTTATGTTTCATTGTTTTGATTTCATTGCTCTTCTCTCAGCGTCTGTATACAGCTGAAGAGTGGTGATGTTAGAAAAAACATTTTGAGCCTCATACAAGAAGAGATACAGTATACACACAGATTTTCTGTTATTTTTGATCAAATCTGCAATTGTTTCTTATTTTGTTTGTACCCATTCATTTCTGGGATTCACCAGTGTTTTCTTCTTATTGCTCTTCTCATAGGTATGAAAATTGGTCGAGTAGTCGAAGCACTCTTACCATGACAAAAACGGAACATTTTCACAGTCTGCAAATCGTTTGTCTGATGCACGGAAGCATAGCAGTAACTGAGAAATGTGAAGAAAAATAAATGCCTCATATAATCAAATTTAGTTTATTATATGTTTTTTAGAGGAATTATAAGGATTGGATCATTTAATTTATAGCCTGAAGAGATACTGTTGGTCGGTTGATCTCAATTGAGACTACAGTATAAAAACCCTTGGATTCTTGCTTGAGTTCCTCTTCTTGTTGCCCTTAGTTGCTTTGGCCATCTAGCGCATTTTCAGAGATTGAACAGATTTGATGAGACGGATGAATAGCTGCCGAGCCGTTTCAGATTGCCACTCAGACACATTATTATGAAAACCACAATCAAGTTCATCTGGTATAAAAAAAATAAGAAACTTTTTAAAACTCTTACAGAGGTGATGGAGGTTATGCCCGCACTCTATGTGCCATCACTTTAAAAAAAAATTATTTCTTCAACACTGCTCGACTGACACTGCATTCACAGCCTCGCAGACCTTTTTCCACTGCTGCGTTTTTATTTGCCTGTAACACCAGTCCACATGTTTCAGAAGATCATACTGTATGTTCAGTTTGTATTTACAGAGTACTTTGATGTCACAATGTTTTGGTAGCGACTCTCCAATTCTTGTCCCCGATTTACACATGGCACAACATGCACCTGCCCATATATGGTGTTTGGGGGTGTTATCTATGCTAATTAAATAGTAATCCTATGTACCTCCAGGGTAAAATTCAGGTGGGATTTATCATGCAGCTTACCTGGGTGAGACCAGATTGAGATGTTTATTAAAGTTTGGTGGATTTGGTCATTGACTCCTCTTTCCCTCTTAATAGAAAATTACAAGAAAATGTAAGAGAAATTGAAGATAATTTTGCCTCATGATGCCCATTGACTGCTTCAAAAAGTCTTAAACTTAAAACCATTGTTTTTGACTGTTTCGTTGTGTATCCTTGGCAAGCTGAATGTCATGGAATCAATGATTTTATTGCTAACCTTTTTAAACACATTTGTTTACTTCAGCACTGTTTCTGGATTTTTTTTACACTCATATGCACGCTCCATCTTGGATTCGAGTGAACTCTTTGAGGCGATTTTTTGTGATTAAATAAACTTGTCTCCATGTCAAGTTTGCCTTTGCATATTTCACATACAACTATGGCTTGTGCATGCCAAATCCATCCAAGTTGTTTAATATTCATCAGTTCCAGTATTTCCACAGTTGATTTTTTTAGGTGCCAGCTCCTCACACCTCCAGGGTCGGGGGTTCGATTCCAACCTCGGGTCTGTGTGTCTCGAGTTTGTATGTTCTCCTTGTGCTTGGTTGGTTTCCTCCCACCGTCAAAAGACATGGAGATTAAGTTAATTGGTGTTCCCAAAGTGGCTGTACTGTGTGAATGAGTTTGTGTGTGCCCTGAGATGGATTGTCTAAGGTGTGCCCGCCATGTGCCCCGCCTTGTGCCCAATTTTTCGTGGAATAGGTTCCAGGCCCCTGTACAAGATAAGTGATATAGAACATGAATGAATGAATGCCTTGTGTTGATAAGGTGTTCACATATCAATACTTATTTTTTTCTGCCTCATGTGACATTACCAAATGTGGGCTTTGCTGTTTGACCATTTTATCCATTTTTTAGGTACAACGAATGGTTTTGTGACTCACCCAAAGGAGAAGCTAGTGTCATACCAGCAGCCCAAGTGCAGCCAAGCAAGAATAAGCTAGTATGGATCAGTATATAGCTGCGAGACATTTCTTTATAAATAACACAAACCCTCACAGTTACAGAACAACTGCTTACTGTACTTAAAATCACATTATGTCAAACAATATCAATAATATTGATTTGTTAATTCCATGTGAGTACTAACTGCAAGGTGTAGCTATACAGACACGCACACATCTATGCCCAATGTATGAAGTCCAGTGCATAACTGCTCAGGATGTAATGATCCTGCTGCATATTAAAGCACTATATATCTGAGCAGATCCAGACTATGGTTTTGCATCAGAGTCCCATGGCAGTTTGTCCACAAGACTGAAGTGTAGTCCATGCAAAATCAGGGCAAACACAGCCATCAAATATAGTAGCTACAGTGCCTAAAGCCCACACATACATCAAGGATAACAGAGCATTATTGTCTTTGCTGTAGTGAACTCTCAGTAGGATTGCAACAATGGTACGAATGCATAAATGGCAGCTACGGTTATCCAATTTGTCACTGAAAACTTGTGTGACAACCACTTACTGTTAGGCTTAAGGTTCTTTTACATAAATTACCTGCTTCATCGGGCTGAAAATGGTATCTATTTTTAATTGTTAGCATTTAGTTGCTATTGCAACTGCCAATTACTAACACTTCAGTTTCTGTAAATCTCTCACAGTTACCCCTTAGGGTAAGGCCAAGGTTGGGTTAATTATTGGCAAAAATAAAAACACCACATGTACAGCTATGACATTACATAAAACATTAGGCCCGGTATACAGTAGTGTAGGCTCCACTTGTGCCAAGACCTGTGGGGGTGTGCTGTGGTGTCTAGCGCCATAATGAACCTTGAACTCTTTGCCTTCTTAGCTCCATACATGGAAAACTGTGGTGCACTGTGTGCTGTTTCATTTCTATCATGGCCAGCATAAAACTCGTTTTCAGTAATCTGTTCTGCATTGTTTTTTTCCGTGGGATTGGACCGGATGAGCTGGCCCTTGATCCCCGTGGGCATGGGTGAGCCTTGGGTGCCCATGATTCTATCACCAATTTGCTTGTGCATCGGAGTTATTCACGTCACCTCTCACTGGTTGTGGCTGATCTGACAATGTTATGGCTGATCTGTGTATGGTACCCTTTCAGTGAAACAGAAAAAGAAGGATATATAATAGTTAAAATGGTTTTAAAAATACTTCTTTTATTGTTAATTAATAACGACTCTCACATTTGCAGTCACGCTATAAATAGCATGAACGCTCTGTGTATTTTCATACAGTCCTTCTCGGTTATTGTGCCATTGTGTTTCTTCCCAGCACATCTTAATTAATGCTATTTGGAGCGTGCTTTAATTCAGCTTGATTGAGTTTTGTCTAGTTTACGCCTATTTGCCAGTTGCAGCCATTTGCCTGCTTTCTGTTTTCGAGCATTGCATTGGTATAGTCTTTATTATCCAAGAGCTTTTTCAAAAGGAAAAAATATTGAACTTATAATTATACCGTGTCAGTTTATATTCCAGACTTTTTTAATGCCGTCTTTTTAATGCTACATAGATGAGATATAAGACGATCTTTTATGTACAAGCATGTCATGCTTGATTAAATTGGTTATTAAATTAGTAAAAATATACCATTTTATAGGATTGGGTAATGCAGATTCCAACTGAGATTATTCCTTAGTCTCTTGAAATGAACAAGTTCATTAAAATTCTTTATATTATAATGACAGTTTTTTGATATTAGATATTCATTGCACATTGACAACTCCAGTGCAAGCAGCATTTACATATAAGAGCCCGGGGCCTGAAATTAACTTTTTGACTCACTGGTCAAATTGGTGAGTAGATGAAAAAATCTGGCGGCCAAGGATATTTTTTACCGGCGAAAATAATAAATTGCATTTTTGTGTCACGTACAGTATACATTGCTTTTCAGTTCAGTTTATTGATAAAATAAGGTTTTAATCAAATAAAACAAGGTTTTAATAAATCTTGCATGAAGGCAATTTGCAATTCCAACCTCATGTGTTTACCTGAAATCCGTCTTTCACAACATGACCATGTCCATCGCTAAGTTATATGTGACAGCATCTGTGATTTTTTTTGTCTCTTCAATGTTCTTTCATTCAGCATGATGCATGCAAGATTAATATTCAAAAAGCACCAACTCAGCCGTTCCTGGTGTCCAAAAGCACTTACACCACTAGTTTAAAACAAAAGACTTTTAATTGGACAGTTTTACCATGAGTCTCTGAGTCCATAAGTTATGCCCAGTATAATTCAGACAAAACTCCACATAAAATACTGTCTGAGAAGTGTGTGCATAGAGTTTGTGTGCTCTCTTTAGCTTGGTGGGTTTCCTCCACATACATTGATTTCTTCCCACAGTCCAAAGACATGCACATTAGGCTAATTGGCGTTCCTAATTTTCCTGCAGTTTTCCAGCATTGTGCTCTATGTCTCCTGGGATAGGCTCCAGGCTCTCCTGCAACCCTGTATACAGGACACAATACATATAGAAGATAACTGAGTGAGAGTAAGTCACTAGCCTGATGCTAATGCTAGCTGCTAGACAAGTTGCAGCAAGGTGACTACCCAGTGTGAGTGTGGGTATGTGTGTGTGTGTGTGTGTGTGTTTTGCTAATTGTATGTTTGCATGGTGCAGACAGCAGAGTAACAGGACAAAGAAGTAGTAGCATCACCAAAACAAAGACTTAATATGACTTAATAACTTGCAAATTTAGTTACTAACATTTACCCTCTTGTGATGAGTAGTCCTCAGATTTACTCGATAAACCGAAAATCTACCAGCACTTGGCCGTTGATTTCGGACCGTGCAAAAGCCTGCAAAATGTTTCCACTGACACCTTTTAATCTTGCATTCACATTATATTCAAAACAGTTTAAAAAAGTTTTTTGACATCGCTGGACTGTGTTTAATCAGGATTTCACCATAAGTTAAACTATAAAAAAATAAAACTGCAAAACGTACTTATTTTAGATTAGATATACTGATACTGTGGTGAAATTGCATCTCTTTACTTAGATTGAAAACCTTGAATGGAAATGGCGTAGCATGTTATATCAGAGAAACTAGAAGAGTGTGAGAAGTATTTAAATGATATTACACGACAATGATGTCTGCCTCATGATGTATCACATTTTTATGTCTGTAATCTTTTTTTTAATAATCACTCTATTACGGTCGGTGTGAAAAACAAAAAAAAAGTTCAAGTTATCTGACTTTGTCTGTTTTTTTTTACGTTATCTCTAATTTGAACTAAATGTTGATGCATCACGACTCGATGGGTTACAGTTGACATGATCTCAGATGCACGATCAGGTTATGAGACACTCAAACGGCGCTTATGCATAACCCTGCGTTCACACCTGCCACCGACGCTTGTCGTCGCTCGTCGCCGCACTTCGCCGCTCTGACGTTGACCGAATGCTTTTCTTGTATTTAAAGGGGCCGCAAAGCAATCAAGCTTGTTGATCTTATGGAGATTTACAAAAATGTGGAAGAAAGCAAGAAACTGATTGATAGAAATAACTGTATTGTAGAAATAAACAAATTATAAGGTATTTGTTTGGTGTGGCTTCTGTTCATTGTAATTTGCTAGTCTAATTTAATATTTTTTTATTATTATATTATATTTCTTATTATCTTTGTCCACGCATAATTTTTTTTATTAATGTCCCTGTACACAAACAGGGACATGTCATAAATAACCGGGAAACCCGCTACCGCAATAATTAACTTCTCCTCCATTTTGCTTGGGAACTAATGCTGCCGGAACAAAAGTTTACAGGACTGCGTTTCGCGGAATCCGCTCAAGCGGAGGACCTCTACTTTTTTATTGGTTGCCGCTCAACCGCGTCATAGCTCATTACCATAAAGTTGAGCTGATTTCAACTCGCCGCTCTTCGCCGCCGGCTCACATTGAAAATTAATGACTTCCGGCCGTTTTAACGCTCTCGCCGCGTTCGGTGTGAACGCAGGGTAATGCAGTTCAGTGCAAAAGTGTAACATTTCTTAGCATACTCTGTAGTGGAACAGTTCACTGATTCCAGGTATTAAAATGTAAGAGTCTTATTCTTAAAAAAATATATTTCTGGCTTGAGCACTAAATACAAATGTAGTGTAGTTAATTATGCACTGAAATTAGCATTCCTCACTTAATCACAACCTTAATTAGGACAATTTGAACAGCATTCAGATAAATAGAAACATTTAATCTTTCTTGAATGTGCAACCTTGTAATTACTGTTGTGTCAGAACTTGCAAGTCAGGATTTGAGTCAGTCAGAAATACTGAATTGAAAGACTGAAAAGATTTTTTTTTTTATCAGTTTGACAATGAGTTCTCAACTTCTGAAATGTTTGATTGGTGGATTGGAAAATGAATTTGTGAATTTCAAATAGCGGCGGGTCGTCTGCTCGTGCCTAGTTGATACTTGAACACACCATACACACTCTGCTTCTTTCACACATACATGGGTACTCTCACAGTCTCTCTGAGTCACAGTTACACACCGAGCACAGTGAACTAAATATTTATGGCACACTGCATTAAGCATCTCGCGCCGACCAGTTGGGACGTTGGGAGTAAACAGCCACGCTGATTGGGATGGCGTCAGATGTTTTATTACTCTATTAACCAGCCGAGCAAACGTTTCGTCAGTCAAATATTCTTATTTTACACACTGACGTTCACTCCTCACCCTCTAATACTACACCGTGATCAATGTTAACCATAAATGTGAGCCATCAGCAGAGACCCATAGTCAATGTGTAGAATGAGTGGACTCCCCTGGCTTTGCTATTTATAAGCCTGCCTGATGCGAGTAGCTGCTGGATAAAAAGTAATTTACACAAGGAGTTGTTGATTTCTCTGGGGAGGACTTCCTTTGTTAACACAGGGAGAGTGCTGGTGATGTGTCTGACATGAGACATTCAGACAGTAGTTAGATCTTATTAGCTCGTACTAAATCACGCTTAGCATTGTAGTAGTCTGTGGATTCTCAGAGACAATGGACTGAAGTAACACTGCTGCCCCAAATGAATATTTAAAGCCTACGAGAATGAATTTCGACAAAACAATTGCAATAACGTCTAAAGCAAAGTTACACAAAGACTCTTGTTCTCTATATACAGTAGCAGCAATGGCACCAGGGGCCAGCCCATATATAGTATATGTTGATACAGTAGTATCACTTTATAGTATCATTTTATAAATATGCCTATTTGATATTACCTTGCTTTAGATTTTGTTAGAATTCTAAACAAACTTAAATAACTCACTCCTACCACACAGTGCTGTGCTGTGCTGCCTGCCAATGTGTGAAAAGGTTAAAGCAGGCTATCCTTAGGATGAGGAGCATGTCTTTCATAACTTCTGTAATAATTGCTGTATTTTTCCTTCAACGAACGCATCTGCTTTGAATTCCAAAGATTGTTGTGAAACATTTGTGAAACATTTTTCTGTTGAAAAAATAGCATCAGTGAGACATGGCCTTGTCGGACATGTCCCTGAGAGCACAGAGGCTCCTTTCTGCACAGCTGTCTTTGAATATTTCAGTCCAGTCTTTCTCTCCACTCTTTACGATATTATTTCATCCTTACAGCCGACATCATCTCTTCTAGATGTAGTACCGACCAGACTATTAAAGGGGGTTTTTAGTTGTATGGTTCATCGCCTTGTAGCCTATTTTTGTGTCTTAGGTAGGGGTATGTGCCAGATGCTTTTAAACATGCTGTTATCACTCCCCTCTTTAAAAAAACAAACAAACTCTGTTTTGAACCTATTTCACATACTAAAATACTACTGTAGATAAGCTTATATTTCATCAATTGCAACAATTTTTAAATGAAAATTTAATTCTGGAAAATTTTCAATCTGGTTTTAGAACACAGCACTGAGTCTGCCCTATTAATTATTCACAACGATATGATGGTATCAAGAGATAGCGGCTGCCCAGATGTATTGATCCTTCTTGACCTCAAAGCAACCTTCGACACCATAGACCACAAAATTCTTGTTTCGGCTAAAACAAAACCTGGTTGGAGTTTGGGGTACTGTGCTTAATTGGTTCGCATCTTATACAGTATGTCAAACAGAAGCGTTTTTGTAAGATGTGGGGACATCTCATCTTCGAGCGTCCCTTAACTCTATGGTGTACCACAGGGATTGATACTTGGCCCGGAGTTGTTTTCCCTCTGGATAATACCATTAGATAATACAATTTCACTCATTTGACTTCTACGATGACGACATCCTATTACTGTATGTTTCTTTAAAACCAGATTCACTTAGTGCGTTCTAGTCCTTGTCTAGCTGTTTAACTGACATTGGCTGGCTAGTAATTTTCTAATAACAGTTCTTAATGAGTGTAAGTATGAATGCAGGAGCAGCCCATTTATAACATTAGGAGTCTCACATCAAATTTTTAAAACAAGGTTCGAAATCTTGGCGTCATATTTGACAACATTTACATTAGAATTAGAATTTTGCTTAGCAAGTATTCACAGTTGTAAAAACAAGCTTCTTTCAACTGGTAACAAAGTTGAAACCTTTTGTTTCGGTGAAAGAGATGGAAAGATCCATTTATGCTTTTATAAGTTCCAGATTGGATTACGGGAATGCTCTTTATTTAGGCATTACTCAGTGCTTTCTCTATCGTGTATAGCTGGTTCAGAACGCTGCAGGACGGCTTTTAACAGGTACTAATAAGCGTGCACACATAACCCCGGTCCATTCCTCTCTTCTCTGGCTTCTGGTGCAGTACAGAATTCAATACAAAATCTTATTGTTTGTTTTGAAATCTCTGTCTGATATGGCCCGAACCTATTTAAACAAACTGATCCATCTGCGTCCCCATGGCCGAACTCTGAAGTCCTCTAATCATGTACTGCTCGAAGTGCCCTAGAACAAGATATAAATCGTGGGAAGACCATGCTTTCTCCTAAGCTCTGGAACTCCATCCTGATCTTACTTCTTAAAGGGAATTCTTTACATTTAAGGCTAAATTGAAGACACATATTGAAGTTTTTATTATCTATTTTTATTTACTTTTAGGATAATTCAATATTTTATTACATTTATGTTAACTTTTATTTGCACCTTTTTGAGCTTTGTCCAGCACCTAGGATCTACGTGGTAGTTGTTAGGTTCTACAGTTTATAAATTAGGTTTGAATTGATTTGCTAATTTGAATAATATTAAATTCCACCGCAACTGAGAAGTCAACTTTTTTCAATTACCATTAACTTTCTTCTCTCTTAATGGAAGGACATCAAGTCAACACAGCTCACACGCAGCATCAATATGACATATTCTGTATGTACAAGTATTCACTTTAGCTTTAGCAACACTTTAGAAACAATCTGATCTTTTTGATTCTTATGCATTTTCTCATATTTCCTACACATTTCCATAATTTTGATTTACTTTTGATTCTGTAAAGCTGCTTTGCAACAAAGTCCATTGTTCAAACGCTATACAAATAAAATTGAATTGAACTGAATGAAACCTAAAAAACACTGAACATTTAGTTTGCTCTTTGAGAAAGAAAATATACATCGCTCATTTATGTTAAACTTTTAACTTAATTATTTAATGAATTAGCCACATGGGCCCATATTTACTAAGCATCTCAGAATGACTCAAAGGGCATTTAGAAAATCTTCCTAGCTCAGAGTCAGACATCAAAGTTCTTAATGAAGCGTCCTATGAGGAGAAGGACTGCGCCAAGGAAAACGTGTGACTTTTTTACGACGCTGAGAGCCATAAAGTAGGCTGTATGTTATACTGTAGTGGTTGTTGTAGTTTTTAAACTGTGAAAAAGCGAAACGGTGAAATCAGCAGCAGTTGTGTGAAATCTTTAAGCACACAGACAAAACTTATAGATGCCTGGCTCGCTGCCTGACATTATCCTAATCGAACTGCACCAATCACAACTGTTTCAACCCCTAAAATAGAGCTGTGTAGGACTTTTATAATCTGATCAAAATGACTAGAGAGAGGATGAGAGCGTTTTGCTTGCAGAGAAGGGCGTAAAATGTAATAAAATAATTAAAGCAAGATTCTGCCTTACCCTTAAGTCTGAAAATAAGAAGCGAACGGAGGCATTTTGTGAAAGCATCAGTGCTACCTGTCAGACTGCAGCACGTACCCCTGAGGAGTGTGAGAAATAGGGGGAACACTGTGTTAATGAAGTGATGATGTGCTGCTTATAACAGAGAATCTAATAACAAAACAAAAAAAAAACACTTATGTACACTGTTACATTTTATATAACTTATAGAAAAATACTTATAGAATGTACAGGGGTTGGACAATGAAACTGAAACACTGGCCAATTTAGTGTTGGATGTTTCATGGCTAAATTTGACCAGCCTGGTGGCGAGTCTTCATTGATTGAACATTCCACCAGTAAGAGCAGAGTGTGAAGGTTTATTTAGCAGAGCAATAGCACAGTTTTGCTTAAACTATTGCAATGCACACATTATGGGTGACATATCAGAGTTCAAAAGAGGACAAATTGTTGGTGCATATCTCGCTGGCGCATCTATGACCAAGACAGCAAGACCTTGTGATGTATCAAGAGCCAGGGTATCCAGGGTAATGTCAACATACCACCAAGAAGGACGAACCACATCCAACTGGAGTAACTGTGGACGCAAGAGGAAGCTGTCTGAAAGGGATGTCCGGGTGCTAACCCGAATTGTATCCAAAAAACATAAAACCACAGCTGCCCAACTCACTCCAGAATTAAATGTGCACCTCAACCCTCCTGTTTCCGCCAAAACTGTTCGTCGGGAGCTCCACAGGGTCAATGTACATGCCCAGGCTGCTATAGCCAAACCTTTTTTAACGCGTGCCAATGCCAAACGACGGTTTCAATGGCGCCAGCAGCGAAAATCTTATTATGTAACGCAACATTAAGTTTCACATACTAGATCAATATCTCCATTATATGTGTTATATGTCAACCTTTTGGTACAAGCTCAATCCTCAGTGTGGAAAGTATTCCTCATGCTCCCAGAAACACGTTTTTCATCAATTTTGGAAGTCATGTATCATCAGGGAATAAAAAAAGCATAGATGTGATACATTGGTCATTCAGTAGATTCAGTTCATCAGCTGACTTCATTTATTGCTACATAACTTTGCCGAGCCTAGACCTGCTGAAGCAACCACAGATTTTCATCACATTCACACTTTCACTATTAAACAGAGTTGTGATTTCTACTGTCGATTTTTTTTTTCAATGAAATTTCAACCAAGCATTTAAGTCATCTAAGTTAATTCTTTTTTTTATTCTAAAAAATTGATTGTTCAACATCATCCTTCCAGGTTTTAATAATGTTTTGGTTTTTGCTTTTCCCAATTCCAGTCATTTCAAATAATTTGTTTTCTGCAGTGGCGTCTTTGTTTTTTATTATTATTATTTGTTTACTTATTAATTTTCAAATCTCAGCACTATGGTTTAGGGATCAGGCATTTGCAATGTCGTCTAGATTCTCAGTAGACAATCTTGTTTCCTATCAGTTCTTGTTTCCTATAGTTCATGTCATTCTTATCACAGATGTGAAATGCAGTGCCTAGTGACTATCTGTATTTGTATCTGTTTGGTGCTTGAATTATCACTATCTGGATATAAACTCTACCACTTTGCCCAAAGAAACTGAACAACGATGACGCCAACAACAACCAAGAGTTTTAAAATGATAGCGATATCATCATGGGCTGCGAATTCTGACATCAGGAAAGTTTTGTCATGAGAATGCATTATGGATAGAAGGATGGATTTATGGATGGATAGAAGGGACATCTTTTAGATCTTCTTATCCTGCTTCATTTGCCCAGGAGACGTAAAAGTCCTGAAAACCCGCATTGTCATGCAGCAGTAAACATGTTGTGTTATAAACCCTTCCTCAGGCATACTGTAACTTTCTTGTGCATGTCAGTTAAATCAGAAAGTTTATTTTCTTCTTTCAATGCCACCACACCATTACAGATTCGCATAGCTATTTATATCTGTCTCGCCACTTCCCCAAGCACTGCAAACACTGCACTCCTTACTCACATGTATGGGGAATTAAATGCGTTTACAGTAAGAGTGACAGCTTTCTTGAGAAATGAATAAAACCGTATGTGAGTATTTTTGTATCTGTGAATTTCATAGACATTGTGTGAAGCTAGAGTTTATGTTTTCTCCATTAAAGGAAAAGCATGCGGTGGCGTATAAACAGTATACTTTAGACAGAAAATTTACTTTTCTCCTTTTTTCAATGCTAAAACACTTCATGAGCAATAATTTAACATTAACGACATCTCAGGGATCATTCCTAGTTGTTTTCACTGCAGAATACAGATGCTGAACCTTATTCTTTTTTTTTTTTACTGTTTGCTAAAAAGTGATCTGAATTTTCAGATGAGACCTCTTAACAGCATCTGGAATCGTAAGATTCGTTTAGTCCCCAATGTGGCATCTGTATCACTCAGTGCATACATAAACAGTTTGAAAGCAAAATGAGTATTAAAAAAACACTTACTCCTACTCTCTCATTGTCTATACTGCTTTATTCTGTATACAGGGTAGCGAGCGGGCGGCCTGGATCCTATCCCAGGAAACTTACGGCATGAGACAGTGTGCCAATCCATCGCAGGGCACACACACATACACACATTCATTCACACACTTTGGGGGCAATTTGGGAACACCGATTAACCTAATCTGCATGTCTTTGGACTGTGGGAGGAAACCAGAGTTCCTGGAGGAAAGCCACCAAGCACGGGGAGTCTATGTAAACTCCATGCACAGAGAGGCGGCAATTGAACCTGGCCGGGAATCGAACCCAGACCCTGGAGGTGCAAGGCGACAGTTTTATTATTTCGCTGCATCAAGCAAAGAAAACAACTAAGGAGATTTGAAATCATTGGAATTGCGTTAACAATATTTTAACACATTATTAAAACCTGGAAGGATAGTGCTGAACCGTCATCTTTATGGAAGAAAATTGAATGGAGATCACTCAAACACATGGAGAAGTTGCAGGTAAAAAGCAGAGTAAACACCATAACTATGTTTAATAGTGAAAGACTTAGTCTAAGCTACTTTACTCAAGTTCAAAATTGATCTCGAGTAGTAATTTTTATCAGGCTATGTTTTTTTCACACACACACACACACACACACACACACACACACACACACACACACACACACACACACACACACACACACACACACACATACACACACGCACACACACACATACACACACACGCACAAACACACACACACACATATATATAAAGTTATTCTGTTTGTTTGTCTGAAAGTTTATTTTCTTCTTTCAGTGCCGCCACACCATTACAGATTCTCATAGCTATTTATATACACCTCGCCAGTTCCTGAAGCACGGCAAACACTGCACTCCTTACTCGGAGACTTAAGTGCGTTCACAGTATGAGTGACAGCATCCTTCAGAAAAGAATAAAAGCGTATGTGAGTATTTTTGTATCTGTGAATTTCATAGACATTGAGTGAAGCTAGAGCTTATGTTTCCTCCATTAAGGGAAAAGCATGCAGTGGCGTATAAACAGTATACTTAAGGCAGAAAATGTGCTTTATAGATTTTTCCCTTTTTTCAATGGTGAAACACTTCAAGAGCAATAATTTAACATTAATGACATCTCAGGGATCATTGCTAGTTGTTTCCATGGCAGCAGTGAAGTGAGTAAGCTTAGTGAGAAAAAAAAACATTTATACTTTGAAAAGTTTAGAACACGAATGGAATAAATAAATCCCTTAAATATTAACTGATGTGAATAAATTTCATGCCATAATTATAATACTCAGACATGCAAGCCATCAAATTGCTTGTAATATACATCCTTATTCCTTGTTTCTTTAAATTATTGCTTGCTTGTGTACTCTGCTCGAACAGTTTGACAGAATGAGATAACTCAATTTTTGCAGTTTTAAAAAATTTGTTTGTTTTTTTTTTTCCCCCAAATGAAGCAGGAAGCATTGCAAACTGATAGAGAATATTTTATATGGTTTATTTGATCACAGGGGCTTTAAATAGCACAAATCCCAAAATAAGTGTGATTTTTCAAAAAGCTGTAACCCCCAATAATTCCCACCATTAAATCAGCTGGATAAATCAGCCTTTTCCTGCCTTCAACATTCTCAAAAAAACCCTTTGAACACATCCAAACTACTTATAGTAGCTGCTGTGTTGCACAGGAAGTATCTTACAGTAGCTTCACTGATCACATGACAGAAAGAAGCAATGCAATTGGCTGCTCACGAAGAAAAAAGCTTTTGCATAAACGTGCTTAGCTCAAAATTTCGAAAAAAAATTTGGAAAAATTTGGAATACTTTGAAAATAAGGTTAGCAGGTTTCATATGAAACATTTTGTTTAAACGGAAAATAATTTGCGAAATTGTGATCTACTGTCAATGTGATCTATTGTCAATCTTTTTTGTTAAATAAATATTTTTATAATTCCTTACTGAAAATGAAAACGATCCCTCTTGCTCCCAGACCCTCTCTTTCACAATGTGAATCCTGTAATATGCCTGTATAATCAGGAAGAAAAGAGTGCCTTGATGTGATAACCTGTACATTCAGGTCCTAATCTGATTTCATTTTATTGTCTCATAATATTGCTGAGACCAGACCTGACCAAATGAAGCAACGCAAAACCATAACACTACCTCCAGAGGCGTGTACAGTGGGCATAATGCATGGTGGGTGCATTGCTTCCTGCACTTGCCTTTTGCCTGTCACTCTGGAATTCATTTGCCCTAAAGTCCAATCTTTAAATAGGTAGATAGAGTACTTTATTAATCTTTTATGATCTGTAGCAAAATATATATATTTTTTTACATGATTACCAGGTGGGTATTTCTTATGGACACAGCTGCTTAGTTTCAATCTTGTTTGTTCTCGTTACATCGTGCATGTGGAAATGCTTTTTGTTTCACATCGCTGTCAGATATATTTTTTTACCATGCATCTTCACTAAGGAATTAAGTGATCTACGTGATCATAATTTGTTTCTGACCAATTTTCTTCCACAAAGTTGAAGGTTTGGTACTATCCTTCCAGGTTTTATTAACGCATTTAACCCAATTTCAAAGTCACCTTAATTGTTTTCAGTACTTGACACAGGCGCCAATAACTTGACCCATCTGAAGATTTTATTTTTGGCCATGCAGTCTACTTGTACTGTATGTACCCGTGTACCTGATGCATTGGGTTAAAGTAAAACTTCCATTATTTACCAAAAATAAAGATACAGATAAGAAGTGCTCTGTTATTATGCTCGTGTTAAGTCCAGAAATACATTGTGAAATACAAGTGAGTTGTACAGTCTGATAACAGTCTGACATGAACGCTTCTGACCTCCTACAGAACGTTTCATCAAGCGATGTAAAGCAATGTATAAACCCGAGCACCTGAAAAAATCTTTAGTAGAACTGATTCAAATGTATGTAGTTTGCCAGCTGAATTTGATTTTTAATAAGAACCATCACAGATTCTCATGTTTAGTTGTTTTCAATCTCATACATTTATGTAAATGATTTGAGTGAGGAAAATTAAGAATTTTATAGATTTTCTTTCTTTCTTTCTTTTAAAAAAAAACTTATTCATGTATATTTTTATTCATCGACTCTGGGTTGATTAGTGAAGGCAAGTGAATGTTTAACATAGTCATTTAAACAGAGATGTATACATTTATCCTCCTCCACAAGGTCGAAACAGTCCTGTGACGCTAGTAAAAGATAGTGGATGAGGTTGTAAAGCTCAGCAACACAAAACCATTTCAAAGTAAGGTGTCTTATTTATCACCATGAACTTATCACAAATAGTTCACCATTAAGAGCTAACCGCTGTCAACCGTTTTTTTTTTTTTTTTGTGGCTTGTTCAGACATTTGTAAGCAAGCACTTTGTATAGCGAGACCTTTTAGTTGAATATAGATGTCATATTGCTTCTTGCTACAGGCTTCACACATTGATGGCAGTACCTTAAAAGGGACAATGTGCATTATTCTCCACTAGCAGGTGTAGGGATCTAGATTTGTCCCAGTGCACCGATTCTTTCTCCTTTTATTGCACCAGCTTGCACATTGCTGTATAGAATATGTCTCTAGCTTTGTTATCCAGTATTGTATGCGTTATTTAGTAGTTATGGACCACAGTTTTTTCTTTGCTTTCTGTGAGTTATACATCTGCAATTTTGACATTGTTTCTTTTCTGACTACGATTATGGATTATTCTGTGCTTTACTCTGGCTGCTCCGCGTTTGATCCTTGCTTCCTATACAGTATACTGTATGCTGATTCCTGGATTAGCACAAATACATCTCAGTGCATACATTCTACCCGTCATGATGGCTGAGGTTCTAATAAAGTCCTGGATTATCAGTGAAGTTTAGTTTTCAGAAGCTAGAGACTGAAAGGAGAGCTCTGTCACAGATGTTACTATTCTCCTGGGTTTAGTATGTGCATAAGTAGGACACTATTTGGAGCATAAATCTGATACAGATACAGAACTTTTAAAACTCCCCCTTTTTTGTTTCTATTTACTCTTTGTGCAAAATATGATCTGAATTTTCAGATGAGAAAAGTTTACAGCATCTAGATGCCTATTCGTTTAGTCCCCAGTGTGGCATCTGCATCATTGCATGAAGTTTGAATCACTGCAAAAGTTTGACAGCAAAATGAGTTACCTCCATTTTTGCAGTTTTGAGAAAAACAGGTTTTTTTCTTCAATTGAAGCAAGAAGCATTGGCAAACTGATATATTTTTTCCCTACATAGTGTCTTTGAGTCACAGGGGTTTTAAATAGCAGAAATGGCAAAATAAGTGAAAATTATATGTAATTTTCCACAAAAAAAAGGAATAAAGCAAGGTTTTGTCGAATAAAGCAAGAAGTATGGCAAAATTATGGCAAAAAGAGAATATTTTGTGCGTGTTTTATTTGAGTTACAAACGTGTTAACTGCCAACTGCTTATATATAAATATATAAATATATATATATATATGGACTGGATATATGGGATTGTTGGATATATTGGATTGGACTTTGAAAAAAGACATATGGCATTAGCTAGAGTAATTATGTAACAACAACAACAGCATCACCAGCCTCCTCCTCTACCAGTTTCAGTTTCACTTTGGTACATGATGACAGTTTCACAGTAAATGTATGCACTGTTTAACCAGCAGCTTTCCACACACAAAGCATGTACATCTCATGTCTCTTGTACACAAATCGTCAGTGTCAGTTTTTGTAACATTATTTCTTTGCTTACACTACAGTTTACCACATACTGTAGTTTTGTTAAATATATAACATGCTTCTTGAATAACATTCTATGTGTCATTAAGCAACACATACACACGTGGACAAAATTGTTGGTACCCTTTGGTCAATGAAAGAAAAACTCACAATGGTCACAGAAATAACTTTAATCTGACAAAAGCAATAATAAATAAGAATTCTATGAATGTTAACCAATGAAAGTTAGACATTACTTTTCAACCATGCTTCAACGGAATTATAAAAAAAAAATGAACTCATGGAACAGGCCTGGACAAAAATGATGGTACCCCTAACTTAATAGTTTGTTGCACAACCTTTTGAGGCAATCACTGCAATCAAACGATTCCTGTAACTGTCAATGAGACTTCTGCACCTCTCTGCAGGTATTTTGGCCCACTCCTCATGAGCAAGCTGCTCCAGTTGTTTCCGGTTTGATGGGTGCCTTTTCCAGACAGCATGTTTCAGCTCCTTCCAAAGATGCTCAATAGGATTGAGGTCAGGGCTCATAGAAGGCCACTTTAGAATAGTCCAATGTTTTCCTCTTAGCCATTCTTGGGTGTTTTTAGCTGTGTCTTTTGGGTCATTGTCTTGTTGCAAGACCCATGACCTGCGACTGAGACCCAGCTTTCTGACACTGGCCAGCACATTTCTCTCTAGAATCCCTTGATAGTCTTGAGATTTCATTGTACCCTGCACAGATTCAAGACACCCTGTGCAAGATGCAGCAAAGCAGCCCCAGAACATAACAGAGCCTCCTCCATCTTTCACAGTAGGGACAGTGTTCTTTTCTTGATGTGCTTCATTTTTCCGTCTGTGAACATAGAGCTGATGTGCCTTGGCAAAAAGTTCCATTTTTGTCTCATCTGTCCATAGGACATTCTCCCAGAAGCTTTGTGGCTTGTCAACATGTAGTTTGGCATATTTCAGTCTGGCTTTTTTATGATTTGTTTTCAACAATAGTGTCCTCTTTGGTCGTCTCCCATGTAGTCCACTTTGGCTCAAACAACGACGGATGGTGCGATCTGACACTGATGTTCCTTGAGCATGAAGTTCACCTTGAATCTCTTTAGAAGTCTTTCTGGGCTCTTTTGTTACCATTCGGATTATCCGTCTCTTTGATTTGTCATTAATTTTCCCCCTGCGGCCACGTCCAGGGAGTTTGGCTACAGTCCCATGGATCTTAAATTTCTGAATAATATGTGCAACTGTAGTCACAGGAACATCTAGCTGCTTGGAAATGGTCTTATAGCCTTTACCTTTAACATGCTTGTCTATAATTTTCTTTCGAATCTCCTGAGACAACTCTTTCCTTCGCTTCCTCTGGTCCATGTTGAGTGTGGTACATACCATGTCACCAAACACAGTGACTACCTGGAGCCCTATATATAGGCCCACTGACTGATTACAAGATTGTAGACACCTGTGATGCTAATTAGTGGACACACCTTGAATTAACATGTCCCTTTGGTCACATTATTTTCAGAATTTTCTAGGGGTACCATCATTTTTGTCCAGGCCTGTTCCATGAGTTTATTTTTTTTTAATAATTCTGTTGAAGCATGGTTAAAAAGCAGTGTCTGACTTTCATTGGTTAACATTCATAGAATTTTTTTAATTATTACTTTTGTCAGATTAAAGTTATTTATGTGACCATTGTGAGTTTTTCTTTCATTGACCAAAGGGTACCAACAATTTTGTCCACGTGTGTACCTGCCTTTCATTACTCCTGATGCATGACTGCAATGGTAATAACAAAGTATAAATGTCCTTTTCTAGACTTTACCATTCTCCAAAAAACATTTGAACACATTGAAAACCACTCTCAGCAGCTGCTGTGTAGCACAGGATGTATGTTCGCTTCACCGAATTTGTGACAGAAAGAAGCAATGCGATTGGCTCGTGTTGACGCGACAGCTTTCGCTTGGAAATCAGGGGGCGATTTGTCATACTTTGCTCATAAAATGGAAGTTTAACGCTTTGAAAAATAAAGTTATATAGGTTATAGCTTAGTAAGATTTTATAATCAGGTTAGAAAAGCTTATATTGTAGAGAATCTTGTATGTCAGGTATGTAAGGTTCTGCCACATATAGGCCACAATATTTTTCAGCCAGTCCTGTGCTTCTGATTATTGTCCTCTTGCATGTCCCAATTTTGATCAAGCATGGTCGGCTTAATGATTGCAAGGTGCCCACATCTTGTAGCTGCAAAATAAGCCCAAATCATCCCTCTACCGCGGTGTTTGACAGTAGGTATGAGATGTTTCTGCTGAAATGCTGTTTGGTTTTTGTCAACCATGGTGCAGGGCATTAAGGCCAAACAACTCCACTTTGGTCTTAATTGTCCATAGCCATTGTTCCAAAAGTCTTGTGGTTTCTTCAGATGTAGTTTTGCGAATCTCAGTCATGCTTTCACTTCCTTCCGTTTCTAATGGTGCATGACCATTAACATTTAACATGCTCAGTGACACCTTTATGGGTCTGAGACGTAGCTCTTGGGTTTTTTTTATTTCTCTGATAATTCCATGGTCTCACCTTGGGGTGAATGTCCTGAGACGCCCACTCCTGGGGAGTTTGGCAACTTCTGTCTTGAATGTTTTCAACGTGTGAATCATCACTGTAGAAAGTTAAACTCCAAGTTGTGTGGAAATGATTTATAACCCTTTTCAGATTGATGTGCACTGCAGCAACAATTGATTCTCTGAGATAATTACTCACGTCTTTGCCTCTTGGCATTGTTAACACACACCTGAATAATCCAGACTAGCAAAATGCTATTATTGAGGTTTGCACACCTGCTGATGATCATTTAGCAGCACCTAGCAACTTACCCTCTTAAATCCTGTGGGAGTTGTAAGGCGCTCTTAGTATTGCCCGCATATTCAAATGGTTTTTGCTATGTTTTTACACAAAAAAAACATATAGAATTAAAAGAAAGGGTACTAACTTTTTAATAAAATGACCCCAAATGAGTAAAAGTCTGAAAATTGGGTTTATCGTTCTTAAATTGTTTTAACATTTTTTTATCGATTTAGGGATGATTGGAAGATGTAGCACATCAGCTCCTAAACAGCACACCACTTAATTTTGGCTTGGACTAAGAATTTTCACATCATGGAATTATGTCAGAGTTCATTGTCAGCCTCTTTTCTCAAACCATGGCTTTTAATGAGGATTTTGACAGGTTATTGAAACCCCCTTCACCTGAGGCCATCACTGTTCTTTCTCTCTCACTTCTTAAAGAGACTAGAAAATCATTTTGTCCTTCATTTCTTTCTCTCCTTCCCTTTCTCTTTACTTTCTCTCTGATATGAAAGCAGCTGTGTCTACAAAAACCCCCCGTCAGGATTAAATGGACCCCTGTAGCTTTTCTGAACAAATTGGAACACACTTTTAGCTCTCTCGGAAACGGGGAATGTGAGTTCAGACAACCTCGAATCAACCGTGTATTTCCACATCACAGGCACTCTCAGGGCCAAAAGAAAAGATAAGGGGAGAAAGAATCTGCGGGAGTGAGAGGGTGAAAGTATGACAGGGCTTTTTTAATTAACGAGCACTCCATGAGAGAGGTTTCACTGCTGCCATCACTCACATGTTGAAACCATAGAAGTTGATCACTAAGAGGAGGAATCAAACTTTGTTACCTTGCTTTATCATCTTTTGGCACTGCCGAAATTGTAACTTTCATAGATCCCTAATGTTGTATGCCAGAGGTAATCAAATCAAAGGAGCAAAGTCTAGGGGCAAAGGTGTGGTGTGATTTGCCAAATATCCCATAAAGAAATGTTTTAATGAAATTAAATATATTACATAAAAATATATTAAATGTAATACTTATTCAGTACCATAGTATATATTACATACAGTAATATAGTGCAGTCAGTGTACAGGGGTGCTCGCTGATAAGGGTGAGGGTGAATTTCAGAGTATGCCACCTTGGGGAGGTGATCCACGATTAGGTTAGTTGGTGAGCCTGGCTGAGGCAGAAGGTGAGGCGAGGCGAGGCGAGGAGGCACTTGAGTCTGAGCGATGGTCTCTTGTTGGCGGTGTGCGATTTTAGAAAAGTGGGCTCTAAGAAAGTGCTGTAAGTGGCACGTTCCGAAAAACTGTCTCACCAGACTTGAGGAAGACAACTGATAATACACTACCAGGGTAGAGCTGTCCATGGTTCTGGATGCACGTTGTGTCCTCTTTCCCTTGGTCAAGAATTAGATTTTCTCACAGCAAATAATTAAAAAGAAAAAAAAGAGAGGCATGTATGGCACTTGAATTACTAGAAAATAAATATAATTGAGTACTTTCGAACAGTTTCTGTAGTGCAGCAACATTTTTTTTTGTCCATAATATCGCATGTCTGCTCATTTTCAGCTCTGTTCTCTGGCTTAGCCTTGTACCTTATTTTAGCAACTCACATTTACTGACAAATGCACCCCAATACCCAAAATACACATCATGTTTGGTCCACTTCCTGCAGTTACATCAATTCTTGACTAAATCAAATTCTCAGAGTAAATGAGCTCTGAGATCATAGTGTATGATTGAGACTGTACTGAGACTTTGATGGCTTCTGCTGTGTTAACCACACTAAAGAGGAAAACACACAATTCACATTGACGAAACCCAGCATTTGTGAAGCACCCACAAATTTACTATTGTGCCACAATGGTAAAGTGGCTGAACTTTACATATAACACATATAAGCTCATAAAAAAAAAAAAAAAAAAAAAAAATATATATATATATATATATATATATATATATATATATATATATATATATATATATACTGTATATATACAGGTTAGATGAAAAATAACTAGACAATATTGAATGGCTATAGAACATTGGCAATCTTATTTTCATGCAGGATGGTGCACCACCCCATTTTGCTTGTACTGTGTGTACGTATTCAGACCAGCCGTAAATACAGGGTGGGCCATTTATATGGATACACCTTAATAAAATGGGAATGGTTGGTGATATTAACGTCCTGTTTGTGGCACATTATTATATGTGAGGGGGCAAACTTTTCAAGATGGGTGGTGACCATGGTGGCCATTTTGAAGTCGGCCATCTTGGATCCAACTTTTGTTTTTTTTCAATAGGAAGAGGGTCATGTGACACATCAAACTTATTGGGAATTTCACAAGAAAAACAATGGTGTGCTTGGTTTTAAAGTAACTTTATTCTTTCATGAGTTATTTACAAGTTTCTGACCACTTATAAAATGTGTTCAATGTGCTGCACATTGTGATGGATTGTCAATGCAACCCTCTTCTCCCACTCTTCACACACTGATAGCAACACCGCAGGGGAAATGCCAGCACAGACTTCCAGTATCCGTAGTTTCAGGTGCTGCACATCTCGAATCTTCACACCATAGACAATTGCCTTCAGATGACCCCAAAGATAAAAGTCTAAGGGGGTCAGATCGGGAGACCTTGGGGGCCATTCAACTGGCCCACGATAAACGATCCACTTTTCAGTTAACTGTTCATCTAGGAATGCTCGGACCTGACACCCATAATGTGGTGGTGCACCATCTTGCTGGAAAAACTCAGGGAAAGTGCCAGCTTCAGTGCATAAAGAGGGAAACACATCATCATGTAGCAATTTCAAATATCCAGTGGCCTTGAGGTTTCCATTGATGAAGAATGGCCCCACTATCTTTGTACCCCATATACCACACCATACCATCACTTTTTTTGTTCCAACAGTCTTGGAGGGATCTATCCAATGTGGGTTAGTGTCAGACCAATAGCAGTGGTTTTGTTTGTTAACTTCACCATTCACATAAAAGTTTACCTCATCACTGAACAAAATAATATCCGCCAAAGGGATGTTCGGCTAATGCCACTCTCCAGTGACATGCGGCGAGTGCTACGCTGTGGGCTCTTGCTGAATGAAGCTAGGACAGCCACTTATGTTTGTTCATTAGTGACAGTTTTCATGCGTCCACATTTTGGCAAATCCAACACTTTCACGAAACTTAGCAAGCAGTCTGCTAACTGTAGCATGGGTGATGGGTGGTCTCGTAGGGTGTCTTGCATTGAAATCTGCTGCAATGACCCGGTTACTGCGTTCACCAGATATCAACACAATTTCGATCCGCTCATCACGTGTTAACCTCTTCGACATGTCAATGGCTGTGAACAAAGAGAAACTTGTAAATAACTCATGCACACCAAGCACACCATTGTTTTTCTTGTGAAATTCCCAATAAGTTTGATGTGTCACATGACCCTCTTCCTATTGAAAAAACAAAAGTTGGATCCAAGATGGCCGACTTCAAAATGGCCACCATGGTCACCACCCATCTTGAAAAGTTTGCCCCCTCACATATACTAATGTGCCACAAACAGGACGTTAATATCACCAACCATTCCCATTTTATTAAGGTGTATCCATATAAATGGCCCACCCTGTAGTTAGACATCATAAATGGCCTCCAAGAAGTTCAGGTCTCATTCCATGTGATTTTTCTTTCCTCTGGGGCTACGCAAAGGAGGAAGTGTACAGGACAAAGCCTTGCACATGGGAGGACTTGGAGGCATAGATTCGGGAGGTTCTCAGCAATATCCCAAACAAATATCCAAATGTTATGTATATTAAATCATATAATATTTATATATTATTATCATAATATTATATAATCATATATATAATATTAAGCAATACATTTACTATTACAATATCTTGACAGTAAAAAATGTCAAGATAAACAAGCAGCATGTTGTAGAGCTCATAGCAAAATGTTTGCATAAAATTTCAGAAATTTGAAATTTATAAAGATTTAAAGAGTCAGTTGAACAGATTTATAAAAAAATAATAATTCCAAGCAGGAATGCGTCGGTTGGAATTCTCATAGCATTTGACAGACGAAGTGGAAAGCTCAAACATTTTTCATTTGTTAGCAACACCTACGTAGGCAACTAACTCAGGTGAGTGACATGCATGTTTATATGTGTGTGTGTTCATATTTGTTTTAATTGTAAACTATATAGTCAGTATTATACACCAATCAGCCATAACATTAAAAACATTAAAAACCTAAAAACCCACCTAGGTTTCGGGTTGTGGTGCACTGGATGTTTTAATACCTTTCTGTTTTGGCCAGCATTTAGTTTTTTGGTGGTTTTTGGGATCAGGCAGGGCGATGGTGATGATCCTTGGTGGCCATGATGTCATCACCAGTTTGCTGTTGTATAATTGATCAATGTTATTCAATTCACCAGGTGGTGGTGTTAATGTTATAGCTAAGCGTCATGTTGAATATTCTAAAGCTAATACTTGCATAAACAGTATAACAATCATAAAAGTAAAAAGTTTAACTTTCCTGATGTTGTGCACAACCATGCTTAGTTGCAGACCCTCCGTAAACAGCTAAGGAACTCAAAGTGGGTAATAACTGACTTCTCGGCTACGATGGCATTTTGTGTTACAAAATGTTATGTGCTATTTATGTGTTAACTTGTGTTAACCCATGCCACATCTGTTCTGTTGAGTAACCTGTACAAAAATGATAATAGTACAATTTATAGTTAATACATAATGTGTGTACGACACATTGTGTACGAGCCAGCAGAAATTATAATCATACTGGAAAATTGTTTACAAACTTTAAGAGAGGATTATTATTATTATTATTATTATTATTATTATTATTATCGTATAATGAGTTGTACTCCGAGAAATCCTGGTGTTGGTACAGTGATGAGAGATGTCTTCTTTTTATGTGTCCCTGAGCTCACACCCCCTGAGATCAGTAGGCTTCATATAATAACTGTCAGCAACAGCATTTCTAAAATAGCCTAAAGTGTTTCTGTTAAATCTGTCAGTGTAGTTCAGTATAGTCACTGAATCAGTGTAGTAGTTACTGAATAATGACTCCAGTAAATCACATTCAGCCGTTTTATTTAATTGCATTTAGTCAAACCTGTCTGAGTTCTCCTCTAAAGTTTAACTATTAGGAAGGAAACTATTTAAAGGCTTGTCATTCCCCTGTTGTTTGGTCTGTTGTAAATAGATTTAAGATTGTTTCAAGGCTGAGTCCTTGGACAATAAAGCTGTCTATGTGTCCAGTTGGACTGTGATGTGCCTCCAGTGGCTTTTTTATTTCTTCATGGTTTTGATTAGCTGTTTTCCCCTCACTGAGCTCTCTTTCATTCAATCTCTTGAGACACTATTTTTTAAACGGAGAAATATATTTTAACACTAAATGCTATTGCCAGTTTGTTGAGTTAGAAAAAAAAAAACGTTTTCGTTAATTGCCTACAAGACATGGTTTATATATATTTCCTTCTAGTATTATATACCAGAGCAGACTGCATGTGGAGGTACCTACTAAAGGGCAACCTTAGTCTCTAAAAAAATTAAGCTTTGAATGTTCAACTCGTTCAATCTCATAGACCCTTTGTTAAAATGCCCACCTTAAACGTTTACAGCCAGGGACAAAAAAACAATTTTGGTCCCAATAGCTAGATTTTCTATTCCATAAAACTGTACAGGGAGTGAATTTTTATGCACCTTGTCAGTTAACGAACACAAATGAATTTTTAATTGCAAATAAATTATATTAAGAAATACAGCAAAATATTGTGACTAAATGACTTTATTTCATTATTAAAATAAATAATTATTATGTTAAATAATTACATGTTAATGGAGCATTCTTCTCTGCCTAACTTTAAGGGGGGCGGCGCCCCTGCGCCCCGTATTGACCGGCCGCCACTGTGTACAAGTTAATAAAATAATGAAAATAAAATAGAAGAATAAAAACAGGAATATAGAAATATAAGGAAATATAATAAAATATAGAAGAGTTGAAGTGGAATGTAAAACCATGTCCAGTTATCGACAAGATAATGTACAGAATGTGTAGAATAGTGTGTTACGGCCATTACGCAATACTGTGCTGACTCCGTGTAGATGAGATAGGTTTATGAAGGTGTTTCTGGGACAGTATTTTAAATTACTACAAAAAATTTCAATCAAGCGCATTAGCATTTAACTTAATGTTAGTCACCATAGCATTTTAGCTAAGCAAAAGCTAAGCTCGCTGGCTTGTGGGTGGTAATATAGTTAGGTCATGGAGTGTATGTCTAGTTCTTTTTATACAGTGTAGGTGCTCACATGTCCTTGCTGTGAGAAATGGAATAAAAATTAAGCAGTCTTTCATAATCCATCTAGTTAGCATTAGCACCAATAAATTGAATTGAGCGAAGCCCAAAATGAACACACGTTTATCCGGATTATTGAAGCAGAAACCATTTCAGCCTTGTCTTGTGTTATTGCTACAAATTAAGGCCTTGTTGAGAAATAATGTTTGCACTTATTGTACTGAATAGCACACAGAGCAGCTCAAGCCTCTCCAGGTTTTAGCATTAATGAACATTAGTCTGAGTAGCAGCTCAAGCCACACATGTTTTTTTTTCTTTTTTTTTTTCAAACAGTACAATAAATCTCACTTTAGCTTGTACATGGCTCTGTGGCAGAGAAACGAATGCTGTTTAATCTGCCATGATGCCACTTGTGCAACACTCAATGCAATACACTCAATCACACAAGACGAAAGACTATTCTGTGTTACTGTAGTGAAGTTCTGGAGCAAAGTGGTGTTTGTTATTTTGGGAGAGTTTCCCAGACAGAGATTAAGCCTTGTCTTGCTCTATATTACACAGCCAGCAGGGATTCTGCATAGTGAATGCGTTTGTCAAGGGCTTTAATCTGAGTCTAGAAAACCGCCAAATGAAAATCAGAATGTGGAAAAGCAAAAGGTGAAAAGTCAGGAAAGAGGACCAAAGTGAATCAGTATTCCGTAAAGAAATTCTCAAGTCTTTACATATTTCATGATTAAAATGTGACTCATTCTTCACCAAATATTGTTTGTGTAATAAGAAATTCACGGAAAGCTTGTGCTGTAATTCATGGCATTGCATATTTTTCACATTTATGTGACGGATGATTTTGAAATGGGTCGTTAGACCCGGACTGGGCAATGTCACGATAAGAATAATTATTATTCTGGAAGTCATGCATTTTTTATATTGATAATTAACATCTGAGATAAAATATTTCCGTAATATTTTATAATATAATTTACAACCTTGTTGCCTTTCAATTCAACTTACTAGTAATGTTCATATTTGATCCACAAACAGAAAGGGGGACGTCATGCACTCGTAGGCACGTACTGTAGCACAGTCCAGCATTATGATACAAGCTCATTAAATAGGTGGTTAACCTACAGTTATGTACGTACACAAAAGTGTTTTTTTTTTAAATAATTTACTTTAGACCTCAACTCAAACTCATTTGTTTCTATTTTCCTAATAATCACTCAATGTATTTGAACTTTTTTTCTATTAGACGATAGGGTGATTTAGTAGTTTGCACTGCTGCATCACACCTCCATGGTTGGGGATTCAGAGTTTGCGTGTTCTTGCACCGTAGACTGATAGGCATTTTCAGATTGCCCGTCGTGCATGATTGGGTGTGTGCTTGTACCTTGTAAGGGCTTGGGTGTACTCCACCTTGTGCCCTTGGAAATGGCTCCAGGCCTCCCTTTGACTCTACACAGGATAGGCAGTATATAGTAGATAATAGACAAAGTCTATCTGTCCATCATTTTTGTGTCCATCGTTTCATTCCTTTGGCTAACTTTCTGTGGTTTTGTTTCATTTTTGCTTTTATTATTCAGTTTGTCTGATCATCTGACTTTTGCCCTTCTGCCAGTGGATTTGGATTGTTAATAAAGATTTTTACTCACACATCCCTTTCTCCAAATAACAGTGAAATAAAATACAAAAGAGACTAAATCAATCAATAAAAGAATAAAAAAAAGTTGAATATATGAATCCTTTAAGACCTTCAATAGAAATGTTATGCCAAAGTGTATCTTTGTATTTTTAGTTTTAAAGCTGTAATGTCAGTTTTTGGTGCATTTTATATACCAGGCATAAATGCTATCCTTACACCCATATATATCACACTACATATAATTAAACATATTATAAAACATATATATACATATTCAAAGTACAGTAACTTAATAAATTGCTTAAAAGTGCTATAAACCACAAAAAAAATCCTACATTTCCTACATATTTTTTTCCAAATACAGAAATGCCATGAGTGTCAGCCTCAAACTTGGCAATGTAAAAGTCTTGCAGAAAATACTTTAAACCCCAACATAAACCAACATCTTGCACTACAGCAAAGAAAGTAAGACAACTGTAAGTTAGTAAGTTGTTGATGTTTTTTCTGTGAAAATGATGTCGAGTGCTCCCACTAGAGGCTGAATCTGGAGCAGATGAGCAGCCAGAGAATTCGTCATCCTCCTCAACATTGTGCCAGAAATTGAAACGGCTGCCAAAACCTGACTGTGCTCCATGGGGGTGCGTGTCGCAGCCATTCACTTTTTTGGCACAACACCACCAAAGCATCAAGGACCGTTTACTTTCTTTTGTAAGTGGCCATGTGTCTATACTCCGCCATTTAGGTGAGCACGGTTTCATTTATGTGTGCTCACGCGAAAGTGTAAGTGCTTGAGTTAGAGCGAAAGAAATGAGAGCGTGAGCATACCTCGAACCTACCGAACACGCGTGAAGGGATGCACAATGCGTTTAAGTGATTTTGTTGAAAACACATATTAACATGCGCGTGTACGCATCACAGGGGCAGGTTGGAGGTTTGATATCAATGTCGAAAGCCTTTGATCCTGTATCAAAAAAGGATTATTTAACTGTGTTATTTGGTTATGGCACTTAAATTGAAACATGCAAATGGGATCGCTGGTGCTCCTGTCGGTTTAAGGGTTAAAAGACAAAACCACATAAAACTAGACAATGCAAAAGATAAGATTAAAAACGAACTATTAAAAATTACTCAAACACGTAGAAGAATCATATTAAGCTCAACAATTCAAAAATTATTTAAAAAAGAGTGGTGGTGGTAGGCTGCCCTATATATGCATTTTATACAGTATGCTTTAGCTATATTTTATTCATGACAGTTTAAAAAACAAAACAACAAAAACCTGTCTTAGTCTGCAGAACCAGAAAGGCTTTGATGGGTTTAGCTCAGATTCCACAAGTTTCTAGGACTGTACTGGACTGTAATAGTTTTGAGAAAATTGCGGTATGTGGTCTACCTTAGGCCAAACAGTAGAGTCAATACATCTGAGCATAGCCTACCTTTTATTAAATAGGTTATTTGTGGCAGCCATGCTTGCAGGTCGTGCTCTGTTCTGGAAAGTATATAGAGTAGTAGTATGACGCTGATTTCAGCGTTAACAGGAGACCATGTGATAAAACCATTTTTAATAGACAGTGGAAGGTCATGAGCACTTTTGGGTTACATGGTTGTGTAAAAGTGCGCGCATGAGTGCAGGACTGACAGCAGATCAGTGAGTCATGGATGGTGACCTATTTATAGAAAGAAATCCAATTAACATTTCCTAAGTCGCGCTAAGAGCCAGTGGTATTAGTCATGTTTTGGCTGGGTCGCAACTTGATGAGGATCCAATCCAATGTAATGTAAGGAGTATTATTTTTCTTTCACCTTTCAGAAACTATGCTTGAGATAGATCACCTTTACTGAATGGTAATGCTGTGCGGCCTCCATTAATCCATAAATCCGATTAATATCCAGGCAAGGTCTCATCATAATGAACTTTTTTACTGTTTATTAATCACCGATATTTTCTCATACATGATCAATAGGTCTTTTAGACGTGTACATTATCCAGACCGAATAACGAGACAGTACATCATTGTGCAACATCAGGTTGGTGTCTCTGCTGTTGTTTGGCTGGCAGAAGCTCAGGACTGAATTTCAAAGCCATGGCTATTTTTAATCTTCCAAACCCTGTTCAGATCATATCACCTCTGAACATGGTGTACACCCACACACCCACCCACACACACACACACACATGCACATGCACACGCACACACACATACACACACACACACACACACACACACACACACACCCCTGCAAGCACATGTGAATTGATTGATTTTGTAGAACCCATTTAGTGTTATCCAGGATCTTTATCCCCCCCACGATTTGGATTTGGTATGCTCTACTGCACAGATTGGCTTAGGAGCTGTTGTGCCTGTCATTATAAGACAAATACGAAGCACTTAAAAGGCGCTGGCTGTGATTATAGTCTCTTACTCACTCTGAGTAGATAGCTGTGTGCTGCATGTTTCCACTAGCTCCAGCAGCACCACCCCCCCCCCCCCCCCCCCCCCCCATTCCCTCCGTATCCTCTCTTCCTCGACATCAGTGACGGGCTGCTTGACTTTTGTCCTTGATAAAGCGCCAGTTGAGCTGGAGGCGTGTGTGTGGGCACAAGATCAAACCCTGTCGCCTCCACCGAACACTGGGAAGACATAAGATATTCAATATTTGCAGTACATTAGACGCACTTACGTTCCATGATCCTCACGTGAGCGTGTCCCGAGAAACACGGTATCAGCTGCCGGAGAAGGCTCCTACTGATGTTACATGTAATCTAACCTGAAAATCCTTCCTGCTTACACATTATCCAACAAACTGCGGTTTGCTGCTCGCTGATACCATTGATCAAATGAAAAAGGCCTTGAGCTCGTATTTCTACGACAGCGACAGTGGCAGGCGACGGAATAGGATCGCTGATGTACCTGCAATGATAGTGAGTTCTGCTTTATCGAGTTATTTTTATTATACATAATACTGAGTAATGACTGTAAATGATTCAGCAAATACATTGACACTAATGGTAAAAAGGCATGTAAGGCTACGTACATAAGGCTTGTGTCGGGTCTGGGAGTTTAACATGAGCTTTTTGGACTACAGTAAATAAGGCAGAAAGCACAGCGGGGATGATTTATCAAGCCGGATGTATTTGTGAATTATTTACAGGATCGTTTACATGAGAATGTTGAATTTATGAAAAACCTGCTAGTACAGATAATTGTTTGTAACCAAAGACAACTCCTGAGTTTGCTTCAAATTCCATATCCGTTTGTTCATTATGTTTCCGAAATAAATTAAGTTTGTAATGTACTTAAGTCTGTTTAATTAGTTTAATCTTAGCAATTGTTTTTTTATGATTGGCTTCTCTTTCGTTCTTCTTCTTCAGTGTAGTTGTTTTACTTGAGTGGAAATTCTGTTTTTAATTAAAATACAGTATGTTGGTGCATGAATAAATTATTGTGATTCCAAATGTACAGTATATACTGTACAGCAATATGTACATACAGATTCATTCATTAATTAGTTAGTTAATTATGCTTACTTATTTGTTTAATATTAAAAGAAGTCAGAAATAAAATCCATAATTGAAGAAATATATTGCTATAAAAGTAGGACAATGTTGCCGATGGTAGCTGATGCTCTGCAGTGGCCGAGCTGTATTTTTGAAAGATGTCATAAGAAAGTGTCCTTTCACTGTTTAAGTGTCATTTTTGTTTTTCTGTAAGGTTTGCATTTTTTGAAGTTCCATGATCTGTTTATCTCCATGTGCCCTCTCGGGCGAATCCGTGGCCACCTACATGGGCCTTTGTCACAGACTTGGCAACAGTTGCTACGCAACGCCCGTGTGCAGGTAATCAGTCTAGACTCAATGCCACCTGGTCACGCCTCTTTATAAGAAATCTGAACACCTCACTGTGTGTTTGTGTGTGTGTGTGTGTGTGTGTGTGTGTGTGTGTGTGTGTGTGTGTGTGTGGACATACTGTAGAGCAGTGCCATGTAAGAGAGAGGCATCACACCACTCTGATATCTGATGAAATGGAATGATGGAGGGAAGGAACGAAAGAAATTGACAGGAAAAGAAAGGCTAAGGAACGTAAAGAATTAAAAGAAAAACAAAGAAAGACAATTTCATCTTGAAACTAGAGAGGGGTTTAAAAAGAGAAAAATCCCATTTTGAGCACGATTCCAATTTAAGAATGATTCCATTATCATTTGATATGTTCAGATCAGTCTGGCTTGTCATCTCCCACTACACTTCCCTAAACTGCACCTCCCCAAACGTCACACACTCAGACGACCATAACAATTGGTATATAATTCTGGAATTGTTGGTATTTATAAATTAACCAGCACTACCTGAATATTTACACAGAATTTTACATGACTATTTCTGAACAAGGCCTGTTGTTACTGACAGTTTCTTTTGCACTTTGTACAAACGATTCACTTTAAAATGTCTACAAACTTATAAGCTATCTAGCACGGCAGCCATGCTAAATAGCTAGCAGCTTAATGAAATGATCTGACAATACTGCATCTGTCTTTCACGCGCTATGCAAAATAATAAGCGCTAAATCAAATCAACAGAAGTATTAATATTGTTAAAGACAAATGAATGTTTCTGAAGAATACAGCATAATTCTGCAGAATTGTTAGGCTGATCAAAGTTGTTGGCCGTTCTTTTATGCACAGGTCACACTGTAATAGAATCACAGTGCTGTTTGCTCACTCCCTCTAAAAAGGGCTGACGCATTTTGGTAAATGTCCTGTCAGAGTTGCAGGGAGTGTATTTGTTCTTTTCTTATTTCAGGAAGAAAAGGACATCCTTTATTCAGTGTCTATAGGGAGTGGGTTAGGATTTTTTTTTTTTTTTTTTTTACCTTAAAGCAGCATCAGGAAAACAACTAAGTCAGGGAAATTTGAGGGGAGTGTGTGGTCTTTATTGTACTGGAGATAAAAATTGCATCAGATCACAATGCTTTCCTGGAAAAATATTAACACTGTTAATCTTCACTTAATCTTTAACAAAAAGCTCAAGCAGAGCTTGTTATACTATTTTAAGCAATTACATTTAATTACAAAAAAAGAAGGTTATTGTACCGAGATTTTCTTATAGTCTTTTTTTTTTTTCTTTCTCTCCACTACCAGTCCTGATGTGTCTGGCTGCCTGAGTGCAGGGCGAGAAAGGCATCGTGCAGAGGTGGTAGCATTGCATGAAGGATATTTGCAGAAGCATAATGAAATAATGTCTGCGGCTGCTGTACACGCTTAGCCTGCTTTAAATGTGATTTTAAAACGATTAAACATTAAAATGACATACGCTACTTGTCAAGTATAATTCTTGTTTTATTGGCAAGTTGCCAGAATTATAGATTTAGTGAAAAGAGAATTCTCCGAATAATTCGTTTTGGGGGGCTTGTTCACCTTTTAGTCTGTTTGACAAAACCAATTTGTGGGGAGGGGGAGTTAAGACAGGCAGATTTTTCTCACTAACATATGTTGCTCTGTGTCACAGTGTTAAAATCTCGGCATGGTGGCTGTCGCCTTGCAAATCCAGGGTCCGGGTCCGATTCTCGCCTCTGGGTCTGTGTTGCATGTTCTCCCCGTGCTTGGATAGTTTCCTCTGAACTACTCCGGCTTCCTCCCACAGTCCAACGACATGCAGATTAGTCTAATTGGCGTTCCCAAATCGTCCATAGTGTGTGAATGTGTGTGAATGTTGACCAGAGATACAGTACTACCACGGTTGTAATAATGGAAATAGGTACAGTGGTCACCATTGGCCTCCACAGTCTCTCGTTGCATTACTGAGGTTATAATGGATGGATAGCTATCCTAGCTGGATGGATAGATGGATCTCGCTATGTTTTAACCTGACCATGCACAGTATTGCGGAATTTATGTTCTTATACCTATTTTTTTTTGTATGCCATGTGCTATATTTGAGTATAATTCAAGTTGTGCTAGTGCTATTGCTTTTTTTTCATGTTTCTCTACTTGGTTATTTCTCTACTTGCCCATTTCCTCCCACTACTTACAGTAAGTACTGTGCAAAGTCTTGAGCCGCCCCTCATTTCTTTCATATTAAATTAAATTCAAGGAAATTATGCAGATCAAATAAAAGAAATTGGAACAGGTGTCTTCCTGGAACAGGCTTCAAATTGCCAAATGATACCATTAAAAAATTGGTTATATGTAACAACCTCAGCAGCAACCTCATTTCCCCTCTCGTCTGATCCGATCACTCAGCATTCAGCATCGCCAGTATACCGTCCTGATCATCTGTCAGCATCTTCACCTGTTTCTCACTGGTTCTTGCTGATTTTTTAAATGCTTTAATGATTCATATATCACCATTTGCCTTAACAAGCAAAAAAAACAAACAAAAAAAACATTCCTTTGAAAGTGGTCAGGTACGGGCACTGGACTGAAAATGGGAGCCAAAAAAAAAAGTCGGGAATCCTTGAAAACTATTTCTCAAGAGTACATTTAAAATACAAGAAAGTCTGGCTCTCTGAAAGCAAAATATGAAGAAATTAGGGTTCACTCAAGACCTTTGCATGGTATTGAAGCTCTCCTTTGACACACAACATTTACCAAACACGAAGCATGAAGTTTAAGTAAATTTAGCACCTCATCTTTTTGAACAGCTGTTTGTGCTATTTCAGACGGCGGCTAAACATACTAAGAGGAAAGCACTCTTTTGCATAAATGAGCTAGTGAGAATAGCACACTACGCTGTTTAGCAGCCGATAAGACATCACTCCAGAGAATCATAAACACTGCCCAGGACATAATGGGTCCTTGACTTCATTGAAGAGCATCTTCAGATCACACTAACTCCAGAGAGCCAGAAGCTTTCTGGAAAAAAAACAAACTCCATGCAAATAAGGTCTTCACCAGGCTGCACTCAATATGGCCAGTAAACTCTGCACTTAAAGGCTCAGAAACAGTTTTTTGCCCAGAGCAATTATTGAATTAGACTTGGTAGGGCACTGCATACTATTATCCTAACAGCACTTTACCCCCACACGGAATCTCTCTCCATGATCCTCTCCATATTCTGCTGACATGCAATGCCCACGTGACTGTATCCGCATATTAGAGTTTTTTATTCATTATTGAATAACGTTGTATAAAGTCTTAAACCGTCGTTTTTAATAAATTCATTGAATTTCTCAGGGACTTTGGCAAGGTTCAATGTATTGAGTTTATGCACTCAGAATAAAGGTTGAAAAAATGTATTCATTATGCCACTTTATAAAACAGGGGAGACTAAAATCATCCCTTCTGTCTAGAGAGCATGGCAGATTTTTTCTTTTGCTTGGACTTCCTGTCACGGATTGCTGCGTCGTCGTCGGGATACAAATTTGCGATCTCCTGACAACACTTTTCTGGTAAATGCTTTTCTGTTGTGGCTCTTGGAAAGTGTGAAAGGGCTTATTTAATTGGGACGAGACCTTTACTTAGTGTTATGTCTAATTGAGCAGAAAATCCAATCAGCTTGTTTGTCTTGAAATCACCAGGAAAATATTCATTTCACGACTGTTCACCTCATGGATACATTGATGAGTGGTGTATAGGTGTTCACTGGTTGTTATAGTTCTCAAGTCACTATACAATGTGAGGGAAAAACATTTTATAAACACGAGCGACACTCACTCCAGACCTTCCCTCTGAGTGACACTAAACAACGTGTGCACTCCTCCACTTCCACTTGGAAGCTCAGTCCCAGACTTCCAATTTCAAGACCATTATCTACAGTTAATCGTTCAGATGTTGCATTTTGCATCAGCTTTTGCTTTCCTCTCTCCTCATTATTGCCAGCAGGGTACCATTATTATTCTAGTTCCTTCCCCAAGCTCTGCTGATGGGTTGTTTTAAGCGGTAAAAGAAGAGAGAAAGCCTTGTTTTTTTTTTTTTTTCTGATTCGAAATGCTTGCTTTTGGGCCTCTTGATTTCGAATGTTCAGAGACATAGTGTCACATCCTACTGTTCTGGATATACATGCACACCCCAGTGGGGTCTGGCTTTTCATAATTTCAAGCTTATTAGCACAGGATGAAGCTCTGTGGTGGAATTAGAGTAGCATTAGCATTGGCTGACACGGATCTCCAGTGTGAAATCAGCGAGAAGCAGCAGCTCGTGCTCACTTTCTCAGGCCGATTGCTTGTGCTGTTTGTTTACGTGTTTATCATTTGGGATCTGGCTGTCTCACGACGGGGGACTGCAGGGACGAGAAATCTCAAAGACAGCATAAACACAGAGCCGGTAATATTGAGAAATGTGAGTCAGTTTGTTTCAGGACCTGATCCGATGACAAAAAAACAACAACAACATGCTATTCGCTAATGATTCGTATGTCATGAACGATACTTTGGGATACATTTTGGAACGGCTTTAGTTTGACTTCTTGACAAGTTGTGAAAGAATTTGAAATGTATAGTTCAGGTTTAAAAATTAAGTAAAAAATTTCTTTATGTTTTTTTTTTTTTTTGGAATGAAATACTGGCTTCTATTTTTATGCATCACACGTGGCATCCAAGACATAGTGTACAGGTCATGATTAGGGTCATCACTCACTCATTATCTATACCACTTTATCCTGTATTCAGGGTCACCGGAGTACCTGGAGGAAACCCACCAAGCATGGGGAGAACATGCAAACTCCATGCACACAGAGATGGGAATCGAACCCAGATCCTGGAGGTGCAAGGCGACAGTGCTAACCACTACACTGTGGGGTCATGGCGAGCTATATTCCTTTAATAAAATAAGTTTGCAAAAAATTCTGCATCAGTTCCAACTACATACGCAAGTATATAAGAATAAAAAGGAAAAGTAATTGCAGGAGTGGATCCAGGCATACAGTAGTTGGTAATGTGGTTCACCGGAGCACTGTGGCGAGGGAGCTGACCTTTAAAGTAGCATTTCTCATTAAACATGCTTCGGCACAGATGTTTAGGGAATCATACAAGGTAGTCTGATCTTTGTTTTCCCCGCAGCTTTCTATGGGTGTTTAAACATCACAACAGTCACGTCGCCTGCACTCATCTCACAGATCCCTGAAGATGAATTATGGAAATTATAAAGCTGGTGGTCTAGAGTTATTTATTTTCATCTGTGTGACAGTTTTTTTTTTTTTGAGATAGTATAAAACTTCTGTACAGAGCTTTTAGTATATGCTTTGCCTGGGAGTTTGTTGTGAGTCTGCATGTATTAATCTCTAATCAGGAGTGTGCGCTTCTCATTTGAATGTCTCTTCATATTCTACTTTCAGATTGTATTCATCATTTTAAAGTTTGGAGGCCGGGTCGGGTCAACTGCCTTGGGCTCTTTGCCTGCTGGGCCCTGTGCGTGGGTGTTCCGGCCAGCATTGCCTATGTTGGCGATTTGTGCTGCATTGGCTTTTCTGTGGGATTGGTCTAGACTGGCTGGCCTTTGGTCTCTGCGGGCATGGGTGAGACTTCTGTGCCCATTATCCTATGGCCACCTTACTGCTGTGCAGTTGGTGATCAGTAGGGCTGGGCGATTTTTTCGATTAATTCGAATTTACGTTTTAAGACGATTGAATTTTTTTCTTAAATCAAGGTATCGCGATTTTTATAAAAATATTAGATACATTGTAATTGCACCAATGGCAGAATAATTAAGAGGCAAGATTGTCTGACCACATGACGGCGCGCCTAATTAACCGCTCACCTGTGAGAGTTTTAAAACGATTTTACAGTTTCACTTTGGTACGGCACCGCGAGCTTCTGTAGTTCTGCCACGCCCCCTCTGTGACTCACATGTGGGAAATACGAGCTACAACATGGCAGCGCGCTGATGAAACCAAAGAGCTTGTTTCCAACAGAGGCGCGGTTTCTTCAGTCGTATGGAAATTATTCGGGTTCGCAACTTTACACATTGAACAAGCCAAAGCCCGGTGTAAAATTTGTCTGAAGTTTGTGGCAACTAAAAGAAGCTAATTTACTCGAGCACAACTAATTTCCTCGTGCACCTCAAACAGAGCCACACTGTTGAATCGGCGTCGTGTTTGCCGCTGCGAGCTAAACAAGACAAGCGGCAGCGCGAAAACACCGGCTAAAAGCCAGGTGAAAACAGTGAGTACATTTCCCCACTGTATCCCATATGATAAGAGCCTCGATGGAAAGATATTACTGATGTTGTGTCGTGTTATATCGCTAAAGACATTATGCCCATATACACAGTTTTTAAAAAAATGCTTTCAGGCACCAGTTTGATTTTATTCAGCATGTAAGTTGCATGTGGTTTGCAGAATTGTTTAAGTGATTTTATATATATATATTTTTAATCCAAATAAGCAGGTAATGTTTGGTTATATTGTTTTGCTTACGTAAATAATAATAAAAAAAAACTATACTGTCTGTTTTATTATTATTATTATTTATAGTGATCAGTATTCATCAGACCATCTGGCAATTCAGTTCATTTAAATTGTATTTGTCGAAAGCGTTTAACATAGCTCATTGTCACAAAGTAGCATAAACATAGCAATTAGTCTAATCTGCGTACCTTTGGACTGTGGGAGTGAACCTAAGTACCCGGAGGAAACTCACCAAGCGTGGGGAGAACATGCGAACTCCATGCACACAGACCCGAGGCAGAAATCGAACCCTTGTTCCTGGAGGTGCGAAAATGCACAAAAAATAATCTGAATGATGTTATAAACCCATCTACATGCTTAATAAGAAAATCCATTACGATGACCCACTGGTTAAACACTTTTGTCTAAGATGTCCTATTTTTCACTCACATTGTGCAGGTTTTCTAAATAATCACTTACTAGTCAAAAAGCTCTGTTGGTTTGAACACAGGACATTTTTGTTAGTAGGACAGATTCAACCAAACTTTAGAGGTACAGTACAATATTTCATATTTTGTCAGTAGGTTTTGGAAATTCTTTGAAAAATCTGTCAAATCACCAACAGAGGGCATACCAAGCACTGCATGTGATTGTGTGATGCCGTTCACACCCCCCCCACCCCCCCACCCCCAGGAATAATACCGTAAAAATCGATATTGGGGTGTGACTGCATCAGGCATCTCCTTAAATCATCATACAGAACACATGATTTTAGCACTTAAACAGAGTACCATATCATATAACATACTTGTTATATTGTATCATATATTGCAGCATGTAATTCACATAATATCAGTCTACCATGACTCTATGACTCTTTAACCAAGGAAGAACAGGCGAGTACAACCTGCTAAAGGTCTCTGAGGTGTTGATTAGCTTGATATTTTTTCCTGCTTCCTGTGACTTTATAGCCGCCCTTTCCTTCAAACAGAAAGAGACACTCAGACGCAGGCAAGAATAAATATACCTGAAGTACAGCTTTAAGGAGAGGCTTTTATCGTGTAGTGCTCTGAAAAAGCAGCGGCGTTTCTACAGGATACTGATATTCTCTTTTAAAGGGAAAAAAGACAAAAGCATTCCTCAAATCCTGACACCCAAGTTTATTGAGTGAAAGAACAAATATTTCCTCGCTGTCATTTGCATCTACATGCAATAGGTTGGATGTTGTGCTCTGCTATTTCATGTTCTTTTTATGCTTTTTGTGTGTGTGTGTGTGTGTGTGTGTGTGTGTGTGTTTGGGGGAGGGGGGGGATTACCGTAGCCTTTCTGGCTGAGCATTTTTCTTTAAACTCTTTTAACAATGAGCCATTTCTGTCTGTAGACCTGCCCCTCACTGACACCCCCCCCCCCCCAACCCCACTACCTCCTCCCCCATTCTGTATACACTATAGAATAGATTCAAGACTGTTGTGTGTGAAATTCCCAAAGAAAAACTCAAAGCAGCCCATCAGGCAGTTCTGTTCATTCTGTATGTTTAACTGATCCCCCTAACCAGCATCTGCATGACTTTATGCGTCGCACTGCTATCCACTTGACGAGTTAATTAGACAGTTGCATACAGTAAGTGAGCAGGGGTACAGGTGTTCCTATTTAAGTGCTTTGTCGCACTCGCATTTTCTGTATTATCAGGAAAAGAAAAAAAACAAAAAACAACAAAAAACCCCACCATGACTGTTGTGTCGATGATGCTTGAATGAATCCAGTGTGAATCTTGCTTTTCAGAGCAGTTTATTTTCTGCATCTTCTGCACCCTGTTCACTTTGAGTCGAGAGGTTTGCTATTCAGTCAACAAACAGCAAAGTGATCTGCATGGATGCTTGAAGGTTCATTTCCCTTTACAGTATAAAGACCTGCTTATCAAGTGGCACACTTACTGCGAGGGCTGTTGTGGCATGGGTTGTCTCACCAGCAGGAAATGTCTCACAGAATGTGTCACTGTTTCATTTATTTCTGCTGTGGTTCTTTTCATGGGGTTTTCTTCGTTCAGTCTCTTGGCAAGTCTAAACGCACCCGTGCCCCTGATGAAGACCTTTGTCGGCAGAACGGTTCGAGTCATTGTCTTGCCGCATGATGGAGTTCATTCAAATTTGTAAATGACAAATTGTTTCTATAGACATTTGAATTCATTTGGCTGCTAACAGCATGAGTTACACCCTCAATAACGCCATGCAAGGCCGAGCCATGACTTTACATCTGCTGTGCCTGACTGATGAGATCATGAGCAGATCCTTTCTTTCTCCACATCCTGGACCGTCCATCCCTTTGGTTGCTTTTGGTTTCCAAACGTTTGTGGTTCATGTCTGTATCTAGCCGTATTCTGTTTGATTTCAGATTTCAGACTTTTTTCTTTTAAATATTTCAACACAGGGGTAGTTTGTAACTCCGCAGTGAACCTTCAGACTAAATCTAAAAACCTCTGCGATAAACACTGAAGTTAGAGGCTTTAAAAGCAATCATGCTCTCAAATAAACAGCAGGAGAACTTACTCCTAGCTAACGATTTAAATAGGCAACATTAAACTAATCATATATTTATTTATGAAGTTTCTGGCAGATCTGCTCTTACACAGTTTATAGCATTAACAGAGGTGTTTCAAAGATGTTACTAATTGAATTATTATTACCGTGACCAATTTTCTCACATTGCAATATTGTTGTTTTTCCAACATTCCAGCCCAACCCTTGTATAACCTGTTAAATACCTTACTAAATATTCTGATAGCATTCCCTACTAGTTAAAAGCATGGGATCATATGTGCTGAGTGGGTGTCTACTTTCAAGTCATCACTGGAAACAAAACCACAGTCAACAGATGGGCTTCCTCATTCCATCACTGTATTTGTATTGTGCAGACATCTGATAGTGCGCCATGTAAAATCTGGTCATGCGTCAGGCGATCGAGCTGGCCGATTTTGCATTGCTTGTGTATTTAAATACACACACGAAGCCTTTTTTTTTATGTCAGTCATCAAAAAAAGTGAAAGGTCACAATGCATAAAAGTCTCCCTGGATTGATGAGCCTAGAAACAAGACAAAGCACGCATTAATGACCCGCTAGGCAGTAGTACAGGCTTCACTGGCTACACTCCACTAAGTATTGCCCCTAAACAGCGTCTCGGTGCTTGTACAGTGTTAGGTCACGGTAGGTGCCAGGCGTGCCCGTAGGCGGAGAGGCGGCATCAAGGGAGCACAGCAGTGTGGCAAAGTTCAATAGTGCGCAGCGGCATTATATTGAAGCAGACTGCTCAACTGTGTTAAGTGCACTTGCAAGTCAGGAAACACAGGGCTCCAAGACTGTGAAAGCACTAAAAGAGACCCTATTATGAAGGAACGGAGAGGTAGACAGAAACTCAGCTATTCACAAGCTCTTATGCAAATAGCTTCAAGGTGCACATAAGGTCCAACATGTCTGTGTAGTGAAAAGAAATGGAAAGATGTGTGTATGACCACCCACTTGTTATATGGTCACATTGTGTATTTGTCGAAGGTCTCGGAGTGTGTGTGCGCACAAGCATGCGTTTTTAAGAAAAAAAAAACTTATTTTTAGGTTGTTTAACTTGTTTATCAATCTCTTGAGATGTTGAAATAATTGTACTAACAGGATATTGTTACTTTTATCATCCGCATTATTTTCAGTGTCTCATCAATACCAGGGTTTCAGTTATTGTTTTCTTATAAGTACACAGTACTGTATAAAAAGTCGTGCTCATAAAGCACACATTAAACCCTGACAGGTAGACACATAAAAAAGGAGACATAAATAGAGAGGGAAAGCTGGAGCGAGCAGAAATCTATGTTGATAATGGAACAGAAGGACACGAAGCCTTGGCTGTGCATTTGTTGAGCCGTTTGTTTTCTCAGCCCTCCTACACCATTTCAATCACAAACAGACGGTAATTGGGCTGTGGCTGCCAGCACAATCAGTTAGATTCCGAAAGTAATGATTTTCCTTTATTGTTCAATTTAATATGCGGAGAGACCATATGGTAAAATTCAGCATCCAACTGTCCTTTGATTAAGACACCTCTCTCTCGTTTCTTTGAAGCTGCGGTGTATGCTTGAAATAAATAACACTTTATGAAATGCAAATCTGTCCGGTTATTTGATTAGTTTTACTTTATTGACAGAGATTTGTTGATGGAGTGACAACCATGAAAAACAGCCCAGGTGTTATTAATCTTTATTTATTTATTTATTTATCTATCTATCTATCTATCTATCTATCTTTTTTTTTTTTAATCTTGGTGATGGTGTGAAAAGTTGTGTTAATTACATGATGGTGTATTCGTTTTAACAATGTACAGAAAGCCTGTGCACTAGACTTAATAGGAATTGTCAATGTCTTGCTGAACACATTGTGCATGATTGGTCTTTGCCACCATATTATTATTATTATTATTATTATTATTATTATTATTATTATTATTAAGGTGTCAAGCATGGGATGTTATATAATTGGGTGTGGTTGTTTTCTCCATTGTCTCTTATTATTATTATTATTATTATTATTATTATTATTATTATAGAGTCAAGCACTAGAGCTTTCGGCATTCGATATGTTTCTCTTCTTCTTCTTCCGCCGCATCCATGAAAATGTTAATGGCAGCTCATAAAACACATTAATATCAGGTTGTTTTTTGAACTTGGATGATCAAAGAATCAGAAGAAACACTCAAACCATATATTTACAGTAATATATGGTTGAAGTGTTTCATCTGATTCTTTGATCATCCAAGTTCAAAAAAATAACATGATACTAATTTCTACCATATTGGATTTTTTTTTCTGATGGGATAATTTGTCCATTTTAGTGATATTGCGAAACAGAAAGTAAGAGTATATCACATCAACGGTTTAATATTTTTCAGAACAAACTCAGTATGTGAATAAATTACAGTCATTTTGTTTGAGCAAGGCTTGTCATGTCACCAGATATTTGGATTTGTCATATACTCCCAGAGTATATAATACAGTATATTTAACCAAGGCATGTATTTAGATGTCATGAATGGACTGGTGTAGGCTGTATGAATGCATTTACCGCTCTTAAAGTGACACTCATTAGGAACCTCCACCCCGGTGGTGCTGTAGGAGAAATAATGATGTGTATTATTCACAGTTCAGGAAAGTAGCCTCCACTCTGCTAAACTGCCATGCACGGGTTGGCATACAGCGGCTAAACAAGAGCTGAGAGACAATCAACATTCCTAGTGTGCACTTGACATGAATTTCTTGAACACGAGTGTTTGTGCTGACTGCAGTGGATTTTTGCAGTCATTAAGACACATGATGCCATCATAACAAATGGAATGCAAATTAAGTGTGTGGTGTTGTTTTTTTTTTTTTTTTTTTTATCAGTTGGATTGAGGCCAATAAACTGCTACAGTTTACCTAAACACAAGGACACCATGGAAGTGAAGAAGGGAACAAAGTAAAAGAGTTTAATCACATTGTCCCCCCGCTACTGACATTTTTAAGTCCATAGTTTTCTGTCTGCTCTAATTTCCAGGCGTGGTGTACTCCATATCTCTGGGGAAAGTAATTATAGAGATTGTTACTATATAAAGGGCTTCGTTATCTGATGAATTCTTCTCGTTAATTATAAAAGTCATGTTGTAAGTAAGCGTACTGTATACAGTACATACTATAGCGATATTGAACATCTCTGTCGTATAGAGGTATGGACAAAGAGTTTGCTGATTAATAATAAATGTATTATTCAGGTTGTTTAGGCAGTTGAAGCTCTTGGTTCCTGAGGGGAGCGCCAGTGGTTCGAGGCTCGGGTCACCGCCAGGTTGCCACTGTTGGGTCCTTGGGCAAGATTCTTAACCCAACGCTCCATACAACTCAGTAACTGCAGTTAGAAAAGAGAAGTCTGTGTCAGATCTTGTGGATCGAATGAGCCAATGTGGCGACCGTTAGGGTGAAAGGGATGAAGCACAAGTACTATAAAAAAAAAAAAAGTTATTGCATGGTTAGGGATAAAGAAATATATTGGTAATGACAAAGTTACAAATATATTTAATATTACTGTTCTACTACAAAACATATTTTGGAAAAAATATTAATAAATCTAACTAATGAATATTATTCAAATTTGCAGTAGAAATGTGGCCAGGTATTACAATACAGTGCACTCTTAAGTATATATGCATCAGTATTGTGGACAGTGATAATGAAATCACTACTTGGGTATTTGTTATATGTTGACATGAATTGGGGCAAAAATATGAAAAAGAAAAGCTGCCTCTGGCTGTATTTAAATGGAGAGAGCAGCACAGTGATGTGCGAGCTAGAGGTGTGTACTGGGACTGAAAAAAAAAGAATCTCTGGAGCAGTTTCCACTTTTATGCAGGCAAGACTGGGCAGCCAGTTTGCTCATGGGAAGAAAGGAAAAATACATTTTTAATAACATCCACTTTTTGTATTTCTGTTCGTTATTTATCTGCATTCCGCCTGTCAAAGATAAACACATGCACTGCCACAAACAAGATTGAAAAAAAAATATTTTTAAGATTAATAATTTTGTAATATTTCCATAATTGAATCGTTGTAATATAGTAATATTTTCCTAGCAGTTAATTAAATATCCATTCATTAACTCTTATTTATTCAACACATTCATAGTCAGAAGCAGTTAACATTACTTAAGCAGAAAATAACATTTACAATAAAATTGCAGGCTTTTTTTTTTCTTTAATGTTTTCAGTATAATAAAATAAACAACAAAATAGAAGTGAAAAAAAGTTCCTCCATATTTCCAGAAAGACAAAGGAAAAGCTTACAGAAACCTTGCATAACCGTGTACAGATCTTAACTAAAACTTTAAACTTGAAGCACATTTCATTTGTAATACAGCACTCAGTGTTTTGCGTAAGGGTGGTAATTTTACTAGGGCCGTTCAGGTCAAACTTTCACTTGTAATGAACTTTTCTCATGAATGAAGGCATAAAAATGATTGACATTTATAAAAGACTTCAAGCACAGAACAGCAATAAGTAGGGCTGTGCAATTAATCAAATTTTACAGTCAAATCCCACCGATTATGGAAATAAGATAATTGAGATTAAATGCTTATTGTGTGGCGTTCCAGTTCATAGCGCTGAAATGACAAGATGACAGCTCTGTAGTTCCGTGATCAGTACAGATCTCTCCCTATGGTCGGCACAGGGGATAATTTGGTTTAGCCAAGAGTTTAGGACCTTATTCAGGACATTTTTGTGCCCTCATACTGTCCATTTTGTTTTAAAACTCTCCAATATGTGTTTCCACTCATTCAAGCGAGCTCTCCCTAGCCATTGCTCTGTGGTCAGAGGGTTTGCCTGATCATACTCAATTGGTCACAGGTGGCCAGATAATATTCTTTCCCCACACACAACAATAAAAAAGGTAATTAATATCACTACTAGCACATACTTTGTTTTGCAAGTAAAGATGCAAAAAATTATGTAATAATATATATATATATATATATATATATATATATATATATATATATACTTCTTCTTCTTGTTCTTCTTCTTCTTCCTCTTATTATTATTATTATTATTATTATTATTTTCTGATAGTAATAAATATTTGAACATTTTAAACAATGTTTTTTTTCCCATTTAAATTAAGTTTTTTTAAAAACAAGTTTTAACCATGGGTGAAAGTTTCTTGCTTTAGATGTTGTATAAGTTCTATAAAAAACACACAGAAAACAAAATTATACCTGTAAAATATTTTTGATGAAATAAAAAAATTATAATTTGGTTCATGTTTCAAAACCAGCATATAATCTGAACTGTGTGTTTTGAGATCCATTGCACCTCTCCTTAAAGGCCAGACAAACTATCAGCCAGGCATCTCTCTCTCTCTCTTTTACCATACTTAAGCAGCCCTAGCGATGAGACTCTTTTAAATAAGATCATATGCCCACTGCAGTCGTTCCCGGAAACATTTAGCAAGTGGAACACCTGATCTGTGAAAATCAACACTTGGAACACCTGATCTGTGAACACCACTTGCACATTACAGAAACTCCGCTGGGAGATGCTGCCACATCTCATGTACACACCTGACCTCGCTCCAAGCCATTTCACATATTTGGCCATTAAAGGAGTTCCTGGGAGGCCTGGTGTTTCGGACAGCATTTCAGTTCGATCATGGCTCTGGCATACTGAGAAAACGTTCTACCTTGATGGTATTCACGCAGGGGGATAAGTGCATTAGTGTAACAGGGGATTTAAACGAGATGGGATAAAGTATAAAGGGAGTTTTACCCTCTTTGGTATATTCTGTTATTCTGTTCTGTTATGAAAAGTCCTGGCTTGACTTGAACACCCCTCATATTTCACTTATCCTTGCAAAAAATGCTCCTTATCTTACAAATTGCAAAAGAGAATTTCTTTGCACAGCCGTCTTCAAATCATTGCAGGGCTTTTATTGGGATTTAAAACTAAGCTCTGACTGGGACATTAAAAATGTTGATCTTGAGTTTGTGAATTGAAATCCTGAATTTTGAGCTGTCTATAATTGTCTCTACCTTGAGGAGAGCCTCAGCCCTCGACTATGCTTTACTGTGGGTAGGGTGATGTTTGGATAATAAGCTGTCTTGTTTTTGTGCCAAACATACCATTTATGCCCATAAACTTCCTTCACCTCTTTAAATGTTGCCATGGGTCTATGGCAGCCTCCTTAAAACATCATCTTGTTTTTTTTTTTGTTTTTTTCAAGTTAAGAAGAATATCCTGCTCTTTGTAATGCATCATGACCTGTTCTCCAGTTCAGATCAATAGCTTTAGACAGTGTGATCCCATACATACTGAACACGGCTTTAGCAACCAGAGGAAACCAGAGGAAAAAACGGAAATACTGTACCTGATCTTTATTTGGGGTGAATGAGAATCATTTCTGTCATGATGTTTCTACGATGATTACTTTTAAACATGAGTTTGATTGTGATTAACTTCTTTTTGGTTCCTGTTTCCCCCTAAAACATTTTCATTTGTTTATTACTAGAATTTAATTTGTGGCTACAAATCAGTTTAAGGCTTCATACTGTAGTCCAGTTATACTGTATATTAAGTATTTTATTAGCAATGTAATTCAAATGATAAAATTATTTTAATTCACTGTTGTTCAAAAGAAGAAGGTCAGTACTTTCTTCCTTTGAGTGATAGTAAAAGAAAATCATGTCGTCATACCTCATGCTGCAATTTATATTCATAGATGTGGAAAAATTGCGGAAGTTAGAAATAAATGTACATGAAATAGAGACTGTATGCTTTACACTGTATATTTTTGTCGAAAACCAAATTCGACTTATGAGCGTTCATAAGTTATAACTCGTTCATAAGTCGGGGAGTTTTGAATGTTCTTTTCATTTACGTCCATCTGCAAAATTTTCTTGCATTAAATCTTAGTTCAGTTCTACCAGTAATGAATAGATACCAAAACCAAAATCTTGATACTATCCAAAGTAGGATCCATTTCACCCCTACACTCCGAACTAACAAGAAGTAATTAACCTTGGTTTTAAAAACAATAAAATATGCACATTACTATTTATTTGACCTAAAATGTTAAACTGATTTTGCAAATAGGAAAAGTACTTAAGGCCAAACTGCTAGTGGGAAAGAGGTACTGTAGCTTGTTAATGGGGAAAATGCATTATTATGAAAATTACTGAACTATTGCCACACTACCAAAATTGCTTCATACAGTACTCTTAAATATTAACTACATTTTGCACATAGTCCTTTCTAAATTCAATGCACTGCTTTTGCTTAAAACTGCTTTTGGTTGAAGATGCTTTAAGACTAATGATTATATTATATTATATTATATTATATTATATTATATTATATTATATTATATTATATTATATTATATTATATATAAAGCACAAAAAGCTTATATAGAGTCTTATGCAAACGTTTAGGCACCCCTTGATAAATAACAGATTTTGGTGATTTTTTATTTGAAAAGATGTTAACACAGTCTCTCTTGGAAATGGAAAAAATGCACAATATTTTCACCAACCACGTGATGCATAGTTACTTCTTATGCCATATATTGAACAAAAATAAAAAATAAAAACATATTTATGGCTCTGTGCAAAGGTTTGGGCACCCTAAGAGTTCCAGAGTCTCAGATTCTTTTTACAAGGTTTCAGACCTTAATCAGCTCGTTAGATCTGATGAATGGCAACAGGTGACATTAGTAAATGCCAATTTCAAAGCTTTCAAATACGTCGACTCTTTAAACCTTGTGCACACACTTGCGACACTCAACAACCACGGGTTCCTCTAAGCAGCTGTATAGAACTCTGAAAATGAAAGTTATTGATGCCCACAATGCAGGAGAAGGCTACAAAAAGATAGCAAAGCATTGACAGCTTGCAGTTTCCACAGTGAGAAATGTAATTAAGAGACGGCAGTTCAGGGGAACCATGGAGGTCAAGAAGAGATCTGGAAGGCTAAGAAAACTCTCGGAGAGAACTGCTCGTATGCTGGTCAGAAAGACAAATCAAAACCCCTATTTGACTGCAAAAAAAACATGTAGGAAGATTTACCAGACTCAGGAGTGGTGGTGCAGCGTTCCACTGGGACAGAAATGCTTGCACAGACAAGACCTTCGTGGAAGAGTCAGCAGAAGAAAACCCTACCTGCATCCCCATCATAAACTCCAACATCAGAAGTATGCAACAGAACATCTAGAGAAGCCTGATATGTTTTGGAAGTAAGTGCTGTGGACTGATGAAGTTAAAATAGAACTCAGCAAAGGCATATTTGGAGAAAAAAAGGAGCAGCATTTCATGAAAAGAACACCTTGCCAACTATTAAGCATGGGAGTGGATCTACCATGCTTTGGGGTTGTGTTGCAGCCAGTGGCACAGGAAACATTGCACGGTGGAGGGAAGAATGGATTCCGCTAAATACCAGCAAATTCTGGAAGCAAACATCACACCATCTGTAAAAAAAAAACTGAAGCTGAAAATAGGATGGCTTCTACAACAGGACAATGATCCTAAACATACCCTGAAATCCACTATGGAATACATCAAGAGACGCAAGCTGAAGGTTTTGGAATGACCATCACAGTCCATATTAATATTACAGAACTACAGTAGAAGCCTTTTGGAAGAATGAATGGGAGAAAATCCCAAGTACAAGAATTGAAAGATGTTTAGCTGGCTTTAAAAAGCATTTGCAAGCTGTTATATATGCGATATTATCACAGTACCTAATATTCGATATTACATTTTCCCCTGATTTCTTTTTCATTTTTTTTTTACAATTTTAAACCTTGCAACAAAGTTGAATGTGTGATTAAATGTTGCTCATTTTTATAACATTAGTTTTCTCACTTAAAACCCAAACGCAGCATTTAAACGACACAAAATAACTTAAAATACAAGAGTTTAACATTAATAAATGTAGCAAAAAAGCTACAGTTTTACTGAGCAGCATGTATCTCTGTTCTCCACCATAATTATTATGTTTAAACAAATAAAAATAATTCAGTCCTACCACACAATTTGTAAATAGTTTAGAGTGTGCCACCTCTGTCGGATCACACAGAAACATCAACACTTTAACACCTCAAACGCTTTCAAAGTCTCAAATCTCCGCTTGCAGTTTGAGTGGCTGAGAAGACGCGAGGGAGCATGTAGTTTCTAACGGCTGCACGCGGGGTTTCTAACACGATTTTCATTTTCCAGTTCTGGTAGATTGCTGAACTGCTGCTGATTGACCAGTTCATCCTTATTCTGAATGTGTTTTTTTTGTTTGTTTGTTTTTTTGCAGTCAACATGGTTATAGGTAAATCGGCACACAAAATATCGCAATTCATAACTGAATCGATTTTTTTTCACCATCTCTAACATACACGTGGGTATACATGTGCATGCTGCTTACTTGACCCTTGTGAGGACATTCTTTAAAACAGGATGTCACTGAATGATTATTGTGTGTTTGTATTTGTGTGTCTGTGTGTGTGTATGTGTGTACAGTATGCATGTGTATGAATGTGCTTGCTGCTTACTTGACCCTTGCAAGGACATCCTTTAAAACAGTGTCACTGTGTGATTATAGTGTGTGTATGTGTGAGATTAAACACTATAATTCTCTTTGTCTCTTAACTCCCTTCACCTTTGTCCCCTCTGTAGAAATTACTACAGGATTCTATATGTGGTTATAGCTTTTATTGTAGGATTCACTCCAGTCTCACTTTATCTGTATTGCCTGGCTCAGGAGGAAGGCACACTCTTATACTGTAGTTCAGTAGAACGCCTTTAGCTTTGATTATTTGTATTCGCCATGGCATTGCTCAGCAACATTAATTTCCATTCAGGGTTGCATTATTTGTTGGATGAAATCATGTGTTGATGATGGGAGAGGCGACTCATTGTGTAGCCCAAAGACTTTGAATAGGGTTAAGGTCAGGACTCTGTGATGGCCATGTGTGGAAACGATTCCTCATGCTCCACTCTTTCACAATGTGTGTTCGTTTAATCTTATCATTGTCCTCCTGGAATATGGCCAGGTCATCAGTGAGGAAAATTCAGTACATCCAGGTCATCAGATGACCCCATTTTATTGCCAAATGAACTTTTTCCAATCTTTATGCTTCCTAGCAAATGTAAGTTTTTTTTCTGACCACACAGCTGTTTAGTTGCAAGTCCTGTTAGTTCTTATCACATTGTTCGAGATGAAATGGTCTTATTTTCACTATTGAACGTGATGCAAAGTATTTAAGTGATCCATGATCACAGTTTTTCATGATTTTTTCCAGGTAAAAATTCTTATTCAAATTTTATCACATACATGTCATACACAATACGATATGCAGTGAAATGCTTATAAGACCGCCTGTGACATAAGAAATAAATTATGGAATAAAATAAGAAATAAAACATAGAAAAACTTTGGCTATATAAAAAATAGCTATAGAAGATAAGAACAAAATATACAATTTAAAAAATGTAGCTGTACAAATATGGGAAAATTAGAAAACTTTAGTTGTGGAAATTGAAATAGAATTGAAATACAGTGGAACCTCGGATTGCGAGTAACGTGGTTTACGAGTGTTCCGCAAACCGAGCAAAGATTTTAAATAATTTTTTATTCGGAAACCGAGCAAGTATTAGTTTACGAGCGCCGAGTATCATGCTTCACACATGCGACTCTTATTTTGACACCGAGCGTCACTCTCTCACCTGCCCCCCCCCTCCCCCTTCCCCCTCCCACCCTCCCCCCACGGCTTCGCAAACACAGAAACTCTGCAATTTGAAAATTTGACACTGAAACACACACACATACGCACAGACTCTCTCTCCCCTTTTCACCCCTCCCGACTTCACAAAGACACATAAACTCTGCTCTGTCGCGATTCTTTTCAAAGGTAAGGTGCTGGTTCATTTGTTTTTTGTTTTTTTTACTTTACAGCAGTGATTCCCTTAGTATGCGCTCACGCCTGGTCAGAGAGATTTCATTTTTTTTCCTGTTAAAACGGTGTTTCCGTGTTTGTGTGTGTGTCCGTTTGTTGTGAAACTTAAGTGATTCCTTTAGTATGCGCTCGTGCCAGTCTCGCTTTTTTTCCGTTAAACCGGTGTTTCCGTTGTGTGCGTGCGTGTGTTTGTTGTGAAAAAGCGAGGTGGGGAGAGGGAGGAGGAATGTTACTGTGTAAAACGAGGCGAGGGAAGGGGCTAATTCCACACACACACACACACATGGCGCGTGCGCGCACCAATGGAAACACTTATCTGTCAGGATTTATTTGTACTTTTTTTAAAGGTAAAGTGCAGATTAATTTGTTTTATTTTCATTTTATAGATTGTATTAATTATTTTTATGTATTTATTTTTGGGGGCTGTGGAATGAATAATTTGAGTTTTCATTATTTCTTATGGGAAATGATGATTTGGTTTAAGAGTGTTTTGGAATACGAGCCCACTTCCGGAACGAATTATGCTCGTAATCCAAGGTTCCACTGTAGTAATGTCTGGGGAGTGTGCAAATACAGCATGCTATTCTTTAATGAAGTTTACAATCACTAGGTTTTAATAATGTGCTAAACAGTTATTAGTCGAGTTGCAGTAATTTCTGCAATATCCTTATTTGTTTTCTTTGCTTGATGCAGGTCATTAATTTTGGTGCTCCGGAAAATTTTCTTCTATGACCACAGGATATCAGCCATGGTTGTTTAAGAACGATGAAGCTACATCAGCTAGCATCAGTTGCATCTTGCCAGATGAAATTGAAATCTACTTAATAAACACAATCTCATACCTTCATTCCACGCACTTCACAGTTACACGTAAAAAAGTTTAGTTCATTCCAAAATTCAAAGATGTCGTTGTACATTTTTAAAAATGCGCTTACAAGTGTGCAATTCGAAGTCGAGAGAACATCTAGCGTTGTATCATGTTGTCATATAATTGTGTTTGGAATGCATCATCCACAACATAACATCTGGACAACATTGTCTTTGGAAATTAAGGTGACTTAATTAAGACGACATCAAACTCGAGGTTGAGGTCGAGGTTCTGACATCTCAGAACAGCTGTGACACTATTTGGGATCACTGAATCACTGTTAAATGGAAAACTAGGGCGCTATGTAGGGTGCACAATCCCTTGTTCCAAATACCAAGTTGTGCCCTTGATCAGGGGTTCTTTCATCCTTGTGACAGGAGCTGGTTGACTTTGTAGCTCTCTTTATCAAGGAAACAAAGTGTTTTTCGAGACAACATAATGTTATGTTGTCTTCTTGCTGAACATGCTTGAACATGATGAACATACTACTTTCACTCATGTTGGCGACCGACAGTTAATCAACGATTGATACATACAGTATAGTTCAGCGCTGTGCTGTTGTGCTCTATATCATCACTGATGGAATGCCTCTTGTCCAATCAGATTTACGTCTGTAGTCCTTTAAATTTATAACAGAGTTCAGGAATCCTGACATTGAGAATGGGAAAATCTCAATAGCTTTCTGCACAGAGCAAGTGTAACTCATTTACCTCTGGACTTTTGTAGCGTTATCACTGTATAATTGTCTTTCTAAAATATTGCCGTGACATGCATCATGGCTTCCTAATGCAGAAAAACTAGTGCTAGTGATTACAGCTGCAAGGGTCAAAGGAAGAATATTGATTTAGAAGTGAAACTAAAGGTTATTGAACAACACAACGGTGAAAAATCAATAAATAATATTGCTTACGATTTATTTAGCATGTACGCTCCGGCTATACTTCAGTATCCCATGTAGCTTTGCTAAGTATCAACAGTTTGATTCTGTAATATGGTTTGTAAAGTGACAAAGTGCATAACATCCAGTTTCAGACAAGGCTTTTTTCTAATTTATTGGTTTGGTAAACTGCAGTTATCTAATATTTTTACAGTATGTGCTTGAAGACGTTGGAAGCCGATCCTTTACGTCCAATAAGTTTTTAGGTGGGGCCTCCATGGGCTGCAATTGCACATCCCACAGATGTTCATTCAGCTTGAAATCTGGGCAATTTGAAGGCCATATCAACACCTTAAGCTCTTTGTCATGTTCTTCAAGCCATTCCTAAACAATATTTTGCAATGCTGCAGAGCACATGATCCTACTGAAAGAAGCCACTATTATTAGGGAATACCATTTCCATGAAGAGGTGTACTTGGCATGTAACAAAATTTAGGTAGGTGGTACATGTCAAAGTAACATTCATAACATCCCACTTCCTCTGCCGGATTTCTTTCTTCTTATAGTGCATTCTGGTGCTATCTCCTCCCCAAGTATGCACACACTCCTCTGTGTCCACATGATGTAGAATAAAATGTAATTAATCAGACCAGGCCACCTTCTTCTATTGTCTAGTTCGGATGCTCACATGCCCATTGTAGGTGCTTTTGGTGGTGAACATGGGTAAACATGGGCACTCTCACTGTTCTCTGTCTATGCAGCTTCATACAGTATAAGATAAGCAAGGTTGTTGACTTATCTGACTGATCAGTGTATGTTCCCTGATGGACCAGGGTCTGAGACTTACAGTACTCAGGACATCAGCTTAGTTGCAGAAAGAAAGGGGAAAGAATCTACCATCAGCCGTACATTTTGACAGTCAGAAATTCCTGCTTGGCTTGTTTTGGTCAGGTGAATGTTCATTTTATTAAATGGTATAATTTAAAAACTGTTTTCTGAAAATTAAAAACATTACTTAAGAGAAACAGGGGAACTGCAGGACAATAATGGGGAAAAAATCCTGTACAGTACACTACAGCAGCAATAAACAGTTATTTACTCACCATTCTATTCTTTTGTACTCCTTTGAAATTACTATCTTGAAAAATCAATATCGTGTGCAATATAATTTAGCAATATCAATTATCAATATCATGTGTAATATCACCCGTCACTGTTGCTATGTACTGTTGCTATCAGAATCAGAATCTGGTTCTGCTATTGTTATTGCTATCAGTTTCTGCATTCTATTTTTGTCCTTTATGTCTAGATGTTTTTATTTACATTATTTATTACTTTAATTCATACCTTGTGTATGAAATAACAATACCTTGTGTATTTAATTATTTTATTTCCACTTGCAACAGTCTCTGGCACAAGAATTTCCGCTGGGATTAATAAAGTCTTATCTTATCTTCTCCTATCTTATCGTATCTTATCTTATCTTAAAAGCAGCTTGTTATGTAACTCAGAGATCGGAAATTCTCTGTTCTGAACGCTTTCACATGGGGGGGGAACTGGGCCCTGGGTATTACTTCCATGAATTTTGAACATGAACTTCTCTCTATATATTTATTTATAAAACTTGACTGTTCAGGAGCTAAAGTTTGCAACAAGCTATGACATGAGGAATTCCATAGTTCTTGTGCAGACATGGTGGCGTACAGTGAAAGGGAGGAATGCAACAATACGTCCTTTGACAATAAAAAATCGTAATGCAAAGCTGATAACCTAAGGGGTCGGGAGAACGATGCAAGAAGAAGTGGCTGCCCATCCACATTGAATTGTAAAGATTTGCTTACATTTTTCTATGTAAGCATGTACAATTTGTTTCAATAAATTTGCATTAGAAATATGGACTTTATTAGCTACTACTTTTTACCCACCCTATATATATACACTGTATACATATATACATGTTTTCTATCTCTCTCTCTCACTCTCTCTATACAGTACTATTCTATCAAAGCTGTAAAGTAAATGAATCAATCAATCAATCCTTTGACCTTCCAGATTTAGTCATTCATCATCACAGACCAGCACACACACACACACACACACACACACACACATCGTTGGAATGCTGTCAGGACATTTTTCTTTTTCTTGAGAAAATTTTCTTGTGTTGAGAAATCTCTTTTTTTAGATTTATTATAGATTTCCTCTTCACCAGTATTCCCACACACATCTAAACAGTGATGTATATACCCCACGTCTTTTACATCTGTCCAAAAGGAATGCGTGTGGGATTTGGCCTCTGTCTCAGATTATTTTGTCAGAGGTTTGCTGAAGTGTGAACTGTCAGCCTAGTGCGGCTGATGTTGGAAGTTTGGATTTGCATTCTGAAACCACAAAGCGTTCTGTTTTTAAGCGCCTGCTGCCTCGCCTGTGTCACTCTTCCCTCACGTCTGTTGAACACTGCTAGAACTCTCTCCATCATGGTTGTACCCGACAATCACCCTGGCAAAAGGAGAGCCAGAGAGAATGATGTATTTAAGCCGGGGGGCGACAGCGCCATCTCGAGCCACTCCTTTCCATATTGTCATTCTGCAGCTGGCTGCGTTTACCCTTGTGGGATTGTCTTCATGCCTTTTGCTCTTGAATGCACCCATGTTTCTTTGCTCCCAAGTTTACCCAGGCACATATCTGTTTCAGAGAAGGGACAGAAAGGAAAGGTGTGTGAAATGAGAGGAAAAAAAATGATTCATCTGCCTGCACCTGCTACCAGCTGAATGTCAGCAAGTACTTGTCATTGAGCTTTTGTTCTTTCGTAACTTTTCCTAGCTGAAAGTATTCCCCCGATGAGGATCGATGTTTATTTTAACATTGCTTTGGTCACTGATCTGGAGTAAATCATTCCTTTTATCAGCTAAGCATAATTAAGAGCAGCATTAGACAGGAATATATTTAGGGGCCTGTGGGATTGTGAGCTGATGGATGGGAGGCGTTGTGCGAATGCCACTGTGCGTAGGCTGGATAAAAATACTTCTTAAGGAAGCTCCACTCCAGTACCTGTGTGATCTTTTCCATTGTGCTCTTCATGATGGGAAGGTTTCAGCGCTATTTTTATTTAATACCCAAATACAAATAGAGCCAGCATCTTTGGTTAAAAGCAGTTTTATTATTTGCTTGCTTTTTAAAGCAAAAATATGTCAATACAAAACTAGTGCATTAAATATGAACCTATCACTACGTGAGGCAAAACACTGGGAAAAAGCTTTCCATGACTTATGCCTGTGACAGCTCTACGAATTCATCTACAGTATATTATTTTTTTGGACAAGCCCACATTTTATATTTTCAAATAAATGTACTTGGTTCTCCCCTCAACAGATCCCACAACAATTAAGTAAGTAAAAAATGTAAAGCTTATTATGCAGTTACTAAGGATGCTGTACTACAGTATTTGCATTCTACAGCATAATAAATTTGTAATTATTAACATAATCACAATCACTCCATGGCATCCTACTACCATGGCACGTCTCAACAAGTGAACCTTTCAAACCTTTCTGATACACTTATTAGCCATAGCAATAAAAACATTAACATTATAACCACCTAGGTTTTAGGCTCACCTGGCTCCACAAGACCTCTTGGGTGCACTGGTGTCTCTGGCCCAGGGATGTTAGAGGCAGATCCTTTGGTTGCTCTGGGTTGTGGGGTGGGGCCTCTATAGATCAGACTTGCTTGCTCAATGAGATTGGGAATTTCACAGAATTTAGCTCTATACCTGCTGGGCTTTGGTGCTTTGGGTGTTCTGGTGACCTTCTAACATTGTCAGCATTTACTTATTTTGGGTGAGCCTTGGGTGGTGCCCATGACCCTGGCATCAGTTTGCTGGTGTAAAATTTTTAATTAATGTTATTCAATTCACCTGCTGGTGGTGTGAGTGTTACCACACAGTATATAAGCTGATCAGCCATAACATCATGACCACCCACCTAATACTGAGCAGGTCCCCCCTTTTGCCACCATAGCAGTGATGCACTGTGTTCTGACACCTTTTTATCACAACTAGCGTTAACATTTTCATCAATTTGATCTGCACTAGCTCTTCTATTGGACTACATGGGCCAGTATGTGCATCAGTACGCCTTGGCGCCCCCATGGTCCTGTTGCCATTTCACCGGTTTTCCTTCCTTGAATGACTTTTGATATGTTCTGGCCACTGCAGATGAAGAACATCCCACAAGATCTGAAGTCTTTGGAGTTGCTCTGATCCAGTCCTTTAGCCATCAAAATTTGGCCCTTGTCAAAGTCACTCAAATCCTTATGCCTTATACACCAACTTCAGGAAAAAAGGTTTGCCTGCTGCTTAATATATCACAAAATTGGAAAGATATTGAAAATTGAAAATGTATAGAGATATGTAGAAAATGTAGCTACTGAAGGGACAAATTGTAATGGCTAGACAAATGCGTCAAAGAAACGCCAGAAATGCAGCTCTTGTGGGATGTTCCCAGGCTGCAGTGGTCAGGGCATACCAAAAGGAAGCAAAACCGGTGAACTGGCAACAGGGTGATGGATGGCCAAGGCTTACTGATGCACATGGGAACCAAGACTGGCCAGTAAAGTCAGATCCAATAGAATTGATGCTGGATCCAATAGAAATGTGTCGGCACACAGAGGTCATTACTGTATTGGTAGCAAAAGGAAGCGGGGAACCTCTCAATATTAAGCGGGTGGTCATAATGCTCTGGCTGATTAGTGTGTATGATTTATACTTATACTAAACTATACTCAGTTATGTCTCTACTGCATGGACAAAGATTATGGGCCAGTGTTCAGAATAAAAGAGATAGTACATTGAAACAGCACATTGACCTTGAAGGCGATGTTACACAGGCAGGGTGAAATGCACATACAGAGGTCTGATGTGATTTTAAAACAGTACCAAGGGCGGTCTCGGTCAATCGCATGTTATTGGGAAAAGGAGTGATAGATCAAGGTGAAGATAGCATGAGTCAATACAACAGTAAATGCTGGTTTCTGTGAATTCATCATTTAATAGTGAACTAAAAATTTCTCGATTTCTTAATTTAAAAAAAAAAATGGCGCACTGATCTCTGTAGCAAAAGGAATTAGTGTGAGACATGGGAGAGTAATACGGAGTGTTATTTAATCTGACAGGCTCTACCAAACATGCATACTCATGTGACATTTCCAGCAAGAAAAATGTCACTGGGGATGTTGAGCTAAATAGTCAGTTATCAGTGAGCTAATAAAGTTGGTAAAATCATTTAAGCATGTGTTCAGCATGTTTACTGTCTTTGTATTGATTTGCAGACTCCTCTCTCTAAGGGAACAGCTCGACCCAAATCGTGCCAGTATTCAGCATTCAGACCTGTACCGTCAACGTGCGCTCGCCCACTTATGCTCGAGAACATAATAAAGGATGACTCATATGACCATATTACTTTTATCACGTCTCTGTAGATAACCGAACTCTCATGCGTGTGCATGCGTCTTTGCAATTAGAAGTTTATGCACTGCGACCCCGCTCATGTAGTTGTCCATGCCTTCGTATTTGTTATTTAACATGCATGCTGCCTGGAGAGCTGATGACTAAAGCTGTTTATTCGCCTCAGACATTTGGTAAAGCCACGGGTCGCTTGAGGATTATATTTTACACTTTCTGTACCCCCATTTGCAGTAACAGCAGATATCACGCATCAGATTACACCTACGTACCCAACGTGTAAAAAAGCTCAAGTAATAACTGTGCTATCAAACCCTTTGAGCATCACTAAATTGCACAAGACATGCAAATGAATGTGTTTCCATTATATCCACCCACTGTTTTAGCATCCATTGTTTCATGCCTCCTACAGGAAGCCCGAAATTGCATATTAATTTAAGTCCTTATGCAAAAAACAATCCATGAGTAAACCAGCTTACATGTTTTTTTTTCATTGCACAACACCATTACACAAATTAAAACACCACCAAGCCATTAGTAGAGTCTGTTAATGGTCCTCAGCCCTGTGACCATGACATACCAGAGTGATATGCAAAAAAAAAAAAAAAAAAAGGGTTCACTCCAGACATGATGGATTGACTTATATGGTGGAGAGACAGATTGGATAGATTGCTGGCTAGATCACATAGTGTCTAGAAGAGATCATTTCTGACATCCCAACCTCTATTTTGTAAGATTCTCAGGCGGGGATGTTGACGCCGGTGCCAAGCTGAGGGCTTACTGTAGACACACTCAGGCTAGTCTTATGCAAAAGAAGGATTCAGAGTCTCACTTACCACGTGGTCCAGCTTATCCCGTCCTCTGGCTCAGTTTGTCCTTCTCTCCCTAATGGAGAGCAATTGCCCAAGATGTGTGTGTTTTTGTTTTGTTATGTGGTTTGCTCTCTTCGCCCTCTCACCCGTAGCATTATTTTCCTTCCACCTTGCAGAAATAAGTATTCTAAATGTTGTGATTTATTGAGATTTTAAATGCTCTATGTGACCTCAGATCTTGTCAGCCTGGCAGGCCCTGAGGCAGAGTCAATAAGCCAAGAGCTGTAAAATAAAGAAATAAATAATGTGGGCAAAGGGGAAAGTTTGCAGGTGGAGTTAAATATGAGCACACAACTGTTAGCGATGCAGAAGTTGGAAACAACTGGAAAGCACTGGAAACTTTTCTGTGTTTATTTGGGTGCTCTCTGAACCTCATTGAGCTGTGTTGCTTCGGGTTTAGATTTGAAGATTATATTAGACGGTCTTTTCAAATGATTTATTTTGCATTGCATCTTTTAAGTAATCCCAATGAACTTGTCTGTTTGTCAGGCAACTCCAGCTAAATTACTGTATGTACGACCATCGTTCATTCTTCAATGTAAAGATGAATTAAAATCAGGTTTAAATCGAGACAAATCAGAAACCAACCCTAATTTAACTTAGAAGTGAAGTTATATTGCTAATACTAGAGCCTATAAATTGAATCTCAATTTTTTTAAGACCAAATTAGATTTTTAAATGATTTTTTTGCTTAAAATAAATAAAAAGAAAAAAGAAAAAAAACCAGACAGTATAGGGTTTTTTTATTATTATTATTATTTACTTAAGCAAAACGATATAACCAAAAATTAACTGCTTATTTGGATTAAAAGTATATATATTAAATCACTTACACAATTTTGCAAACCACATGCAACTTACAGTACATGCTGAATAAAATCAAACAGGAGCCTGGCAGCATTTTTTTTTAACTGTGTATCTGGGCATAATGTCTTTAGCGATATAACACGACACAACATCAGTAATATCTTTTCATCGAGGCTCTTATCATATGGGATACAGTGGGGAAATGTGCTCACTGTTTTCACCTGGCTTTTAGCCGGTGTTTTCGCGCTGCCGCTTGTCTTGTTTAGCTCGCAGCGGCAAACACGACGCCGATTCAACAGTGTGGCTCTGTTTGAGGTGCGCGAGGAAATTAGCTTCTTTTAGTTGCCACAAACTTTAGACAGATTTGACACCGGGCTTTTGGCTTGTTCCATGCGTAAAGTTGCGAACCTGAATAATTTCCATACGACTGAAGAAACCGCGCCTGTGTTGGAAACAAGCTCTTTGGTTTCATCAGCGCGCTGCCATGTTGTAGCTCGTATTTCCCACATGTGAGTCACAGAGGGGGCGTGGTACAACTACAGAAGCTCGCGGTGCCGCACCAAAGTGAAACTGTAAAATCGATTTAAAACTCTCACAGGTGAGCGGTTCATGGAGTGATTTAAGAAAAAAATGAAATCGTCTTAAAACGTAATTTCGAATTAATCGAAAAAATCGCCCAGCCCTAGCTAATACCGTTAGATTTTACTTAGAAATGCTCGTTGTGTTTAATCCGGGTACACCAGCTTCCTACCATAGTCCAAAGACATGCAGATTAGCCTAATTTGTGTGTGATGCTTGCGACCTACATTGTTCAGGGTGTATCTTGTCGAATCCCTTGGTATACTGTAGGGCCAGATAAACAGTATTGAGAATAAGTGAGTGAATGAGTGTTATCAAAAATCATGTTCTATATAATCAGGTAATTTCTTCTACTCATGTTCATGCAGTAACAAAATAGTTAGCATGGCTCCAGAATGGCGCAACAGAAAATCATTCCCCTTTTTTGGTGGGAGCTTTCAAGTTTGATTCCAGCCATTCCAATGTGACAGCCATTTGCAGAAATGTCCACTCACAGTGACACAATATGTGGAAAATGACAGATAGCGCTTTGTTCCGAGTGTTTGATGCTTATGAGCTGTAATCTGAAAAGTTGTGGCTGAAAAGTCGTGCTTCATATGTAGAGATCATCTCTTGGATAAAGCATATGTTAACATAACCTCCCATCAGCAGCTACAGTAAGATTAGTGGTAGTTCAGTGGCTAGGAGGTTGAATCAGAAGGTCACAGGTTCAAACCCTTGCACTCTCAAAGTGCCACTGTTGGGCCACTGAGCATAGCTTTCAGCCCTCACTTGCTCAGATCATCACCTGTATAGTGAGATAAATGACAGTGGCTCTGGATAAGGGCTTCTGCCAAATGCCATAAATGTAATAAATGCAGTATGATAGGAGAGAGAGAGCTGGCTGCTGAGAGGGAATTCAGACCGAATTTCGCATGAAAAACAAAACACGTCACACAAAAAAAGTTTCCTCTGTCTATGGAATAAGCTGTATATAAATCTGATTTTACAGTATATTTCAGATGTTTAATATATGCAGCATAAATTGAGATGCATCTGAGTGATTCAGTACTAACCGATTCATTATCAAATTCTGGTCATTAAAATGCAAAGCAATTTCCACTGTGCGATAGAAGCGTCCGATGTACTGCTTTTGAATGAAATATGTGTCAAATAATTCCAATTATGCAACCAATCAAATTGAGTGTGAACATAATACAGCTTACAATTATTCACATTTCATATGGGGGGGGGGGGGTCTCATACAGCTCGAACATGAATATTTCACATGTAAATGATTCATTCTTAGTTAATACATAAGAGTGGCACAGCAGGTACTGTAGCATTGCTTCCTGACAGCGTCAGGATTTCCATTATTAGGTTCCACAACCTCTCTGTGTCACTTCCTCTAGGATCACCAGTTCCTCCTACCTCACAAAAACGTAGCATAGTGCATAACAGATTAGTCCTTCCATTTGGTTTTTGGTACATAGTATAGACAGTATAGATATGTACTGTGTGGTCTGAAGCAGTAACTTTTTCAGTAATTTGTGCTGCATTATACAACAGGTCGTGATTGGTCGTGAAGCATTTCATGAGTGGTGATAATAGACGGTAACAGTGCTGGGGTGTTTAAGTACACGGTATCACTCCGCATCACAGGTGTTCTAATGACCGTTAATTACACTAACTGTCGTTCTCAGGCCATGGTGAAAGTAGGTTGGTAGAGTCTGAGGAGAGACCAGCTCTACAATTGCTTCTAAGTCGTTCCGAATCACCTCTGAACTCGTGTCTACGGCTGCATCAGAGCCACGCTGATACTCGATGCAATCTCTTTTGATATCGCTTTAGTTGCTCTTCGGTGGGCTCAGACCAGACGAGCCAGCCTTCACTTCCCATGCACATCAGCACACCTTGTCCGCCCATCACCCTGTCACCGGTTCATTGTTTGTCCTTCCTGGCACCACTTTTTGTAGGTACTAACCACTGAATACCGGGAACACTCCACAAAACATGCTGTTTTGGAGATGCTCTGACCCAATCATTTTGTCATCACTATTTTTCCTTTATGAAGTTGTTCAGATCTTTACGCTCATCCATTTTAACTATTTCCAAAACATTGATGTTGAGAACTGACAGTTTACTTGTTGGCTAACACATCCCATTCTTCTATAGCTGCTACTGTAACAAGCAATATTTATTTCACCTGCGACTGGTTTTATTGTCTGGTTAATGCACTGTGTGGGTATATACAGTGTTTGTATGTATACATTGTATATAAACAGAGTAAAAACTAACAAAAAAAGCATCTTGCTGAGAATCATATATTTTGTTTTACCTCTAACTGCAGCTGTGGTTAACCTTGGCCGCCATGAACCTGGCCAATCGCTTCTACGAGCATGGGCCTCTCCATGCGGCCAATTCAAGTGTGTTATCTCTGAGAGGTGCTGGAAAAGGGGACTCATAGATCATTCATTTTACACGGGAATGCAGTTCATACAGTTGGGTGAGACTTTAGCCTGGCATCTCTCATCACTCTTCCACAGTAACACACACATCCATAGGTGCATTAAGCTGTGACCCCTAAGATTTCTATGGCTGTTATATGTAGCTCTACTCAGCTTTTAGACCCTACCGAGCCATGGTGCTTTGTTCATTGTACCAAAATGCAGGCATCATTTTTCTCTCGCTTTCTAAAAGACGTGTATGGATTTTTCACTATGCACCATAGAGTGCATTTTGTAATGGAATTACTATACTTAGAAGTCACTACTTCCAAGTTTTTAACACACCAAGGTGTCAGCCATCTTTTCTTAAATTTCTTTATTTTGGCCATCATTGAGCCATCATGAGTGTTATAGAGTATATATATTAAATATACAGTACTATGTAAAATGTCTTGAGCTACTCGTCATGTATTTATATTAAATTAATTTTAATTATGTACAGTAGATAAATGAAAGAAACCTCATGTCCCCTCACGTCTGTTGGAACCACTCACCAGTATACTAATCACCGCCTGATCATCTGTCATCATATGCATTTGTTTCTCACTGGTTTAAGCATTAAATTAGCTGTTTTTTTATACTTGAATGATTCAAAGGTCACTAAGTGGCTCAACAAATAAAAAACATTCCTCTGAAACTGCTGGACTAAAAGTAAGAGGCAAAAATCCTTCAGCAATCCTAGAGAACTATTCCTCAAAAGTTCCATAAAAAATAAAGAGAGCCTGGCTCTTTGGAAGCAAATTATGAAGAAATGAAGTGTGGCTTTAGACTTTTGCACAGTACTGTATATGTAAATACTTAGGCAAACACAGCTAGTGTTACTTTAGCTGTCTACTACTGTACAGTATGTTTGACTTTTAATATAAAATACTTTAAGCCAACTCTAATTCAAGGGTATTTCCATTCAAATTGAGTAATGCAGGAATTATAAAAGTCTGTCGTTTCTATTACTGTATAAGGAACTAAATGTCAATAAAAAAACCTCACAGTTATAAATTGAATTGGTTGGTTGGTGGCAGTACTTTTAATTCATTGACTGCGTGCAGTCTGGAAAACCCATAGCTGTTACTATTTCTTTTTCTTGGCGATGTTCTGCCATCCATTTGCTTTAGTTAGTTTTGGTTCCAGCTTGGAGTGTTTTGCCTTCTACTTCAAATCGTGAAATGTTTGCTCAATTGGATTCAGCTCAGCTGATTGACTTGGCCACTGTGGAACGGTCTACTTCTACCTTCAAAAATATCCTTGGCTGCTTTCGAAGTATGGGTCAGATCATTGTCCATCTGCAGTGTAAAGTGCTGTCACAAGGGTTTTGAAGCGTTTGGATGAACCCGAGCAGATTATTTAAGTCTGTACGCTTCGGAATGCACCCTGTTGCTTTTGTCGGCACAACTACCGACACCATCAGATGAGGTAGTTCCTTTCATTTACTATAATCTTCTCCTCCCATCATACTGGTACAATTTGATCTTTACCTTGTCTCTCCAGAGGATGCTATCTTAAAGTGTATGTTTTTTTTTTGGTATACCAGTGCTTTATAGCTTGTGGTAAACCTTTGTATTTACTCTAGTGAACCCTTCTCTAGGTTTTTCACTTTGACACAGATACACTTGGCTCCTGGAGGTGGCTCTTGATCTGGCCAGATCTGTTTGGAGTTTTCTTTACCAATGAAATAATTCTTCATTCATCCACCACAATTTTTTTGGGAGGGGAGTTACAAGGCTTTTTGGTGTTCACAGTGCATTGTTTCTTTTTTAAAATGGTTTCTTTGGTCACTGTTGTGTTTTTTTTTTTTTTTTTTTTTTTTGCTGTCTCTTTCATTTTAATTTTTGAGACTGCTGATTTCTTGCTAAAAGGACTGATTTCCAATTAATTGAAAATTATGATTTTGGTCGATCTCACCCCACTGTGGGTATGATGCAAAAAAAAAAACTACTAAAACCCATAGCATTTAACCTTTTGCAGTGCAGTGTTTAGTAATACAACGACCATAAAAAACATGTGATCATACAGTATGTGCCTATGGTATTTATTTGTTTGTGTGAAATTTTTATGGTCAGTCTGGTCTATATAGTTAATAAAAGAAATAAATCTTACAATGTTTATATATACAGTCAATAAAAAAATTAATCAAACAATATATACAATGTTTATATACAGTAGTATGTTTAAATATATAAAGTTTAAGTGTATAAATCAGTCGGGCTCTCTGGTTTCAATTAATCAGTCTGGAAGCATGATGATGAAAATGAAAACATGTCCTCTAAAGCTGTTCTGTTGGTGAATAATCCTAATTTCGGAAAATCCTCAACAAAACAGAATTCACAGTCAAGTCCAATACAGTGGAAAACAGCTCTGAGACAAAAAGGCGTTCAGGATTGCACCCCTCGCAGTTTAAAGGAGCAGAGACAACGTTTTAAAGTCACAATGACGACGTTTCGTTACATTTATTAGATTTATTAGTCAAGTGAATTGGTATGTTTTACATCGTAAATTCATGGCGTGTAAGACTTACTTTATTGGACTTAAGAACAAATCAGAATTACGAACGTGCTTCTGGAACTGAACTTGTTTGTAAGTTGAGGACTTGTACTCCTGTTTAAAGGAAAAAGCTCTGTGTCTGACCTATAAAATGTTAATATTAAAGTTAATGGTTCATGCTGCACTTTAGTTTAACAACTTCATATTGAATATTTAATTTGAAAATTAGACAAATTTAAAATAAGTTCCCGAAAGTTCCATACTTTAAGTGTTCTGTAAGTTCTATTAATAAAAATGGAAAGCAAAATTTGTCTCCCTTTCTGTCTGATCTGAAAAAAAAAAAAAACTTTTGATCTAGGACTCAGAAGACAGTCAAACAGTGTAAACTGTGAGTTTTGTGAACTGCTGCACCCCAACTGCCCAAACTCTCTCTCTCTCTCTCTCTCTCTCTCTCTCTCTCTCTTTATGTTTAAAGTTCAAGATAATTCAACAACATTTTCTAATTCAATTGTTTGAAATAATCATGTTCTCAATATTGACACTGGCACTGACTCTTTGAACTTATTGAGAGTCAACAGCAATAGACCCTAAATGCATGCCACTTGAAAACAACTCTCCTTATGTCCACTGAGTGAAACACTGAGGAAATAAACACACACACACACACACACACACACACACACAGTGATAGAACAGCTGAACAACCAGCTCTCCAGTATAATGCATATATTTATTTTACAGTATATATTTTAACTCAGTAAAATCGGCATATCATTCAATTCGATTAAATTCAATTGACACCTTTAACAATGGTCTTTGTCGCAAAGCAGCTTTACTTAATCAAATGAAAATTAGGAAAATGCATACAAAATCAATGAGAAAATATGTATAAATCGAAATGACCAGACTGCCCCTGATGATCAGGCAGAGGGTGGCGGTGGCAAGGGAAAAACCTTTACTCGACAGGAAACCCATCCTCATTTGAGTGATAACCCCTTTATACTGGGGTAGGCCTGGAGCCTTTTCAAGGAGACTTGGATGACAATCCACTGCACACACACCCCCACACACACTACATGCAATTTGGGAACGGCAGTTAACCTCATCTGCATGTCTTTGGACTGTGGGAGGAAACCTTGAGCTCCCAGAGGAAACCCACTAAGCACAAGGTGAACAAGTGAGCTCCACACACACACACACATACTGTAGACCCGAGGCAGGAATCGAACCCCGACCCTGGAGGTGTGAGGCCACGGTGCTAACCACTTGCCGCCCCCTCTGTTAATTCTATGCTTCTTTGTGTAAAAACATAATAAAAATCAAAATAACCACATACTGTGCAGTATAAAATCACCATGCCATTATTTATATACCAGAAAAAGAAAAAAGAAAAAGCATGTGCGATACTAACCCCCAAAAGGGGGACTCCGAGTGGCGCAATGGTAAAGCGCTCGCCCTATCATCCGGAGATCGCGAGTCCGATTCCCGGGTGATGCTGTAACCTCTCACAGCCGGAGGCCTAGAGAGAGCTGATTGGCCGAGCTCTCTCGGAGGGGAGGGATGAGAGGTATATAGTGCTCTCACATTAATCACTTCGCTTCAGCCAATCAGGGGCGTCTGTGAGCTCACGCAAGTGGAAGGAGCGGATAGCGCTGTCCTCTGAGTGTGTTACGCCGCCCCAAACGGTTTGTGAGCGAGTGGTTCAAAAAGATGCAGTCGGCTGGCATCACGTGGTTCGGAGGAAACATGTGATAGTATTCGACACTTCCGGCTGAGTGGTAGTAGTAGCCTTAATGTGGGAACCCCCTAGTGACGGGGAGGAATTAGACACGACTAAATTAGTAGCAAAAAATATAAAGTAATCGTTTCCTGTATGACTTTATCAGTATAATAATAGTGTGTATATATATATATATATATATATATATATATATATATATATATATATATATATAATATATATATATATTAAAAATATTTTTTTTTAAACCGTGGCAGGTCTCCTAACGGGCTGCAGTATGCCCTCTTATGAGAGACTTACCCAAGGATTCCTCAATGACGTTGAATTCTAATGGGTTTTATTTGCACGGGGCACCTTCATCTGTGCGACAGAGCTCTAAAAAAGACGAGGTAATTTGGAGCTAAGCTGTTATCCTCTGGGCGCTACACTGCGCCAGGAGGCCGGACCGACCCCAGATCAGGGTGAACTCGCTGCAGATGATCACTGTCACACTTCATATCTGGCTGAGTGAAGCCAAACGATTACCTAATTGTTCATTAATTGCGTGATAGTATATTCTCGCTGTTTCGATTTTTTAATTTTTTTTTTTTTTCCTCTTTTCCCTCCCTCCCTCCTGCCATGGTTAAGTGCATGCCAAGGTGACTGTCATGCTTTTTGTAAATGCAATTACAACACAATTACAAGTTTGGCAAAGTGAAACATGTGTCCATACATGTCACAGAGAAGCGTGGAATGGAAGAGACTCGGTCCTGGATAATATAATAACACGTCTCATGTGAGTACGGGGTCATAGATTTATTTCTTAAATTGATTCGATTAGTATTTGCTAAAGGGTGTGTTTCAGTTAGATTTTTAAAAAAATTCCCCCTATAGAAACAGTTTCAAAAAAAAAAAAAAAGCGTATGAAATGTATCTGCTGTGATAAAAAAAAAAATCACTCCTACTGTTGCCTGAAGAACTTTCTAATAATAATAGGTGCATCACGGTTATTGTTAGTAATCGCGCACACACACACAGATCAGCGCAGACAGGCGGATTTTTGTGGCGTGGGCTGCCTGAGGCTGATGTACACTGCGTTATGATCATTAGGGTCTTGAGCTTTGATTGGGCGTCGAAGGCGCGCACAGCTACCTGCTAAGAGCTAAGTGCTGGAGATTTCATTCCTGTGATGAAAAAAAAATGGCTTCTTGTTAAAGAAATTATTATCTACAATTTTGATGGTTGTAGGAAAAAAAATAACTATTGTATTGTTTAGATTTTTTTTTTTTTTTTACCTGGTAGAGGATGTGTTTTGTTCAGTATGAGGAGAAAGTGCATGTATGTTTAATAGGCAAACACCAGCGCTGGTGTCAGGTTTATTTCCACAGATGTGTTTACTTGTTCCAGACTGTCAGATTCATCATGCTACACCTGTGTGTGTGTGTGTGTGTGTATGTCTATGCATTTGTATGTGTGTAAATCATTTATCCTGGCAGGCCAGGAGTGATGGCTCTGGTGGCTTGCCCTTGTGTTAGAGAGGCTGCCTAAAGGATAACATGGTTCATTCACGTCAGCTTTAGCTACCACGCTATACACTGCTTTAACTATGGCACAGCGTGCACGGGCAACACACACACACACACATGCACGCACACACAAAGTAATTTTAAAACTCATACCAGAGGTTCTGGGCTTTCATCTTCCTTTCATCAGTATGAGAGTGTGATGGGAGAGACAAAGTGAGCAAAGTGAGCACTGCATGTGTGTGTGTGTGTGTGTGTGTGTGTGTGTGTGTCTGTGTGTGTGTGTGTCTGTGTGAGAGAGAGAGAGAGAGTGTGAGGATATAACAGGAAAAGATAGCAGTGACTCCTGACAATGTCAATTGTTTTCGTCCAATGGAGACAACAGTAGAGAAGACTCCAATTCCCTTAACAAGTGTTCCATCCTGTCCCTGAGAGCCTGGGGAAGAAAAACAAACACACACGCACACGACTTCTCGGAGACCGAGATTAGCCACCAGGTTCCCCGAGCTACATCTACAAGATAACCAAAAAGGGAAGAAAAAAATAAAAGATACTTTTGCTCCAGCCCTAAGATAAGGGTTCATATCATGTTTTCTTTATTACAGGTTGCATTTAATGTAAATAAATAAGATTTATATATTTTCTATTTAAAATATGGGATTTTGTCTAACATTAGGTTTCAGCTAGAGCTGGAAATCAAGAAGCACTCAGCATGGAGAGCTACAATAACTCTGACTTTTCACTCAGTCAGATATTCAGCACCAGTGGCCACTCGTTCCATTGTGATTAACTCTAATGGCGAGTGCTGGCTGTTATACTTTTCAGCATAATGTTTGCATTAGTATTCTTTTAACAACAGGATAGTATGGGTAAAGTCTCGAAATGAAGGAGCAGTCATGGCACCTCCTGTGCCATGGATATATTTTTATTAACAGGAAATAACTAGATCACCCACACGGCATTGTTCAAGGGACCAAAAAATGAACGCTAATAAAATGTCATCAAGTGGCTTAAGCAGGAAAAGCACTGCTTCCGATGAAGAAATGAGGCATCCTGCTAAGAATTAGCTTCAGAATTCGAATGAAAAAGGCATTAATGTGCAAAATTAGACATTGCACTTTTTAAAACCTGTTTCAGTTCCATGGATTAAATAGTCCGCGAAAAAATGTGCAGCGTTTTTCAAACGCTGATGGAGGCTCTGGCCTTGTTAGAGCTTCATTTCTTGGCTTTGTGATATCAAATAGGATTGGAATGTACTGTAAAGTACTATGCAAAGATTTTAAAACACCCCTCATTTCTTGATATTTTGGCCCTGAGGAAGGTTGGATTATTTTTTTTATGTAGTCTTGAGGAATAGTTTTACAGGGTGCCTGAAGGACTTTTTTGGCACTCATTTGAACCAGTGAGAAACAGGTGCAGATGATTGACAGATGATCAGGACGGTGATTAGTATTCTGTTGATGCTGAATGCTGAGTGGTTGGAAAAGACGAGAGGGAAATGAGGTAGCTGCTGAGGTTGTTAGGTATACAACAAATTGTTAAATTGTACCTGTACGCACTTTACAGCCTGTCCAAAATGTAATTTAATTAAGTTTAATATGAAGAAATGGGGGGACCCAGGGAAAGGGATCTCTCAGCTGGACTAGGAGCGGTTAGGGATCCCCGATGAGCTGCAGGAAGTTGCGGAGACCGGGGTGTCTGGGCAACTCTTCTTCTTCTGCTACCATCATGACTGTGATGTGGACTAAGTCGTATACATAATGGATGGATGGATAAAGAAATGAGGCGTGGCTCAATACAACACTGTATTTGCATATGTATACTGTATAATGGATTATTCTGAATAAACCAGAATATGATATATTTCACTTTCTTGCTAAGGCACCTCTTTAGTAGGTAAGTGGTTAGAAAGAAAACAATAGTTAATGACATTTTTTACATGTGGTACCTTACCTTGCTTATTGGAAGCCTAGGGTATAAACAAAGCACATCATTTGATATTTAATTGCTTAAACTTGAATCAAACACTTGGTAGACTTTTTGCTTAGTCGTCTTTAAATATTTTGCTTCAATATGAATTATTATTCCACTGGATAACATAACATGATGCTGAGATCTCCATGGTCCACAGGAGGAATGGTATTCATCACATTCAAAACCTTAGATTTTTGGGTCCACACTTGATGTTGATCTTTTTGTTTGTTTGTTTGTTTGTTTGTATCTGACCAGAGAACATTGCTTCAGAGGGCTGGTGATCATCTGTAAAACTTCAGTCTGGGACTCATTTATCCAGTCTTAGACTTCGGTGTTCTTTCTTGCATGACCGCCTTTCAAGTCAGGGTGATGTAGGATTTAGCTAATGGTGGATGTACATATTTAGTACCCGATGCCTTCAGGTTATTTGTCAGTTCCTTTATTGCTGTCTAGGGTTTCAGCTGAAGCATTCAGTATAAACTTTGGTTATCCCTGGTCACTCCATATTTGCATAAAGTTGTTTGTACAGATGCTTCCGGTTTATTCAGTCATTTGAAAATTGACTTCTAAGGAGGACTTGGACCTTTGAAGATCCACAGGGATTATTTTGGTTTGTTTGTTTGTTGTTTGTCCTGAGGTCATGGAGGTGCTTGGGCATCATTATGGTATCAGGGGCAAACTGGTACTGTATCCAAATGATAGATTTTTTTTAAGCCATCCATTAACTTCCTCCTAATGACAAATGGCCAGTCAGAAGCTTTTGGAAGTCAGTGCATCAATTTGTAAAATATTTAAATGAAGTTATCTCTGATGAGAAGGAAAAAAGACACAGACTTGCCAGAAAAAAAGGGTAAATCTATGTGTGGAACTGTAAAAATAAAATAAATAAAGTCAATAAAATAAATAAATAAAATAAGATTGCTTATCTTTAATAGCTTTGGCCTTGGTTTATGTAAACCTCTGGCCTATTGTACTTATTGTACTTTGCAGTGTAAGTTTTTTTTTTCCTTTATCACAGAGAAAATACTTTCCGCAGCTATTTTCTTGCTGTCTTCCAACTTTTAAAAAAACTGACATGAGCAGACATCAAAGGTCATATTCTTCTGCATTCTGGGCATGAAGTTAGGCCTGTTGGGAAAATGTTTAGGATTAGGCTATGATGAAATAATACTTGTTGAAAGAGAAAAAAGAAAGCATTTTTGAAGACTTCATTTTTAATCTGGACCGGTTTAAGCAATTTCCCTCTGGGATTAATAAAGTTCTTTGAATCTTGAAATCTTATCATTGAAAATAGACTATATTCAGTTTACTGTAAAATCAGAAATTTTTGTTTTTCTTTCTTCCTTTCTCTCTCTCTCTCTCTCTCTCTTCCTCCCTTCCGTCCCCTTAATTCCATCCCATTCCAATCCATTCCATAGTACATTTATAAGATAAGCTCTCATGGCCGCATTTGCTTTGACAGTCATGCTGTGTGAAGGTTATGCTGGGAGTTATATATTACATCTATTTATTTCTCCGCTGCTCTTTGATGCCAAATCAATCCTTCCATTCAGGACGGATTAATAATGAATGGTGTCTCTTGGCCATGTCACAACCGAGGCAAGGATTGTGTTCACAGATTTTTATTTATTTATTAAATCATACTTTGATGCATTCTTATATTTCCACAGGATTTGCTGGATATTTTTAGGTCGACTGACTCATTCTAGTGGACTGAATCCTTTTGAACACGCGCGTGCCCTGCGTGACATTTCATAAAAGCACCACAGATGTTTCCTTGCGCTACAGTACAAAAGAAGCAGTGTAAAATATTGCGTTTAACTTATTATAAACCCGTTTAAAAATAGCGCCGGTTTTCTAATGGCGTGCATTGTGTTTGAAGAGCGCGCTTTCTTCATCATTCATGCGCATGCAAATTTAATCTCAATCTGTCACAGAACCGACCCTCCCTCCTTCGGAAAAAAGAAATTGTTAAACCTTCTTTGAACCAGCCACTGATGACACTGCATTAAAAATTAACTCCTCTTGCCCATGCCAGGATGAGAGCAGTAGCACATCCCATCATGAGAAACGCTGCAATATATTTTCATAATGCATGAACGTTACCATGTCATGGCAGAAAATGGGCTGAGGCTGTTTATTCGGGATGCTTAGTTTCCCTGCTCTGTGCCTTTTAGATGCTTCCCAACATGATGAAAGGGGAGACACTTCATTTGGATTAAATTGGCTTGCTGTCTGGTCTGCTCTGATAAGGCACTATAAGGCAGAATTATTTCATTATATATGTATTTATTGGGTTATGCTGATTTGCTGCATCTGTCCAAGTGTACAGCGCTGGAATGCTTTCAACACTTGCTCAGGTAATGCTGTAGGTTCACATCAGAACAGCTCTCAACGCAGACAATGACTTCATATTATTCTTATGATTATCATGTAAAGCAATGTACACACATTCAAAACCCACTTTGGGGAGATTCCAAAAAGAAGCGATCCCCAGTCAGAGCAACCATAAGGGCCACTGTGGGTCTTTTATTTCATCCTACAACAGAATAATGTCCACTTTAGCAGGCGATACGAGACCAGTCATTCCCTGTGAGAGCCTATGATTCTAACATCAACAACATTAAAGGTAAATAAAAAGGAAAAATGATGGATTTTCGATGTCAGTTAGAGCTACGGCGTTGCCCTGGTTTTATAAAAGCTTCATGTCATGTATTGATGAGAACATTTTTTTATCTGATTTTTGAAGCAGAGAAGTATACGATTAGATAGCCGTTCTCATGAAAGTGTAGATAGATTTGCATTGGCGGCGTGGCATACCTGCACTCTCACATCAATCATAGTGACGTTGACCAATCATGGGTGTCTGTCAGCTCACGCAAGCGGAAGTGGCGGATAGCGCTTTTCTCCACTCAGGCACAATATGAGCAGCTCATTGAAAAGATTTAGGTAGCTGGTGTTACACGTCTCAGAGGAAGCACATGATAGTCTTCACCCCTCCCTGGTTGGTAACAGAGACACCCCTCCCCTCCCTCTCTATGTCTGGTGATGCTAACACCCCTCCCCTCTCGCTCTGTTACCAACCAGGGAGGGATGAGGAACATGATAGCCTTCACTAGTGATGGGAAGTTTGGATATTTTTTGTGACTGAGTTCTTTGAACCTCGTTCATCAAAATGAACAAATAATTTTTTTGTCATTTAGTTCATTTCGTCCTTTCGATCAGGAATAAAATAAAATTTTACATTTTCAATAAACAGACCAGACTCCCAACATGACTACATACACAAATTTTGGCTATAGTTCCAATAATGAAAATATTACAATGCAGCTAAGAACATATTATGATAAAAAGAATGAGCAGCTCACCATCTTCGGGTCTGAGTCGTTCGTTCTTTTGTCATGTGATTCTCATACACGCTATGCAGTGCATTACACAGGAAACAGAATTGAACGGTTCTTCTCATCACTCTTACGGTCTTTCGAGTCGTTTGTTCTTTTGAACCTATCGGCCAGTAGAAAATGAACTAATCACTCGCTGAGACTACTCGTTCTTCTGAGTCATGTTAAAAATTGTTCATGACTGACCCATCACTAATCTTCACCCCACCCTGATTGGTAACCGAGAGACAGGTGATAATTAACCATTTAAGTCTAAAATTTAAGTGAAAACGGTGGCTGGGGGACGTAGTTTTGAGTCACACCATTAGAAACAGCATCGAGACAATATATATTTTTAACGAGGAAAAATAAATGATTTTATATGATTTTGTGCACTTTTTAAAATTTTGACTGTAAGTAGGTGCTTGAATGGCGGCACGGTGGTGTAGTGGTTAGCACTGTCGCCTTGCACCGCCAGGGTCCGGGTTCGATCCCCGGCCAGGCTCGATTCCCGTCTCTGTGTGCATGGAGTTTGCATGTTCTCCCCGTGCTTGGTGGGTTTCCTCCGGGTACTCTGGTTTCCTCCAAAGACATGTAGGTTAGGCTAATTGGCGTTTCCAAATTGCCCGTAGTGTATGTGTGTGTGTCTGTGCCCTGCGATGGATTGGCACCCTGTCCAGGGTGTACCCTGCCATGTGCCCCAAGTCTCCTGGGATAGACTCCAGGCCCCTGTGACCCTGAATACAGGATTAAGCGGTATAGATGATGAGTGAGTGAGTGAGTAGGTGCTTGAGAATTTCTCATATATATTCTAAACCAGTGGGAATGAAGATTTCAAAAGGATCCGGTCAATAAAGTTTTCTTTGAGCTGAGGACTGAATTTTATGTTTAGGTTAGAATTCAGCATATCTCTATACAGTACATAGTAGTCATGGTAAGTCTATAAAAAAAACAAGTCATTTAAAATTTCTGTAGCATTTCAATACTATTTATAGTCAATTTTCAGCAAGTATGTTAAACATATGGAAAGAATAAATATGAAAGTACTCTAGTTGCTCTGTTTGGATATGTACGCCCTCATCTCAGAATGCCCGCGGATATGTTTGCTTTAACAACCTCTCTCGTATTATATATTATCTCATGTTGTGTCATAGTGGAGCTTCACATTACTGCTTTTTATAATCGCCTCTGGTTCGAAGCATATGAAACAAACTGGTTTTAAACTTCCTGCAGGAAGAACAAACATGTATTGATCTGACCATTCATCTTCAAAGGGTCAGTTTTCATAATCCGCTTACTTTTTTTTGGATAAAGCCATGCGTTGTCGCGCCTTCATTTCTGTTTCTTCTGCACACTCTGCCTATTCCCTGTAAATTATTCGCATTGATTGGCTCTGTTGAGTGATGGTATGTATAGCCGTCCCCACCTCATGCGGGAAAAGTGGTTTATTAATCATTATCATTTATTAGAAAAGCATCAGGGTCCAGATGGAACTGTAACTCGGTCCGGATCCGGGCCGTGATCCGCCTGTTCTAAATGAAATCACCAAATGTGCAGGGCGTGTTGCAGAGCTTCAACATCACCAATTATGTAGTGAATCGGGTAACTCACAGTTCTTCAATGTCCCCATACCTCGCCATTTTGTGATCACCAAAGTTGTAATAAGAGCCTGTGTTAGTTGCCATCGATGTCCTGTTAGTTCAAACTTGTCTGGCAGTTCTCTTTAACAAGGTGTTTTTGACTACGTTTGTTAACTGGATTTTTTTTTTTCTTTCTCCTTCTTCACAACGGTTAGAGCTTGTTGCAAAGTTTTGAAAATAAAGTCTAATATATTGGATTATATTACCTCCACTTAATAAACATGGTATGATTGATTAAGCACACAAGACAGCAATAATACATAATACAGACCAAAGATCTTGGTAAAAAATAAATAAATAAATAAATAAATAAAAAATTACCCTATAGTGTATGTTCAGCAGCGTATAAAGTTTATAAAGGGTTTTGGGCAGTGAGCATAAATCTTTAGCTGCACACACACACACACACACACACTCACACACACTGTGCTGTGCCTACAGTATATTTGCCATGTTTTGTTGCACATTAAACAAAGCACAAAGAGCAGAACAGGCTTATCTATTATTTACATATTATCTGTGTCCACATGAAAAATGAGCATTGCGCTTTGATTCTTGTGAGTGCATTTCATCCTGTGTTTAGTCAAATTACAGATGCAACGGTTGTTCTCTCTTTGCATTTTTTATTAGTCAACTCTCATTGCCTTTGAGTGGTCCTTGTCCCGCTCCGCAACCTCGCGGCAGCCTTTGTTTAGTTATTACGAGCCGCAAATCCTTCCGCTGACAGCGTCCTGCTACTTACATCTACCGAGGGACGCGTTCGTTACACTGGACGAGGAGACATGATGGATGCTCGGTTTACCCATGCATTTCTAAGCAGTAGAGGAAATGACTTGATGTCCAAACATCACAACAAGGGCAAGAGAATGTGTTTAATATTTCCAAAGAGCGTGAACTACACTGTACTAGGGAAAGAAAAAAAAAAGTACTGTTGGAAAACATCTGATCTTTCAGATGATCTCAGCTCCTCTCTTTTTTTTATCCCTTGTGTGAGTGCTGCTGCAATCCTGTCTCCCAAGATAACAAACGCCCTTGACTATTGCTGCCTGCCAAGCACAGCCACAATGAGACACACTTCTTTCATCGCCGTCCCTGCGGAAACTAAAAGAGTTCAGCGCTCTACTTATCATTGAACCACCATGAAGTACGATGATTTATGGTTTGTCCTAGAGATAATGTACCTTAATGAGAATAAAGCGAGTGTTATAAAAATTTGGATGGCATCGCCAAATACTAGATCATGATCCTTAGCAAGATAAACACACACACACACACACACACACACATACACACACAGGCGAACACTATTGAAAGTGGTCCCTGCCTTCTATTGAATGGCTAATCAGGCAAGTAATCAATTAAATGCATGATTGCTTTTGATTTTAATAGCTCTATCATTTAGCAGGAGGATCTGCTTTGGGCTGTGCTGTTAACTGTTAGGAATAGCTGTAATTAGACACAGCCTATTCTCATTTAGCATGAGCCTGTAAGTAATTAGCATCTCATTCTCAGTGATATCACCTAGCTGCTGTATCTATAATATGCACTGAGTGCATTGTCTGCAATAAAATATAGCTGCGAGAGGATGTTGAATATTATTCCAAGTTTTTTTTTTTTTTTTTTTTCGAGGTCATCGCTTTGAACAAATATGGAGGAGCTCGAGCTTCGATCTCTGTGTACTCGGGTGTCTGTGTTGTTAAATAGTTCAGATAAACAGTCGTCTTTCATATCGCCTCGAATTGATCCTTGTCTCTATGCTCGAAAAAATGTACGAGCTAGATCTGTTGGTGTGAGACCAACCGGGAAAGAACTTTTATTAAATGCTTAATTTGATCTTTATTGATATCACTGCATTTGCTGTGAAAATAATAGCTCTGGAAAAAAAAAAAAAAAAAAAAGTTAAGGAGATTACATAAGTGTAAGGCTGGATTCATGGCCTAATGAGCAAACTTGTTCAGTTTTAGGTAAACTTATGCTCAACTTAATATCAATGTTGGAATTTGTCTGGTGAATACTAAAAGGACTCGAGGCCTTCCCAGTGGTGCACATATTCAGTCCAGGATACACAGATGTACAGTACTTTCCTGCATAATGAAGAGATCCAGACATATTGAGCAAATAAATCATGCTGTTGTCGAGTCTCTGTTCCTTCTGCTCACTGAGTGATTTTCCTTCATATTGTAGTGGAACTGAAATGGACTCTACTGGGAATATACTGTATAGGAAAACACATATTAGCCCATCACAGTAGGTGAGGGCAGAAATGAATATAGTATAAATATTTACTATTTAAAACCATAACATTTCTCTGTTTTCCTTTGTAGTTTGAAGATTCTTTCACCAATTCTTTCACGAATTACATCTCTTACATATCATTTGTCTCGAGTTCTTTTCATGGTTTTGTTATTGTTTTGGTGTCATTTTCTCCTCCGCTCATTGTTCATTGTTTTTCCTACTGGTTCAGTTTATTGTCTATGTCACTTGCGGCTTGTTATTATTTTAGGACCATGTGCATAAACACTCACTCACTCACTCATCTATACCGCTTTATCCTGTGTGCAGGGTCACGGGGGGGCTTGGAACCTATCCCAGGAGACTTAGGACACAAGACAGGGTACACCCTGGATAGGGTGCCAATCCATTGCAGGGCACACACATACACACTCATTCACACACTACGGGCAATTTGAGAACACCAGTTAGCCTAATCTGCCAGTGTTTGGATTGTGGGAGGAAACCGGAGAACCCGGAGGAAACCCACCAAGCACGGGGAGTCTATGTAAACTCTGCTTTATTAGTAATAACACTACTAGCAGTAAACTAAAAGAAATTAGAAATGTATCTACAAAAGAGTTACAAATGAAAAAAAGATTACGGCTTATTTCCGCATCTCCAGTCAAATCACACCCCTCTCTGATTCACTGTGTGGTTCAGCCCGTCCTACCTAGTGAAGAGTGTCACTGCTGAGTACAGGTGTTGAACTGTGAAAGCAGATATGTCATCGAGTTCAACAAAGAAGCAAGTCCGGTCATAAGAAACGACAAAACAAAATCTTCTGCCTCGGAGCTTCTTTTATTTTTTAATTAATTTTAAATGCTTGCGTTATGTTTTTGCGCAATTATTTCTTTGGCGTGACACAGCGCACTTCCGGATGCAAGCCGCCAGTAAACACAGACGAAGCGCTTACGTCACGCACAGCGCGGAAGGAGACGCTAACAGTTAGCTGAGTAATTTGAGAAAATGGATGAGAGTGATGAAAACGTTTATCAATGAAAAATGTTTTCAGCAGCAGGAAACATTGCTTTAAAGTGGATTTTTGCATCCTAAATGTCATCACAAAGCATTCCAATAAGAAGTCAGTAAAGGCAGTTAGTGTTTTTGTATAATTATTTATTTTAATGTGTGCCTTAGTTTTTTTGATACTTAAAGTCATTTGAAATACCTTTTTTTTTTTAGTTTTTTCATCTGAGAAAAGGCTTTAAAATAAGAATGTATGGCACTGTAATGCATTTAATTAATCTCATTTATTGTATATATTGTGAATAATGACAATATTTATTTTTTGATAAAAAGAAAACCAATTAATCTTTCTCTTATATATACTGCTCAAAAAAATAAAGGGAACACTTAGTCCCAGTTTGACTTGAACGCCTCTCATATGTGTATGCAAGTTCAAGTCAAACCAGGACTAAGTGTTCCCTTTATTTTTTTTGAGCAGTATATTTTATATTGCTATTTAATTAAGCAAAAATAAATTTTATCTGATTACTCGATTACATTTTTGGTAGAATACTCGATTACTAAAATATTCGATAGCTACAGCCCTAGTTACGTTTTTCACCATTGAAAATTAAATATGTCATTTTTGTCCAGATATAGATCTTGAATTTGTAGGAAATATGCCAGCATTATCTTATTGGCTAACTTTGCTAGCGGACTTTAAGTACTACTGTAAGATAGCAGATAACTATTTCACTAATAATGAGACAAAAGTACTGTAATAGGTCAGTACTATTATATTATAGACAAAAACTTTGAATAGCTAGGTTGGCTTGTATGTTTTGTGCGGAATGGGTGTGGTAGTGGGGCCCAACCGCATATTTTTTCATAGGGCCCAAAATTGCTATAACTATAACTATAAAATAACATATATGGAATTATGTAATTAAGAAACAACAACTTTATTTTAAGACATGCAGGTCAGCTGTTCTGTAATAGTACTTGTCAAGTGCATTTGTAAAACCCATGAAGCACCGTGATGAAATTGGCTCTCATTAAGATCATCCCAGGACGGCGAGACCAAACATTACCTCTGCTGTAGAGGAGAAGTTAATTTAGAGTTACCAACCTCAAAAATCACCAATTAACAGCACCTCAGATTAGAGCTGGTATGGAGGCTTTACAGAGCATAAGCAGCAGACCCATCTCAATATAAACTGTTCAATAATCAAGATTATTGCTTATTTTGAAAGCCTTCAGCATTACAATGTATAAAGACCATGGAAATAGAAGGTGTTTCCAAACTTTTGACTGGCAGTTATGTTTTCAGTGATGCTGTAATTCTATTTTTTCTTTTTTTAATAGTAACCTCATGAATTTGTTGTGATCTCATTAATTTGTTGTGATTATTTTCGTTATTTTTAAAACCTTTACAGTATGTAATTCTATCTGGTTTTTGCATACATCATGCATTTGTGTTGTCACAGACAGCCTTCTAATAAGAGTTGTGGTTTTCTTTCCATGTTTTAAATAATGAATTTAATGTGGGCGGCATGCTGGCATAGTGGTTAGCACTTTTGCCTCACACCTGCAGGGATGGGGTTTTGAAGCTCACCTCAAGTCAGTGTGTGTATGTGTTTGTGTGTGTGTGGAGTTTGCATCTTTGGCCAGTGCTTGGTGGGTTTCTCTCCATGTGCTCCAGTTTCCTCACACATTCATTATAGGCTGATTGCCATTTCCAAATTGCCCCTAGTGTACATATGATTAGGCATGTGCTGTATGTGTGTTTCTGCCCTGTCCAGGCTGCAACCTGCCTTGTGCTTTGTGTTATAAGCTATAGAGTATATGGTATAAGCTCTATGCCCCCTGTGCAGAATAGTCAGTATAGCAAGCCGATGGATGGATTAAATGGTTCTCTGTGGGATGTTTAGGATTTCCTTTATAACCAATCCCTGATTGATACTTTTCCAGAACTTTGACCTTGTCTTTGAGTTGTTTTTGATAGCTCTTTGACCTTCATTATGCAGTTACTGGAGTTTGAGTATGTACCTTAACAAACGTATGATTTACTTTAAAAAAGAATTAATTGCTAAAGAGTATTATGTAGATTAAATGAAAGAATTGGGAACAGATGTTTTTACCGTGACACATGTGAAAAAGAAGACGTCAGTGCTTATGCAATCCATTACATGTTTAAGAATTTTTACATTCATATTTATCTCTATTCTTTTCTACTATGCAAAAGTATAACATTGTAATTCCCTCTCTCTCTCTCTCTCTCTCTCTCTCTCTCTCTCTCTCTCTCTCTCTCTCTCTCTCCCTCATGCAGTTGTTCTCAAGGTGACGTGGTGACGCACACAGCCTGGCTGAACAGGTCTAGTATACTGTACACCGGTGAGGATAAGTGGTCCGTGGATCCCCGAGTCAGCCTGGTCACCCTGAACCGTGACGAGTTCACCATTAAGATCGAGAACATAAACCTGAGTGACGAAGGACTCTACGTGTGCGCCATTCAGACCAAAAGCAAGCCCAGAACCACATCAGTCCACATCATTGTGCAAGGTGAGCTAGAGTCCCAGCAGCATGTGCACTCTACTTTACAATGTGTGGCTCTGGGGTTTCTGCAGTTATACAGTCTTAATACACTATTGGGTTTTGTTAGTAGCTTTCCTCAATATCTGGTGCAAACACCTTGAACTCCAGGTATAATATTACAGTTTTAATGAAGTGGATAATTATGCAATTAATGCTGATGGGCGCAAAACCTTGGAGATTTCTCTTTTTTTCTATTCAGTGGCTCTTATGTTAATGTGATTGATGGCAGTGTCATTGCAGTAGGCTGGTGCACTGAGTCGTGACAGCACAGCATGCAGGTACAGTGGATATTTAGGAATCTGAAACACAGCAACCCAAAGCGGTCCACCATATGGTACTTGTATTCAGTCTGATCCTATCGGATTAACTGTTTCTTGCTTTTATTTTGCGGTAAGTGTTACAGACAGTGCAATTTAAAATTTTTGGAAATAAACCGCAATGGGGCCTGTTATTATAATAAAAAAAGGAGAGCGAATATACAGTAGGTACAGTAAGTAACGCATGTAGTGTGGTGTGAATGAGAGTATCACCCAGAACAGTTTTTTCTTCTTTCATATCACAGCAACTTGTCACTGATTTTTTATTTAATTTTATTAATCCGCTTTGTAAATGAATATAGAAGTATGTTCAGAACAATTTTAAGTATTTGTGGTTCTCACCTTCATCATAGCTGCTTTAAACAGCCTTTGAAGCCTCTTGAATTTAATAACACACACACACACACACACACACACACACACACACACACACACACACACACACACACACACACACACACACACACAAATGCAGCAGGTCATGTTACCAAGAAACTGCAAGCTACAGTACAGTACATATCCCTTTTTGCCAGAACATAAGCAAAACAAAAGCACCTTCAACTTTTACAAAGCACTAACAATCTGTAAGTGTCTACTTATAGGAAGCTTTACCATAAACAAGAATGGTATATTTTTCTTTGTTAACTTTTTTTTTTGAATGGCTTCATTAAGCCCAGATTATGTAAAGCATCCAGCATTGATGTGCTGTTGCTATAGAAACTATGCATTACAATAAGTGCATTAATATAGTGTAATCCTTTGATTTAAATGATAGCTGGCAGGATCATTAGATACAATAATATCACAACTGCAATGTGTTATACTTTATCATTATACTTTTTCTCCTACTCAGTGGCATATCATGCACCATGTCAGTGTTGTTGCCACTTCACAGTTAGACATACAGTGTCATACTCATGGTGAACCTGGTTAACATTCTTGCTACCATCCAAGCTGACTACTGTACTTGGAGTTACAAGTAGAAACAATCCAAAGCACTGATTGCTTAAATAGGCATTATTATTATTATTATTGAATTAAGCAATATCACACGAGAGGAAGTGCTGTAGCATTGAATGTCAGCACAACTGTGATACGGTCTTCGCCAGCTTCCACTTGAGGATGCCCCGCAGGTGCTCAAAAGGGCTCTGGAGACTGGTTCTCAGATCTGAAGACATACTTGGCCACTGACAAACACATGAACTGGGTCCTGATGAATAGGACATGTGACTTGGTTATGACATGGTTAAAGATGTACAGCTGTTATCACTTTTGTTGCCAGCTTATTTCGACAATAATGGCTGTATATTGAGTTATTGTTAAAGAACAGAAAATCTATACAAGTTTCATTTCTATACAGTAGTATTGTCCTATATACTAAAATATTTGCTGAAATTAGAGGTGTACTCACTCTTCTGAGTGAATGTATCAGTCCTGATTGAATGTATGTGGACAGTCCTTTAAAGCTTGCATGCTTCTCTTTATGTCTTTAATTATTCCACTGTAGAATCATCTCTGCTCTGGGGTTGAATAGAAAAATAGCATGTGTTGTGTAGAATCCCTTGTTCCACACACCAGGTAGTGCGCTTGTTCATAGCTTAATGATTATTAGAACACCCGTGGGGCTGAGGGATACATTTAGTTAACGTCCCAGTGCTGTTATAGCCTATATCAGCACTCATGGAATGCCTCTTGTCCAATCTAAATAATTGGTCGGAACTAATGGTTGTAAAATTTAAGATGAATACCAGACGGCACTGTGTACACTGGGACATTAGCATATACTATAATAGTATTGTTTACATGACCCAGTGCTGTAAATGCAACTATTTGTATTTTTGTTGAAAACTATTAAAGTATTGGCACCCTCGAGTAGGTTTTCATGCTAGCATTAAAGCATCCCTCCGCGTCTCATGCTCAACTATTCTAAACCCTGAGGGAGAAATGTGTCTGGTTTCACTTCAAAAAAAAATTATTTACATTTTAAGTGGTATTTTAATTATTATGTTTATCGCTGGTCACCACCTGACAAACTCCTCCTTCTTTCACAGACAGGATTTATTGCTAAGAACATTTATTTGCATATAAATCTTCACTCCAACTGATGGGTTCTTGAAATATACCCTATAACTGCGAACGATCCTGAGCCGGGCTGTGTACCGGATTGGCTGCGCTCTGAAGACTCGATTAGCTCTGTCTCTCTCACACACATGAGCGGAACAGAGCCCTTTAGACTCCAGCAATTAGACCAGAACCAGATCAAAGACCAAAGAGCGGCTCATATGAGCAGATGTAAGCTCTTTGTAGGGAGTCTTCAAGCAAAAGTTCACTATTTGTCGCCTCCTGACCTTCTTAAATCCATTCTTGTCCTGAAATTGTATGTCTAAAACGGCTAAACCCCTTGGAAGGAGAGGTTTGGATTAAAACATTACAGTGACAGATGTCGGCACTCAGGTTCTTCACTTCACTTGGGGTAAAGTTTAATTACTGTAGGGTAATTCAATCCAAACAATCATTTCCATTTAAGATAAAAATGATTGAAGTTATTTTGAGGAAGAAGACTGAAGAGGTTGCACTTTGCAATGACTGCTCCTATTGAACAATCCATCTAAACCGATCTGCCCTGTTACCTTGGCAACGTGGTGCCAGAATAGTGGCGTGATTGAGGGAGCTGAGGGACTTGTGAGTGTTGAGGTCAGCTGATGCACAATTCTTGAACACAAACACACAGCGCACATTATCAGAAAGACTACTCACACACTGCTATGGAAGCGCTTTAGCTGTCGTTTGACAGATTGGGGCATAAGCAGCTGGTGAGAAAGCGTGTGCAAGAGAATTGAGAAAGAGAGAGAGAGCGCGAGAGAGAGCGCGAGAGAGACTTTTCATCGTTTGCAATGTCAACAACACATTTCAATAGAAATCCAATTTGCTCTCCATATGTAAAGAGCCCCAAATGTGTGCTTCTCATTTAGAGTGAGAAACGAGTTAGTAATGGTCCATATGAGGACAGATTATGCAAACACAGAGACATCTTTGTGAATGACAGTTTACGCTGAAGACCGTGCATTCCAAACCGCCGCCAATGCTGCAACTTCAGAAAGTAATTCTATATTATTTATGTGGATTTTTTTTTTCTTTTATGCATATGGCCCAAGGCAAATAAGTCCTGTAAGCGTTTATCCCACTTGCATGGCCAATGCAGACAGGCAGATGAAGCTAAGTTCATTAAGGTTTTAGACAGCATGAGAGTGAAGCTGTCATCTTTAGTATTTCTCCACCTCGTCCTCTCCCTCTTCATCGCCCCAAGGTGATTATTGTGTGCGCTGCCTGGGTCGTTACTGCTCCTGGGCTTAGACTGCGCTTTAGAGTATTTGTTTTCAACAGCATCCTCATCTCAAAGCTGTTAAATACGCTTTCCGTAGCATCACATCACTTGTGCATTGTTAAAGATAAAGCTTACATAACATAGATTTATTTATCATAAATGGCTTTTTAAGGATACTGTAATACTTCGTTTAGTCTGCGCACCATGTACTGTACTTACAGTATGTACTGTAAGTGCTGATGTTACTAAGGTGTATTAATGTCTCGAATCAAACATTGAAACATTGCTGCGCAGTGCAACTGTGGATACGTAATATTAATAAGAAATACATCATTCATTTCCACATGATAGCAAAATTCTTGTTCTGTATGTCGAATTACATGTGTGAATTTGTCTTCAGTACCAGCTTTATCATGATCAGGGTCATGGTGGATTCAGAGTTTATCCTCGCAATGCCAGCGTCGAGGTGAAAATAAACACTGGATGGGAGGGCAGTCCGTCATGCCTGCACAGTTCCTTTTCTGGTCAGTTCGGCTCATTATCCTGGTATTATCAGTATTCGTCATCTCACAGTGAGTCTCAGCATGGACACCGTGCTCGTACTGTAAGTATAAGAAGCACGCCATTCGAGACACAGCTTCTCAATGCTGATGCGTTCACAAGCGTGAACGTCTGTAAATTTATATCACGGAGAAGTATTATTCTCTAGAAGATCCTCAGCATACAAATGAGTATGTTTCTTATGAGGATGCATTACTCGTCTGGCTCGTCCCGGCGTGTTTTTAAGCCTCGTCTTTCATAGCAGAATATACGAGAACAAAGGCTGACAACATTTTCAGGTGACAAACCGGTGTGATTTCAAGCGATATCTTGAGTTGCTTTCTGAGCTGAGAGTTATTTATCCTAGCATGGAGCTCCGTCTCTGCCTCTTTTCCTGTCTCACTGGACTGTGAAGGCTTTTTTGACTGTGACAGATCTGAGCTGAGTAGGTGGCATAAATGGCAAATGATGTATTATAGAAGGTGTATACGAATTACAGCTGAAAATCCTCACATTGTTGTCTGCCTCGGTGTGTAAACGTGGGAGTAAACAGAGCTAAGATCATATCTGTAAAAGCATGTCATGTTTTATGCCAAAACTAATCCGCAGCAGTCCAAATAGGCGAGAGATTGAAGTGAAGGAACACCCCACAGGTCACGCAGCAGCCATATTCTGCACTCGGCACTCGATGATACAGAACAAGGTCAAAACCGAACATAGCCAGAGTGTCCTAATCTTCATGCAAGTTTTTTATATATATATATTTTCTGCTGTGGTTATCGTCTGCATGTGTAAGTGAGAATCTAGGATCGCCTCAAGCCTTGTGACTTCTATGGCATCCTCAGCCAGACTGGTTACACATGTACACTTCGCAGTAATTTCAAACTGCCAATTTTAAGGCCTCATGTATGTGTGGAAACTTCATTAACTTTCATCATGACCTCGTGAGGAGTCGAGCCATTGTGCTTAATTGCGCAGACTGTGGGTTGATCAGGACCATGGCTTAAATGCGACAAAAAAAAATGTGATTTGGATTAAAATTATTCAGAATCTGAGGTTAATGAGTGCCGGTATAATCACTGCCTACTGAGCTTGCCTGCTGCTCCATGTGCTCTGTGGTTAGTTGCTGCATACATGCGCACTGCTCCAAGACTCTAATGTTACCTAGATTGTAATGAAATATATTGTAACCATAGCAACAACTTTAGCATTGCAGACTGCACTACTTAAATCTCTTTGGTGCAGATGGAGCTGCACTTGTGATACACACTGACGTAAAGATTTTTATAATCAGATACAAAATGAGCTTAAGGTAAGCTCATTTTGGTTTCCTGTAAGGTCATTAAAACAATCATTGACTTTTTTTTTTTAGTTAATTTGAGTGGCTGAACTTTTTCTTAGCCATGTGGGTGGTAGATCAGTTCCTAGTCATGAATAGGAGAATAATTTTTCAACAGGTATTAATAATATTTTTTTTTTAAAGAATTCAAATCTATGTATGTATGCAAGTTTTTGTTTCTATCTGTTTTTTTTTCTTTGCATATTTGTTGCACTTAAATGATTGAGAAATTTTAATGTCACACAAAGATAACCTGCGTAAATACAAAATGCAGCTTATAAATTTTGATTTATTAAAGGAAAAGCTGTGCAAACATTAATTGCTCCTAAACCAAGTAACTGGTTGGTGGCAACAACTACAATCAAACGTTTCGATAACTGGCAATGAGTGGAGGAATTTTGGCCCAATCGTCTTTGCAGAATTGTTTTCATTCAGTCGCATTGAAGGATTTTCGAGCATGATCGGTTTGTTTAAGGTCATGCCACAGCATCGCAATCGGATTTAAGTCAGGACTTTAACTAGGCTGCTCCCGTTCCAAAACTGTTTTTTTTTAGCCATGCAGTGTATTTCGTTCATTCTTCATTAGGATTTTCTGAAATCATAGTTTCAATTATCATAATTCATTCAGGTCCTGAAGGTGCAAATCAGCCCCAGACCATCTCACCACCATACCATGTTTGACTGTTGCTGCTGAATGTTCTTTTTTTATGAATAGTTTTATGACACGGTGGTGTAGTGGTTCGCACTATACTATCGCCGTGCACCTCCAGAGTCCGGGTTCGATTCCCAGCCAGACTCGATTCCTGTCTCTGTGTGCATGGAGTTTGCTTGTTCTCCCCGTGCTTGTTAGGTTTCCTCCGTGTACTCCGGTTTCCTTCCACAGTCCAAAGACATGCAGATTAGGCCAAATGGCGTTCCCAAATTGCCGATAGTGTGTGAATGTGTATGTGCGTGTGCCCCTGCGACCCTGCATACAGAATAAATTGTATAGATGATGAGTGAGTGAGTTTTATGCCAGATAACAGGATGCACACCTTTCAATAAGTTCAACTTTTGTCTCATCAGTCAATAGAATATTAGCCCATATAACATAAAAATGTGTTTGATGATCTCATTTAAGTTTAACAAATATGCACAAATCAGGAAACACTGTATCCTTTTGTTCTAGCTCAAGAATCTAAATATAGTCTGTGTGTATACAGTAAAATAGTGGAGTGTCTGAAATATACAGTTAATATTTACCTGTCTAGTCTTAAGCCATAAAGTAGGCCGTGTAGCTTGGTGTTTCTAGTTCAGGGCCTCTTGCGCAGTTTTTTCCCATGGACAACTTTGAAGAAGAAAAAAAATGCATAGACCATTTCAGTTTATTTCCTTATAAGACTGGGCTTATTATTCAAATGTGAACAAGAATGTTCTTGTCATTTATGGGAACATTTAATTCTTCAACTTTTTACCAACAGAACAGGTTCATCTTGAGCTCGATTAAGCTTAATATATGTTTGCTCATTAATACATATACAAACTTTGTTATGTGTAGATTGTCATTTTTAGTATGGGAATAAAGGAAACTCCCTCTGGTTATGCTTCTCTTAGAAAGCCATTGTTTTGCTTGGTAGATTTGGAGACAGTACCCAGGTTTTAGGTTAATTTCATATCTGACCTTTTCACTTTTGTTGCCATAATAAAGCTTGCATGTTTATTTATGTCCAGTAAAAGCCTCAATTTATAAAAACTCTTGATTAAAAAACTCTCTTGAGGAAATTTATAGCATGTTTGTAACTGCGGCAGATTTAAAAAAAAAATGCCATCAAAAAGTCATATTTTCACCTAGTAAAGCATGTAGGGTTTAAAGCCATGTTCAGCATAAAAGAGCTCCTTAGCACACTGCTTTAGTACAGTCTAAAAAAAGTAATGGTCTTGGAATGACTTTATACTAGCAATAACTCTGCTTGCTTTGTTTTTAAATATCACTGCCTAAAAGCCTCAGATCAGTTATTCTGAACTCGCCCCTTAGAGGCTGTTAGGGACGGCAGCTATTTTTGTCTTTAACTTTTGAATATATGTCTCCTACAGGGCAGGATTACAGTCCACACTATGGCAAGGAGAGTTTTTTTTATCCTCCCTCACTGTGGATTATGGGATATCTGCCATAAAACCTTCAGCCCCCTACCCCTTGTTCAGCTGCTACAGGATATTTTCTATAACGTCTTTTTTTTCTATTTCTTTTCTCTATTTTTTTTTTTTTATTCTGAGAAGAAGATAGAAAAAATGTGAGCGAGACAAAACGAAGATGAAGTAAATACCCGTGTGCTGATTAATCCATGTGTATGATAATTAACTCGTGAAAGAGGTCATCATTTGCATGGAAAATCATCTGGTTGATTTCCTGGATGAAAACAATGTTGCAAATATTATAGAGTCGTGCTTAAGGATGGTTTAATTGGGTTATGGATCACACCAACACACAATCTGGATACGGGTCAGGACCCTGAAGTGACTTTTGTAGTAGTGTAAACGGGCGCCTCATGCGAAGTCAGTTCTGTATCATTTCCTGCTTTTAAGTGGCACTAATTATTAAAAAGTGTAATTATCAAGCAAGCTATTTGAACTAATGAATTATTGATTAATGTGTAATCTTGAAAAGCCGTTCATCAATCATGCCAGCAGTGAACTCTGAATTCTACTGTTGAGTGCCCAGGTGATGAATTCAAGAACAGTTGCATTTTCGCAGACTCATTCTTTAGGTTATCCCGCAGTGATTGGATAGGGGTATTAAACACCCTGTTTAATTTAGAGGTTGTCTCTTTAAGGGGAAAATGGCTGTCATACAGCTGACATTTAGGTAGGAGCCGTGCCAAGCTGAAAGGACAGAGAAAGTAGGATAAATATTCCAAACAGTAATTGATGCCTGTGCAGCCTCTGGTGTTGTGCTGTTATTTGGTATAGTAAAAGAACTACACCAATCAGCCATAACATTAACACATTAACATTGATTATCAATTATATACTAGTAAACTGCAGACAGAATCATGGACACCCAAGCCGCATCTATCCCCATGGGGACTGAAGGCCTGTCTCTTACAGAAAAGCGACTGTAAAAACAAAAAGTCTCTTACAGAAATACAGCACAACCTGCAAAAAAAGGGGCAATGCTGGCTAAGTTAGAAAGGTACCAGAACACCCAATGTATCACAAACCGCCACACACGGGGCCCAGTAGGCAAAGAGCTGCCAACCGAGCTTCCAAACTCCCAGATCCCAATCCTGTCAAGCACCCATGGGACGAGCTGGACAATGCAGTCCTATCCATGGAGGCCCCACCTCATAGCCCACAGCACCCAAAGGATCCACTGCCATCGTCCTGGTCCCCGACCACAGAGAGCATCTTGTGGAGGCTGTCCAGGGGTGCAAGGGGAACCGATGCAATACTGGGCATTCTGCTTTGCATTGTAACTTTATGGCTGATCAGTGAATAAAGTGGAGCATATTAGCCAGCTATTACATGCGAGTCTAGTTTTATGCTTGTGTCTTTATTCAGGCATAGTCCCTCAGTTGTAAAAGTCAAACAGTCAAACTGCAGCCATGCAGTGGTTTGTACTTATTTAGTTCAATGATACAAAAAAAAATATGTACAAATTGCAATGCTTTTTACCTTTGATAACATTTATCTGATTTATGCACAATTGTAATAATAAACTATAAAGATACAATTGATATACCGAGGCATACGAATTCTATGAACACTTTGAGAGCAAAATGAGATTTTTGCAGTTTTGAGAGAAAAAAGAAATGTTAATGAAGTCACATTGCAAACTGATAAAGAATATTTCATGCATGTTTGTGTCACAAAAACTATAACTTAACCTCCCACTGTTTTATCCGAGGGGATAAATTAGCCTGCAGTTGTTTTTGTGTTAATTTAAGTATGTAATTTAGTATCAATAATATGTTGGCTGAGTTTTAATTAAAAAATAGCAAACTCATTCTTTGATTGTGTGTTTTTTTGTTTTTTTTTTGTGATGAATCACTGGCAGCAAATTAGATCAAGGAAGAAACTGTTCAGTTTTGTTGCACACAAATCCTTTTTAATTACAAAGATTATTGAAGATCATTAGGAATATTATAAGCTGTAAAAAGGTTTAGTTTACAGCATTGTCAGCTTCCATCTTTACCAGTTTCAGTTTCACTTCAGTAGGTGATGACAGTGCGCTATGAGGGGTACACGTATGATACACATATTATACACTGTATAATGTTCATTCCTGCATCGTCTGACTGTTTGAGGTCCCCTAAGGTATTAAACATACTGTAGTTCAAAAATCCCACTAGAGAGCAGGAAAAGGTGAAAACAAAATCAGATGTAGGAAACACAACAGATTCCCATGCACAGCGTGTGTATCTCATGTCTCTTGTACACAAATCTCCTGTTTGTGCGCCGTTACTGTATAGTGTTGCCTCATTATCTCTGGTTTATTTCTATTTGGAAAATATTACCATAAGTGCATCATGGCTCCCAAATGCCACGAAATCATTGCTAGTTCTAGCACGTATCGATTCGGAATTCCGAAAAGATGCTTACACTACATCCTAACATTTGTAAACAGTGCTTAAACTACAGTATTTGTTTTGTTACATTCACAAATTTCCTATTTTATAGAAGGTATCACGGATATTAAACAGAGCATACCTGTACTCCATTAACGCTGTGCTCCCTGAAATGGCAGTAAACCTTTCTTTCTTTATTTATTTTCAAAAATCCATAGAAAGCATTTAGTTGAATCAGCCGCTGTTTTGCTCAGCAGGTAGTCTCGCTTTGCTGATCCCTTGACAGAAATGAGCAACACGATTGGATTTTCCGTATGCATCAACTTTTGCTATGTAATGTGGCGGTTCCATGTTGTGGTTTTCCTAAAAGGTAGAGCTTCTAAAAGAAGGATATGCCTGGGATAGGGGATTTCCAACTGTTAGGGTTGTATTTCCAACTGATAGGGTTGTATTTTCTGAACTAGTATAATAAACATTTTATTAAAGATGAGCTTTTGTCACTTTTGTATTGTGTATTTAGTTACATCCCTATACTACACAATATCAATAGTACTCTCTCTCTCACTCACACCATTGCTAAAGAGAGAGAGAGAGAGAGAGAGATGTACAGTACCTGTCAAAAGTTTGCACATGCCATCTAAATTTTATAGTCTTAACTTTGATTTTTATTTATTTCTACATTGTAAAACAATCCTAAAGGCATGTAAAATATGCAAAAATCTCCTTTGAACGGTTAACAGTTGTACTTGCTCAATGATTCTGAATGCCATAGCCACATAGTACACATGCATACTCAATGGCGTCTAGCACCCCACTGACTGTGTACTGTTTCACGCCTTGTGGAGTTACATGCCATGATGAAGCTCAGATGGAAGGAACTACTTGAGTGACAGCTGTATTCAGCGATGTGACACCTGTCACAGTTAGAGAATGTGAAGCACACACTTGTTTTTGGAACGGTTTCACTCATTCCTTGCTGTCAACTGTTTGGAACCACACCGAGTCCAGGGGATAGTAACACCTCAAATTTGAGACTAATGGCCTCTGAGGAGAGCCTTAAGGGGTCCTTGTCACCTATCCGGAAAAAGGTGCAGCTCTATGGAACAAAGTTATTCATTACAGTCTCTGTTTGGTAATTGTGATTCATAGAACTCCTAATTATCTTTTGTTTGTATTAGCAGCATATCTACTTGGAGCAGTAAGAACTTGACTAATTCCTGGTGTGCTACAGCTCTGCTTAGTTATTCTCCTGCTCTTCCACACCCATTTCAGCAGATGGAAAGTGTGATAAGTAGCTGACGAATGGAGTCAGACTTGATAAAGCAGGAAGCAGACTAAGCTGTAAATTGCTCCAGGTCTGTAGTCTGGCACCTTGTGTTTCTACAGCCAGCAACTAAAGGCCATTTTTAGCATTCATAGTAAATTTTCCTCTTAATAACTGAATTGTTTTTTTTTTTTTTTTATATCATAAAATAAAATTTTGCACTGTAGCCCAATAGAGAACTGTATAACTGTGAAGGCCATCACTTCAACTCCATCCCTCTACTTTGCTTACTTTCCTATTTCCATTCTCTCCAGTTATTTTTTTCCCCCTCATTTACCAAAGCCTAGGTGGCGGTGCTCACTGGAGAGACCTGTTTGAGAGATTGAGCTCACAGGTGTAGATTTTGAAGTCTGCTGCTTTTCACAGCTCAAACAGAAATCAATCACTTTGCTGAAGAGAGCTCAGAGCTCCTCAGTCTTACTTTAAAGGTATATATAGCTGCAAAGGGGCTGTATGGGGATGTATATGTGAGAAATCCGTGTGTGTGTGTGTGTGTTTGTGTGTGTGTGTGTGTGTGTGAGACACCAAAAATGTACAAAGAAATGAAGAAAGAGGTGATGTTGGGGGACAGCGGAGAGATGAGGGGGATATGGTGGGTGGGGAGGGGGTGAGTCTGTTGAGCTTGGGAGGTACGGGACTGTAAGGTAGGAGTGCGTTGGGGCAGATGCGATTTTATGTGCTTTTACGTACGTACAGTAGTGTAGAAACTAACTGCAAGAAATGAAGTTATGGCAATAGTGTGATTGCGTTTACGAATAAAAATAAAACAATAATTCATATCTCCAGTAATATTAGAATAGAATAAGCTTCCATGGACACCTGCATATTAAGTAATATTGTTGGAAATGAGAGTGTCTTTATGATGTGCCCATGCATACTATATGTACCATAATACAAATTAATTGCTTTGACCTTTATTATCACTGCTTGTTATAAGGCTTGTGGGAAAAGTTGCACTTGATAACAGTAGGTCGTGACCATAGCATGTCTGTGGGCTTTGCTGCATGTCCGACGTAATCAATTAACCTAACAAACATGGGCATTTTAGTTTTCTTTTCAAGCTAATGTCCCCAAACATTTTCGCTGTTGTACCACCACAGAAAAAGTTCGCATTTTATATGACAATTACGATTCGTTTTTATTTGTAATTTGTAAATATACTGGTACAGCTCCGCCGTTTGGAAGAAGCCTATACTGTCACCTGTTAAAAAATAATTAATTAATTAAACAATTAATTAATTATTGATAAAATAGCTTTTTTTTTTCTTGCTGACTTTGCATTGTCTGTATTTCTTTGTTTTTCTCTCGGGCACTACTTGACTTTGGTTTGGTTTTACACACTATTATTAAGCACACTATGATGTTGCAGTTAGGTAAGACTTATAATACTGGTTTTGTTTATACTACATCCTCATATAAAACTATTCCATTCTGTATAGGGCTTTACGAAAAATTGCCACTACTGCATAGAAGTAGAAAAAAATTCATTCAAATTCAAAAGTCTAATAAAAATTTTATTTGTCACATACAAAGTATATGCCGTGAAATACCTATACGACTGTTCATGATGTAAAAAAATGAAGGTAGAGTGGAGCGGAAAGAGAGAAAGTTAGAAGGATTTTACTGCAATACAAGTAGTAGTAAAAAGGCCACAGACCCAAGTGAGTTAATTTCATGTTTTAAATGTGGAGCTATATTTACACTACTTAAAAGCACTATTTCTTTAGTGAATTCAGAGCAATTTAGTTCAAAACCACTTAAAAGTTAATGCAGTTTTCTGAAGATCTTTCAGACTTTGCTTATAATGACACCAGAGACCTAAACTGATTACAGTAAGTCAGCTTTGATATCATTATGATAAAACTTAATATACCTGTTGGCATCTTTCAAAAAGCGCTTCGTATCAGATTAGCTTACTTTCAAACGCAGAAAATAATTCTTCTTGTACTTTTTCAACAATGGCATGTTTCCAGCAAAGATTGTCAATCAGTCCGTTCTACTGCAGAGTTCGAGTTGTTGCTCTGGTTTCCAAGGCTGTGCTGTGCACACTGATTTAGTTTCAAAGCCGTAGCTTCCTTGCCTACAGATATCCCTGCAGATGTCCCTACAGAAGTCTCTAATGATTCAGGTTAAAGGAAATTCATCATACAAATAACTACTCGAGCAAGAGTCAAAAATAGTATCTAGTGGAAATATATGCTGTGCAAAAGATTTTAACCTGAAAATATCTTGATTATTGGCAAATATTTTATTATGACTTTATCATAATAAAATTTATTGTTATTCTATTATTGTTCCAAGATTATTTATTCATAAAAACCCTTGTTTTTTTCTTATACTGTTGGCAGGTAATTTGTTTTTCTTTCTAAAAATTATTAGAAATTTTATCTGGCAAAAGAGCAAGAGTATTTCAAGCTTGGTTTTATTAAATAAACTAATCAAAATAATCTTGAATTTAATTGTTAATAAACTCATAATATAGATTAACATAACCATATTTAGAATTGACTCACTAAGGTGTAATTGTATGCACTATATATACTGTATATAAACTCACTGGCCACTATAATAGGAACAGTCGTAAAACCTGCTCATTAATACAAATATTCAATCAGCCAATAATGCGACAGCAACACTATTCATAAAACAATACAAACACAGTACTGTACCTCTCATATGTAGTATTTAATTTTCACATCAATTCGTTAAATAATGTGATCTCTGACTTGGTGAGGCCAAAAGGCATGATTTAAGGATTTAAGAAACTGATCTGGATCTGGAAATTGTTGCATTTTAAAAAGGTTTTGAATAAATAAATAATTTTAAGCCATTTGTTACATAGTCTCAAATGGTCAAAAACTGACTGATAAGTAGTTTTAGAGCCAGTTGTCGCCTGTTTCTTAGTTATTTTATTAAAAATTAATGAGATAAAAGGAGATCCCAAGTGTTTATTTTGTGTTTGGTAGTTGAAAGCTCTCAGTAAGTGATCTGAAAACCTTTTTTTAATACTGAAAAATCTCTTTAAAAAGAATGATTAATAGAATAAAGTATGGGGAATGAAAGGAACTCATAATCCAAAGCATACCGCGTCATTCGTCGAGCATGACAGTGGCAGTGTTGTGGCTTGAGCGTAAGGTTGCCAATGAAGTAGCAGGATGAAATCTGAAGGTTATAGAGCTTTACCTTCTGTTTAGATTCAGGCAAATGCTGCATAACTGATAGGATGGAACCTCACAGACAGATGGATAATGAAAAAAACCCTATCACGAAGGCAACCTAATGCAAAGAGATAGAATGTTCTTAAATATCCAACTCAGTCACCTGACCTGAACATGCCTTTTCTTCACTTTCGGGAAAAGGGAAGGCAAAAAGATGCACAAACAGTATTCTACTTTTCGAATTCTAAGACTTTACAAGTGAGAAAATAAATGTATAAATAGATCAATACAAAGTTGGCCTGAAACGTCATTTAGTTATTCTCGTTCAATAGATTTTGTATCAATATGTTGTTAAATATAATTTTCCCCAATTCATCTCTTTGGTCACAGTTAAAATAATGAAGACCTCAGTGTTACCATGTATAGCGCTCATTGTTATTGTTAGTAGTAGTAGTGAAAACATTGCTTTATTGTACATTTTTTTTTTTTTTTTTTTAATATTCAAGGAAATCTCTGACAGCAGTGAGAAATAATTTCATTTCAGAAGGACCTCCCATTGGTTTATGCTTAGTTTAAAGAGATCAAATCATTCATCAGAAGTGAAAGCTTTGCACTGTTCTGTTAAATTTCCAATTTAGCATGGTTTAGCCTATTTGGAGGTAAACTCACACATGCACACACAGGCGTGCAGACACACACACACTCTCACACACACACACACACACACACACACACACACACACACACACACACACACACACACACACACACACACACACACACACACACACAGAAACATCTCTCTGTTGACTCTGTGACAGACCATGCAATAAAAGAGAGAGTCGCTCACAGTAAGCACTTTATTGGCTTTGGTTGTTTTGGGTTGCTATCCGTGTCGAAAAAAGACCTTACAATGATACATCAAGATTTATTTGTCACAGAACTAATAAAGGCTGAGGTCAGAACTCGTACTATTCTCCAAGAGCTGCCATACATATGGGCAAAAGTAAAGTTCACTAATCATCAGCTGTCATGTTGGAGCATTTGTGACTGTTACCTTATTGCGGATTGACACAGTCATTTTTCAGCTGCATTGTATCTTGTTTTTCTACAGCAGTTTGGCAGAAAAATATTTTTTTAAATCCCTTGTTGTAGAAAGTCAGTGTAATTTACAAGGTGATTTTGTGTTTCATAACCCCAAAGGCGTTTTGTCCGCCATATGCTAGAGGAGATATGACTTAGTGGTCACTGCATCAGACGAGATCTTAATAGTGCAGTGCTTTAGGGTAAGTGGCCGTTGAAGAATATTTCAGAAAGTCTTAAGTTGTAGAGTCAAAACTGCAGTTTTGCATAACCATACGAAGAATAGCACTTTGCAGGGGTTTGTGGCCATAGATTGCAGGATATGTCCATAAACCAAATTAGCTTGAAAGGAGAATGCACTTGTCTGATGCTATAGGCTACTAGCTAGTGAATTGGAAGCCAACATTTATTTAAATGTATTATAATAATATTTTATTTCCTACAAAAGATTTTGATGCTTGCGTTAAGAATTTAAGGTAACTTAATCTGACAACGCCAATCAACTGTTCATGTTACCGTTCCTTCCAGAAGCATGGAACAGTGTGGTTTGTGGCGTAGTGTTAGCGTCTATGCTATATTGTTGAATTTGCCGTGTTTGCTGACTATGTACAATAAAGCTAGTATTATGGATGACAATTATAACAAATTAATATTGGGTTGTGTTTAACAAATAGCAATAATTTTGACACTAATGTGAGGAAGAAACCTGGAGGAGAACCAGACTCAAAATGGAATCCAACCTAATTTGGTTGGACCAGATAGTAGAACCATAAATGAATCTCTTCTATTACCGTGTGTCAAAATTGCAATTGTATAACAGAAATTTTTATAACAGTTCGTCCCAACCAAGTAATCTGATTGAATGACAGGCATTGTGATAATATAGCATAACAGCACTGGGACATTTAACTGTATGCATCACAGGTGTTAACAAATAATTGTTATTTACACTAAATGTTAGTTGCCAGCATGTGTGAAAATAGGGCAGTGTGGTCTGCAGTACTCAAGTTCAAAACCAGTCAAAGAGGCACTTTAAGCATGTAAAAACATCTGCTAGTATTATGCCATCTTAAGCAACATCTTGGCTTCTAATTAATACTAATTGCCTCTGAACCACTTGAACCAAAGTGAGCTACAAAGCTGACTTCTTCTAAGACAAGGCTGAAACTTATATCCATCTCTTACTCCTAACCAAGTGTACTAGTTGATGCCTGTATGTGGAACAAGAGATCGTACACCCTAGTACACTAGCTTTTCATTTCAATGCTATTTGAGATTTAACAATGGACCCCCAGAAGTTAGCTAATATTCTAAATTGGAATAAGTGCAAAATAAAGTAAATCTCCTAGAGTTCTTCTTGCCTTTTGGCTACACAAAACCAGTAAGAGTTTACAATTTCTTTCAGCCCTGTTAATTAGTTTAAATGTTGGTTCCCATGGTGAAAGAAAAATGCCAGTCAAAGTTACTAACTAATTACTAAGAAGGCTTACTTCTAGCTGCACACAGTCATAGCATCAATATCTCTGTCTAGTCAGAATTAAGGAGAAGGAAGATTAATAAACATCCAATGTCTTCTACACATTCCACAACTTTATTAAGCTGGTGTCTATTATGTGTCTTTGCTGAAACATGCAGCAGTGTGCATCAGAGTATTATCAGCATAACAGTGGAAACATTTTATCATTTTTATGAATGATGTTACCCAGAGGAAACATAATGTGGCCCTAAAACACAACCCTGTGGAACATCAGACTTTACGTTAGTATGTGTAGAAAAGTCACCATTTGCATGTACAGCATAATGGTCAGTCAAATAAGATCTAAGGCAGGACAAGGCCCTTTCCTTAACTTCTCAAGTAGAATAGTATGATTTGTGGTATCAAATGGTCATGCAACACATTCAAAAAGACACAAACTTGGTCAGAGGTCATTTACCACTTTAACCAGCATTGTCTATGCTTTGATTTCACATAATATAGACAATGCATCGCATGCTTTACCACCATTTTGTAAATGCTTTTAAATTGATACCATTTGGTAGACGCCCTAGGTCAAAAGCTAGAAGCCAGTTAGTAAAAGTAGTATATTTTAAGTAACAGCAACATTTTTAAAGGTGAACTGTTATGCCAAATTGGCTTTTTAGCCGTTTTTAGATATTCAGAATGGTCTCCAGTGTACAAACCAAAAATAAATAAATAAACAAATAGCCTAAATGGCATTTTCAAATTGGCCATAGTGTGTGTGTGTGTGTGTGTGTGTGTGTGTGTGTGTGTGTGTGTGTGTGTGTGTGTGTGTGCGTGCGTGCGTGTGTGTGTGTGTGTGTGTGTGTCATTGGTAAAAGTCTCATGGGATAGGCTCCAGAATTAATTATTTTATAGAATATGAATGAATGAATGAATGGAATGGTGCATTAAGACAAGAAGTAAAATAAAGGGAGTCTTAGTTATGAAAATGTGTTATCTGAGTGGTATTACAATTGGAGCATTAATAGACATTAACAGACTTTCTGGAAGCTCAGCAATCTATGTTAACTTGAACAAACAGTAAAAAATGGGACCTTTAATTAGTGCTTATTTAGCTGCTTAACTGTAGGGTTGGGGCTTTAGACTTTAGACTTTGTTTAAGGAAAGCAGGTGAAGTTATTCAGGACATTTATTTTCACGACTTCAGTGCCAGTCCATCCACTACCTTTTGGAAATAAAAGTAAATCCACTATAAGGCTAAGCCAGTTTTAGAGAGATTTATTGCTATATTTTGAGCGTTATTAGGTGCTATTTATTGTCCTGGACACCCATTCAAGCCATTTTCTTACAAAGCACACTGAATATAAATTTTCCAATTGAAGATCTTGAGCTGAAATGAGGAAAGATTTTGTTTTTCTGTCCTTGCACTAAAAGAATAAGTATGTAGACTACAGCAACAACTAAAACAGTAGCAAATTGCTGCTGTCACACACTCTCTTTACAAGTATTTTGTCATTTCTGGTGGGAAAGTGGAATTAAGTTGGCATTAGATGAATTATTAATAGTTGCCTGTCTCGATAAAGCCTGAAACAGGATAAAACTATTGTACCATGCTGTGTGAATACACACCAGACAGCGATGGCAACCTTTGTTAAGATTCCAGCTTTGAAATGCAAATCAACCCCCTCGACATTATACATATGTCATAATAACATCTGTACTCAATAGCAGCAAGTAGTGTTTGTGACATTTTCATTACTCTTTATTTTTATTGCTTCCAAAAAAAGGTCTTCTCCCTGTCACATTTACCAGCTGAGTTAGTTTGATAATTATGTCAACACAGAACAGCATCTGGTTTGCTTATGAGGATGTAACTTCGAATTCAAAGGATGTGTTTTTCCCTAAAGAAAACAAACTGAAGATAAATATTCACAGCCTAAAGCATCCCAACAATTAATATTCAACAACAAGTGAATCCTTCTCAATTCTTCACACTTCAGATCTGCTTTTGTACTGTGGGAGTTGGTTAATAGCCTCTAAAGGATCTTCATTCCTTTATCCAGCACACTCTCTGTCATCGATGGACTGTAAAAGCTCAGTTGTCTCTGAAGATGTCAGGCTAAAGCGGATGGTCCTTTAACACGTTGGTGGGAGGGGATGAGGGGTGGAATAATTATTTTGTCCTCATATAACACCGTCTTTGTTCAGGCAAAGACGACATCAAATTTGAAACATCCGCAGTTAAGGTTGAAATTTCGTATCATATAAGATCTGTTCAATTATTGGTAAAATGGTGAATGTGAAGGGTTAAAAAAAAAAGTTCCTCACGCCTAAAAACATTTAAAAAAGCATTTTTAAATTCATTTATTTAGATATAACAGAGCTCGAGGGTCCTGGTTTTGTCCCTGGTAGTCAGTAGGTATTACAGTACCCATGTTCGTTCTGAATTTGTTACCATTTTTCTCCCAGTCTTCAAAAATATTGTTAACTATCATGTTAAATGTCTCATGGGTGTAAATAAGTGTGTGCTCTGTATCCTGCCATGAACTTTTATCTCATCTTGGGTGAATTTTCCAACCTTGCTCGCAGTGATACCAGCATAAGCTTTAGATCCACCACCATCCTTGGCCAGGATGAAATGCTTACTGAAGGTGAATTAATGAATCTTGACATCTTTTGATTTCAAGAAAAAAAAATGTAGCTGCTTCAGGGGAAAAAGTAGATATTTGTGTGTGGTTTTCGTTTGAATGAAGGATAAAGGGCGTTCAGGAAATTTGTGATGAAACTCGCGAATAAAGCCGTGAAATCAATCGACATTTACAACAGGCTATAAGCACAGTACAATGATGAGACTCTAAGCTGCAGTAAAACATTTGATTGGTGCAAACGGTTTAAAGAAGACCATGCATCTGTGAATGACAATGCTGGCCAAGGTGGCTTGGAGCCCACTGCGGTCGTTCCCTTGAAGGAGTGGAAAACCTGATCCTTGAAAATCAACAGATAAATCGTTGCCACCTTGTGCATGGAATGCATCTGTCTGTGGGCACTGTGTGTACGATCTTTTAAGAACCCAGGGACACAGCTGGGAGATTTTGTCCCATCCCTTTATAGTCCAGACTTTTCCTTGAGCCATTTCCACATGTTTGGGCCGTTAAAGGAGCTCCTGCAAGGCCAGTGCAAGGCCTTGCAGGAAGGCCTTTCTATCTTGATGGACTGCAATCACTAGTGAAACACTGAGATAATGTATTAGTGTAGCAGGGGATTTTATAGAGAAATATATATATTTTTTTCTCTTGTAAATGTGTTCTGTTATCCTGCACAATCCAATGTTTGTCTTGAACACCCTTCATATTACCTTTCTTCAATTTTCCTTCTCATTAATTTGTATGGTGCCAAGGATACTCAACACTATACACAGGGTGTATCAGCATAGATGCAGTGCATGCATAAGCAAAACGTTTTAAGGCGTAAAAACAAGATTCAGAAAAAAAACAAAAAAACAATGGTATATACTGTAAATGCGCAGATCATGAAATCACTACAAATATGGTCTTCCATGTTTGTCCTAATGTGCATATCGCCATGTTCACATCTGAAGTAAATCTAGTAAATCTAAGCCAAACCTAGTTGTAACATGACACATTTTTACATAAGTTAATATATCAATTGATATACACACTCACTGGCCACTTCATTAGGTACACCTTGCTAATACCAGGTTGGACCCCCTTTTGCCATCAGAACTGCCTCAATAATTCATGGCATTGGATCAAAAGTTTGCTAGTAACATTCCTTATACAGCAGGTTTTGGTCCATGTTGACATGATAGCATAATGCAGTTGCTGCAGATTTGTCTGTTGTCCAATTTTGGAAATCCCATGTATGTTGGAGTCTGCGGTTACTGCACCCAGTGTGGTCTTCTGCTTTTGTAGTCCATCTGCTTCAATGTTCGCTTGTGTTGTACATTCCTGGACATAACTCGTTCATAACAAGATGTTATTGGAGATATTGTTGCCTTTCTATCTGCCCGAACTAGTCTGGCCATTCACCTCTGACCCATGGCATCAACAAGGCATTTTCACCCAGAGAACTGTCACTCACTCTCTTTTTCAGAAAATTCTCGTTAAAACATCACAGAGATGTGCAGTCTTGGAAATACTCAGATCAGCCCATCTAGCACCAACAACCACGGCACGTTCAAAGTCACTTAAACCACCTTTATTCTCTATTCTGATGCTCGGCTTAAACTTCCGCAGATCATATCTACTGTACAGTACATACAAATGCATCAAGCTGCTGCCCTGTGATTGGCTTATGAGATATTTGCAGTAATGACCAGTTGAACAGGTGTACCTAGTGTAAGTGGCTGGGCAGTGTAAGCTTACAGTACTGTAAATGTGAAACATATAAACTGTACTTAGTTTTGTGTGTGTCACATCTGCTGATCCCAGACTCTGATCCCAGCAAGCTGTATCGCATTCGGCGCAACCATGAATTTCAAATCCTAGAATTCTCAAAGCCAAACCACCCCTAACACAAGTTTCTTTCTGCAATTTTTTTTTTAAATAACCCAGTTTTTATACATGCTTGCCTGTGTGAGCCCTAGTGTTTGCTTTTATGTTACTGGTATTCATGTTCTATGACCCATAGCCTGTTCGAGTTGTGTTTGAAGATCACCTGGTTTTGATGACGATTTCAGATTTGTCCTTGTCTGCTTGACTGCATGTGTTTTTAAATAAACACTTTACACTTGCATCCAGCTCTCAGCCTCATGCTTGACATTACAAGAGGCAATCATTTCATGTTTTTTGACATATTTGAAGGTCACTTAAGTTGTTAAGGGGAAAAAAAAAAATCCTAGATGGTTACAGACAGAAATGCATTTTAACTGCTATTTTAAAAATGTCAACTGTGCTTTAACTATCAGCTGATTCATAGTGGCTTGCAGTGAATGCACATTCATGCTAAAGAGATTGTGCAGTACTGTTTCATGATGATATATTGTTAATTATTGTCTCATAAGCACGAGTGTGAATGTGCATGTACTCCGCCATACAGTGAACAAAATGCGCTTGCCTTGTGCTGTTACTTTTAAATCTGGCTCTAAAGAAAACACTTAAAGTAGCCGCTGTATATTTCGTAGCACCACCACTCATAAATGCTTTCTCTACGATTTACACATCAGCGTCTTTGAAATCATGCATACAGAATGCGAAAGTATTCAATTAGTCACCAAGCTGAAGGGTATCGTGTTTGCATTTAACTGATCGTAAATAAAAGATTCTAGATTAAAAATGAATAGATTTTTACATATTGCTCTCTGCTTATGAGTGTTGTGTTTTAAAAGCAAAAGGTCCTGCTAAAGCAAGCCAATAGGTGAAATTTCCCATGATTCTCTGAATCACTCCTACAAGCCTGTAAAGGTTGTGGTGGTCTCTAGCCTTTTAAATATTTCCACCCCCGCATGCCTGTGAGTGCTTGCAAGTACTGTATGTGTGAGAGCCTGGAACAGCTTTATTTCCGCTTCAGCCCCATACCTTTATTAGCCACTCAGTATAGTAATATCTTCTCATGGTTAAAACACAGAAATGGTGCAGTTTGTCATGGCATTAGCAGAAATCTACCTTATGTCTCTGGAGGTGCAAAGTGAGCATAATAAGTCAGCAATATTACCATTTTAAAGGGGGAAAGAAATCCTCCAACATTTATCAATATTTAAGTCATAATTGGCAGCTTGAGGCAGACTGAAAGAATATTGCAGCATCTCAGAACATTGCTCACAGTCCTGCCTGTGCTTTTTATGCTTGTCTTTAAGCCAAGGACTTGAAAGGGTGTATGATGGAACGCTTCTTTTTTTTTCTGGATGCCATATCTCTGTTTGGGTTTCCAGTATTTCTGGGTTATTCAACCAGGCATTTCTGAGATATGCTTTGGCAAACAAAACAGGAGCTGAGATGAAACAAGGGTCTCGGTTTCAGTCGGGTGTGGAATTGTTTGAAGTGGAGCGAGAAATGTTGATTTTTACTTAGATTCATATACAGATTACATCACTGGACTCCTGATTTCTTTGTCTCAACACCCCAACCCAACCCCTTACGTCTGTAAGTCGCCCTAGCTAAGCGACTGCTCGCGTAGTGTGAGTGATTTAGTAGATAACACCTCGACTAGAAGTCCTGTAACAAGAACATCATAGGGGAAATTCTTAATTAATGTAATCAATAGATATGATTAAATTATGTTTTTTTTTGTGTGGCATTTATCTGTTTGCTTTTGCTGGTGGTAAAATATTGACATTCCTCTATATTCCTGCAGGTGGTGTGCTCTAAAATATTCTCACAAAAAAAAAAAAAAAAAATTAAGTACAAACTGCTATTTTTGTTAAATGGTGATACAGTGGTCCCTCAACGGAATCGGAGTTCATAAGGCGAACATTTCTGTTGCGAAACTCATTTTCCCACAGGAAATAAAGGAAAAGTAGATAATCCGTTCCAGCCACCCAAAAATATTATCAGTATTACCTGCACTACAATCAAAGTCTTTGCATATTAAACAATCAAAACATTTAGAAAAGACATGGAAATGAAGTAAAATATGAAATAAATAGACATTAAACCTGACTTCTCCTTAATTTATGATTCTTTTTGGTACCGGCTGCTTTAAAAACGAAACAGAAAGTGGCTCCATTTTCTTCTTGCTACCGTCCTTACTAACATTCTTGAGACCCATAGTGCTATGTCTTCATTAAATCTTGCACAGAATGCAAAAAAAAACAAAACAAAACAAAAAATCCCAAAAAGTAGACTTGCTTACTTTGCTTGGCTTTCCATTGACGCAAACAAGTTTTAAACGACTCCCGGACGAGTGCAGTACGCAACGCTCGGTTCGGCTCGTTTCATCCGCTCATAAGCCGAAAATGCTTCATATGACGAGGCAAATTTTTCGCAAAATTTGATTTCTTGAGGCAGAAATACATAAATAAGGAGGAGGGAGGGAGTTTGTAGTCCGAGGTACCACTATACTTTTACAATAAAATTACAATACAAATTGAATCAGCATCTAAGTATTGTGATAATATTTTATCTGGTAGTCCCTGATACAGTAACTTACTAGTAAATAACTAAACAAATAAAATAAAAAAGTTAACTCAAACCAGATTCCATTTGATCAAAGTCATGTAGTTCATGCAGTACAGCAGTTCTGAGTCACGTAATGTCCACTTGGCATGAGTACAACTGGTGCAGCAAGACATTCATGAGAAAAGCAGTGTGGGAGATTGATTTTTGTTGCTCTTCCGTTTTATCCTTTTCTTTTTTTCAAAATATACAATAAAATATCTCTTTGTTTTCCATTCTTTTCAGTTCCTCCAAAAATTGTCAACTTCTCAAACAATTTGGTGGTAAACGAAGGCTCCAACGTCACACTGATGTGTTTGGCTAACGGCAAACCAGAGCCTGCGATCAGCTGGAAATTGTCGTCCCATAAAGGTAAGAGGTTTCACTTCCTTGTTTTATGTCATACATCAGATCCAGTGTGTGTGTGTGTGTGTATTCAGTGAAATTTACAGCCCAGTTTCAGCTCAGTTACAGCACTGTATAATGTTTCAATTGAATTCTTTATCAAGAACAAGCTTCGTATCGTTGTCTCACGTCTCAATGAATACATGTTATTGAAGTCATGTTTGAGGTTTATGAATATTCAAAATTGCACATCAGGCTCCAATAAGGTAACACATCGGGTCGTGTTTCAGCTAAGATAAGTTGGATGCGTGGGTGTGTAGACGTTCCAAATAAACTGGGTGGTACGTTTGCCTATCGGCACACACCACAGAGGCATCAGCCCTGTTTGAGGCTGTCTGTTCCACAAATGCACACTGTGTGGCTTCACGCTGTCAGGAGGAAAAAAAAAAATAATTTTAATGTTTAATGATTCATGAGCTTCTATTGTGGAATAGCCCTCATCTTTCTGCCTTTGTGTCAGTACAAGAATCTGGTAATTGTAATTATAATATGACATCGATGTAACTGGCTTTTTTTATTAAGCACTTTGATGGGCTCTGTTATAATACTGCACAGGTGTCTGCCCCAGCTTTTTAAGTGTTTATTATCAAGTGTCAGCTGTCACAGGTAAAGCAGAGAAAGAAAACATCATGTACCGGACATGCACTGTATTTCAAAAAGCATCGCTCGCCTGCCTTCGCATGCATATGAACTTGAATAACATCCAAGTCTTAATCTATAAGGTTAAATATGATGTTGGTTCATCCTTTGTAGCTATAACAGTTACAGTACAACTCCTCTGGGAAGGCTTTCTACAAGGTTTAGGAGTGTGTTTATGGAAATTTTTGACCATTCTTCCAGAAGCGCGTTTGTGATGTCAGGCATGATGTCGGACGAGAAGGCCTGGCTCGCAGTCTCCGCTCTAATTCATCCCAACGGTGTTCTATTGGGTTGAAGTGCATGCCAGTCAAGTTCATCCACACCAAACTCGCTCATCCATGTCTTTATGGACCTTGCTTTGTGCACTGGTGTGCAGTCATGTTGGAACTGGTTCGAGGTTGTTTTTCAGGAGTTGGGCTCGAGCTCTTACCTCCAGTTAAAGGAACTCCAAGACATTTTGGACAATTTGTGTGCACCAAGCAAGGTCCATAAAGACATGGATGAGCGAGTTTGGTGTGGATGAACTTGACTGGCCTGCACCTCAACCCGATTGAACACCTGTGGGATGAATTAGAGCGGAGACTGTGAGCCAGGACTTCTCGTCTAACATCAGTGTCTGACCTGACAAATGCGCTTATAGAGGAACGGTCAAAAATTCCCATCAACACACTCCTAAACCTTGTGGAAAGCCTTCCCAGAAGAGTTGGGCCAACATTATATTAAACCATGTGGATTAAGAACTAGATGTTACTCAAGTTCATATGCATGTGAAGGCAGGCAAGTGATACTTTTGGGCAATCTAGTGTACATTGTTACAGATGAAGAAAGTATAGATGAAGACAGAAGTTAATGAGCAAGCAAATATTTTCAGTAACACCTTCAGTAAAATACCATAGTAGTGTTGTGTTTTACCATATGCTCATTCAAAATCAGTATCACGGTTGACATACTGTAATGTGATTTAATTTAATGCAGATTCATTAGTTTGGTGCTTCACTGCCTCATAGGTACAATTTACTCTGGTACACATTCTTGAAATGTAAGACTCTCGATGAGACCAGAAGCAACTACAGACGAGTGCACATTAAATGAGGTGTGTGTTATGCTCAGCCTGTCTGCAATCACAAATGTGGATTCAAGGTTCTTATTTAAATTCTTTCCCCTTTTTAACAAAGTTTCAACTATTTTATAATATCTTTTTTTCTAATATAATATATAATATAATACCTAATTATTATTATTATTAATTATAATGACTATTTCCAGTAACTCATTAAACATATTTTTGTATTGAAGTATTTAAAAATATAAAGGATGCTGTAGTGTCAGGTGGCCGAAGCAAACCGGATGCAAGAGCGACCTCTCAATTCATCACGTATACACACTGAAACATGAGCGAGGGCAAAAATAGTACAAGCCACATTGTGGAGCATGGTCCAAAACACAATGAACTGAAGTATATAAAATGTCCAACGCATTTCAATAATATTTATTGTCAATTTATAGAAAATGTGTTAAACAGGGACAGTTTGAACTTTGATGGCAGTTTATATTTCCTTTGAATAGTATTTATATGGAATGGAAACAGCAATATTCAATCAATTATTAGTGAATCTTCATTTGCACACCGCTGGGCTGTAAATGAATGTGAAAGAATGTGTTCGAATTCAGATATCTATACATGCAGTCATGGTAAGTATATAAAAAATAAGTCATTACAAATTTCAATAATATTTCTTGTCAATTTTCACTATGTTAAACGTATGGGAAATTTGATTGTTTATGGCCTTTTACATTTCAACAATCTTTAGTGAATCTTCATTTGCACACCACCAGGCTGTACATGAATGTGATGCTCTATCATCCCCAATGCTCAGTTCAGGTGTTTTAAATAGCCTTACCTCAGAATGCTGCGGATATGTTTGCTCAAACTTTTGTCTCATAGTGGTGATTTATATTACTCCTTTTTATTATCGCCACTGTTTCGGAACATATAAAACAGTTATTTTTTTCTTTGAAGGATCAGTTTTCATCCGTCTATTTTCCTTTTCTTGGAGTAAGACATGCACTTTCGTTTCTGTTTCTTTCGCACACTCTATATATACACGGCGAACTATCGCGTTGATTGGCTCTGTTGAGTGACGCCTACAGTATAACCACAACCACCTTGAGGGAAAAACACAAAATGACCGATATATTAATTATTCATATTTATCAGAAAAGCATCAGGGTGTGGATAGAACTGTCACCACCGTGTGCCATTTAGTGATGCCTGATCTAGGCGAACCAGACGTTTTGTTGGTCCAGACCAGCCTAATTCATGAGCACCAGAGGTAGCTGGATCAGCTCACGACCAGAAGCAATTGGAAGCAATGCCCTGTGGACCACACATCACCCATCTCAGTTTGTGGCACCGTAATAGGAGTTGCTCTCTCCCAGTGTCACCTCGAACATTACCCTACCTTTTAGCTTACCTGAGCACATTGCTTCACCTTCACGTTCCCCGCCATGACCTTGATGCTGCCTGGCCACACACCTCAGCCTCAGTGTCCAGGATTCCCTACTGACTTTGTTTTGTCCATTGGGAGCCACACATAAGAGGAAGATGGTACACTCATTGCAGTGCCAGAAAGGTGCAGGACCACACCTGCTACAGTATCTGCCCCTGCAAATCACATGCCTCTGATCACAAGTGACCTGTATTTCTTTTAATCACAATATTTAAATTGTGGACTCTATTTACTGATAGGTGACTTCTAAAGGCAATTGGTTCTAGTAGATTTTGGTTTTCCAGTAGTTATGAATATTAGAGTCAAGGGGGCTGAATACAAATGCAGTTCGCACTTTCCAGATTTTTATTTGAGAAAGAATTTTAAAACTATTTCGTATTTTCTTCCACTTCACAATGAAGTTCGCAACCTTTGTGTTGGTGTATCACATAAAATCCCAGTAAAATAAATTTGCAGCTGTGGTTATAATGTGACAAAATGTGAAAAAAGTTCAAGAGGTAGGAATACTTTTCCATGAATTGACCTATGTGCAGTTAAAGCAGCATGCGATCACATTATGAATTATCCTGAGAGCGGCCCTAAACCACAAGCTTTAAAAATGCAGAGGAGCTGTAAAAGCAAGAACACAATCCTGGATGTTATGGTTTGATTATAAAAACTGTTAAAGTCCCATGCAGTGTTGTTGAACCCATTATGTTAAAATGGAAAGAATATGACACATTTGTGACTCATCCAGCAGTAGTCAGTGACCGTGTAAAGAGCTAGTCAGAGAAACAACCAAGAGATCAAGTGTGACTCTTAAGGAGCAGGAAAAATCCACAGTTCAAGGGGGGGGGGTGAATACTTATGAAAGGGACTATATCATTATTGATGTGCAATCCTCCTGCCAGTCACACCTGACTCGGTAGGAAGACTCTACAGCCTGAAGATATGAATCATCACACCTACAAACACCACGGCGACCGTGACAGACACTTTTCTTAATAATCCCAGATGTCTAGTGTTAACTCCCACACTGCATCTGCAGCTAGGCATTGCCACTCACATGCTCAGGATTTCCAATTGCAATTCTTGTTGAGCACTAGATGCTTATCTAAATCTGAATCTAGGGAGCAAGACGAACCCATACATTCCCACAGCTGAAAGAAACTGATGAGATTTTGTTCCTGAGTAGCAGTGATCGAATGGCCTACACCTTTTGCATATAACCTTTACATTAAGATAATTCGCTACAAGAACACCAGATATAATTGGGTGCCACTGTGTCAAAGACTGCACCGAAAGTTAATAGCAAAACAAATCGTTTAATTTGAGAAGAAATCGGAACAACAGAAGCTTAGTGTAATAGCATCCCTGTTTTGCAATATTACAGCAACTCTTTGGTAAATGAAAGAATAAATGCCCATGATCTTTGGAGGAACCTCCTGTGCTTTTCAAAGGAAGTGATTTATGTTGCAGCTCAAGAGATACGAAAGACAATATTCCTTCTACTTCTAAAACTGGTTTCTTTCACATATTGCAGTCCAGTAAGTATTCTAAAAAAATTTTTTTTAAAAGGATGAAATAAGACTTTGCACAATAAGCAGCATCAGTCTTTTGTGTTCTGGGTAAGGGTGTCCATTCATCTGATTCGGTTTACTTACTTCCTAGTAAATTACTCAAACCTGTTGTTCGTCACTTATAACTTTTTACTTTTTTAAAATATAGACCGTAGAAGTTAAAATAGAGTCGATGCGTTCGATTTATTCTTCTGCCCATGCTAGAAGAAACATTTATCTTCATTGTAACCGGCGTCCATCATCGTGTTAAATTGTGCATGGATCTTTCATTTGAAGCTTCATTTGACAGGTACAGGTTGTGATTTTTTTTAAATATATATATGAGATTTGAGCATTAATATTCATAATAGAAAAGGTCTGCAAAGTTGAATTGGTCTTGCTATAGTGCTGCAAAACAGGCATGGCATTGAATGCTAATTCGCTATTCAATAACAACAAATGAGTTATTATAATTCTATGAAGTGCCGTTCTTATGCAATGTGTGAAGCACTTACAGCTAAGGGTTTTGTGCTCGCTGTGCTTCATCTGATCAAAGCAAGTAATCATAACTGTTTACAGCTTCAATAAATACTGGCAGTTTCTCGTTTGAACCTACGGACTGGATCGTGTTTTTTCATCTAATGCAAGCCAACAAATGGCGCATGAAGGCATTTTAGATTTGTTCGAGGAGAGAGGAGGATTATCCGTGTTATTTTAAAGCTTCAGAATATTGCTTTTGCTGCTGGATATAGAACAAGGTCAATAGTAATAATACTAATTGAGGAACTGTTAGTAATTTATCATTGCCCGCTTTTAATTGGTTTGCATAAGACACTGTTTTTTAATGATGCCATTTGTGTCTGCAAGGCTTGACTGCTAAAGCACTATTACATTAGTTAGTATTAGAGTTTGGGTTCATTTAGATGAAGGCAAAACACTCCTTTTTTCTTTTTTTTTTCGGATTCTTTTTTTTTTTTTTATGAAGTCCTGATTGTGTTAATCTAGTCTATAGCTGTTTGGGTATAATGAGACATCAGCACAGTTGCCGTGTTTTGAGTTTAGGAGCTCATTTTGGGGGCCAAATGATCCCTGTAGCAAGAATGCTATAATCTAGTAGTACAGCTTGGTTCTACCTCTCTCTCTCTCTCTCTCTGCCTGTTTCTCTCTTCTGCTGCCCTTGGCTTTCTGTACCAGCTTCCACTTTCATTATTTATCTTTTCTTCCCCGTTTTCAGGACGCCAAGAATAATAAAGTGTGAAATAAATATATATCCACAGGGTGGAGGCGATTGATGATACAATGGCTTTGTCTATGTGTTGGACAGTCGTGACTCATTGCAGCAACACACTGGCTCAAGATTGATCCCCAGCTTAAGGGAGTTTAACTGGAGCAGAAGATCACAGTAGTTTAGGTTATCTACTGTATATACATAAGGGATAAAACACAACAGGACCATGCTGTTATAGGAAAACAAGCAAAGAGAGTGCTGCGTTATTCTTGCAATACAAGAACAATTTGTCAAAAATGTTGTACTTTGTATTTTTTTTTTAAAGGAATGTACTTTTATCTCTTTAGAGTTAGACTTAAAATGAATTGCAAATTTGCTAGATATTGGTTTCTTTCTGCTTTCGATGCAGTTAAAAAAAAAAAAAAGATCAATGATTTCAACCTAAGAACCTAAAAAAAAGTGTAAAGTTAAGGATAGTATGGGGTGCATAATAGTGATAGATTTTGTTTTAGATAAACGGACGTCTCCATTTACCTTGACAGAACGTGAGAATGCCAAAAGCCACAGTAATCCATTCAAGAGTAAGAGAGATGAAAGGAACTGGGCAGAGCTTCCAGGAATTGTCATTTATTCCAGATCAATAAGTTAATTTGATTATCTCAGTTTTTTTCCCAGTTCTTTCTTTCTTTCTTTCTTTCTTTCTTTCTTTCTTTCTTTCTTTCTTTCTTTTTCTCTTTCTTCACCATAACATTTGTGTGTCCTTTTTTATTATTTCGGCATAATTTACTTTATTATCTTTCATCCATTGTTACTATAGCAACAATAATATGATAGAACAGTTACATATTGTTATATGTCAGATTTGCTTATAGCTGGCGCTTTTGTCAAATCTGCTATTATAGGAAATCAATCAACACCTTTTAACCTTCTTTAGAATAAAAAAAAGTATGCATCAATGCATGCAGTTGTTAGTCAGTGTCTCAAGCAAATGAAGATACAGTACAATGTAATGTGAGAATATTGTATAACTAGCAGGCTCATTTCTGAAAGTATACAAAGTCTATTCAGTAAGTCCTTCTGTAAGTTGGTTCTTACACCCCAGCATATTGGCATTTATAAGTAAGCATGGGTAATGAGGTGGAAGCATGTGATGCAAGCAACTAAATAAGTATAAAATGGTCGTTTCTGACTTTTCTGAGTTGCGAGTCTATTAAGTGCTCTGATCTACAGTAGTACAATGTTGCAGCATGAGCTTGCCTTGGCTTGGGTTTTACTACAAGCTGGCTAGACTGTGCTGGAATGCCATACCAAGTGGAAATCATGCAGGAGATAACAAATAGCTCTTCCCTCCTTATCCCAGAGATACTTGATTGGAGCCCAGAGACAAACTTGGCATCATGCTCTGAGAACCACTGGATGACCATGTGTGTCCCGTAATATGGTGTGCTATGATACTGAACGTGTCAAATTACAGTAAGGAAGGATAAAATTTGGCAATGGATTCGTGTACTGGGAAAGAACACTTGTTTTAGGACTCCAGTGGCTAACTCCAAAATGTAATATTAATTTTTGGATTTGTTTAAACAACTTTTTGTCTGCCTTTATTGCTCCAGAGTTGGAACTGCAGTCCTTACACAATAAAGTTTTCGTATTTATCCATTGAAGTCAAAATGGTGCATATTTTCCACATTATTAGCACAGAGTTGAACACAGATGGTGATCCTTTAATCTGCAATATATTTTCTTTTATACGATGACTCTTCCCTAGGATCCACAGTTGTTTTATTTTATGTTGCATTATTAATGGAAGTCCTTTTAATAGTTTTCAGCTATGTGCGAAATGGTAGAATCAGCATGTCTAGCACTGACTGAACTCATTTTCAGTTAAACATTAAATAAACATTGGTCTGACTGACTTTTTCACATGACATATGTCCAATTTATTTGAGCATATGGTTGAATCTATTTGTAAGACACGTGCAAATCAGCTAATTAGGTTAATCATATACAAATTACAGGCTTATATACTGTAAACCCATTTATTTGTGACTTCTCTTAATGAATGCTTCAAACAAAGATATACTTAATTTTCTTTATTTATGCAACATCTAGTTTTTTAGGTAGATAAAACATCATACATTTTTATGTCCTTTGTAAGATCCTTTTGTCACATTGTCACATCAATTATCAGGTTGGATACAGAGGAACTTATTCAGATGTAAATTCTTTGCAGGAGCATTTACACTAGAAATGTGGTATTCATGAAAATCTGACATTCATCGTGCTGCTGAGTTTGTGTAATTTATGAGTAACAAGACTCTTTAAAGTGAAACTTGATTGACAGGCATCGAATCATTTAATTGGCAATGAGTTCCTGCAGTTTAATACATGGATTACCATACTATGTCAAGTTTAAGTCATTTATTTATTTTTAAATGCATACATACAGTATAAAGAATTTTGGAAGTGGAATATTTTGGTGTTAATGACTTGATTAACCTAAACCAAACCAAAACAGCTTGTAATAAAAGTTCTATAAAATGCATGAGAACCAGAGTGCACCCAACATACGGCGGTGGTCAAGCTGCATTACTAGATGGTTTAGTGCATGCTGCGCTTCTTGACAGCTTAGTCATTATTTAGCTTTTTCAGTTCTGATAGATTTGTCATTTATGGAGTCGTGTAAAGGTAAATCAACTGCCCTGTGAATGTGCTTGGTAAACTGCAGGTGGTATTGTATTAATAAAAATATGCATGTAAGTAAGAAGTGAATCAGTGTTACATGAAATGGAATGTTTAGTTTAGTTTGTCCTGTAAAAACATTTGCACAACACTAGAAAATCAATAAAAAAATATGCCTACTATACATTTTTTTAGGATTTTTAGGTAATTTGTTATTTACAGTAATAGATACTATGAGAGATGACACACAATGGGTGTTCAGATGTTTCAAGTTGCAAAGGATTTTTTATTCCGTTGTAATTACGCAGAAGCGGAGTGCTGTCATACTGAATATCAGCACAGACCACAAGTGTGATATTAATTTAACAGTTCTACAAACACATTTTATAACAGATTATGAATTGTTTGTTTGTTTGTGTAACTAGTTAGTTTGCTCCGACAGTCACAGGACATTGTGTGTTGAGCTGGTGACAGGTAGCAACTGACAGTTCGTGTACTGTAATTACTATATTGTATACTGTAGATCTCTCCTGTTCAGAGTAACTGGTTACATTTACTCCGTTACATTTACTTAAGTAACTTTTTGTAACAGCAGTGGTAGACAGTGAAGCAAACATGCCGAGGTTAGTTTAGCTGTTTTAAGTTAATGTTGCAATCTTAACATATAAATTAACAAATAAACTAGAGGCTATAAATATATATAATTTTCTTACATTTGTTCTGCTGTAGACAGTTTATGGTAAAGTGAGACTCATGTACACATGTTGTAATGTTATTTTCTGCTGAGTCATTTGCAGGGCAACTGAATATACAGTATATCTTACACAGGAAATAGTTACACTGTTCAAACATACATATGTTACCTACAGTAGGTATTTATTTTAAAAGCTTTATATTGTGAAAAAGGGAGATTAGGAAATTTGTTTTTCTTATTATTGTAAAAAATATTTAGTTTTATTACTCTTACTTGAGTAATATTTTGGATGACTCCTTTTTTTTTTCTACTTTAGTAATATTATTTTGAACTACAGTTACTCTTACTTGAGTACATTTTTTGGCTACTCTACCGACCTCTACCCACCGTTGATGCATGGACTCCACAAGTCCTCTGAAGGTCTGCTATGGTATCTGGCACCAAGACATTGTTCTATTATAGCTAGCAATCATTTTTCAGCAATTTGTGATACACTAGCTCATGTTTGGAATAGCACCAGATGGGCTTCGCTCCCCATGCTCCCCATGCACATCAGTGAGCCTTGGGCACCAAAGACCCCGTCACCGGTTCATTGGTTGTCCTTCCTTGGACCACTTGTGTCAGATATTAATCACTGTGTACCGGCAACACCCCACAAGACCTGCTGTTTGGAAGTTGCTCTGACCCAGTCATCTAGCCATCACAATTTGGCTCTTGTTAAAGTCACTCAAATCCTTACGCTTGCAACACATCAACTTTGAGAACAGACGGTTCACTTGCTGCCTAATAAATCCCACCTCTTGACAGGTGCCATTGTAACGAGATAATCAATGTTATTCTTTTCACCTGTCAGTGGTTTTAACGTATGGCTGATTTGTGAATGCGTGGGTGTGTATGTGTGAAATAAATGTTAAGGGATCTACACAGCAGGTAAGGCTCAGATCAGAGCAGTAGCCTTTCTTGAAAAAGCTTTTTTTGCCTGATTATTAGAAGAAAAAGCAGGAATTTTCACACATTTTTTTCTTTTCTTTCGACTACCTGGTGGTCATGAATGCCCTTTAAATTAATTAATGAATTAATTATGTGATCATGATAATAAGAAGAAGAAGAGGAGGAAGAAGAAGAAGAAATATACAATTACCCTTAAATTACAACAAAAATTTATAGATATGACCACAAGCTGGTTTAGTCATTATGGACATTAACACTCTCTAATGCTCTATGGGTGCATGATTTAGGCGGCACGGTGGTATATTGGTTAGCACTGTTGCCTTGCACCAGGGTCCGGGTTTGGGTTTCCTCCGGGTTGTCCGGTTTTCTCCCACAGTCCAAAGACATGTACAGTAGGTTAGGTTAATTGACATTCCCAAATTGGCCGTAGTGTGTGAATGAGTGTGTGAATGAGTGTGTGCCCTGCGATGGATTGGCACCCTCCCCAGTGTACCCCGCCTTGTGCCCTAAGTCTCCTGGGATAGGCTCCAGGCCTCCCGTGACCAATCAATACCATTGCTCTCATTGACTGTACTGTTGCTGCCTAGAAATAAAAATGTTAGCGGCTTCAACTAGGATAGAAGAGCCAGAATGGCTTGACATCTTCAGTCCATGTTTAAGAGTGCACACAATGCCTCAAATAGCTATAATAATAATAATAATAATAATAATAATAATAATAATAATAATAATAAAATATATAGTGTTTCTTTTTTCTCCACTTTGGATGAAGGCGCATAGAATCAGTATTGATCTGATCTTGATCATACACAGAGTGTAGACATTATATCAGTGTAAGCCTCGTCTTGTACACACTGCCGTTTGGTTCCACACACTCCGAATGTAACCTGGGGTTTCCAGTTCAACTTATTAGTTTCCTTTTCGACTTATTTTATTAACTTTCCTTTGCAATTGAAGTGTTAGATAAACAAAATGTGTGCTACTGCAGAATAAGTAAAGTGTCCATTATAATGACAACTACAGGCAATATAACACATCATATCATATATTTGCATATGCCCCAAATTCAGAATTATATCTTTTAAATACATTTATGACTCAGTACTATGGTGTCATGCGTGATGCCAAGAGATACCTGATAGAAATTCATTCATGCTTTTACTGTATAGCTGACAGGATGCAAGTTTATCATAATTGAGATTTTCACAAAAACTCCACCCTTAATAATTAATAATGGGAGCAGAGTTATTGACAGATCCGATAGTTTCAGAGAGCATTTTTTAGCAGTCACTTTCACAAGGTGGAAGAAAAACCTTCATGCTGGGACTAGTTGTGTGCTTCGGTGCTGAAAAAGTAGTCGCATGAGTGCAGGGTTTTTACTTTCATGCTGAGCTGTGAAGGCACCAAGTTTAAAGCTTGCAGCAAGGTTCTCCACCCGAACTACATTTCAAAAACTGCATAAAGTCTTAAAACTCGGCCAAAAAGTTTGGTGTTGGACAAGTGATCATTTTTTTAAGAAACAAGTTAACAGTAATGCAAAGTATGCTTTGCACACTGTATCTCAGGTTTGCCCTATATAATATTCAATATTAATATTCTTAAGTGAACATTCCTCATTGTGAATAAAAGAAAATCTTCTTTAATCTTCCTTAATTATAAAGGTATTATGATGAAATGCAGCTTAAAAGCCCACCTGTTTTGGACTCGCAGTAGCAAATGATTAGGTTAATAAGTCAGAAAGTTACATAGGATGTCTAGTTCAGATGCTGAATAAGGTCATATTTAGCAAATGTATTTGTTTTTATAATTTGTAAATATTTGTAGCAATAATAATAATAATAAAAACCTGTTAACCATGCTAAGTTCAGGTATAAATCAAACACAGACACAGATGTGAATACTTGGGTCAATACAAATACAAATAGAGATATTCATAAAATATATTCATAGGATGAATACAACTCACTGGCCGCTTCATTAGGTACACTCTGCTATTACTGTGTTGACCCCTTTAATTTTTTTATGTGGCATAGATTCAGTGGAAACGTTTCTTAGAAATTTTGGTCCATATTGACATGATAGCATCGTTACAGATGTGGCCATTAAGAATGCACGCTTTTTCCTCCAAAATGCCGCAATTCGTCATGCGTTGCTACAGATTTGACGGCTGCATATCCGGGATGCGAATCTTCCGTTCCACCACATCCCAAAGGTCATGTTTAAGAAACAAGTTAGAGATTATTTTAGGTTTGTGGCAAAAAGTTTAATTTTCCTGTTTTTAAATGACAGGAGTGGCACACTGAGTGGTCTTCTGCTGCTGTAGTCCATCTGCTTCAGGGTTCAACGTGCTATGCATTAGCAGGGGCTTTTCGGTATACTGTACCTCGCTTGTAACAAGATGTTGAACCAGTCTGGCCATTGTGCTCTGACCTCTGGCATCAACAAGGCATTTTCGGCTAAAGAACTGCCGCTCACTGGATATTTTCTGTTTTTCACACAATTCTCCATAAACTCTAGAGATGGCCGGGCGTGAGAATCCCAAGAGGTCAGCAGTTTCAGAAATACTCGGACCAGTCTGTCTGGCACCAACGACCATGGCACTTTCAAAGTCACTTAAGTCACCTTGCTTCCCCTTTCTGTTGCTCTGTTTGCACAGCAGATTGTCTTGAATATGTCTGCAGGCCTAAATGTGATTGGCTGATTGAAGCAGTTGAAAAGGAACACGCAGTTGACTAATGAAGTGCCTAGTGAGTGTAGACGCCATTTATCAATACCATTGCTCTCATTGACTGTACTGTTGCTGCCTAGAAATAAAAATGTTAGCGCCTTCAACTAGGATAGAAGAGTCAGAATGGCTTGACATCTTCAGTCCATGTTTAAGAGTGCACACAATGCCTCAAATAGCTATAATAATAATAAAAATATATATACTGTGTTTCATTTTTCTTCACTTTGGATGAAGGAGCATGGAATCAGTATTGATCTGATCTTGATCTAGTCATACACAGAGTGTAGACATTACATCAGTGTGAGTCTGGTCTTGTACACACTGCCGTTTGGTTCCACACACTCCGAATGTAACCTGGGGTTTCCCTTTCAACTTATTCGTTTCCTTTTTCGACTTATTTTATCAACTTTCCTTTGCAATGCAGTGTTGTGACGTAACCCAGGACATCTAATCCGAAATTCTCATAGACAGCTCACTTTGAAACAGGGGTCTGGCAGAAACAGAAGATCTGAAGCATTCTAATGCTCTATTGTAGTGCTTTGCTAAATCCAAATCATGAATTGTCACACCTGTAAGTCCTGCTTTTTGATATGATCTTAGATGGCAACCATGAAGTACTTAGAATGGAAATAAATAGTGTCATTTCAACAATCACTCCTGTGTGATTGAAGAGGCTCTCTGATGCACCTGCTGCCAATGCTTCATATTTATCTTGTTTGACAGCATATTGGATGTCTGTGATACATTCTCCATGAAAGATTCCTTAATTTATTGTGCCCCTGTAGACACCAGCAGCAATATGTGTGTTTTTATGAGATAGATAGATGGATGGATGGATGGTTGGATGGATGGATGGATGGATGGATAGAAATTTCTAAAATAAGTCTTTTCTAAATAGGTAATTGTATAAAAGAAATTCAGCCCAAATAAAACAAAGTCAAATAAAATCAAATAAAATCAAGTCAAGCTTACACTGTAACTTATTAAATATGTAGCATGTCTAATGTACATATCATACATGACACAAAAAGATCTGGGTATGACTGGTAAAACTTATGAAGAGTGCAAATAGAAAGTAAATATACAACTAGTGAGAAAAATCACTGTAAACTGGAGGAACAACATAATTAAATTAAATGCAGACTTTTTACTAAAATCTAATATTTAAGTTGAACAAAAATAAATAATGGTAATTAATGGTTACAAAAATGTATGTTTATGTTAAACTAATGAAGTGGGCATTGGTGGCTAAGTGGCAGGCTTTTCGTCTGCCTTTTGCACGGCCTGGGTTGAATTCCTGCCACTGGATGCAGGGCTTCCTTACTGCTGGTCTCAAACCCGGATTGGATAAGATGGTTGCTCCTGGAATCTCGAAACCTGCGCTTTGTGGATTAGAACATCTGCTGTGGCCCCTTGATGGGAGTACCCAAAGGAACAACAATTAAATTGAATAAAGTACATTAAAAACTTAATTTATTATAGTAAAATAAACATCATAGAAATATGCAAAAGCTACACAAGTGCTTTTGTGTGTATCGAAGCTCACCCATGTTGCAGTCAACTTTGTTTATTAGTCCATGATACCTTTGAAAGAGCTGTGATGTTGCTCTGAATATATTATTTCTCAAAAAATTCCTCAAGGCTTGATCTTGGGCCCCTTAATCAATATTGCAAATGGGGAAAAATCAATTCAGTGATATACTGTAGTGTTAGTTTAGAATTGTTACAAAATCTAAATAATATTAAATTGTATCAATTGGTTCCTGTAGATTCCCATCCCTAATCAATATGTATTAAAAATCTGTCCTTCTATTGCAGACAGTTTTTTAAAAGAGACACTGTTTGTTATATACATGAGGAAATATATTTCTTTAATATTTAGCCAACTTGTCCCTAAGGCCAAGACTTGTGTCAGGAATGCAAGAAGTCAGCTTTGACAGCAATCTTAGTTTTAGGAACCGAGCCTGTAAAGCCTGCGACATAGCACACTGTCACCTCTGTAATATCTCTAAGACGCTTGACATTTTTCCTCTGCTGACAGTAGGGAACTTTTACATGCTTTTTTGTGTCTGGATTACTATACCGCACTCTTATCCGGCCAGAATGCTCCTGCCAGAATCCTGACATGTTCCAGAAAGAGAGATCATTTTTCACAGGCTCTTAAATCTCTTTGTTGGTGGCCTGTATTGATTTTAAGATTTCTTTTTATTATTATTACATTTGACTGTCCTTCATGGTCTTGTAATTCTCTTATGACAAGAATGTTTGATATCCGTCTCTTTTGGAGTTTTTTTTTTTTTTTTTTTAAATAACCATCCCTAGATTTTACTGCAATGTACTTAAATTTCATTATATAAAATACAAATCTTGATATTTTTCTAGTAATAAACATAATATTTATTCTTCTTCCTCTTATTATTATTATTATTATTATTTAGGCAAGTTGCAATTTCTCTGATAGTGTACCTTCTCTGATTGTATCTTCAACAGAATCTTGAGTGTAATACAGTAGTAAATGTTTTTATTACCACTAATATAGACATTTACTGTAGTTATTAACTTAGAATCTGGATAACGTATCCTGTATGTGCTGAAGCATTCTGTAAGCAAATTTGTCTTTCAGTTTCCAGTGTCTGCACTTATGTTTTCTGGAGGTCAGCTGTTCTGGAATAGTTCTTGCAAGAACAGTATTGTCAAGTGCATTTGTAAAACCCATAAAGCACCATGATGAAGCTGGCTCTCATAAAGACCTTCCCAGGAAAGCAAGACCAAAACTGCAGAGGAGAAGTTCATTTAGAGTTACCAGCCTCAAAAATCACCAATTAACTGCGCCTTGAATTTGAGCAGTTATGAAGGAAATTATTGCACGCCTTCAGGATTACTTTACAAGATCAAAATCAAGATCCGAAACGACCAAAATCAGGAACGACCATGGAGTAAAAAAGTGATCCCAAACTTTTGAGGACTAGTGTACTGTATGTAGGAAGCTACATTTTTTATTAGTTTTATTTATTTTGCATTACAGATTTTTTTTTCCTTTCCTTATATATGGAGTTCATGGAAGGACACTTAATAGATGTTATATGCATGATAAGTCTTCCCAAGTTAGCAGCTTGTGGCATTGGCATAAATCATGCTAACTTTGATCATCCTTCTTAAGATAAATCAGAAGCAGTCAAGATAGATTCAGAGCCACTCCAACCCCTGCTATGATTTGCCAGACCCTTTAAAATCTTGCAGTCTTTATCTGAATTGCCTCTGCCACCACTCTACTAACTGGAAAAGGGAAGGGACAAGAGCCATTAACAGAGAGCCCTTCCTAAATCTAGGAACCAGCATGATGGTCTAAACGTGATGAACGGATGTAGGCATGCTGGGCTAAAATGTGCTTGGAAAATGTGGACATTGCAGCATTGGAAATATCACATAGAGAAAATATCACACCAGAAGAGGTACTGTGAGTAAGTCACCTCCCCCTCAGAAAACCCATTTCCGTGTAACTTGCAGAATAACTTGCTGCAGCAATTTCAGAAAACAAATGCTGCTCTTCAGGCAGTTGATTTAAACTCATGTAATGCCGCAGATTTGGTTGGGTCATTTAGGGCTTATGTGGCATGATAACTCAGAATTCTTGGCAAAAAACATATCTCCAACAGTGCCTCATCAGAACAGTATGGATACACATGGGTAATAGAAATGAAAGGGGGGGAAAAAAGCACTTTAACGCTCATGCAAAAAGAAGTTAGGGCATGTGTTTTTATTGCAGTCAAAGACTCTGAGGAAATATATCAGATGTATTTTTTTGCATTTTTCATTCCAGAAAATTTGAATTTGTGACAATATTCAAACCATCTCATAATACATAATAGTCTGTGCACCGTAGCAACTGAAATAGAAAACAAGTATGCAGTCAGTTTGGTGAAATCATTTTTGGATAAATTAACCTAATTCAAGAATATTTTGAGGATGTGTATGTAATCAACAAGAGCATTGATGCAACTTAGACAATGTCAGTGGATGTTTTCAGCTTTTGATATTGCAGTAAACTTTGGTGGATACTGTGGTACCCAATAAGCACCAGTATTAGTAAAGAATTGTGTAATAACTTTTGGACGTTGCCATAACAGGTAAAATGTCACAGCCGAGGTTATTATTTAGATATTAATTATATATAAACGTGTGTAACATATTTGTGTCTTTATCCTAGTTCGTGTTTCATGGTAAAACTATTTACTGTTGTATGGTACATATAGTGTTATACTAAAATATGTACCATGTACAATTATGTACTGTACCATAGTGTAATACTTGTCCTATACGAGCAAATAAGTACCATGGAACTTTCAACAATACACCATGGTACATCAGGCTTTCATGGTACCTATACCATGGTAAAGACCATTTACGGGTGGACTCTCAGTGTCTATGACGTCACGTGTGCTCCATACCACATTGCCTGAAGTTGCTCTGAAGTTGGTTATTAAGGTAGTATTTTTAATGATGGTGGCGATTCTAAGTTATAGTGAAAGTGGTTTTAAGACGTCCAAAGAATTTAGGACTATCATAAGTGTTGTCTCAGACTCTTGGCCGTAGTTGTGAATGAAGTCTGCGCAGTATGATGTGGCCAGACATGTGCTGCTTCCCATGTTTGTTCTTATTTTGTGGGAATAATGAGAGGTTGATAAGACATATTGAAATGAAGCAAGGTCCATGAAGTTCCCATGTGCACATGGAGGTAACCATTCAATGTGTGCTGGATGCTTCGAAAGTAGTACTGGAGTATGTTGGTTTAGGTATCCCTTCTGGAATCTCAAGGATAAGCTTTTTGCTTATGATAGGACAGGCAGTTAGAGAATTGGTGGACAATTAGGCATGCATGGTAATCTAACGTAAAACAGTTTGAGGTACCCAAAAGCTGCATAAGCAGGCTGCATGCAGATTCATTAGGAACATCTGTATACCTGCTTATTTATTTGATCTCAGTGACTTTGGAATCTAACGCTACATTGGGTAAAAGCTGGATAGTTCAAGATTAGAAAAGACAATTTGCATCCCAGTATTCAGCTATCATTGGCTGACATAATTTGCAAACCAGAGTGGCATTCTGCTGGTAGCAAGAATCGACAAGATATGAGTTTTGCTTTGCTTTTCTACTCACCATAGTTGTAAAGAGTGGTTATTTGAATGAATGTAGCTATTCCAGCAGTTCCCCTGTCTCCCCTTTCATTTACAAGGCATTTCAACTTGCAGATCTGCCACTTGGTTTTGTTTCATTTGGTTTGGATTTTTCTCGCTACTCTTTACAAACTGTAAGGACTGTTATTTGTGAAAATACCAGGAAATCAACAGTAACTGAAATACTCGAACCCAACCCATCTGCAAGTAATAGCCAAGGTTGCTGAGATGCAAACGAAATAGCCCGAAGCTCTTCATCTCAATATGCCGTTATATTCACTGCTGCTGCATGCATGTCTAGCTGGATAAATCCAAGACTGGACAGGTTTACAGATGTTCTGAATAAAGTGTTTATTTTTATTTTTTATTATTATTTTTTTGCAAGCTGGTTTATATATCATAGCAGTGTAATGACTGTTGTACAGCATACCAACAGTGCATGTTCTGTAAGTGCTTTGACTGTTCTGTTTGAGATGCAGCTCTTCTGACACTTGTCATCAGTTGAGTCTCTCCCAGGTGTGAGACGCTGTCTTTCACATTGCAGCACATTGAATCTAGCAGGATGCATTATTGTCAGACACAGCACCAGGGATTTTGTAATGTTTTGGTTCAAGTCAGCGTTGTGCTGCTTCTTGGGGGTTTGACAAAGGTAGAAACGTGTGTCGTTTTTGAGTCCATCTGTGTGCGCGCACGTGCCTGTTTAAATACACAATCCTCAAAAGTAGCCAAGCCATCACAAATTTAGGATTTAGGATATCCTTACACTGCTCTGTAAATGCAGACGTTGTTGAAGCTTTGAAATGAAAAAAAAAAAATCAAAAATTTCAGCTGACATTACTCAACAGTCTACTCAAGCACTGCATCATCTGTTGTTAGATTTAAGGCAGCATGCATGAGTATATGATGAAATGTATACTATGTATGATTGATTTTTTTTTTTCCTCCTACACATGCTTTGAAATGTAAAGTCTGTCTCATCATTCTGTTTTCTGTCACGCCTTGTAAAGCAAACTATGACATCGATTCAGAAGACGAGTATTTTGAGATCCCCTCCATCAGCAGAACCAGGGCAGGAGTGTATGAATGCACAGCAACCAACGACATCGCCATAGACAGAAAGACTGTCAAGCTGGTGGTCAACTGTGAGTTCTCGCCGAATGATATAATTCAAAGCTTTATGAAAGGCAAAGCAATAATAACAATTATATCAAATGTATTATCTGAATTTATGTGTCTGGCTCGAGTACTATAATGCAAAGATGTCCTTTGGCCTGTTTGTGTGTGTGTGTGTAGATCCTCCCACTGTGTTTGAAGGCAGAGATGTGGGCGTGACCCTGGGTCACCGCGGGGTCTTGTGGTGCGAGGCTGATGCTGTCCCAGAGGCAGATTTTGAGTGGTACCGAGATGACAAACGGTAAATAAAGAAATACTTTTGCTTCTTTCTCTCAGTGCTGTTGATATCATTTATGAGTTGGAACGTAATAATGATCATAGTGTGTGATGAGAGCATATGTCTGATCAGCAAGTGCAGGTATGATCAGTGTGTCATAGCTGGATAAGATATCAAGATAATAAGACATCAAGAAGACATTCTTGATTAAAAAAATAATAAACTTTTTATTCTTTGAATATAAATGCAGTACATACAGTATAGTAGAGCCCTGAAGTAGTGTATACTTACATGTATCTTATTGTGTTTAACTAGATTGAGAGAGGGAGGGTTAACATGGTATATAATCATGTTTTGTTTTCTATTGCATTAATTTCTTCTCTTGTCATTGGTGGTGTACATGTTTGTGTTTGGAACAGACAATGTTTAACTAAATGTTAGCATCAATTTATATCATCTTAATACATCAGCCTGTGCTGGGTGTTGGCTTATGAGAGTTATAGCTCCCACATAATCACTTTTCAATTTGTGTGTAGGATGTTTTGATTATAAAAATCTTCTATTACTATTCCACATTGGCCAGGTGTTTTTATATCAGACTTACTGACTGTACTTACTATATATTTGTCAGTATAGACAATTTTAAAATGTTTTTACTCACATGACAGTAAAAACATTCTTTATGGGTAGTGTATACTGTACCAGCGATTCTCAACCCTGCTCTGCCACACCTACTTCAGTTAAGGAAATGCTATTAATTGGCTGATTGGCTGTTTATTAGCTCACTGGTCTATACTATAAGAACATCTGCATATGGTTCTTTTTTTTCTTTCCAGGTGCACATCGCTATGGTGTTACTCTCTCCATCAAAATTTTCCCACCCACAGCATTTTCCTCCCTGACAACTTACAGTAGCATACACCAATCAGCCGTAATAATATTACAACACATGTGCCACCTGGGCAGCTTTGGCTCCTTGGAGCATGACTCCATAAGATTTCTAAATGTGTGCTCTGGTGTCTGGCACCAGGATAGTGGCAGTGGATTCTTTTGGTGGTGTGGTTGCTGGGTGGGGCCTGCCTGGGTGGATCAGACTTGTTTGTCTGGTGCATTCAGTGGGTGCTCAGTGGGATTGGGATGTGGGGAGTTTACAGGTCGGGTTGGCAGCCTTGGGCTGTTTGCCAGTTGGATCCTGTGCATGGTGGGCTGTGGTTGTCTTAAGCCCCTTTTCCACCAAAGTGAACCATGTGCTGGTGCTAGTGCCGGTTTAGAGCCAGTTCAATAACGAACCTCCTACTGGCTTTGTTTTTGTATGCACTAAAGAGTAACGTAATTACGTCACTGTATACGTACGTGTACGTCTCTACTTTCCCAGACATGTGTGGTATGTGGTGGTAACATTATGGTCTAACATACCCCAAACTGTGGGTAGACTGGCAGTTTATTTTTTTAAATCTTCTTCTATTCCAATTGATTAACTGTCTGTAACGTCACTGTTCTTTTACCTTCATTCATTTATCCTCAGTAGGCGATAGAGCCAGAGTCTTTCCTGTAATTCTGGCCCTAATGTGGGAATACACCTGGAACGGATGCAAGTTCCGCCTACAGAACCACCCAAACACCCATTTACACACTTATTCATTCCTACAGATAATTTAGCAAAGCCAAATGGCCATACAAAGAACATCCGAAACAGAAACTCAGAATCGAACATTGGAGCTGTGAAGTGAATATTCCATCCAAGCTTCAGTTATAGCTGTAAAAGAGGTTAGGATTAATGTAAAACATGTGCATATCTCCAGAGAAGGTATTTATGTAGAAATCAGGGTTGCCAAATTGGATTAAGTGTTTTCAGTTCAGTGTAGAATCTTCCCAATTAACTACAAACCCTGTCAAACTGTGGACAAAAATCTAAATTAATGGTATCAATTAGCAAAATGGTTATTTGTTTCCATACCGGGAGGGGGGGGGCTTGAGATCATCTTAATTTGTAAGCCACAGTCATGGAACACTGGAGGAAATGTGTACTTTTAATCACATTCATTCATTCATCTTCAATAACCTCTTTATACCGGTTACGTCTGCAGATGGACGCCAGTTCTTCTCAGACATGCAGCTACAGCTAGATCTTTATTAATTATTTAAAAATAATAAAAAGAACAATATGAAAATGAATGAGGTTATTACAGGCATATTAAAAATGAGCATTGTAAAAATTATTACAAATTTTAGCCATTTTATTTAACTGTTGATTTAAGGAATACAGATAATTTATTGAAATTTAGTCCAAAAATATATAAATAAAAAAATAGGGGATTTAGAAAAGACAAAAGCATGTGCTTTGAAAAGGGTATAAATCCATAGACTGTTCCAGGCAGCCATTTCAGCTCTGATTGAGGTGCTATGGAGTACACAAAGGTTTGCACCTCAGTAGATTTGACAGCTTTCTCTATAGACACCTCATTTTGTGGTGCCATTTTGATTGCGGTGGATATTACAGGTTAAAAGCTTCACATTCCATGCATCTTCTTTATTCTATATTCATCCAAATAGTAAAAGGCTTTGCCTTCTGTCTAAAGCCCATTTTAAATGCAATGCATCTCAATATGTTCACTCAAACACGCCTTTGTTGTCAGCAAAGGGAAAAATCGCAGAGCTGTGTGTGATTAGTGGATGCTGCCGATGGTAATGTCTTCTGGCTCCTGCACATTTTTATTTATTTATTTTTTTTATGTGTAACGGGACGGCTGCCATCTGTGGCCATGGAATGCGGATGCTGTCACAAATGTCACCCTGCTGTTCAAAGGCAGCTCTGATGTGGTGCAAATCACACTGGGCTGATCCAGCTCCCTCAGTTTGCCGCCTTGTCTTTCAGGATCTACAATGGCTTTGATGGCGTTGAGATTGAGGACATTGGCTCCACGTCAAAGCTGACTTTTCACAACGTGTCTGAGGCAGACTATGGAAATTACACGTGCGTCGCCAACAACAAACTCGGGAGTGCGAACACGAGCATCGTTTTATATGGTGAGTCAAGTCATCCATGTTCGGTATGAGTTCAAGCACAAGTTTCTTCATGCATAGGAAATAGAAATCTGTTGCAGTATCATTAATATTGATTCCGTTCTTTTATGATGTTATAATGTAAACAGATTATTTAACTCAGCTCAGCTGCTGAAAATCATTTGGTAACACTTAACGGATCATACAGATCACCCCCCGCACGTTCATGCAATTATCCAGTCAGCCAATCATCTTGCAGCAGCGACAAACATAATACGCAGGTCAAGAGCTTTAGTTAATTTTCACCATCGGAAAAGTCTCTTTGAACATTGCACGCTTTCCGGTTTTGCAGGTTTCAGCATTTCAGAAACTGCTAATCTCAGCGTCCCAAAAGTAAAGCTGGACAATAGCTGTAGTTTGGGGGAGGGGGGAACATCTGGTCTTTTTCCAATGTTCAGCCGTCTGATTTTGACAAGCATATGTCTACTACAATCTCAGATGGCTATTTCTGGCTAACAGCAGTGGAACCTGATTTGATCTCTTTTTGTTGGGGCCCATCTGCCTCACAGTTCAATATATTATGCATTCTATGGTGCCTTTCTACTCGTCACATTTAAACGGAGCGATTCTTTAAGTTACAACATAAGTAACCAGGACAAACCTTCATGTCAGTTTGAACAATCCTGGTCATTTTCCTCTGAACTCTTTCTCATCAAAAAGGCATTGTCACCTGCAGAACTGACAATGGCGAGATGTTTTTTAGTTTTTGACACTATTTTTCTGAAAACTCTGTTAGACAGAAAGGCTGCATGTAAATCCTAGGAGATCAGCAGCTTCTGAAATGCTCAAACAGGCCGTCTGGCACCGGGAACCATGCCAGAGACAAAGTCACTGAGATCACATTTCCCTTGTTCCTACTTCTGATGTGTACATCAACTAGAATTTCTTTATCTGTAGCTGCATGAATGTATTTATTGCCCTGCTGACACATGATTGGATGATAATCACATGAATGTTCCAGGTTACATCAGAGTGTTAATAATAAAGAACGTCTGAAAGGTCAAAAAGAAGGATAAACATTATATGGACACTAAAAATGTAATAACATTTTTAAAGTGTATTGATCCCCGTAAAAAAATGTATTGATCCTCTAAATAATTTACCTTATCGTTGACATGGTTATGCATATCTACTGTATAGCAGTAGCAGTTTCTAAATTAGTTTTTAAATGTTTAATAGTGTCACATTAGCACCAGAAAATGACTTTCCGTCACATCGTAATGCAATGTCAGTTGACCCGTGTGTTAAGTCATAAATAAAAGTATTCTTTATGTCAGGCAACACCTAGATGAATAAGATGTATTACCATGACTGCATTTTTTTTTTTTTTTTGGTCTATACTTATGATTGTTATGGCTTGATATGTAGCCTTTGCCTCTTATACTGCCATTTTGGTTTGTTTGTTTTTGCTGATGTAGAAATAATTGAACCCACTAGCTCGACGCTCTTGCAAGGTTAGTACTCTGCATAAGCATGTCCTTTTAGCCCCTGTCTCCGCCGGGCCCGTTCATGCATGCTTTCTAAACAAATGAGCAAATAAATGAATGCTTCAATTTTCCTATAAACCACATTGTGATGAAGAGACGATGTAGCTGAGGTGACATTCAAATTGATCTGCGAGACTGCTACACCAAATTTCCCCAAACATGAAGAGGCTAATATAATTTTCTTGTGTCATCTGACAGAATGTGATTGTCAGCTCATAAAGTGGTGATTAGCAGTTCCTATTAAAGGGTATATTAGCTTAGAAATGCAATTCGTAATGTCAATAATAAATGCGGCATTTTGAGTGGCATGCGAGATTGCTGCTGGGGAATAGCATGGTGCTGTCATGCCTCAGTCCGTCTTCAGTAGACCACAGTGGGGTGTTGAATGCTTTTCCATTCTTTGTTGCTTAAATGTGTTTTTCTTTCTTCTTTATGTCTTTCTATTTTCCTGTCTAACCTTCATGCACCATGCCATGGCTTCATTGTGGCTATGCATGCCTCCGTCTGCTGTGTGTAAGTATTCATCTGCAAAGTATGAAACATTTTGTTCTGTCTCGTTCCCTGTTAGCGCTCTAAAGTGTTCTGAAATGCTTACTGTGCTTTCCAGCCTAAATGCTTCATGTCAAAATAATATGCGAGATGTCTGACCTACATTCAAAACGCTTTGAGTGAGAATGGTGACATTGTCTTCTCAAGAGAGTCATTAATTACTTTGAATTTGATTTTGAGAAACTGGTATTATTCTAATTATCCAACTGCAGGATTGAGTATAATCTACCATGGCTCTGTAATTGGATCGCTGTCTGTAAAATAAGAGGCTAGTGAGCTCCAGCAAATTCACAGGAAATTAGAAGGCATTCTCAGAAAATCATCAAAGCACAAGGTTTAATAGACGCTTCATATGATACTACAGTTGTTCAGAAAGAAATTGGACACCTCTCCGAACCCTCATTTTCCCCCTCCATTTGGACAGGATTAGTTTTTCAGGATGACATCCGTAATCAAGTCTTTACACAAACCCTTTGTGATTACACTCTTGTGGCCATAAAAACGAACATGCAAATGTTGGACAAGCAAATTTCAGCTATTCTTTCCTCTGTACCTCGAAGTTTGCGTCACACCACAGAATGTGGGCACATTTTTGGCCATTTAAATGAAATATATTTATTAAACATTACAATCATTATCAATTATGTGGCACGTGTACTGTAAGTGATGCTTTATACTGACCATGACTTTTACAGTAATAGCCAAATTTGTCAAACAGCAGTATTTCACTCTGTAGTATTTCCCTATAATAAGCTCCCAGCGAAGATAAACAAATTACAAACAGAACAGATTGGGGTGCCACACCCCGATATATCCACCCACTACATGCAGTGACAGTCCCAAGCCTGGAAAATGGGAGGGTTGTCACTGCTCATGTTATGGTACAAGGCAAAGAAATATAGTATTGGGAGATTTATAAAAGCATGATACTTAAAAAATCGCAATACAAAATCGGATCGGCATCTAGGCATCATGATAATATCGTATCACATGGCCCCTGATGATTCCCAGCCCTATAGATAGATCTATAGATAGATAAATAAATAAATACCTGTACCCTAACCACAATGCCGAATGTGGTTAACCTCATGAAAACATTCATGCCACATAGGTACAGTAGACGTACATTAAATTGCATTGACATCAAACAAATGATGGGTAATAAAGTAGTCCATTTAAAGGAGCATCATCTTAATCATATTGTCAGACCTCTGTCTTTTACCATCTGCCATATTTTTCTCACTTCACTACTACTAAAATTCTAATCACTATAGTCCATATTTATGTCTCCTTGTCTTATCAAAAGTACACTTCAAACACATCTCTGGTACAGAATTCACATTCACATCTTTTGATAACATTCGGCACACATACCGAACTTTGCTGTTTATGCCTCACTGAGGCTTTTCCTTTTTTAACAGCCATTACTTTCCCATAATCAGCTGTGAACACTGGTTCACAGAAGGCTGATTGAAAAGCGAACAGATTAATGTCCGACCTGGATTTCCCTGCCATTTGCGCAGCTCTACTCAGACAGTGTCTGTTTTCTTCAGCCATCAGCACTGTCTCGTTAAGCCTTTCTGTAATTATAAACCCAGCGCAGTTCATACAGTAAAGCCCCCATCCTCAGCCTCGTCAGCAATCTTGCTACCAAACCTGCCCCTTGATTAGCATGTTTATCACAAACTGCAATTACTGTTGACCCACACTGTGCACAGGTAAAGGCTATGGGCTTTACAGCATGTTAATGAAAGTGCAAGCCAGAAGGACAGGAGCAGCCATGCAGCTCTAGCTAGGAGAAAGCAGACACACTAATGATTCGTATGGGAGCTCTGGACACCTAAGACCTGAGTTGGTTCTCTCTTTTTTTTTAAAATCCAGTTCAGAATAGGGCCACATCAGAAGTGCAACCCCGCCAAAAATAGTCTGACCTCTAAGTGATCTTACTAGGCAAATAGAGCGGTAAGAGCAACAACTAATCTAGGCTGAACGGTATGCTTTAAGCGATGTTTCACTTTGGTAGAACTTTTATTTTTTTTGGCCCAATTCACTCATAGTCATTTTAAGAACCTTTCCTTGTATTTGCATGGTCCTGAAGCACAAGTTATCTGTATTAAATAATAGAGGAGCAATCTACATTAACTACTGTATATAGATCATTTTTGTTACCTATATACATACTGTAGGGTTTGGGAATGTAATTAAATTCTTAATACTTCTTCATGTTGTCTTGCATCATAAAATAGAGTTTGTGCTGATTTGGGTTTTGAGATTGAGATTTAAATTGCATTCAATGGTTGATAAAAACAAGCAAGAACAAATTGGTCTTGTGCTCCACAAATCAGTACAAATTCTTATGCAAAACTATATAAAACGTCTGGCTTGGATTCGAGTCTAACGTGACAACGCATGACCGTAGAAATACATCAAAAGCCAAACCAGTACAAACAATATATTTTATGGCACAAATTCAGCACATGCAAATGACAGAACTTTTAAAATACTGTTTAAATACTGGGTGCACCTTTTGAGCATCAGAAGAGCAGAACATTAATAACAACAAAGCGTTCAAGTGAATTTTTCAAGTAACACACAATATGTAAATGAGTGTTAATGGCATGCAGTGATCAACCTACAGTCTAGTAGCTAATTGTAAGCAATTTACAGCATACCCTTGTTTAACTGTTTGATATAGTAGATGTGCTTCCCATCGAAAACACATTACATCTAATATAATTAAACAGGGTTGCCAGGTTTTCGCAAAATTCCAGACCATCTACATCTAGTAAATGAAACAGAACCTAAACTAGCATAAACAATACATAAGTCGGAAAAATCTAGATATTTTTTATTCTTCCTCAGTCTTTGCCTGGGGAAAAAAATGACACCATAGTGCACATGCATTTCTGATGTAGGGACAGTATGCATGCCATTGTCCCCTTTTTCCCAATGTTTGAATTATTTCTCAGGGTGGAAAGCGTTCCATCACTTCCATCCAGCCATCCATTGTCTGTATGGTTATGGTTGGTCTGGAGCCTATTCCAGGGATCTTAAGGCAGAAAAATGGGGGACAACTGGCTGTTATACAAAAACGCAACTGCACACAGGCATGCACACATTAATTCATTTACATTTTCATTTAATACAGCCAAGTTAGTCTGCGTAAATTCCCTGCTAAAGAGGAATAACCCCATTTTTGAGTCTGTGAGAGGAAACCAGAGCACAGAGGAAACCCTACTCATATGGAAGATGAGACTCAAACCCCCAGCGTCTGTGGTGCAAGGCGACAGGGCTGACCACTAAACCACAATGCCACCTTTTAAAGTTGTTTTCAAAAATATTGTTAGGTTTGCTATCCTGACAACCCTGTAATTAACTGCCCTGAACCCTGGGACAGAGTGATTCATGTCCCAATGGGTACATACATATAGGTGCACCTTTGTCTAATTTTGAAGCATGATGCATAAATAGCTACATGGAGCTAAATAGGGTTTCATAGATGAGGTGCCCATTACCCAGGAAGTAGAATTATTTTCATTTGCGAATAAAAACTATATCTATACTTGCCTATGTCCCTTGTCCCTATAATCAGAAAAAGGGAATTATAATGACAATAACGACAGTATTGTAAGTGGCACCAGAAGAACTATTTCTTTCTCTATAAGTTCCCTACACAAACTGAGCTGCCTCTTGGCTTTCTTGCTTTCTATTGCTGCTGCTCATATGTATTTCTTTTTTGAAACAAGTGCCTTGTTTCATATAATTTCTCTTTTTAGAAATGACTTCATCAGTTTTAGAGCAAACAGCCACTGAATGCAATCAGTTGCGGGAAGGTTTGTAATAGCCAGAACTACCAGACCTAATCCCTAATCTATTAATAATCAGACATTTGACTGACTAACATCAAGCATTAACAATTTACTAACCATAAATGCAAAAGAAAGGAAACTTTAAATTAATTTATTAATTAAATCAAGGTACATCTGAGACATGCCTGGGGGACCAGTGATTAAAGCAGTGTTTTAACTCCAGTGCTTATTGTGGAATTTGTGTTAAGACATGGGACGTTTTTAATAAATATATTTAAAAAATATGACGGATTTACATGTTCAGCTACCTAAGGTGCAGAATTCTAATATTATCTGCTGTAAAAATGTGCCTGCTTAACCAGAACTGCATAGAATTAGTCATCTTTCACAATGATACAGTATGTGTATACAGTATTCATGCTCCTTGAACTTTCATACTTTTTTTCACAACCTTAGATTTAAATGAGTTTAACTAAGAGCTATAAATGTGCACAAAATAGCCAAAAAATATATAAGTGGGAGAAAAAATATATATATAGTTTGCAAAATTATTTGCATTAAAAAGGGAAAGTTCACTGTACTGTATAAGTATTCAGGCCCATTTTTATAAAACTTCTACATTAGTTCTGTTAGCATTCGCTGCCATCAGATGTCAGATAACATCAATTCAACAGAGTTGACCTCACTGTAATTAAAGTGCAACTTAATCTCAATATAATTATGCCTGATCCAGGATTACCCCAGACTTTGTTAAATTAACATACCACTATTAAATAAAACACTATGATTAAATATGTTATAAGTTAAACTTAAATATGAGAAGAATATGACACTCAAGAGGCTGGGGCAGTAGTGGCTCAGGAGGTTGAGACTTTGGCCGGTTAGGGATTTGGACCATGTCACCGCTGGGTTGCCATTGTTGGCACCATGGGCAAGACATCTAACAATATACTTGTGCAAAATGTCTCACTGGCAAACTCCGTCATCGCCAGTCCTGATGAGAAATGAGGAGTGGTGGGCATCGGGCTAGTTAAAACCTGGACCTGTTAAAACCACCACTGCTATAGAAATGATGGAACCCGCCGCCCGATGTACTCAACAGCACAGCAACAACAACAACAACATCAGGAGGCTTATCAGTAATCAGATAAAATCAGTCAGAGAACCAACCAAAAGGCTAATACTTATGCAAATTTCTGTATTGTCAGTGACTCGATAAGCTTGAAAGAGCCTACATTATGAGGGCTTATAGGAGCTTGGAAATTAATGGCATATACTGTATTTTAAGAGGCAGAATGTTGGCTCTGCTTTGCTTGGCGATAGGACAGTGTTGTTTTAGGATAATGCTATTCTCAGCTAAATAAGACTGAGGTACTGTATTGCTACATACGCTGAACACACAATTTTAAAAGATTTAATAAACTGGATGAAGTTATGCTAATGTAGCTAGCTAACAGATTATTAGGTCAGCAGCTGTCTAATCTAGCTATAGAAAAATATCATTTGCAAACAAATTAATATCTTATTTGCTAGTGCTTAAAATAAAGGGCCATATTCAGAGTTGAAGCGAGCACACTATAACACTATTAATGATCATCTATTTAAACCTCTCATATGTTGTCTGAGGAAACAGTGTTTACTGTACTTCAAGGAATGTGCAATGAATAAAATTCTAAACTCTTAAAGTGAGTTGTAACAGTAAGTTTACAAAAACAAACAAAAAAACTGTAGAGCAGGTGGATTAAACAAAAACATAGTTGAATTAATTTGAATTAATTACATTAAAATAGTCATTTAAAGCATGATAAATTCAATAATATAAAATGCCCTCACATTGATTTAGTATTTTATAGCTTTGTTAATTTGTGTACATGATTAAAATAATAGATAAATAAATAGTAACAACAACAACAACAACAATAATAATAATAATAATAATAATAATAATAATAATAATAACAATAATAATAATAATAATAATAATTATTATTATTATTATTATTATTATTATTATAATAAAGCAAATTTAGATGATGTGCTGGATCAGGTGCTATTTTATAAGCTGTGAATAATATGAGTGGAAGTCATATTGTGAATCAAAATTTTTAAATGTCATAATTAAAAAAAAGACACATAGCAGTTAACTGATGATTGATATATAAGGGATATAAGAGTAGTGAATTGTTAGAATGTGATTATTTGAATTCGTTCCATTTCCACATTATACAATCATTCTTTTTTTATGATGTTTCTTGGTTTTATGCTACACAATATTATAAAAAATAAAAAAATAAATAAACAAACATTGCAAATCTGGATTTACATTTTAATTGGATATCCTAAATGGAAGCATGGAAAATCAATTGGATCCATGATTAATACATGTTCCCTCTAAAAATATTAGCACAGGTTTAAGTCATTTGCTCTGAATATGGCTCAACTTGCATAAATAAATATTTGATGTTATTAAAATACCGGCTTATTATTGTTTAGTTTAAAGAGAACAAATCAAGCCATTTCTTCTTTTCACAAAAGGGCTTATGTTAAAGACGCTTATGTTTATGACAACCTCATAACCTTTCAGGCACCAGCTTCATTATGGTACTGTAGGAGCCACAATGGCCTGTAGAATTTCTGTCGGGACACTGTCCTAAATTTAGTTGTAGCACTTTGTGTCTTAATTTTTTTTTACAGTGTAACTTTCAGTGTTTAATCATAATTCACTCACTCTGGATACTCTTTAGGACCTGGAGCAGTTCAAGATGGTAACAGCGGGACAGCAGGGACGTACACACCCGTCTGCCTCATCCTCATCGTCGCCCTGCAGCTGCTGCTCAAGTTTTGATGGTGAAGAGGTTTTTGGATGGAATTGGTCCCATCTCTCTCATCACTCATATCAACCCCTGCAGCCACTGATGAGAGCAGAGGGCGGGCATGTGATTCCCCACTACAACTTTTTAATAAAGTAATCATTCCATTTTACTTTATATTAGTGTTAAAAATATCTACTATATTTTTACTTATGTTTTTTTTTCTTTTGCCCCAGATCATTATTTATACATGGGAAATAGGCTTGTTCTGGTGAGGCTTGTCCAATATACAGTATATATGCATATAAAGTTATTTCATTTAACCAATTGTAACCTTTTCCAAAACTTTAATATCATACTTAATAGAAGAATAATATTATTCCATGCAAAATGCACATATGTCTGTCCCCATTTTAGTTTGCCATCAAAGTCAATGACCTCAAGAAGTAAAAATTAATACAATTATTTTTAACATTTTTTTTTTTTTGTACTATAGTTTTTCAGAAATTTGGGGGAGACTGGCTGCACCTCCCCATTGTACTTTTTTCATGGTAATATTTATAAGGTTTATTTTACAAATGAATACATATAATGATTAAAAACACACACACACAAACAATGTGGTGTAACATTTATTTTAAAATGAAATGGCAAAGTGTGGATTTTGCAGAACCATTAAGAAAGTCACTACTAACGCTTAATTTAGTCTACAGGAAAATAAATTATTGCTTGGGATAATTTGATGTAATTAAATGTAACATGTACACCAATTCAATTTCTTTGTTTTTTATTTTTTCATTTAATTCATGTTATCAAATGACAATAGATTTAAACTCCAGTCCCTCATTGCTTTTTAACTGAGTAGGGCTGCATCCTAGGGTTTGGGGTTAAATCTTTCCAAGCAGCAGACATTTCCATTACACTGACCGAGAGAGCCCAAAGAGCTATCAGCTAACACGTCTACATTTCAGTTCACATCATGTTTAGTTTCGTTCGGAGTCGTGGCAATACAAAAGCATCAGTATTACTATTGCGATATCTCAAACTTTTTTTTTCTTTTTTTTTAAGTCAACACATCCCTATATATTTTGTGTAATAATGCACTTTTTTTTTCAATAATTCTATAAACATTCCCATTATGACATATCTCATGGTCACTAAGTTCTCTTCTCTATATGCATATTATTTGTACAAAGGGAAAATATGCACTTGTTTTTACTAAAGTTGTGAACCAGTTTAATAAAATGCAACAGACTTTTCTATTTTATGTTGCTGCTCTGGTTGGTCATGTAATTTATTTCAGAAATTTGCAATGAGTTTTTGCATTAGAGTAACTTCTAAAAAAAAAAATTAAAAAAAAACGTGTTTATTGTAAAACCTGATATTAAGTAGTGTGCTTTCCACATGTTGTACTAGGCAGGATGAAGTAAACTTGTCTGTCATCGTTTTACCTTCAATATCTGAGTTTTAAAATGGTCTCATTAAAGAGCAGGTGTGTGGTCTACTTAAGCATCTATACATTTTTATTGTCATGCCTCACATTTATTTAATTTTTGTTGTTGTTTTGCCTGAATATTTGCTATAACCCCAGTCAAAATACTTTAAACACAAAATAAAATAAATGATTTCTTTCCGCCCTACAGTCAGTGTGCATGTCCAGATTGAAATGACAGGAAGACTTCGGTAACTGTGCTTGGTGACTAAAATAAAAAAATATATTTAAAAAAATCTAATACAAAAATAATAAATAAATAAATGAATAAATAAATCACACATGTTGAAATATTCCCAGCAAATAAGACAGTGCTGAGCAAATGGCTTGGAACATAAGTGCAAGAAAAATGTATCCATCATTGCAGTGGTGGATTTCAAGCACAAGGTATAATTACATTTAAAGACGTGTGGCATTTTCACAGTCTTATGGTAGAATTTTATATGTGGAAACTTATGAAGATATACTGTAAAACACTACGGTTTTGTCCCTTCTTTGTTTTGTATTTTTGTTTTGTTTTTTTGTTATTTTCTTTTTTATCAGATTTTGGCCTCTATTAAGAGTAGGTGCAATACAGTTTTCTTTCTATCTAATAGCATCGTGAAAGCACAGAAATCACTTTTCACCTTTTTACAGCGCATGAACTTTCAAACCTAAATTGCACCCTCTCTTTAGGGCCATTAGTGATGCGTGTTTAGAAAGTGAACTTTGTAATCTGGGTTGAAGAACTGAGCCATTTGAAAAAAGTGAACCTGTTACTGCACCGTGTTATCTTCTAAAGGCGAGTTGTGCTCGTCTGTGCATGACCAGAGTCCACACCTTTACCATGGATGAGTGATTTGGTGCAAGTTTGTTTCAAAAATGGCACCCAACCGGGTCTGAAAAAAGAAAAAAATCTCTCCTACAGTACATGATTCCCTGGGGAGAACCAAATCAAATGAAACTCCCTGTAATGTAAAGTAATTGTTGCTTCATGTTTTTTCTTTATAGATATTGTGTGTTCATATTTAAGACTTACAACAATAAAATGTTGTATCTAAACAAAACATACTTAAGTGGTCTAATTGTATTCTTTTGTATTATTATGTTCCAAAGTGGAATGATAGGTTTGTATCCAATTCATGGAAAAATATGGCCAAACCCAGAACACTCACAACTAGCACTGACTGCATTATTTATTTTTTATCATTTTTTTCTTTAATTTGTCATCCCATATTTTCTTTGTTACAAATGAAACTGAATTTTAAAATGACAAGATTTTAAGTGACAGAAAATGTGGAAAAAGAAACCGCTCTTCACCAGGCTTCATTCTTATTTAAATGAGTTCATTAACCAACACACTGTCTTACTACATGCTCTCTTTCTGCTTGAGACAAAGCCGGAAAATTACACATTTTTAACAACCTGACACTTTGAGAATTTAAAGTCAAGCCACAGTTAAATCAATTCTTTTTATGGTTTTAATTTTTACTTTCTTTGTTTGTTTTTTCAATCTACCAGTGCAGCCTTAATTTCAAGATAATTGATTAAGTGTTCAATTGTAAAACTAGAGAAAATGGTCTTTCTTAAGAATTGAAATTTTTTAATTCCTTGTAACCTTGTTATTTAATATGTCCATCCAGAAATTAATGCCTTAAAAAAGGACATGGAAATAAACAATTCCAACGCCTAAATTTCAAGGAGAAAAGCTGTGTGTGTGTGTGTGTGTGTGTGTGTGTGTGTGTGTGTGTGCGTGTTTATTCAAATATGGAAATGACTACAGACATTGCTGAAATTACAGGAATTGATTTCTGAAATGTCCAATGCCTTATTAAAAATATGGAAGAACACACACACACACACACACACACACACACACACACACACACACACACACACACACACACACACACACACACACACTGTGCCAAGAACTCACAGAATTGAGATAAAACAGCTGTGTGGCCATTAAAAAAAACACTTGTTTTTTTTCTTACATGTATTAGTGAAACTAATAAAAAGGGCTTCGGTTTGCTGGGTAGAATAAAGATTAGACTTTGGAGCAATCCAAAAATGGTCATGTGGTCTGGTGAGCCAGATCAGATTGACTCTAGTACAGGGTAATAAGGGAAGTGCCTCAAGCGATGCACCCATCATGAGTAGTGCCCACTGTACAAGCTTCTGGAGGCAGAGTTATAATCTGGGGATGCTCCAGTTAGTCAGGTCTACTGTAGACTCAGCAATGTTATGTGGCAATAAAATTAAGTCAGCTAATGATCTGAATGTACTGAATGACCAGAGTATTACATCAACAGATATTTTTATTCCCTTTATTCCCTGGCTCTATTTAGGAAGACAACAACAACAACAACAACAATCATCATCATCGCCAGTATTATTATTATTATTATTATTATTATTATTATTATTATTAAATATTCATCAGGCTGAAATTGTGAAATTATTTCCATACAAATCTTTCACAAATTTTTTCCTAACCATAACCCCACTGAAAGTCCGTGGGATGTGTTGGAGAAGACTTTCCAGTGTGGTTTGCCTCTCCACACATTAATACAAAATCTCAGACAAATTTTATGCAACTCTGGATGAAAATATATACTGGGGCACTGCACAAGTTCGGCAAAAAAATACAGTGGAGGATACATACCGTAATCAAAGCATAAGGTGGTCCAATTAATTATTGGAGTGTGTGGTTATTTATTGATTTATTTATTTATTTATTTATTTATTTATTGGCCAGATAAATAAATTAACTGATGTTAAATATATACCTGTTAAATGTTAGCCACAGTGCCAAGCATACATTGCATGGACTTTGCAAGACCTCTGAAAGTGTGATGCGGTATCTGGCATCAAGATCCAACAGATCCTCCATGGATTGCACTTGTTAATCCAGCACAACCCACAGAAGCTTGATTGGCTTGAGATCTGGGGAATTTGGAGGCCAAGTTAACACTCTTTGTCATGTTTCTTAAACATTCTCAAACAAATTTTGCAGAGTGGGTTGCATTATCATGATGACAAAAATGCCAGTGCCATTACGGAATATCGTTGTCGAAGTAACATACACATGAATGCCAGGACCCAAGGTTTTCCAGCAGAATATCGCGTCACACTGCCTTCACCAGCTTGTCTTCTTCCCAAAGTACATCCTGGAACATCTATTCTCCAAAAATGCAGACACTCATCCCCGCCACCTTGCTCTATTGCTCCTTGGTCTATTTCTGGTGTTCACTTGCCCATTGTGGTCACTTTTGGCAGTTCCATATTCAGAAAGTTGTGATACATGTTGTGTTCTGACAGCTTTCTCACTCACTCACTCACTCACTCACTCAGTCACATGCCGCTTTATCCTGTATTCAGGGTCACGGGGGGGCCTGGAGTCTATCCCAGGAGACTTAGGGCACATGGCAGGCTACACCCTGGACAAGGTGCCAATCCATCGCAGGGCACAGACACACACTCATTCACACACTACGGGCAATTTGGAAAAGACAATTAACCTAACTTACATGTCTTTGGACTGTGGGAGGAAACCGGAGTACCCGGAGGAAACCCACCAAGCACGGGGAGAACATGCAAACTCCATGCACACAGAGACGGGAATCGAACCTGGCCGGGAATCGAACCCACACCCTGGAGGTGCAAGGCGACAGTGCTAACCACTACACCACCGTGCCGCCGTCTGACAGCTTTCTGCTTTGGTAAATCTTTACACATATTGATTATGTGCCGATGTTCTAAAAAGACCGTAACTAAACGTCAACTCATTCTGGACACCGTTAAAAGCTTTAAAGTACTAAAATTCAAACAGACACGTAAATACTGTATATAAATGCTTTTATATTCCACATATTCTTCGAGGTTGCTTAAAGCTGACAGCTACGATTAACCGAAGATAAAACTTCCTAATTAGTGTCTATAACACTAAAAAGTCACAGAGTTATCCAGCACAGCGTACACATGAAGAGCATTAACAGACATGGCTTGTGGGAATAAATAGTACAAGAGTTAAGTAGTGAGGCTCAGCCAAGCTGTGATTTCCGATCAAAAACAAATGCAAAGCCATCTGGGAGTGCAAAAAGGAAGGAGGCGGCTGTCTTACTAATTAAAGACCTCAGTTTCACTTGGATAAAGTGGCTTTAAACACAGCCTTCTTTCTGGCTTGACTGATTGTTCGACACAGACAAACGTCTGGAGCTGTTTTAGAGGAGACATGCGAATTACAATCACGGTGCGCTCTCTTGTTCGACTAAAAGGCACACATCAAAATATTTCTGAGTTGGCGCCCAGTAAGGGCGGAAGAAAGGAAGTGCTGTGAAAAGGGAAAGCTTTGTATAGGTGTATTTTTACTTCCTGCTTTGCATATTAAAGAATAAAGGCATTCCAGTCAACTCGATATAAAAATAAGCTTTCCTTAAAGATCAATCCAGGGCTTGTGACTAAACAACCTGGCAGGGCGACGTAGCGATTTTGCTCTGAAGGCGAATATCACTGAAAAGCAGCTGGTAAATATTCAAACGCTTAAAGAGACACCGTGGGGGGAAAATAAATCTAATAAATCATATTATAATAAATTATGTGACAGCCATGTGTCTTCGGTCTCCACCCTGAGTGTTTATTACCAGCACAAAAGGGAGAAACGAGGGAGCACTCAACCTTTTGTCTCGGAAATTTGCTCAGAATTGGAGAGAAAAACAACAAACAAACTGAACAATTGGTGGTGATTTCTGCTCATCTCTATGCTCCTGGCGGAGTTCTTTATCAGAGTTCACAGGATCGCCCCTCTGGAACTCCCGCCAAGCTGTCATTCCTTCAGAAAGCAAAACAACATGAATACATAAGCATATTGACAGAGCAAATTAACCTGACTTGACATTTCTTGGCTGTGGCACCTTCGGAGCGTTGGCCAGACAGCCAGTCGAGAAAACATATAATAGAAAAATGTTCCCTGTGTCCGCCTCCTGCGGAGAATATTTTTTAATTATATACGTATATAGAAAATGGATCGCATTTTCTGCTTTCTTGCTATTGCGTAACACCTCCGAAACTTCCTTACAATTTGCCTCAACCATTTTTCCTGCTGGCAAACAATGAAATTTTCATCAGCGCTACTCCTAAAACAAATCTCTTCCTGTCATAAGTAGAAGAAAATAAATCTGAACTTTATTATACAAGACACATCCAATATCCATTATACAGTAAAAAAAAAAAAAAAATGAAGTCAACTACAGGTCATTGGTGCATGCAGATGTTCCATGAGAGAACATCTGTACATGCAAGGAGTTCCACAGTATGAGAAGTGTTGACTTTCCCTCAGTGCCCTAAAGTTTCAGTCAGAGACAAGCCTGGAAAAGAAACACACGATACATTTTTAAAACACACCCAGATACTGAAGGTCAAATACATCGCCGTAGCTTGATAAGAGTTAGAATCGCGCAATACAAGTATTTATTTATTATATTTTTCACTGAATTGTCGATTCAGATAGTTCACAAGGTGTTTTTCCACACAATTCAGACAGTAGCTTGGCTGCAAGGTAAATCACATGGTTTGAACATTTAATCATTACTACAGGAACACCTCACAGAAGGATGTTTCATCTTTTATAGTGTGCAGTTCATGTACTGTATATGGATTGAGAAATGTATAACTTTAGACGTTGAACATTTTTGAATCTCCGGCATCACTACTTTGTAATAGTCAGAGGTAAAGGTGCAATTTTCCCACCATGGGAGAGTCTTCAGGATAGAAACCTTTCCAATTTGTGGTTTCTCAGTAGCATGGCTGGCTGCAGTTTTGTGTTTTGTCTTATATTCAAAAAAAAAAAAAAAAAAAAGGAATGACTGTTTATAGATAATAACTTGTTTTTTGGGACTTTGTGCAAACTTCTATTTGAGTACAAATGGATAAAAGCATCAAATGGAGTTTTGTTCTATTAGTTTTATTTTATTTTTTTCAGTACCTAAAAATAATATGGTGGCTACAGCTATAGTATTTTACTACATAATTAGTACAGTTCATTCATTCATCATCTATATTGTTTATCCTGCACCTGGTTGCATGGGCCTCACTTCCAGGAGACCTTGGCACAAGGCAGGGTTCATCCTGAACATTCATCTGAGCCAATCTATCGCAGGACACACACACACACACACACACACACACACACACACACACACACACACACACACACACACACACACACACACACACAGGGGAATTTGGGAATGCTCATTAACCTGTCTTTGACATGAATGTGGGAGGAAACCGGAGTACCCAAAGGAAACCCACCAAGCACAGGGAGAACATCTCATGTTTGGACCCCTGACCCTAGACCTGCGAGCAGACAGTGCCAACCATATGCCACCCATCAGCACAGTTACATATAGAAAATGAATTTTAAAAAGCAGTTTTTCACCCTAGACAAGTATGGATAAGCTAGTTAATAAGTGGCCATAGTTAACCTTTCAATGTCTTTCATGATGTCCATTCTTTTAGAATTAAGGGTACAGAAGAGACAAAATGAAAGGATGTACCTTATCTAAAAAATAATAATAATAATACCATAAGAATCTAAAAGGATATTGATTGATCTGGATCATTTTATACTACCTGGCAGTTCGTCTGTACTCTTGTACATATCTTCCACTGGCTTTACATTATAATGTACAGTAATTGTGCATTGTGCTGCTTCAGAAACAATCATTTTATTTTCGATGAATTGCATCAGACAGCATTAGCTGCATTTTACACTTCATTAAGGACAGCAATGCACCTTGAGAAAACAAAATCGGAAAATCTGTCTTGACATTAATTACCATACTTGTACGCACAATAATACCCTGTAGTACTACTTATAGCTTCACTTGCAATAATTATTTTTACAAAGGTGCTCAGTGTGAAAATAAATAGCCTGTTTGGTGATTTCTTTAGTAGGGTTGCAAAGTACCTGAACATCAGCAGTTGGTAAAAGGACACGCATGAATTTAGTTTAATCCTTACGCTTATGCAGTATCACAACATTGTCAGTTACATTCATTTCTTTTCTTTTCAAGATATTGTGTTGATGGAAGAGTTAGACCAATGCATAATTTTTTTTTTTTAATGCAGTTAAGGTCGAGTGAATGACTCATGCGTCCTGAACCAATCTTTCACAAGTCCTGGCATCGACATGTTTAAACATGCGTGTGCCATGAACGGGGGGAAAATTCATTGATGGGGAAAACCTGGTTATTTAGTATATTCAGGTTGTCAGTTGACCTCATTTTTTGACTGAATAATGTTGCTGAACCTCCAGTAGACCTGACCAACAGAAACAACACCAGATGATAAGCTGAAAACCTATCAAGCCTTTTTGATTTTTTCATTAATCTCCTTAGTTGTTTTCTTTTCTTGATGACGGCCAGTAATTTAACCCTTTTGAAACAAAGTAGCACAGGACCACAGGAGATGTCTTCTGACATGGTTGTTTAGAAATGAGAAGCTACTCACTGCATCAGTTAGGGTTAAATACCTTGTTCCCAGCTGAACGATTCACGCACGTCTTTATGCTCTTCATTAAATTAATGTAGCGCTTCTTGGTTTAGTTCATTTACTGGTTCAGTTATTTAATACATTTTAATGTGCAAAAGTCAAATGTAAAGCTGTGCTTTAAAGCAAAGATGATTTGAAATAGAAATTAATAATTAAAAAAGTAAATTAAAAAAAAACTTCTATCAAGAGCAGTAAACAGTAATGAATTATACAAGATGATGTTTGGCGTGAGGCTGAAAAGTTAGCTTTGCACCTCCAGGTTCCAAGGTTGAGGATTGAATTCTCGCCTCTGGCCTACATACACGGAGTTTGCATGCTCTCCCTGTGCTTAGTGGGATCCTTCTGGGAGTTCCACAGTCCAAAAACTTGGTAAAGTCACGTCCAAATTGCCTGCAGTGTGTAATTGTGGCTTTGTGTATTTGTGTGTGTGTGTGTCTGTGTGTGTGTGCCGTATTTCCCTGTGATAGGCTCCAGGCCACCCTGATGCTCCAGACCATAGACAGACTAAGAGGTATACAGTACAGTCATGTGTAAATGTTTTAATTCTAGTTTTTAAAAAAAAAATTTATTTTTATCATTTGATCGTAGCAGGTCTTACACTAGCATTAGGTGATTACAACCTCAGATGAACAACAATGTATAACTTTTGTCACCGTGCCATTATTTAACAAAAATTAAGCTAAAAAGAAAAAGAAAAAAAAAAAAACCTAAGTATCCTCCTGATTCAATTGATTGTAGATCCACCTTTCCTGTATGACTTTATTAGTCTCGTTCTTTACAACATTGCTACAGTTCATTGAGCTTTTTGTGCACTGGCTTACGCACGGCTCTAAGGTCCTGCCACAGCATTTCAATTAGGTTCAGTTGGCTAGACTTTGACTAGGCGATTATGATGCAGAGTTACTGGTTTGCTTCATATCATTGTCCTGCTTCATGACAGAATTTTGACAAAGCTTTAGCTGTCGGACTTACAATTGTCTCTAGAATTGTAATAGAAAGGAAAACGGTGAACTTTCTTTAATATAGCATTTCGCTCTGGTCCGGTAATTTGATTGATCAAGTGCCATTCAAAGAGTACATATATTTAGTGTAACATCACTGGGAAATTTCACTGTTTGTATCACTCCACTTTTGGATGTTCGCTGTATAAAATTCCAACACAAGCAATAGTTTGTTTCTATTAAACATTACGACACTTACTACAGATTACCAGTCAACACTACATGCAACGCTATCTAGCTATGGTTTCCTTGGTAACAATTTTAGTTTTCATAGCATAAACAGTAAGATATATGGCCATATTGTGTGACTCATATTAATTTCTCATTTACCGCACTGTTGTATAAAATACATATTGCAGAGTTACTAACAGCACTTTTGCTCAGGTGATATGTGTATCTTTATGTTCTTTAAGTTCATGTTTTAAGTTTAAGTAAAGTTTAGTTTTTTTTTTCCTATTAATAATGCAGAAGTCATGAACAATACATACAGTACAGTCACAGGTTTGGATATGACGACTTATTCAGTGGTTTTTCTTTATTTGTTTTTTTGTAAAAGTAGTAAATTACTACTTAAGACAATCAAATGATATGACAAAACAAATATGAAAATATGTAGTCTTAAATACCCCACAATATGTTTTATATGTTTGCTTTGATGACAGCTTTGCACACTCTTGCCGTTCTCCCAAGAACCTGGAATGGTTTTCCCACAATCTTGAAGGAGTTCCGAGAGGTGTTAAGTACTTGTTTGCTGCTTTCTCTTCAACCTTCAGTCCAACTCATCCCAAAACATCTCAACTGGAGTTTGATTGGGTGATTTTGGAGGTCAGGTCGTCTGATGCAGCGACCCATCACTCTCTAGTCTTATCTCTCTAGACAAATAGCTCTTACATACAATAACCTAGAGGTGTGTTTGGAGTCATTGTCCTGTTGGAAAATGATTAATGGTGCCACTAACTGTAAACCAGATGAGGTTGGTGTCAAAAGCAATGCTATTGGTTACACATGGTGGTTAGGACCAAAAATCTCAAATTTGGACAGTGTCTCACTGACGTCAATGTCAATTGCTCAATGTCAATGTTTCTTGGCCCACGCAAGTCTCTTGTGCTTGTTGTTCTTTCGTAGTAATGTTTTTTTTGCCGCAATTCGACCACGAACAAGGGATGCTGAAATATGTCTGCCGCTTGAACTTTGAGAATCATTTGTGTGTGCTCTAATCTGAGGTGGAGTAAATCAGCGGTTTCTAAGGCAATTCTAATAAGCTTATCCTCTGCAGTAATGATGGACTGTCTTTTCTGTTTACTTAACTGAGTGTTTTTGCTATAATATGGATTTGTACAGTAATAGCACTAATAGGGCATATTGACCTGTACCCACCCTTCCTCTGCACAAGACAACTGAAGGTCTAAAGCACATTAAGAAGGTAAGAAATGTCACAAAGGCATACCTGTCAATTGGAAACCATTCCAGATGGCTACCTCATGAATCTGATGAGAGAATGCCACGGGCGTACAAAGCTGACATCAAAGCTAAATGTGGCTACTTTGGACAATCAAAAATATAAAACGTATTCTGGGTTGTTTAACACTTATCCATATGTGTGTTTTTTTTTGTTTTTTTTTTACAGTTTGGATGTCTTCAGTGTTAATTATTGTTGAAAATAATACAAAGAAATATAGAAAAACCACTGAAGGAGAAGGTGTGTCCAAACTTTTTTTACTGGTAGTACATAAGGCAAAGTTTGTGTTCAAATAAAGACATCTCTACAGCAGTGCATATGCTGTGTACGAGACATGCATTTTGCTTGATGGATTTCTTAAGACATTCTCTTGTCAGCTTATTCTGCTTAACAAACAAACAAACAAACAAGCAAACAAATAAATACTATTACTACTACTACCAATAATAATAAAACACCTTTTCCTGCATAAAATGTCTGGTAACATTTTAATGGGTACCTACGCCTTTATAACACATTCATATACATTGCATACAAGGTTTATAAGGCAATGCTGGATAATTCATGAACGACTCATCATAAAACGAGGTGTATTCCAAGAAATGAATGACCAGAGACATCATTCATTTTGCTGACATATGAGTTACACAGCGTTAGGGGGAAAAAAAAGTATATAATATCTGTAACACTTTAAATCTGGAACTTTAAAGGTTTTTATTTTAGAACCCTGCAACAGAGTGTGTCCCTCTCAGAAAAAAAAAGTTAATACTGTAAGGTGAATGGAAAAAAAAAAGGCTTTTTTTCAAGAATGCACATGATTTTTTAAAATACAACACCTCTTCTTCACTGTTAGGATTTAATCGTGCGAGTGTCTGCTATACAGTTCTGAATGATCTGTTACTATAGAAACAGTAATGCATTGGAATGAATGCATTATTATGAACCTGTGATTTGCCTTGCAGCAACACCACTCTCAGAGCTGTTGTGCTACAAAACTTATGACCAATCAGAATAGATTTTAACAGCACGGTGTTGGAATACATTTTATACTGTGTACTTTATAACCATTTCTAATGCAAACAGACCAGCACTTCTTTAAACTGAGGAACATTACACTCCCTGCTCTTACATAAAGCAGATAAATACACGTTCCAGAAGGTGTGACAGGTGGATACTTCACTGAGGACGTCTTAAAGCTTCATATACTGTCAGTTGAAAGTTTTTGAACACCTGGAATGCGTTGATTGACTACTTTATAATTATTAATATTGGTACAGACAAGAAAGAAAAAAGAAAGGTAAATGGTAAGTATGTGTGCTGTTATTCATGTCAGCCTAATAAGTTGTAAAACAATGCTATTTAATTTATAGTTTTGCACAGTCTATACATAATAATACACTTCTGCAACCTTATGCATTGTGACTGCAGCCTTTCACAAATCCACAAGCACTGCTTTATAAAAGATTTAGGCAACGTTTGGAATGTGTCTCGATCTACATACACTTCCTGCACAAATCAAAGAGGATGCAGGTCACAAGAGTGGAGTGGGTAAAAAATAAATAAATTACTCTCTCTCTCTCTCTCTCTCTCTCTCTCTCTCTCTCTCTCTCTCTATATATATATATATATATATATATATATATATATATATATATATATATATTAAGGTGGTCCTTAACAGGGGGTAAAAATTAAAAGTTTAATTTTTATTGCTCTGACCCTCTAATTATGTTCCAATGTATAAAATAATGGCACATGCCAATTTTCATGCCAATATTCTCATATTTACTGGTAGCTCAAGCACCCTGACAAAAAAATATATCCACTATGAAAATTCCCTATACCTGGTATTGGCACAACAACAGTTATTGTTGAAATAATCACCGGTACTTCAGTTTAATAGTATATAATGTTGAATACAGTTCAGAAGAATTAAAAGTTTGCTGATATAAACTAGATATCTGATTTGCAGTGGATACGGAAAAAAGTAGGAACACAAACATGATTCTACAACTGACAGTATCATATATGTCTGAAAATTTCTATAATTTGTCAACACTTATCAGCCTTTTATTTTTTCTTTTCTGTATTCATCATTGTTTGTTTGGATGCGTCAGGGAAATTCTTGCGGTGCTCAGAAACAACCAGCAGCAGGTACTGCAGTTGTTCTTCATCACAAGTGAGGTGTCCGTTGAATTCTTGGATGAGAGCAACAGCACGTTCTGCATTGTTGTTGCTGACAGATAAACATTTGACCCTCTCTTTTGCCTTCTGGAAGTCAAGACGCTCATTCCATGTGGAAGGTGGTGTGCTGAGAAAATCCATTGGAATTTGCAGACTCGTGAATAGTTTTGCCGTGTTTGAAGTCACAAAGTCAGGCAGAGATTTTTCATGTACAGTTTTGAGATCCACAGATACCCTAACCAGTGGTTCGTCATCACTCTTGTTGACTTCCATGGCATTCACCATTGCAGATTTTGTTTCCAGTGATACGTCCATATCAAAGAATGATAATCCGACAAGAACCTCGGAAAGATAACAGAGGTGCCCTGCCAACTTCTGACTGGCAGCCTGGGCAATGGGCTGGTTTATTTAAAAATGAGTCCAATTGATTTTTCTATATAGAGATTTTGCTGCCCACATTAGACACAACACAGCACTGACAATGATAGCCATGGCAACCAGCCACAAGCCAGTCAAAACAGGACTGTATCAGACATTAAGGAGTTATTCAGATGACATCATAATCCTGTGCCTACCAGCTTTATATTGTTTAATCTATGTTTTGAGTAGAACATTTCTTTCTGTTGTAGGATATTCAGATGACCATGTTTTGAGTAGAATTTGCCATTTGTTTTTAAATTCTCAAAACTTTAAGGAGCTTGAGCTACCATTAATTTCATTGCTAATGACAAAATATTTCACATTATGCATTTTTTCCCTAAATGGAATGTTTTGAGAGGGTCAGAGATAAACATTTCAAAAGTTAAAAAATAAGGACCACCCTAATATATATATAATTTCAGGGAATTTAAAAACATTTTTGGGCTTTCTGGTTTCCTTAAAGTCTAATTGATTTCATATATTTCACGAGAAAAAAAAAATCCCACAGCACATGCAGAACACTACAACATGTGGTCAATTGTAGGTCTATAGTAACAAAAAAAACAAAACAAAAAAAAATGCCAAGAGATTCATTGTGTGCATGGTATTGTGGTACAATTGACATCTTGGTGTCTGTTTTTACAAAGTCCTTAGACAACATTTCATTTCTAAAGCTTACACAGGACTGTGTGTGTGTGTGTGTGAGAGAGAGTGTGTGCCTGTGTGTGTGTGGTTCGTTCACATAATGTCATGGGCTGATAACTGTTTCTCCTTGGGAAGCATCCAAATCTCCTCATTAAGGTGTTGACTGCATTCCAACTCTGCTTTTAGAGAGAGAGTGTAACAGGTGCAGAGGTGTGACAGAGAAGGTGGCGAGCTTATCAAGGTTACATATAAGCGCTAGGAGACACAAAGGGGGCAGGGGTGATGGTGGCGGCATGGGGATGGTAAAATGCATGGGGATAAAATGTATCTGATGCACTTTATAAAACAGCTCTCAGAGTATAGAAATAATAAATAATGCATAATAACCATAACAAATAATGGTGTTGGCCTCATTTTTAATATCCTTTGCCATAAGGATTTAAGCATAGACATTCACAGGCACACAAAAAAAAATTAAAGTTATCTCTTAAAACCTGAGAGAGAACACGGGTAAAAACCTCAACAAAGTGTAAACAAACAATTAAAAAACATACCTTCTTCTTCTTCTTCTTTTTTTAAACAAAGTTTTTGTAATTTGTGAGCCATTAACATTATAAGTAGGGATGCATCAATTCCAATACTGAATGGTCTACAATACAACCCAGTGCCATCCTTGGAGCTCATTGCTTCAATACTAGTGTGACTAACGTGTAATACTGTGTGAGGTAAGTATAGTGAGGTGTGTACAGATGCCACAAAATGACTCCTATCTGGACAAGTTCCGCGATTAATGCCAATCGAAGCAAAGCAGACTGTAAACTGGGCTCTGGCAAAAGATCAACTGGAGCAATTAGGGCATCATCCTACAATACAAGCAACCGTATGAAATATATTTCAATCTAAAACTCAGCACGAAGCCAGCAGCAGATGGCAGCACCCAACATACACTCACCTGCCACTTTATTAGGAACTCCAGTCCACCTGCACATTCATACTGCCATCTAATCAGCCAATCATGTAACAGCAGCGCAAGGCAAAAACAAACAAACAAACAAACAAACAAAAAATAGAATAATAATAAAAATAAATATAGCTCAGGAGTTTTAGGTAATGTGAAATGGGTATTTAATATTATAAAGATATGAAGATGTTTGGTAATCTCAGTGACGGTTAGTTTTGTACCGGATGGGCTGATGTGAGTATTTCAGTAACTGCTGAGCTCCAGGGTTCTTCTCACACAAAAGTCTCAGGAGTTTAGACAGAATGGTATAATGAACATAAAAACAATAAGTGCGAGACAGTTCTGAGGATAAAACTGCCTTGCTGTTAAGAAAGGTTAAAGGAAAATGGCCAAATTGGTTTAAGCTTCCAAGGACATTACAATAGATCATATAATCCCTCCTTACAATGTAGTAAACAGAACAGCATCTCAGCATGCATAAAACATCAAGTCTTGTGCTAAAACAGCAGAATACCTCATCAGAAACAGGAATCTGACTTTATCATGGATATAATCTCACTCTGAACGACTGGACAGATTAAAAAATAGGGGGGGGAACAAAAGGTCTTTTTCCAATTTTAAACTCCCCAGTTCCAATGAGTTTGTGCCCAAGATAACCACAGATTCTTGTTCTTAGCTGATGTGAGTGGTCTTCTGCTGTTGTAACCCACACCCAGTCTGGTCATTCTTCTTTTATCTCGTTGCCTGTAGACATAGATGATTTAAAAATAAATAACTACATTTCTAATACAGATTGTTGTATGTGAAAATTTCAGGAAATCCTCAAACCAGCCCATCTGGCACTGGCCACCAGGCCACGGAACATAAACTGAAACACTTGACTTGACTGAAACACACTAGACATACATTTTTTCATATTGTGCTGCTGCCAAATGACTGGCTGATTAGATAACTGCAGACGTGCGCAGGTGTGCTGGTGTTCTTACTGAAAATGAATGGTGATTGTAAACAGAGCTAAATAAAATGTTCCACGATGCCCATCATTTTGGTATACCGGTCCTGACGAGTATCAAAACACATGGCCGCTTAATCTTATTCTGTCTGAAAACAAACAAACAAAAAAAGTCGCTGGAAAATGATGGTGGCCACACAAAATATTGACATTTCACATTTTCACTTAGGGGTGTACTCACTTTTGTTGCCAGGGGTTCAGCTATTATAGGCTGTATTTTTAGTTATTTTGAGGGGACAATAAATTTACACTGCTATACAAACTTTACACTGACTACTTTTCATTGTGTCAAAGAGTCATTTATGCAGTGTTGTCCTATGAAAAGATATAACTAAATATTAGCAGAGATGTGAGTAGTGTACTCACTTTTGTAACATACTGTATATGTGCATCCCTATTTATAACTATATAACCCAATCTTCAATCAACAGGAAATTTCCCATTTATACAGGAACTGCAGGGAAAGTATACTAATAATTACACTTTTTTGTGTGATTACACATGCGGTATTTAGGCCCTCATTCCACATGTAGATAACATTTGCAACAAGTTTTACTCTAAATGTGCACAAATCTTGCATCCAGTGTTGCAAATCCGGTGTGTTGCCTACATCCTAAACCTACATCTGTATACATTACTGCAATGAGTGTCTAAATAAGGTGCTAAAAAGACCAGGTGACTACGTACTGAACTGTGTGACTACCTAGTGTAGTGTAGTGTGTGTGTGTGTGTGTGTGTGTGTGTGTGTGTGTGTGTGTGTGGTAATGCAGCAGTCCTTCTTTACAAAATCGGAACATCATTTCAGTGACGGATGAACATTATAATACGCACCAGACTGTTTTTTTTTTCTTTTAGGAAATGTGAGCTATATTACGCACAGACTGACCTCACTCATATTCAAATGAACTGTAAGTATTTCACTGTATACATCTGTACAGGTACAGGAAATCAAATATCACATGATTTTTTGCACTTTTGTTGATTTTTTAAGAAAAGAAAAAAAATTGCAAGAACTCTATTTTTTTTTTTTGATACAAGGAAAGCTGACATGACACGGACATCTCAACTCACACATTTCAATACCGAGCAAAACCATCCATGTATTATTATTTTTTTAACGATCAAGTGACTTTTTGCTTATCTTTGACATAAAAAAAATGAAAAGCTCACTATATTTACCAGCTAGTCACAGAACCCTATCCTGTGCAGTCTCATGTTCTCATGTGACAGACTCATAGTCCAAATCTAATTTCTAGCCCAAACCCTGGAGACAAAACAAAGTTCAAACCAAATAATAACAATAATAATGGTTTGTTTGTAAGGATGGGACTTTGAGTCTGTCTTTGTGTTATGTCGAGAGGAGCTGATGCAGTTGTTGGTGTCTCTAGCATCAAAACTTGAGATAAAAGAGAATGAGTGTGAGCAGTGGGCAGACGGAGCTGGATGGAGAAAGTGCCGCGCTGTTCACATCGTGTATCGCTCCTGGGCCTGGAGACAGAGAGAAAGAGAGAGAGAAAGAGGAGAGAGAGAGAGACTCACATTATGTGCACTTACACCAACTCTATATGACTACATGATTGAAACGCAACAGCTCAGGTGTGTGTGTGTGCGTGTCATTAATCTTAAAAACCACCATGGTTATTTTTAAATTAAATCCTGCATTGATGTTTACATTAGAGATGGCATGACAACACTTTTTCATTTCTAATACTGACACTGAAATCTTGAGCTTCATTCAATACCAATACCCATCAAATACTGTTTTCCTTAAAAGAAACTTCTAAGCTTAATTTTTGTATTAATTAAAGAATGTCACAGTTAAACTTGTCCACACAAAAATCACTTTCATTGTGAATATAAAACATACAATGAAGAATAACGTAAAGATGAAGTCTCGTTATACGTAATAAAAGAGTCCTCCAAAAATAAAATGAAAGACTATTAGGTTGGTGCCACATCTCCATTGAAACCCTCATTGACACATTAGTCCATTTTCACTTTGCTTAACAGTCACCTTTGTTACCCGCAATGCAGTTCAACTACCTGCGGAATGTATTGTAAGTGAAATGCTTCAGTACGTGATCCAGCAGTGATATAGTCCATTAGTCTGTCCAGCTTTTTCACATTGTCATTTGTATTCTCAAACACATCATCTTCTAAAGCTTTAACTGTCATGCTAATGCTGTGGCCCATACCATGGTGCTTGTCATCTCATAGATCACTAACAAGCTAAGCCAAGTCTCTGATGTAACTGAACGCAAGTGCATCTTATACTGCAAGTATTATAACTGCTGTCTTTACTTTTTTTCTCATTAACACGACATATTGCTTTTGTTTTTCATAGATAACAGCGACTCCTGACTGCTTTCCTTTATATTTGAAATTGTACTTTTTTTCCCCCCATATTAAACATCCTCATAACTGCACTAGCAATATTCCAGCAGCAGACAACTAAGAAAACTACTAAGTCCTCAGAGGAATACTGAAAATACAGCGTTAACCAGCAAAGCGGCACCAGAATTGCGAAACACATGGCATTAATTTTAGATAAACCTACTTAATGTCTGTCAGGGTTGATATTTTTTTTTTTCTTGAAGTAAGGAAAAATATTAAGAGTTTGAAAGTTTTATCTGTTTTTTTTTTTTTTTTTTCCCCAGTAATGTGTTATTTACTTCCCACTTAAAACAGATAAAAAGTTTTAACCAAAGTAGAAATATATAATATAACAAAATGATTAGGCCAGAAAGTTAAATCTGATTTGACCTCATTATAATACCTTAAAAGGGATTAAAATATTGTGCAAAAAAATTTCATGTCTTATGCACATTTTCCCTTTCCGTACTGGCCAGGACAAAAACATGCCAAATAGATATGACCCTAATGTGACCTCATATAAGAGGTCAAAAGGCAGGGGTAGCTTAGTGTTTAGGGTGTCTGGAAGAACTGGAAGGTCCCTGGTTCAGACCCCTGCACCAGTAAATAGTTCATGTCTGGTTTAGAGACGGTTCAATACCAAACCTCCCAAGAACTGGTTTTGTTTTTCCATTGGTTATAGAGTCACATCATAACGTACAGTATATGTCTCTACTATGTACGTCTCTACTTCCCTGGCCATGCTAGCTCTACTTCCCTGGCCATGCTAGCTCTTTTTTTTTTTTAAAGAAACTAGGTTACAAACTAGTTGGTTGTGATAATTCCCCCCCCCCCCCCAGCCCCTGACTTAAGTGTTTTTTTGTTCTAGCCCAGCAAAGTGTTGGCGCCGCCATGGAACCAGTTTTTCTGTCTGAGGGCTGTTTGCTGGGAGAGTCAGAAAATAAAGAACTGGTTCAAAATTGGGCACCGGCTCTGAACTAGCTCAGTGGAAAAGGGGTACAAATTGCCACTGCTGGGCCATTAAGCAGGGCCCTTAACCCTCAACTGCACAGATGTATAATGAGATAAAATGTAAGTCACTCTGGATAAGGGCGTCTGCCAAAAAACGTAAATGTAAATGTAAATATAAGGAGATACAGTACTCTCACTGGCTTGTTGGTCAGCTTTGCTGTGCTCTGGTGCAGCATGGCGCCGCAGTAGCTCATTTACATAAAGATTGAAAGGGCGCATTTGGTGGAGGAGTGAAATAAATGTAGTGTGAAGTATTAAAAAATGTATTATCTGAAGGGTATTTCAGTTGGTGCACTAAAAGAAACATTCTGGAGGACCTAAAAGCTCTGCGTTAACTTGTTAAATAAATAAAGTATTCACAACTAAATGTTATAGTTAAATGTGTAATTCATCAAAATGTGCAATTTAATTAAATGCAATTATAAAATAGAAATGTATTCATTTCAAATTAAGGTCAAATGATATGCTTAGCAGTTGTAACTTTTCTCACACATCTGAAATGGCACTAGTTTAAATGACATTAGAAGGAATGCGTTTACAGTAGGACAAACATTTAGTTTAAATGGTAATTCAATTTGCCTTAGTAAAACCAAGCAATTGTAAGAGCTAAATTAATTGAATAAATGTCTCCTTACCGTACAGGATTATGCTTGCATTTGTGATTCCCAGTGTGTTCATTGCCACACAGGTGTAGTTTCCATAGTCCTCTTCAGACACGTTGAAAACTATCAACATCGACTGTTTACCTTTGTTTTCGATTTTGACTCCATTGAGTCCGTTGAAAAGGCTGCAATGAATAAGGGCAGTGTAATAGTGTCAGTTCTTTGGTTTGGGTCTGAAATTGGCACAGCATATCTAGCAGCAAACTGAAGATTTGTTTTTTGTCAGTACACTGCCCATAATGAGCTCTCAATTTAACATTGACAAATATATCGAAATATGCTTTTCCCAGTAAGATCTAAATTGTTTTTTACTTAAAATATAAAGAAGCCACAGACAATTCTCAGTTCAAGTACTCCGTCATATTATTTAGATTCTCCAATTCCTAAATGTCTGACACATCCTTATTTTCAGCACAACCTAGACAACATGATGAACTGAATTATATTTCATTTTAACCAACTGTACAAACATGACTGAGCAAAATATGTAAAACTCATATTTTCATATTGGCAAAGAAGTAGCACAGATACACATGATCACATGTTTTATGGTTTGCATGATAAAAAAAATAAATATATATTTATTATATATATTATATATTATATATAATATATATATTAATATATATTTATTTTGATTGTTTCCATTTTTAAAGGTTTGCATATTTGCAATGTCATTTACACACACGAGAAACCCACATCCTGTCCATTTTCTCTACTTTAAATATCTGCATTATCCTCTTTTTAAAAATACTTTGGACCCGCTTGGCTTTATGATGTTTACAGGAGAAAAGGACGGTCATTTTTTAAAAGACATTTCTCTAGCTCAGGGCTCCAGGAGTAACCATTTTGTATTTGACTATAACAAAATTTATCAGACATGTAGAGTCATAAAAATAGCAAAATATACTTGGTTGGTGCCATTTATTAAACAAACAAACAAACAAACAAACAAACAAGCATACAAAGAAACAAAAAACTCTCTTTTTAATATAAAGTGGAGTGAAGGTTTAAATGAGCCTTGATTACAGTGGAAATGTTCCTACAGTTATCTTTAGAGTTGTATGTGACATTTTACCACAGACTGCTTTCTAAAACATGGACATTTTTAAAGCTGGTGACTCGACTATATCCTCATGCTGTGAATGATGCAATTTTTTAAAGTTACTCTAAGGTTAGTATGTGGTCAGGATACACCAGAGAATCTGTATTTTTCCATGACTATTTCTTGCTATTAATAGTGTCTAATATCATCTAGCTAGAAAAATCCTGGACCGCCAAGGCTAATATGGAACCCTAGACCTGAGAGAAAGCAGGGTATGTCGGCAGGGTGTAGAGTATAAACACAGCAAGCAGTTTTGCTAGGCTGCTTATAGCTACTCCATACAAAAATGCTCTCGCTAATGGTTTTCTCCCAAACACAAAATAAACAAATAAGTAAATAATAATATAAAAAAAATTTGAAATGTAAAAGTTAATACGTGGAGTTGTCTAATGGCCTGTCTTTAAGAGCTTAATTATAGTGGGTTAGCTGTTAATAGTTAGCATTAGTGGCAAACCACGACCAAAAAAAATGTAGCTTCCTTTGAGTGGACATGAGTGTTAATTAACTAATTGACATCCTCCATTTTTTCTTTTTTAATAATATGTAAGTTTAAACATTACGCTTGTTTTAAAGCGCTACAAAGGGCATGAGATTTTGTTGCCATGGTAACAAAAGCAGCACCGAGGAAACCGAACACTGAGGTCAGATCTGCTTCGGCGAAGGAGCATGGTTTGGTGTGGTTTGGCAGTAGTGGGGTCTGGCTCAGCGCTAATGGACATGGTGTAGCAGAAGCTCATTTACATAGAAGCTGAACTGGTGCTTTTCTTTCAAACAGATAGACAGAGGGAATCTGAGATAAAAAAAAAAATCTATTGTGTAAGATTCATTTTACCTGAAGTATTAACAGACGATGACCTATGCTAATTCATGGGAGCTTTAAAAACAAATTTTACACAAAATTGTACACAACGTTTTCAATCTTTATTTTCTCCTGACCTTCCTGACACATGATTGGCTGATTTAAGAGTTACTAATTAACTGTAATGTACAATATATATAGCTAGGTCCATAAGTATTTAAACAGTGAAATATAATTTTTTTCTGTACATTCCTAAAATTGATTTGAAATTAAGCAATCGAGGTGGGATCAAAGTGCAAACTTTCCACGTTGCGTCAAGAAGTTTAACAAAATATTGCACAAAATATTTTCGGATTATGTTTTTACATATTTTTTACAGGCTCGTGTAATTGGACAAACTAACAATTATTAACATAAGGATTATTTTTATTTCTTATATTCAATGCTTGATTTGGGACAGGTTGGAACTCATGAACATCACCAAATGTTGAGTTTTCTGTACCTTCAGATGCTTTGCCCAGGTTTTTTCCCACCGCAGCCGCCTTTAGCTGCTGTTTGTTTATTTGTTTCTACCTTCAGTGTTATCTTCAGTAAGTACAAAGCGTTCTCTATAGGGTTGAAGTTAAGTTTAAGTACCATTTAAGAACATTCTTTGCCATCTTGTCCAAGTCCAGCTTGGATTGCTTTCATGTTTTGTATAATTGGTCATCTTTACAATAAAACATCTTGCCATCAATTTCATGTTTCCTGGCAGCATTGACTTGATTAGTTTTGCCTGTTTGTCGGATGATGTGGTATTCGATCATGTACCCTTCCTTTTCCTCTATATACTCTTGTAATCACATTCTTCTGTTCATTTTGGTTTAATCCTGTTCTGATACTGGGTATGCTTTATTTTTTAAAGATGGATTTTGGTTTTATCTGTCCAAAGAACCTTGTTCTGAACTAGGCAAGCTTTTTTTTTAGATGTTCTTTTGTAAAATCAAATCTCTGCTTTCTGTCTGTGAGAGGAGGTTTGCCTCTTGAGGTAAGCTGTCTTACTTTACATTAATGAAAGTGTATCTCCACTAGACTGTTCTTGACTTAGCTGGATTCATCTATTTAATGGTCTTTCCTAGTCTTTCAGGTCTTTTTTATTGCTGGGAGCTTTGAGCTCTGTTGGATTCCTTCTTTTTCCCCTAATGTACCAAACTGTTGATTTTGCAACTCCTAAAGTTGCTTTTCCATGAACCGCCACCAAATGCAAATACAATAAATAATATCAAACCCAGACCTTTTACTTTTCAAATGTGTCATGAAATAAATAAATAAAAATACCATGAACCTGCTTATCAGTCACTTATCTGATCTGTTCGAACCTGTAAAAACAGAAAGGGTTAATAAAAAATATTTTGTGAACCCTAGTATTAAAGCTGAAAGTCTCACCTTCAGCTTGAATGCTTCATTACAAATCTATTGTGGTTTACACTGTGTCAAGTGCCAAGTGCCAAGCCTGTGCAGTGCCAAGACTCTTATACATACAGTAATATTATGATAAATGTTGGTTCTCAGTGTCCTAACATCCTTTTCAGGCTTCGTACAATCCAGGCCACTTTCCATTTTACATTCATGTGTAATTTTGCAATTGGAAATAACTCTTTTGTTACACTACTGCTAAAGCCAGAATAAAACAAGTGTTCAGCTCAATTCCCTAAAGGTTAAACCCAAATCTCCATGGCCTTGTTCTAGAACATCAATGGATCCCCAAAGGTGCAGCTTTGTATTATGATTCTGTGTGTCCTTGTTAGCTGTTAGCTGTCAAGTGATAGAAACTTTGTGTTGCAAAACTGTCATTTTAAAATAGAAAAACGTACCGACGCTCTTCCTTATACCACTGAAAGTCGGCGAGAGGAACAGCTGACGCTTCACACTGCAGCACTCCTCTCTGTCCAACGGCAGTCCCTGTGCTGCGAGCTTGTGAAATTACTGGAGGATCTGTGGGGTGAATGCACTAGACTAATGATGATCATAAATGACGCTGTCAGTGTAATTTCATTTATAGACATTTCTTTTATATCAATGGGGCTAACTGTTGACTTACAGTTTACTGTTACTTGCACCGTCCTCACATCCGCAGGTGAGATGTCGTTTGAAGAGATGCACTCGTATGATCCGGACTGTTCTTTGGTGATCGCAGTCATCTCAACATACTCTCCCTCACTGATGAATCTACGACCTGTGGTAAAAATCCAAGCATTCTTGTTTATCCGGAAAACTGAATAGACCAATCTACTACTTTGGAATATAAAAATTTATATACAAGTATCTGATTAGAAAAATGCAATACTGAAAGCGTATAATTTGCAATGCAAATTATAAACAGCATTTATAATAAACAGAATTAGCAACACAAATTACAAGCTGGTCAACACAATACCAAGATTTTGTGAAAATAATCAACACTGCATGTAGTATTAAGATTTTATCTACCAAAATAACCAAATTCAATTAAATCGCACAATACAATGGTAAAAATAAATGCTACCAAAAAAGTTTATTCATCAAAATGGGCAAAATGCACGGAACACTGGAGTGCAATTTCTTCTTGCGGTAAATCAGGGCATGTGCGTTTAACATAAATGTCTATTTAATATGTAATCACAATTCTTCAGAATGCAACTATAGATGATGCATTAGTCACCGTAAAGAACAAACTTCAAGCTTCATGAGTGACTACATGTAAGGACTTTGTGATTCTTTCATCTAAATCTCTTGCAAAGTTGCCTGTGGTGGCTGTTTTCTTGTGATTGCATTTGCAACTCTGTTGGTATACCAGACTTTGTATTAATTTGCTGCATTTTTATCGGCAAGCAGAAACATTACCCATTGGAATACAACAATTATTTGTCATAATTCTCTAATATGCAGGGCTCTAAAAGTATATAACAAAGTTCTGTCTACATGTATTGAATTAGTATTGAACAAACTAATCCACTGAGACCTGACCTGACCATTATGAAATGGTATTCTGCAGCTGATAACCTACTGTACAGTATGTAGACACCCTGAATGTTCCAGCACATGTTTTGTTGATTCTTTCCTATATTCATTTTCTTACTTTCTTTCTTCTTTTTTTTGTAAAATTAAATCTCCTTCAATACTTGGAGAGACTTGAAAAGGGTTATTTATGGTAAAAATTGTTTAGGATCAAAAAGACTGTAACTTTGCATGGCAAAAAGCATCGCATTTTCCTATTTGCAGATGATCTCTACCAGCCCCAGGTTGACTTCAATATTGAATGAGGATCTTCAACTATTTGATGATTCCAGATCCCTCTCTAATGAAGAGATTAACTTACATAAATCAAACTTTTTGTCCATAACTGCTCTGGCTAGATCAATACAACGACCTTCAACCCCCATCTGCATAAGACTAAGCTTAGTACTCTTTTTGGGTATAAAAATCCGTTGTTTTTTTTTGGTTGTTCTTTATCTTTGCCTGTGCTCCCCAAAATGGCCAACAAAACTAATACCCGAGAGCAAAGTAGTTTTAAATTCTTGCTGGTACTATGTAGCCAAAAGGCACAGAGAAGAAAACATAGAGGTGGTTGAGAGTCCAGTAAATCTCCTAAGTTTCTCTATATGGCTCCACTTACGCTACTTTAAAACAGCCTCAGCTAAACACAGTTGAGTTCAAGTGTAACGGTGAAATGTAAGGCTAGTGCAGTATGTAGGGTGTACAACCCCTTGTTGAACCCCAGTGATAAAAGATTTAAACACAACACGAATGGTGCATAGGCAAACTGGAACGATTTAGAAGCAGTTAATAAAGAGACAAAGTGTTGTTTGAATGGTATAACATTATGAGATGTGTTGTCTTGCTTAAAGTTCTACTATGATTGGTTTTACATGTGGGTTTTGTGAGGCAGCTGTACTCCCCTCTTTTCAGTAATGTCGACTGCCACTGAATCTTTTAGTGGTACGCAGTACTAAACCATGCCGGCCTACTTTGGTCTACATAATGGTAAGGTGATAACATAATTGAGGGTGTTATACATATTATTCCACACCATAATAGAAGAACCATCAACTCCTGTTTAGTGGACAACTCTCTCTATCCTGCTTGAAAAGATGAAGGCACTTTCACTCTCCCTAGGACATCATTATTTTTATATCTCAGACTTAGTCTTAGTCATGAAAACCTATGGGGACCCATGGGATAACCCAATTACTTCACATCCATGGAACTCATAACTACTGTACATGGTTTATGCTTAGTCTTATGCATTTACAGTATCCTTGCTGTACATTAATCATAACTTCTATATGGAAAACTTTTTTATCTTTACCCAAAGAAAGAAGGAGATTGTTAGCTACTGTACAGTACAGCTGCAGTAACAATGTGGACAAAGATTACATTGGACTTAAGCAGTGATGACTGAAATGTACTCCCTTGTAACCCATATATATATACACGTGGACAAAATTGTTCGGTCAATGAAAGAGAAACTCACAATGGTCACATAAATAACTTTAATCTGACAAAAGTAATAATAAATAAGAATTCTATGAATGTTAACCAATGAAAGTCAGACATTGCTTTTCAACCATGCTTCAACGGAATTATTTTAAAAAATGAACTCAAGGCCTGGACAAAAATGATGGTAACCCTAATTTAATAGTTTGTTGCACAACCTTTTGAGGCAATCACTGCAATCAAACGATTCCTGTAACTGCCAATGAGACTTCTGCACCTGTCTGCAGGTATTTTGGCCCACTCCTCATGAGCAAGCTGCTCCAGTTGTTTCCGGTTTCCGCTTTTCCAGACAGCATGTTTCAGCTCCTTCCAAAGATGCTCAATAGGATTGAGGTCAGGGCTCATAGAAGGCCACTTTAGAATAGTCCAATGTTTTCCTCTTAGCCATTCATGGGTGTTTTTAGCTGTGTGTTTTGGGTCATTGTCCTGTTGCAAGACCCATGACCTGCGACTGAGACCCAGATTTCTGACACTGGCCAGCACATTTCTCTCTAGAATCCCTTGATAGTCTTGAGATTTCATTGTACCCTGCACAGATTCAAGACACCCTGTGCCAGATGCAGCAAAGCAGCCCCAGAACATAACAGAGCCTCCTCCATGTTTCACAGTAGGGACAGTGTTCCCTTGGTCGTCTCCCATGTAGTCCACTTTGGCTCAAACAATGACGGATGGTGCGATCTGACACTGATGTTCCTTGAGCATGAAGTTCACCTTGGATCTCTTTAGAAGTCTTTCTGGGCTCTTTTGTTACCATTCGGATTATACGTCTCTTTGATTTGTCATCAAGTTTCCTCCTGCGGCCACGTCCAGGGAGGTTGGCTACAGCCCCATGGATCTTAAATTTCTGAATAATATGTGCAACTGTAGTCACAGGAACATCTAGCTGCTTGGAAATGGTCTTATAGCCTTTACCTTTAACATGCTTGTCTATAATTTTCTTTCGAATCTCCTGAGACAACTCTTTCCTTCGCTTCTTCTGGTCCATGTTGAGTGTGGTACATACCATGTCACCAAACAACACAGTGACTACCTGGAGCCCTATATATAGGCCCACTGACTGATTACAAGATTGTAGACACCTGTGATGCTAATTAGTGGACACACCTTGAATTAACATGTCCCTTTGGTCACATTATTTTCAGTATTTTTTAGGGGTACCATCATTTTTGTCCAGGCCTGTTCCATGAGTTTATTTTTTAAAATAATTCTGTTGAAGCATGGTTGTAAAGCAATGTCTGACTTTCATTGGTTAACATTCATAGAATTTTTTTCAATTATTACTTTTGTCAGATTAAAGTTATTTATGTGACCATTGTGAGTTTTTTTTTCATTGACCGAAGGGTACCAACAATTTTGTCCACGTGTGTGTGTGTGTGTGTGTGTGTGTGTGTGTGTGTGTGTGTGTATATATATATATATATATATATATATATATATATATATATATATATATATATATACACATTTGATGTCTTTTGTAATCGCTGTTTTACTTTGATTTCCTAGGTGGAAATATCAAACAAAATTAAAAAATACATGTATCAGATAGAAAAAAAAAAAAAAAAAAAAACATGACAGAATGTCACCCTGTAAGCTTGTCTTTACCACACGTTGAGCGTCTGAAACTTGTTTCATTTACAGTATTTGTGTACTTGATGCTTGAGGCAGTACATGTGTCTCGCTCACCTGAATCCAATTAACATGCACTGTTTCACTCGCCTATAGGTACAACGCCATGTCAAATTAGTGTTGGTCAGTTTAAACCTGGCATTAAAAGTATGGCTTGTTATGTAATCAAATGATTTTCTACATTCAAATACTGAGAATGTACTGAACTTTGAATATCTTGCAACTCTATTTAAGACCGTTTCACCTTCAGTAACGCATAACTAGGCCGAATGTCAACACACAACAAACCTCACTCCCTTCTCTCCCTCTTTCTCTTATTCTCACTCACACATTTTAAATGTGGAACAGTGGATGTAAGTTGTTAGTCCTTCTCTCATAATACCATGGCCTTGGGGATGGTGTGATATAGCAGGGTAATTATGCTTATCTAACCAAATTACTCATTTCTGTAATTTTGGGCTGAAGTGAAATAGAGGGGAGAGCAATATGACTGTGTGATTAAGGGAAGATTTCATGAAGCCCAATTTTATGCAGCATGCAGCATATTATCCTTGGACATTTACCTTTACAGCCAGTAAACGGACTGGACTAACATAATTTAACAAACACACTTATATTAATTACAATATTTAAAAAAGAGTTCCTTAAGGGTTCTTTAGAAGATTCATGTTTCTGCGTCAACTCTAGATTAAAGCTTTTCTTAAAGGAACACTCCATCTGTACAATTCAAGACTTGCCTTTTTAGCTTTCTCAGAGAGGAAAACCACACTTTATCTATATTTTCTGTAGCCTTTAAGCATTTTGTTGAATGCACATGCCTTCTGGCCAGTGGCGGCTTGTTCACAGAAGCAGAGCCTAAACTTAGACTGATTAGATAAAAAATAAAAAAAAGTCACACACTTTAATATTTCTTGTTTTGATGATGGGAGAGCTGACCCATTCAGTCAAATTTCCTCCAACACTCTCCAAAGATTTTAAATGGGGTTGGGGTCATGTCTGTTAGGGCTAATTCATGGTAAAAATGATTGCTCATTCTTCTACAACCACACTTACAATTTGTGCTCTAGGATTCTTGGAATATGCCTGTCACATCAAAGAAACAAAGATTTATTGATGGGATAACCTGGACATTCAGTACTAGAGCCTAGATTTGACCAATTGATGCAACCCATGATCATAACACTGCTTCCAGAGGCTTGTAGAGTGGAAATGCTCTTCATTTTTTAAATATTGTTTTTATTATGATTTTTAATCTTGGTTTTAATTAAATATGTTTACATGTTATTTATATTTATAGTTTTTATTGCATAAAATAAATTATATTTAAATATAATTATAATTATAATTATATTAGACCCCCCCCCTTTTTTTTCATGGGATAGATGAAATTGAACCTTGTATTGTCTATATTGTCTACAGACGAGGACTCAAAAGGGCTCTTTTTCTTATTTTCTAATTTTTTCTTATTGGCGTGATTTCTATTTTGTGGTGTTATTATTTTTTTCCCCACTGATTTACCTTTGTCTTTTGCACTTATTATTATACGTAGCACTTATTACAAGCACTTCAAAAGATTCTTCTAAAGATTCAAAGTCTGTTTTACAACATGGAGAAAGGTTACCTTTAAATTTATTTCAATTTAACCCCTTTAAAATGTATTTCTGAGGCACAACCCTTATTCCCAACCTTAACCTGTTCCCACACCCTATGTTAAATCCCGAAACTTAACCATAACCCCAATTACTTACTCTCATCCCTCATCCGACTGCCTAATCCAATCCCCAACCTCCCTTATCCTAACCCCAACCTCCCTAAACCCCAACCTCCTTTACCCTCCTAACCCCAACCTTCCCAAATCCCAATCTGTAGCTATCGTTTTTTTTTTTTTTTTTTTTTTTTGTATTGCTGCAACTTCACCAAGAGTTTAAGTGATTTCTGATCATGGTTACTGATCATTTTAATTCCAGGTAAAGTTGACAGTACAGCACTATCATTCCAGTTCTTAACCCAATTCCATTCATTTCAGCAATGTTCATAATTGGGTTCTTTGCTTGATGCAGGCCAATAAATTGACATTTTTGACAAACTGTAACATATTTTCCATGACTACAGGACCTCAGACATGGTTGTTTAAGAAATGAAAAGCTACTCGTTGCATCAGCTAGGGTTGAAATAATTGTTGCAAGCTGAAACATATTAATCACTGCAACAATTACCCAATCAAAGGCTCTTAAGTTTTAGTTCATTTAAATCCAAAGTGCTTTTTTTGGCTAGGCAATGTGAACTTTTCAATAAATATTAATCTTCATAAAGTCTTTATTAACAACTTCAAACATTTTCTTTATCCAACTGACATACTAATTACATCCTTAAAGTGAACAAAAAAAAAATGTTGTTTGATAAAAGCACATGTTCCTTTTTATTTAGTTGCCTTTCTTGTTTTTGTCATGGTAACGTCCCCATTTTCCATAAAGGTATCACATTACTAATGAGAAAGTAAGTAATAAAGGAATTCTGGGGCAGGAATCGCGTTCTGTGAACATTTTAATTGGGGGGGAAGAAGAACACAGGAGTGCCAACACGATGTTATTTTATAGCATATAATCAGAAATAAATCAGATTTTTTTAGAGGTTTTGCAAACAAAGGTGAAAGCTAAGTGCAAACAGGGTGCCCATGATATACAGAGCCATTTTTATTGTAAGATTTACTGCAAAGATTGGGGAGGATTATGTCCGTACATCAGACATGTTTGTGCAGCACAGTGTCCTTGTTTTCTGTGCAAAGCCTGAGAGAAGAAAAAAAAAAAGGAAAATGTGTCTCTCTCAACTTTTCGGACTAGTTTGTGTGTATTTTAAGATGTAGTTGAACTGGAAATTTTGCTGAAATGATATTACCTTTTCTGTGAGCGGCTCAAACACTGTGACAGGAAACAAACACGCTGAATTGAACAACGGTACGTCTAACACCACTCAAAATAAACTTCTAGACTGTATGATGGATGGCTGTGTGTTGCCGACATTCAACTCCATATTACAGTATTGCTCTAAAATAAAAAATCAATAGAAAGTAGCCTATGGCGTAAGTCAAGCGTGATCGCCTCTTGCCTTTATGTTTGAGCTTATGTGGTTGTTAATGTTTTCCCGCCAAAGTAAAATTCATTGTCTCATGATGCTGCTGCTTCTGCCTTTAAAAGTGAACACATTCATTTTTGAAGTGGTTGCTTTACTGACATTATCAATATTTTATTTACTCCAAGGTTGAACAGATAGCTTTCTTTTTTCTGACCAGTATGTTTTCTTGTTTCCTCACATTCTGTGGTTATAACGTGGTTATAACCAGAATATTCAGTATATTTTGAATGTAATGCCTGGAAAATTGCTATCAGGCTGGAAAGGTCTTCTTTTTCAGACTAAAATACAGTGAGAAGAGCCTTGAATAACATGTGCTGACTTTGGTGTGGGAAAAGTCTGCTTGCTAAAAGAGCTACACAGGGACCACTGAACTGTTTACACTTCTATACAGTGCAGACCTTAAGTAACTAAACAGTGCCAATATTTGCTCTTGTTGTTCTGTACTCTAACATAGTGGACTGAAAATAAGACAATGGCTATGGGACTAAAGTGCAGAATGCCAGCTTAAATTCCACAGTGTTTATATCTATTATAAGGGAAGCATGCGGGAATAATTTAAATGCATCATACGTAAGTGTACTGGATTGCAAATCCTTTGCCTGAAGACTCTGACCTAAAAACATCACCACATGCTGGGTGTCTTCCTTGATGGTGTTCAGCCAGGATTCTAATGAAGCCGTTTCCACTTTATGCATGCGTTTGTGGAGTTTTGTCTTCAATCCTTTGCAAGAAATAAAACATATCCTCGGTGTGGTTCCGGTCACATTATCAATCTGACCGAGCCAAAACGTTTCCCTTTTCGGAGCTGCTTCTACAATACACTGTTATTCTGGCCTTTTTTCTTCTTCGTTTTTTTTCAGGAAGCAGAAGAGCAGATGTAAAGTACCCTTTTCACTCAAAACTACTCAATGACAAGTCCTTTGAAAAATCACATCTTACATTCTGCTTTGATATCATGACAGTAAACATTTAAGCAAAGATTTCTATTTGATGCTTTGACAAGCGCTATTGTGCCTTGTGACCATGGATGAAAGTGAAAGACTTGGTTGCCAGGACAACCTTTGAATCACTTCAACAACTGGCATAGGAAATGTGTTATAGACTTGCTTTGGTTGTTTATCATTCAGTTTAAAAGAAAGGTATAAGAAAATGTTAGTTATAAATGAGGACCTGCACAATGAGGACCATTTGTAATTTGAAAAAGCTGTTATGATGAGGTGTTTAGCTACAATACACTTGCACATTAACTGGCTTTTTCTATCGACCCATTTAAATGGTGCTACCCTTTCGATCTCAATCATAACACCAATTGTGATTTTAGCAAGCGTTATCTTTTTAGCCCTGTGATCGACAGAAAGCATAATGCTTATGGCAAAAATGAACAGCAGTAGTTAATGATGGCACAGTTATTATGAGGGGGGATTGAGGATTATGAAAAAAACATAAGCATCCTGAGGGATCAAAGTATAAATAAATAACTACTGTAAATGGAGAAGGACAAGCTGACTGACGAATAGAAATATGACATTACACTATAAAAATAGAATGCATACCCACAGAACCACTTTAGTATACAGTATGAGGGCATGCGTCAACATTTTTATAGGATTTCGAATTAAAACAAACAACTGTAAATGTGTTTTTTCTCAGTGCTATCATTTTTAGAGCTCCTGATTATAGACATACTGTACTGTATAATCTTCAGTATTCTTTTACCAAATATACCTGTGGTACATTCAATCTTATTATAATGTTAGTAATAAGAGTTATTCCCATGCATGGGAATAGAAAAATAAATTGTTCTCAAAAAGCCTTTAATTGCAACATTTTTTTGTCTATTGGCACATCTATCTTTGTGTAAAATTACTTTACCTGCCAATCATGTCTGAGGATGTAAGTGGCTTTTGTAGCATGGGTGTAGCATGTCATTTTGTTCAACAGCAGCAGTTTGCAACCTAATGTAATTGGATTAAAAAAACTGAAAAAAGGAAGGCACAGTGATTTCTTAAATAGTTCCAATGCAACCCAAAGTCTCAGCGCTAAACAAATTATAAATTGACTAGCCAAGTAATAACCAAGTAATGCACTGTCCACTCCCATACATAGCCAGGGCAAACAAGAGATTGCTAATGTCATATTATAATGTATGTCTAACTAGGCACTTAAGACAGTTAAGTGCATGGATACAGACCATGGGTATAAAATTAATGAAACAAAGTCTCTAAAATATTGGAGCACTCAGGAAAAATCAGTGTGTCGTTGATGTTTTGGCTATGAGATGTGAGGTTTTATCTTCATATTACAAAAAAAAAAAAAGAAAATGTATACATATATATAAAAGCTAATCTGCATGTCTGTGGGAGGAAACCATAGTACCCGGAGGAAACCCACCAAACCCACAGAGAGCATGCAAACTCCATGCACACACTGACCCCGTACCCTCGACCCATGGCCACCGTGCTAAGCACTATGCCATCGTGCCGGCCTTTTTAACTGCAGTGCCTATAAATAATTATCATTATTCCCCTTGACATGTTTAACTAAGAATTTCCTGAGAGCTTTGTATCAACTTTATTTTTGTAGCAGTGCTTATGCTCTTCCAAAGTCTGAAAGATTTGCAAAGTAATTAATCCACCGAGTTAAAAAAATGTTAAACGGTTCACACAGCAGCTGATGTGTGTAGTGCTGTAGGCAATGGGATTGGGAACAAGCATTTTGGACTATAGCTTTAGTTTTCAGCTGCATGACTGCCATGTAATGGAGCTGTAAGAAGATGAACATACAGGTTTGCTTTTTTTTTTTTTTAAATTAAAGACAACTAAAAACAGATACCAACGTGAACCAAAAAGTCCTGGCGGTACTGTGTGATATGGCCCAATACAATGGTTATATTTTCCTATAACTGCCCTGTTTGGGAATTTGTAGGGTGGGTGTCATGGTTTTCTGTTTATACTACTCTGTAAACCCGAATAAGTTGGCAAAACTCAAAAAAATTGACGTAATCAGTTACATAAATTTTTTTAAGTAATGTAAAATTTCCCATTTTAAGTAAACAGAACTAGCAGTTTTTGAGTTTGTTGTACTCATTCATATTAATTGTTCTTTACTTGCCTTATTGAGTAGCCTAACTCATACTATTTAACAGCAATTATCTTTTTTTTTTTTTTAGACAATCCGGTCCGCACACAAACTTGGCACAGGTTTTACGCCAGATGCCCTTCCTGACGTAACCCTCCCATTTTATCTGGGCTTGGAACAGGAACTTCATCCAGTTGTTGGGAATCAAACCCAGGCCTTCGCATGGCAGGCGAAACAGCGACCACTGAGCCACCAGTGCCCTATTGCCCTGAAGACGTCAGACACAAAATCACTTGTCTTTTTTAAGATTTTAAGTTGGTGGAACCTTAAGGTGACAGTTACAGTTACTTAAGTACTTACAGTTACTTAAAATATACTTACAATTACTTAAAATATCGAATTTTATCATCTAATTTAAAAAGTATCATTTCTACAAACTCATAAATACCAAAAAGTTCTAAATACTCATCAAGGTCGATTAACTTGAACTAATTGTAATTATTTAAGTTAAAAGTACTCAATATGTTTAATTACTTTGAGCATTAGGGTTTACAGTGTACAGTGATTAGCAAATTTATTAAAGACACCCTATGTGTAGATTTTGATGTTACTGAATGATGAATATTAGCTCTTGTAATTGTTAATGTTATAGCATTTATAATCACTAGCTTTCTCACCTGCTTTCTTTATTCTGTCTCTTGAATAAACCAAAGAAAGAAACAAAAGGAAAAAAAGAGTGGTTTTTCAGACGGTACCTTCAGAGAGAACTAAATATTCTGTAATCATTTATTTTCAGGCGTATATTATGACTGGCCTGCAAGTCCCTGAAAATGCCCTGTTACTACAGAAGCAATAACATATCTTCAAAAGTATATTAATACTATAAAGTATATTGTTTATGCTACAGAAGGACTATAGGACTCAAGCAGAATTCAAGTGTGCTGCAATACAAAATGATTTATTATGTAGCTATAGTGAAAACTAAAAGAAAATGTATGTATTTACACAAGAGTAATGTAAGTCAATTAAGCACAGCGGATTCCCATTGTTTCTGGCAAACATACACAGCAGAAATTATCCTTCATTCTTTTGCTCCAGCACATTCAACTTCTCTGACTGAAAGTGTTGTTTTAAAATTATACCAGTAATATGAATGTGTGACAGGTGTTATGAGGTTGCTTACTCTTGTGATATAAAACCCTAGTGGAAAAGAAGTTATCGTCATTAAATGCATTCTCCCTTTCCTGATTATTTATTATATAAGTATGCTCATCGCTCAATGCTCCAGTGTTTTGGGACGCATGAAGCTAAATGCATTCCCTCTGCAATGACACTGAGAGGAAAAAAAGAGAATACAATCGATAGCCAGCTCAAGCAAACACTTATTTTTAAATTATTATTTAAATAATAATAATAATAATAATAATAATACAGAAATAAATAAATTCATAAATAAACTAATTAATTAATTCATTAATTAATTAGTTTTCTCTCGACTGAACATATTTTAAAGCAGGTCAATGTTTCAAAGTAATGAAATGGGTCGTTTGGTTTTTGAAGGGAAGCTAGGCCAGGCACAGAGAGGCAGGGAGCACTGCTCTCGATATTGCCCACCCTAATAAATTCATAAACACCAGGCTTGATCGAGGCCTTGATGCCTCCCCAGTGGGTTTTAGGGCTTCCCAATAAACCAATAAACACACCAAGTGATGATATTACATGTATAATGAGATTGAGCTTTGCTAATGAGTTGATAATCAGGCACTGACCATTATTAATGCTTGTGAACACATCTAATTGCAATGTGCAATCATCTTTGCATGGGCTACCCTCATAATAGGCACTCAAATGGCGATAGCTTCAGATAGTAAACCACTGACTGAAACAATTACAGGCACAATGATGTTTCAGATAATGAATGTGAAAACATCGGCCACACACTATTTTTGAAAGGATACAAAACACAGAGTTACAAATTTACTAAGGGAATTCAAGTCAAAACGGGACTTCTGATCACGTAGCATGACAAAACATTATTACGAGAGTAAAAATTATTGTTATTTCTCTACTGTATATTATCCCCTCCTGCACTTGTCCTCGCTTGGACAACCGTAAAGATGGAAAGTGCTTGGATACCATCAAGATGGAAAGGTTTCTCCTTACACCAGAGCCATGATTGGACTGCGTGCTTCATGTCTGAAATTCTGGCCGCTCAGGAAATTCTTTAATGGATCAAACATGTAGAAATGGCTTGGCGCCAGATTAGAATGTGGTAATAACTCCCAAGTTGGTGAAAAGTCATACATTGATTTTTAAGGATCAGGCGTTAAACTCACTAAATGTTTACCTGGAATGACTGGAGTGGGTTTCATTCTAATGTTTAAAAGTCTTATCACCATACTCTGTAATGTCCATTGTATTTGCAAAACATGCAATTGTTTAAATAAGTGTATTGTGTGGCACCAGTGACACAACTGTTTGCTCTATGCAGAGGTGGGTAGTAATGAGTTACATTTACTCTGTTACACTTACTTGAGTAACTTTGAAAAAAATGTTTACTTTTATGAGTAGTTTTACTGCACCATCCTTACTAATTTTACTTGAGTAGATTTGTGAATAAGAAACGCTACTCTTACTCTGCTACATTCGGTTACACTTCACTTGTTACTTTTCTAACCATTTATTCTACACATGCAGCCGGTGGATCTACCATGTGACTGTTTCACCAATCAGCCGCAGAAACAATAACCATATGTAGTCACATGACCACACTCAAACTGGCGACATACCCGGAATTTTTCTTTTCAGGTACTGTTTTGCGCTAAAATACCTCCCCTATCCATATATAATGTGTTTTTTTTTTTTTTTATTATGATTTTTTATGTATAATTACTATCATTTCATAATTTCTAAAAAAAAAATGATCGGACATTACAATGAAAGTTACTCAGTACTTGAGTAGTCTTTTCACCGAATACATTTTTACTCTTACTTGAGTAATATTATTTTGAAGTACAGCTACTCTTACTTGAGTAAATGTTTTGGCTACTCTACGCACCTCTGGCCCTATGGTTGGGAGCTTGTAAGTCTGAATCCCAGCAATGCCAGTGCCAGCCGTGAGAGAAAAACAGACTATGCACTTATAGTGGGAGGGATGAAATTACTTTCTTTCCCTTGTGAACCACAGCAACACAAGCATATCAAGGGCATCTGTGAGCTCTTGTATGCAGAATGGGGCTGATGAATGACTTACATTGTCTTGTGGTGCAGCATGCAAAAGTCTGATGCTCTGATTGCCACAACCAACACCTTTTTATTACTTTATATGGGTAAATGCCCACATTATAACAGCTAGTGTAAAAAGAGCTCTTTAACAGCTTTTAAACACAAGTGGCTGCAGAAACTACGCATTTTTTTCCATGTCAATGCGGGCTGCTTAGTTTATTCAATCATAATTTTGTGGAAAGTTAATGAGATTATTTATTTTAAAGAAATAATATTTTGTGTACATTAGTATATTTTGTTTACAATATTAAACCTCTGCAGCAATTATTAGATTTATTTAGATTTGTACATTTATTTGTACTGATTATGGTTTAGAAATAAATAAATAGTATATTCAGTCTTTTTTTCCCCATTTTTGTTCATAATCGAATTAAAATCGTGACACCAGAATTTTTAATCCAATACTGACCACAGTGTATTGTGACACCTCTTGGACCTTCTTCTGAATCTCGATCAAAAAAATGAGCTTCTTTCATAATTAAAGCATGCTGTTAAAGTTCATGACCACCACACCACAATCCTTTCAAATGCTGGGTTGTTTTTACTACCAGTTGGGAGTTGGGTTAGCTAGTGACAGCTAACATCACAGACAAGACCGCCCCTCCACCGAAGTTCTCTTTCAACAATCGCTCGGTATCTCACTATGGGAAACGCCTCAGGCATGATAGACTATGGCAGCACCAATCACACCACGTCTGCACGCAGGGCAGACCAATCACAGCTCAGATAGTAGCCCGCCTCCTTCACATATAACCAGCTGTGATGCACCGAAATGGCGTTCTTGTTCTCTTCCCCGTGAAGACTTTCCTCAGCACCCAGGCTGCGCTGCCTCAGTTCATAAATGTACCGTCAAGGTTAACGTTGCCGAACGCAGTACAGCCAAACAAAAACCTGTTGTGCGTTTTTTACTGTATTCATTTACATCTTCTCTGTCCACTCGTTACTGAGTGTCGCTAGTCCTGGCTAACGCGTTGAGGCGAGGTGAGACTGGAACATTCTGACTCACCATGTCCGCTTCCAGAACATCCGCGGAGAAAGGGAGGGAGGCTCCTTCGCGCTCATGCCCGGCAGCGTGCGGTTTCATGATCTCAGGTCGCGACACGCACCCTATGTGTATCGCGTGCATGTGAGTCATGCATGCTGGCGGATGCGGAGAACTGCGCGCATTGTCGGGTCATGCCGTCTAGAATCCTGGAGAGGAGGCTTCGAGTGGCGGCGTCCTCCAAAGAGGATCCGGTCCTCGCTACCGCCTCTCCCTCGACTAAGGGGACCCAACCTTCTCCCTCGCGTGATCTCACTTCATGGGACTCAGAGTGCCCAGAGTTTACACCACTTTTCGACCAGCAGCTGCTGGCGGAAGGCGACGAAGTTGAGGGAGATGAGGAGGAGGACGAGGAGATGTTAGCTCGCCTCCTCCGAGAGGAACCGGATGATGAGGAGGAGGATGCGATCCTCTCGCATACGAATTCGTTACTCTTCCATTCGGGCTGAGCCTAGCACTACGTGTGTTCAGCAGGTGCATAGAGGCAGCTCTGTCACCACTGAGACACAGAGGTCTCAGGATATCAGCTTATCTGGACGATTATCTAGTATGCGCGCAAACACGGGAGCGCGCAGAGCGGGACACCGCTCTGGTTGCTCACGTCCTATCTCACAAGTTTGGGGTTCAGAATCAACTATGCCAAGAGCCGGTTGATCCCGTCTCAGCAGATAGAGTATCTGGGTCTGAGAATAGACTCTGTGACCTATCGCGCTGTTCTTTCAGAAAGGAGGATAACTGCATTTTATCAGTGTCTGAGCCATTTCCGCAGGGGAAACCTGGTGTCATTCAGGCTGTGCCTTCGCCTTCTGGGTATGATGGCCTCGTCGCTGTCAGTGATCTCACTGGGTTTGCTCAAAATGAGAGACTTCCAGCGATGGGTAGCGGAGAAACACCTGTGCCCTCGCCAACACCTCGCGCGCAGAGTGAGAGCGGACACGGAGTGTGTGGAGGCTCTTCATCAATGGAGGGACCCCTCCTTATTCAGGACGGGAGCTCTGTTGGGCAGCGTGTCCATGAGGAAGGTTGTGACAACGGATGCGTCCCTCCTAGGATGGGGAGCTGTCTTTCAGGGCAGATCGGTAAATGGTCGTTGGACGCCCCAGCTCCGCACGGTGCAAATAAACCTTTTGGAGCTATTGCCGGTATTTCTGGCTCTGAGACATTTCCTACCATTTTTAAAGGGATGCCATGTCTTAGTCAGAACAGACAACACGATGGTGGTGGCATATATCAATCGTCAAGGGGGAACGCGCTCGCTACAACTCCACAATCTAGCACGCAAGCTGATTGTTTGGAGCAGCACGCATTTCAGCTCACTGCGCGCGACGCATGTTCCAGGGATTCTCAATGTAGGAGCGGATCTCCTTTCAAGGGGAAATCCGTTATACGGAGATTGGACAATTCACCCGCATGTGGTGAATCAAATCTGGGAAAAGTACGGCAGAGCTGTCGTAGATCTCTTCGCCTCGCAGGCAAACACAAAGTGTCCGCTTTACTTCTCTCTAAAGGACGTGAATGCCCCGTTGGGTGTGGATGTGATGGCACACGAGTGGCCAAGCGGGCTGCTTTACGCATTCCCACCGCTAAGCCTAATTTCTCCCACCCTATCTCTCCTCCTAGTAGCTCCGTGTTGGACAGGGAGGCTGTGGCTGGCGGAGATTGTCCAGCTACTTCAGGGAGAGCCCTGGCAACTTCCGCTACGCAGGGACCTGCTGTCACAAGCAGGAGGTCAGATACTTCACCACCACCAGGAGAGACTCAACCTTTGGGTCTGGCTCGTGAAGGGTTGAATTTGAATGCGCTCGGGCTTCCCTAGGAAGTTATAAACACTATCCAGTGTGCTCGAGCTTCGTCAACGCTCTAGTTATATAATCTCAAATGGCATGTTTTCGAGAACTGGTGCGCGGGTAGAGGGGTTATTCCTTTCCAATGTTCGGTAGCGGATATTCTCTGCTTTTTGCAGAACTTAATGGACAGCGGCAGAGCCTTTTCCACCATTAAGGTTTATCTGGCTGCTATTTCGGCGTGCCACATTGGCATTGGAAAAGCTTCGGTGGGTCGTCACCCTCTTATATGCCGTTTTATGAAGGGAGTGAGGCGTCTGAGACCAGTACTAAAGCAGCGCATCCCATCATGGGACTTAGCCAAGGTCCTGAATGCCTTAACCCGGGCTCCTTTTGAACCTTTGGAGATGGTTCATTTAAAACTCTTATCTCTGAAAACGGTCTTGCTCCTCGCCTTAGTTTCGGCTAAGCGAGTGGGGGAGTTACATGCGTTGTCAGTGCATGAGGCATGTCTGGAATTTAGTCCGGATGGCAAAAGGGTTGCCTTCGTTCCTAAGGTCTGGGACTCGGGCTATAACTGCACGACCTTACATTTGAATGCTTTTTACCCGCCACCGTTCTCTTCGGAGGAGGAAAGCATTTTGCATACGTTATGCCCGGTGCGGGCGTTACGTCAGTATGTGAATAGAACGCGAGCGTTCGGGAAGAATGATCAGCTGTTCGTCTCATGGGCTGCTCAGTGCATAGGCAAGCCGATCTCATCGCAACGTCTCTCTCACTGGATGGTGGAGGCAATCGAGTTGGCTTATACAGCTATGGGTCTTGATTCCCTGATGGGCTTAAAGGCCCATTCGACGCGGGGTATGGCCACTTCATGGGCTCTGCTTAAGGGGATCTCGGTAGGAGACATTTGCGCAGCTGCAAGCTGGGCTTCCCCTCATACGTTTATCAGATTTTACCGTCTGTACGTCACTGCGCCGACATTGGCTCATGCAGTGCTCAAGATCGGCTCATGAAGGAAATAAAAGGTTGGTTTCAGTTCCATTTCACCAGGTCTGTCAGCGGCTTCGGAAAGCATGCGCTACGAGAGTGGGCCATATCTTTCCCATAGTGAGATACCGAGCGATTGTTGAAAGAGAACGTTAGGTTACTTGCATAACCCCGGTTCTCTGAAAACAGAGCGAGGTATCTCACCAAGCTTCCCTTCTCGCATTACACAGGGGAAGAGCGTGCTTAAGAATGCCGTTTCGGGGCATCACAGCTGGTTATATGTGAAGGACGCGGGCTACTATCTGAGCTGTGATTGGTCTGCCCTGCGTGCAGACGTGGTGTGATTGGTGCTTCCATAGTCTATCACGCCTGAGGCGTTTCCCATAGTGAGATACCTCGCTCTGTTTTCAGAGAACCGGGGTTACGCAAGTAACCTAACGTTCACTGGTGTATTCAGTGGCTGTGTCAGCTTCATGTCTGTTTTTTGGTCTTCCTCCTCACACATTTAAGAGGAAATAAAAATATGAATAAATATAAGGTCTGTATACACACTTTCACTCACCTATGACTAAATTTGTTCACTGTATGTATCTGTTGCCGTGTTAACGTTACACTCAAACAGTGTAGTATAGTAATGATGTAGTAATAGTATCGTAATGATTTTTTATCTTGTACTTTTGTAAAATAAATATAAATATTTTTTCTATGATTTGTACAATTAAGTGGGTGTTGTTTATTGCATATATTTATGGTTTGCAAAACTTTCATATACTGGTCTATTACAAAAAAAAAACTCTAAAGCCCCGTTTACACTGCAGGTCTCGATGCCCAAATCTGCTTTGTTGCCTATATCTGATTTTTCTGACCGTCTGTTTACACGTTCTTTCAACTATGACTCATATCCGATTCAAGTGTTTACTCTTGCCATACCGTCTGAAACATCGCGCATATTTAGGTTCTTGCACTACACACTAGCCAAGATGGACGAAGGCGAAATATGCTTGATGCTAGCTCTGCAATATATGCAAAGTTCGCGAAATGGAGAAGGAGGAAAAGGGACATGATTGCAGCCTGCGCATATGCTTCATTTATTGTGTCCTCAACCATTCAGAGGAATGTCTGGGTGCGAGATGTGTCGGGGGCGCATCTGTTTGGGATGAACAGCGCGTCGGTGTGCCTGATTACGTCATTAAACCGCGAAGAAGTCGCAATTTTAATGACGTACCGAACGCAATGCCTCAGAAAATATGTCTGTTTACCCAACAATCACATTAGCACATATCTGATTTATATCTGATTTATTTCCACATATGAAGGAAGCCTGAAACCGATCTCGAAATTTCGGAATGCATGCGTTGTAGAAAATATCCGATATGTGTCACATAGGAGCAAAAAATCGGAATTGGGTCACATTTACAGTAACTGACAGTGTAAACGTAGCTTAAGTAATGTAACTGTTTAAACTGTTTTAGCCCTAGACATGTAAAACATAAAAATGAATTAACCCAGCATTATAGTTAAATATGACCTAGCATTTGGATTGAATATTTTACCCATCTTGCTGGGTTAAATAAATAACTCATGTAGTTGGTCCAATATTTACCCGGCAGCTGGGTTAAAAACAACCCAGTTTGGGTTGTTTTTAACCCAGCTTTTTTTAGGGTGTAATAAAGCTACACAAAGGCACAAACTTTAGAGGCTGACATTTCTCTCTGTTCAGAATTGTTTTGTTGTGAGCCAATGTTGAAAAGTCACCAGGTGTTTTACGTGCCCCTTGTTGCCAGTATGAACTGCACTACGCAGAGGTTAGAAAGGCTGACATTTTAACACGAGAAGAAGAAAGAGAGAATGACCTACAGGTTTGCTGGAGGTTGGGAAGAGCTTCTTCATAGCACACTTAGGGCTAGAGATTCTGGTGCTCTGGGTCAAATATTGAACATGAGCCTCATGTCTTGGCTTTGGGCTCGATTAATATATGAATAAATTATGGCAATGAATAATGAATGAACAGAAGACTGAAATCAAACAAGTGATCCTTCAGTTTCCCCATCAAGTCCACTCCGAGAGCAAATTATTGGACCTTGTTTGGAGAGAATTATGGTTTGTGTCTTGCTGTCATCTCTCAAGCTGTGAGCCTGAATCACCCGACCATACTTCACTAAGCAACGGGTCACCATGGTTACCCAGATCATGGAAACCGATCAAGTGAATCTCTCTTTCTCTCTCTCTCCTGCTTATTTTTCTCTCCTTTTCACACTCTTTTCTTCTCTCTTTACTGCCATTCAACTGTTGCCCAAATAAAAGATTAGTGGCATCTCTGCTTAGATATTTACTATCTGTGTTTACAGATGCAAAAATAGATTTTTTAAATGATTTTTTTTTTTAAATATATACATTGGTATGTACAGATGCTTTATTATTATTGTTGTTGCTGTTGTTATGACTGAAAATGCTATTTATATATTTATTTATTTGCAAGGAACATATGCAGAATTTTGGATTTCATCAATGAGTTGAGTTTAATTTCTATTTCAGTTGACTGACCTTTAGAGGGGAGAAAAAAAATGTTTCTACCAACTTAAAAGATCTTCAATCTATCCTTCTGGATATACCTTTTAAGATTAAGTATATACGATTCTAGGTAATATAAAAATCCAAAGGATTTCCTTAGGGAGTTAGAAAACCACAGTTATCTGAAAAAACCCAAAGGGACCAATATTTCCAGGAGTAAATAGAAACTATTTTTACGGAATTGCAGAAGCTTTCACGGAATTAGCACTTTAAACTGGAATTTCCGTATAAAACACAGCTCGAAGGTATCGCAGTATGGTTTTGAAAGGAGTGGATTATCCACAATGTGTATTACGATATCCATAAGCTGCCCTGAAGCTTGAAACCTGGAAGCAATGTTAAAGATTCAGTTTTGCTTAATTAATTAGACTGTAGAATTTAAAAGCATTAATAAAAAAAGGTTTTGATGAATATTTTTTGTACATATTTCTGAATAGCAAGGATAAAGCAACACAATCAATTCTAAATCTGTCTATGTTGCTATACAACTCAAACAACATAACTGACAATATTATAACAGACATTGTAATCAATTATTGGAATGTAGACAATTATTGGAATGGAAAGAACAATGTTCTGTGGCATTCTAAGGCCATTTGGGAGAAGCAGGCAAGTTATCTCTTTGAACATACAGTAATAAAAAATTATGTGGTGCGGTATTCATGTTATCTTGTTTCATATCACACATTGGGGCAGCGGAGGATCAAATGGTCAAGACTCTGGGTTGCTGATTGGAAGGTCGGGTACCACAGTACCACCTAGCTGCATTGGTGAGCCCTCAAGCAAGGCAATCAACCCTTTCTGCTCCAGGGGCACTGTATCCTAGTTGACCCTGTGCTCTCACGCTAGCTTCCTCACTGGGATATGCAAAAAAACATTTCCCTGGGTTGTAAAGGTATATGAAACAATTTATGCAAGCATAAATTAATGATGTTAACAACTTCTTTTTTTATAGCTAATTTCAGCTTTATTGCACAAAGACGCTAATTCCAAGGTTACTTTGGGATATCGACCTTTTGCAGACATGTGACTACCAAGATGTCAGTCACAACTGTGGAAAGCAAAAGTATTATTAAATGACATTAGGACAAAATACCTTGGATTACGAGCATAATTCGTTCCGGAAGTGGGCTCGTATTCCAAAACCCTCTTAAACCAAATCATCATTTCCCATAAGAACAACAAACGGACACACACAAACACGGAAACACCGTTTTAATAGGAAAAAAAAAGAAATCTCTCTGACCAGGTGTGAGCGCATACTAAGGGAATCACTGCTGTAAAGTAAAAAAAAAAAAAAAAAAAAACCCAAATGAACCAGCACCTTACCTTTGAAAAGAATCGCGACAGAGCAGAGTTTGTGTGTGTTCGTGAAGCGGGGAGGGGTGAAAAGGGGAGAGAGCGTCTGTGCGTGTGTGTGTCAGTGTCAAATTGCGCGCGCACGAGCAGAGTTTCTGTGTGTTTGCGAAGCCGTGGGGGGAGGGAGGGACCCCCCCCCACGGTAACCACGTTACTCGCAATCCGAGGTTCCACTGTACTATGTATTTTTCGATGATAATGACGTTTGAGGTGTATTTCAGAGCCAAAAACCTGGCAATTGATAGCTTGAGCCCTGCTGATTATTTTCATATGCAGTATATTGTAGTGGAAAACAAGTGGGTGAAAATAGATGAGGAAGATAATAAGGATATTGATTTGTAGAAGTGTGATTTGTTATCATGATGTGGTTACCTCAGACTGTGTACAAAACATGTATGTGATTCCTCCTGGATTTGGTGGTGTTTGCTAGGGTTAGCATTAGGTCAGTCAGTGCTTCTGTTTTATATGTGACGAACATGCTGTGCTTTACTCTTCATAAAATGATGAACGGATAATGTTAACTAATACTGACATTCCCAGCTTTCTAATTAATATTTAACTAACTGTTCTGAGGTTGTGGCATTCGGGATTTAGCCTTGTGTTAAAAGCAAGTTAGCATTCTAGCTTGCAAAGCGCTACACAGACAGATCAGAGGCAACTCGTAACAACTTAGAAACAATTACTAAGAAGACAAAGTGTTGTTTAAGATTACATAATGTTATCAAAAGCGTTTCTGTGACTGTTTTTTTGTTGCCCAGAAGTGGGTGGGACAATGTTTTTTTTTTTTAAATCTCTTTGTGATAGGCTGATAAAATGTGTATGATATCGCATTTTGATTTGGTTTAACTTTAGCAATTATGGGCAACTCATATTTACGAATCCACCACAGCATTTTCCTTCTGAGGGGTTGCTCAGCCAAAGACGGACAATGGGCAATTCTACAATTATACTGAGTAACTTTAGCCCTGCCCTGGACATCCATCATGGAGCATGTTTAACATCCTTGACACTGTAAATAATACTTGGACAGATCCTCACAAGTCTGCTTATTGGTTTAATTAAATAACATGATATATTATTGGTAGGCATTCACTTATAGGATGTAGCTTATAGGATTTGTTCTAGTTAGTCTGTGCTATTTCTACATGCTACACTGGTCAAAACACAATTTCATATTTTTTTCTGCTAACTTCATTTTCTCAATCTTGTCAGAGCAGTATTAGATGCATTGGCAATGTGGAACAGTAAAAACATAATTTTGAGGTTATATTTAATTACACATTTTAGTTTTGGTTTATACACTTGGTTGGATTATAATAATAATAATAATAATAATAATAATAATTATTATTATTATTATTTTAAATATTTTACATTTATTTATTACATTATACAGGGTGGGCCATTTATATAGAAACACCTTAATAAAATGGGAATGGTTGGTGATATTAACGTCCTGTTTGTGGCACATTAGTATATGTGAGGAGGCAAACTTTTCAAGATGGGTGGTGACCATGGTGGCCATTTTGGATCCAACTTTTGTTTTTTTTCAATAGGAAGAGGGTCATGTGACACATCAAACTTATTGGGAATTTCACAAGAAAAACAATGCCATGCTTGGTTTAAACGTAACTTTATTCTTTCATGAGTTATTCACAAGTTTCTCTTTGTTCACAGCCATTGACATGTTGAAGAGGTTAACACATGATGAGCGGATCGAAATTGTGTTGATATCTGGTGAACGCAGTAGCCGGGTCATTGCAGCAGATTTCAATGCAAGACACCCTACGAGACCACCCATCTCCCATGCTACAGTTAGCAAACTGCTTGCTAAGTTTCGTGAAACTGGTTCAGTGTTGGATTTGGCAAAATGTGGACGCATGAAAACTGTCACTAATGAACAAACATCAGTGGCTGTCCTAGCTTCATTCCGCAAGAGCCCACAGCGTAGCACTCGCCGCATGTCACTGGAGAGTGGCATTAGTCGAACATCCCTTCGGCGGATATTAACTACTCACAAATGGCACCCTTACAAACTCCAGCTACTGCAGCATCTCAACGAGGATGACCCAGATCGGCGCATACAATTTGCAGAAGGGGCAAAACTAAAATTGGAACAGGACCCTCAGTTCACGCAGAAGATTTTGTTCAGTGATGAGGCAAACTTTTATGTGAATGGTGAAGTTAACAAACAAAACCACCGCTATTGGTCGGACACTAACCCACATTGGATAGATCCCTCCAAGACTGTTGGAACAAAAAAAGTGATGGTATGGTGTGGTATATGGGGTACAAAGATAGTGGGGCCATTCTTCATCAATGGAAACCTCAAGGCCACTGGATATTTGAAATTGCTACATGATGATGTGTTTCCCTCTTTATGCACTGAAGCTGGCACGTTCCCTGAGTTTTTCCAGCAAGATGGTGCACCACCACATTATGGGTGTCAGGTCCGAGCATTCCTAGATAAACAGTTTCCTGAAAAGTGGATTGGTCGTCGTGGGCCAGTTGAATGGCCCCCAAGGTCTCCCGATCTGACCCCCTTAGACTTTCATCTTTGGGGTCATCTGAAGGCAATTGTCTATGGTGTGAAGATACGAGATGTGCAGCACCTGAAACTAAGGATACTGGAAGCCTGTGCTGGCATTTCTCCTGCGGTGTTGCTATCAGTGTGTGAAGAGTGGGAGAAGAGGGTTGCATTGACAATCCATCACAATGGGCAGCACATTGAACACATTTTATAAGTGGTCAGAAACTTGTAAATAACTCATGAAAGAATAAAGTTAAAACCAAGCACACCATTGTTTTTCTTGTGAAATTCCCAATAATTTTGATGTGTCACATGACCCTCTTCCTATTGAAAAAACAAAAGTTGGATCCAAGATGGCTGACTTCTAAATGGCCACCATGGTCACCACCCATCTTGAAACGTTTGCCCCCTCACATATACTAATGTGCCACAAACAGGACGTTAATATCACCAACCATTCCCACTATAATTAAGGTGTATCCATATAAATGGCCCACCCTGTACATCAAGTTAATAGGCAAATGTATTGTAGTAGGAAGCAAATGAGAAAAGCAGCTAAGAACTGAAAAGACAAAAATTGCTGGAATGCAAATGCTGTAGTTCTGTGGGTGATTTGAGAAGATGAAGGATTACAAGAGGGTTCTCAATAACGATAGTGATTTTATGGAGTAAAGGATTGTTGAAACCATCTTTCTGTCTCACTGTCCCTTGCTCTCATTGCTCCTTCTGATTCTTATTAATTTATCATATTGAGTCAGACAATGACACTTAAATAAATAACGTCACGCTGTCTATGAACCTCTTCATTAGCTGAAACATTGTCGATACCAATTCTAATTAAAACAGAGTTTTCATTTCTAACTGTCTTTCAATTAGGACCCAGTAAAGCCTTAGGCTGGGGGAGGAAGTGCTGATTAGCTGATTACTCTTCTGCTGGGTGTTAAGAAGGAATGGATGTTACAGCATTATTGAATGAAGATTTACAATAGAGGAGAGTGAGAAAGAGGATAAAAGACACAGAATGAACTTACATTAATAGTATTCAACAGAACAGGCATGGTTACTTACTGTCATCTCTTTTAGACTAAACACCACCCCATTTCGCTAAAAATGGAGACAAACCCTTGTAATATGAACCTTTCTCAGCTGCAGAAATCAGTGAAGCAAAATCACTCAGGTGGAACGGACAACCAAAAACGTTTCAGTACTGTGTTACTGACCTTCCACAGGTTGTACGTAACTGTAAATTAGTGCAGACCTACACTGTAAAAAAATCCAACTAGCAAAATGTTGGCATAATGAGTATTTATTAGTAATCTGGACAATAAGACATGAAAAAACTGACTGAACTAGTGAAAACAAGTTCATTAAAAACTCGCTGGGTCAACTAAGGTTTAATTACTGAACAGACGTTCTAATGCAAGTTAACACGCTGTTACGTTTCTAAAGTTGGCGCATGTGTGCTGATATGTTTCTGAAGTTGGCGCATGCGTGTTGGGTGCAGCGGGTATTTTGAACATCATCTGGATTAGTATCCCGTTTCTCCACCTCACAACGGACAACTTCTTTTAAACTTTTGTAAGTGCACATATTTATATCGAAGTCCTTTGTAGAAATTGTCTTAACATAAATGAGCGTTATTATATGGCGTTCTTTGTGAAGTACATAGAGCTTGGTGCAATTGTTTATTTAACGTTATTTAACGTATTGTTTCCACAAAACTCAATAAATGTTTCTTGATCATTATGAATGAATTAAAGAAATAGTGATTTCTGCGGGTCATGTCACACTGAAGACTGGAGTAATGATGCAGAAAATATAGCTTTACATCACAGCAATAAATAAAACAATTTAAATACATTCCAATGGAAAAAAGCTGCTATATTTCACATTATTCCTGTTTTACTGTATTTCTGATCAAATAAATGTAACCTTCATGAAAACTTGTGCGAGTTCAGTTAGATCTGCTCTGAAGCACAGTTCTTCTCTTGGAAAACATATAAGAAATAGAGAGATTGTATTTTGCCCCTTACAGAAATGTAGATTCAAGCTTTAGCAGCCATCAAAGATTTCAGATTAATGCATAAGGAATCAGAGAAAATCTTGAAAGAAACAGAACCTGAGCTGAACAGTGAACCTGATGCTGGGAATTCATCTTGTTCACATATACAGTACAGGTCGTCTCCAAAAGTTTTGAGAATTACATAAATATTGGAAATTGGAAAAGTTGCTGCTTTTGTTTTTATAATAGCAATTTGCATATACTCCAGAATGTTATGAAGAGTGATGAATTGCATAGTCCTTCTTTGCCATGAAAATTAACTTAATCCCGAAAAGATTTCCATTGCATTTCATTGCTGTCATTAAAGGACCTGCTGAGATCATTTCAGTAATCATCTTGTTAACTCAGGTGAGAATGTTGACAGGCACAAGGCTGGAGATCATTATGTCAGACTGATAGGGTTAGAATGGCAGACTTGACATGTTAAAAGGAGGGTGATGCTTGAAATCATTGTTCTTTCATTGTTAATCATGGTGACCTGCAAAGAAACGCGTGCAGCTATCATTGCGTTGCATAAAAATGGCTTCACAGGCAAGGATATTGTGGCTACTAAGATTGCACCTAAATCAACAATTTATAGGATCATCAAGAACTTCAAGGAAAGAGGTTAAATTCTTGTTAAGAAGGCTTCAGGGCGTCTAAGAAAGTCCAGCAAGCGCCAGGATCGTCTCCTAAAGAGGATTCAGCTGCGGGATCGGAGTGCCACCAGTGCAGAGCTTGCTCAGGAATGGCAGCAGGCAGGTGTGAGCGCATCTGAACCCACAGTGATGCGAAGACTTTTGGAAGATGACCTGGTGTCAAGAAGGGCAGCAAAGAAGCCACTTCTCTCCAAAAAAAACATCAGGGACAGATTGATCTTCTGCAAAAAGTATGGCGAATGGACTGCTGAGGACTGGGGAAAAGTCATATTCTCGGATGAAGCCTCTTTCCGATTGTTTGGGGCATCTGGAAAAAGGCTTGTCCGGAGAAGAAAAAGCAACTATCAGTCCTGTGTCATGCCAACAGTAAAGCATCCTGAGACCATTCATGTGTGGGTTTGCTTCTCATCCAAGGGGGTGGGCTCACTCACAATTTTGCCCAAAAACACAGACATGAATAAAGAATGGTACCAAAACACCCTCCAACAGCAACTTCTTCCAACAATCCAACAACAGTTTGGTGAAGAACAATGCATTTTCCAGCACGATGGAGCACCGTGCCATAAGGCAAAAGTGATAACTAAGTGGCTCGGGGACCAAAACATTGAAATTTTTTGGTCCATGGCCTGGAAACTCCCCAGATCTTAATCCCATTGAGAACTTGTGGTCAATCCTCAAGAGGCGGGTGGACAAACAAAAATCCACTAATTCTGACAAACTCCAAGAAGTGATTATGAAAGAATGGGTTGCTATCAGTCAGGATTTGGCCCAGAAGTTGATTGAGAGCAGCCCAGTCGAATTGCAGAGGTCCTGAAAAAGAAGCGCCAACACTGCAAATACTGACTCTTTGCATAAATGTCATGTAATTGTCGATAAAAACCTTTGAAACGTATGAAGTGCTTGTAATTACATTTCAGTACATCACAGAAACAACTGAAACAAAGATCTAAAAGCAGTTTAGCAGGAAACTTTGTGAAAACTAATATTTGTGTCATTCTCAAAACCTTTGGCCACAACTGTAGAATTGAGAGAACAGGACACAGAAAAATTTGATGCTGAGACAATTGAGCACAAACCTGAACATCTTTTTTTCCATGCAAACAGTATTGCATATTTCTAAATCTTTCTCTCATAATTAGAGTCTCCCTAATGTTATGAATACCTGAAAGTTTATCAAAGGTGACAATGCATAACATTAGCGCCCTTTTTTCAGACTTCAAATATTGTGGCTCACTGAATGAAAACTGTCCTGGAAGATCTCGATGTGTTTATCCGTGATGGATCATCTGCACTATTCAGAACATGTCTGGTGAGTATGTTGCATTGATTCTCTGCAGGCACTTTGACAAAAATACGGCTGTTAATATTTGTGTTGACATTATTAAGATATTTAAATTCTTATTCATTTGAACTCCGGCTCTTATTTTACTTTATCTGATCATCTCAACTGATTTTAAAGATTTATGAGGTGTTTCTTTCTGTACATTTTGTCTACATTAATCTAGTAGGATCCAAAACGTTCATGGAACAAAAAGAAATATAAAAACATAGAAAAGATGGATGTCAAAAGTTATTTTTTTTTGTTCTCTTAATTACATTAGGACAGTACTTCTGATGGCGGACAGACCAGAGGGATGAAAGTGGGAGTTCCTATTGTGATTGAAGATGATGACTCCCCTACGACTTTGACCAGTGTCATAAACATTTACATTTTGGCATTTGGCAGACGGTCTTATCCAGAGCGACTTGCAAAAAGTGCTTTAAAGTTTACATTACTGGATAGATACTTACACTGGGTAAACTTTACTCTTGTGTTGGAGGAAGGGATTGTCTTGCAAGATGCTCCAGAACAGTTTGGCCTTTGACCTGTTTGCCTTGGATTTCCGTACCAAAAAATCGGAAGTACACTTTTGAGGTGATTGAGAAGGTGTTCATGGAATTGGGCACTCACTGCTCTGCAACGGTACAATCCCTTAAGACTTAACTTCTCCTATGACTTTGCTTTTGTGAGCTGTTTTCAGACTTCAAATCTTCTTATTATTATTTTGTACTCTTTTCCTTGTTTTGTGAAGTTTCGACTGTAAAAGGCATCTTGCCATGTTTCTTTTTGTGTACTTTTATTTGAAAGTCATGGAATGTGGTTGTAGTGTGTTCCTTTTGGTTTAAAATAAAATTTGGAAGAGACTTTCAAGCATTCAGTTATAGCTTTTTTCATTATATTGTATTACAAAAAAACCTGTTTCAGTAAATTTAAACACATATTTTGAACCCAATACATGTGACAAGTTCACATTTATTAAATTAATAAGTCTTTGAAACTATCAAATCACTTTTAACTTAACAAAAGAATATAAGTTGGGAGACCTTACTCAGTAAATTTTGTTAAGTCAACAACAAGTTGACTTAACTCAAAATTTCAAGGCAACTTGCTGCACAGCTTTTTTGAGTTAAGTGAACAAGTTGGGTTAAAAGTGGAGTTAACTCAAAAAAGCTGTGCAGCAAGTTGCCTTGAAATTTTGAGTTAAGTCAAGATTTAATTTTTTACAGTGTACCAGACACAGACATACACCCATGTCTAACTAGGGAATAAGGCAGAATTACAGATATTTTTAATAATACCATAGGAATTACCCAGAAACAGAAAAACGTCTTTTTACTGACATAACTAATGTAGCCACAAAAAGAATGCTCCTTTATAATTTCTACTAATTGAGTTCATACAGGTAAACAAGTCCCTGACTGAAAACTGCTTGAATAAAATTAGCAAAGTTTCACTTGAATTTAACTTTGAAAAATTCTATGACCCTCAGGAAGCATTTCTTTATTAGGCTCAGTGGATAGCATTCAGAGTATAACAAGAGCCACTCAGCAAAGTGGACATATCCATTAAATGTAATACTGACACCATAGAGATATATGAAAAATAGCTTTTATCCCAGTCTGAAAAAAAATTACATTTCATTACCTTATATATATTTTTCCTATTACTACCACAAGTCAGCTTTTGTACCCTGCTTGATTGAAAATATTTCAGAGTTATATTACTTTTGATTAGTTTCCCCTCAATATGTGTTTCGAGTCAATGGTTTGTCTCTACATAATGTTGCCTGCTTATTAGAGAAGAAAGGTTAGCACCTGAAGGCCAGTGGAAAGCTGGAAACCAAGTGGCATCAAGCTAAACTGATAGTCTTCTGAATTGCATGGAAGTAGGGCCTCTAAACTACTGAAAGACTATTACTGCAACAAAAGCAGTATGATGGCTTAGTGGTTAGCAATGTCACCTTGCGCATCCAGGGTCCAGGTTCAATTCCTTGCCAGGTTTGTTTCCTGCCTCTGTGTGTCTAGAGTTTGCATGTTCTCTGAGTGGTGGGTTTCCTCTCACAGACCAAAGACATGCAGACAGGCATATTAGGCTAACTGACATTCCTGAATTGTGTGTAGTTTTTGAATGTGTATGTGTGCACCCTGTCCTGGGTGTCCTGACCCCGTATACAGGATTAAATGCTATAGATAATGCATATTACTGCAATAAGGTCAGTTTTAATCTCCACCCTACTTAATGACAATTGAATTAATACAATATTTCTATTAAGTCTAGTTATCCAGTAATAAGTGACAGAATCACTAAAACTGGATTTTAAAAGATGCACCTTTTCCCACTGTGGCCTCAGATTCCTGTTTTTGGACAAAAGGAGTAGAAACCCAGTGTGGTCTTCTACTGTCCAACCCTAGTTTTATCATGCTGTGTGGTTTCATATGCTTTTCTGCTCGCCATGGTTGTAAAGAGTGGTTATCCTAATCACCTCACCATTTAGAGTTTACCATTCTCCTCTCAACAGCCTGTCACTGGATTATTTATGTATTTTTATTCCCATACCATTTTTCGTTTTGCATGAAAAGCCTTAATTCAGATAAATACCCAAAGTCACTGAAATACAGTATCTTCAGTAAGCAGGCGTACAAGTGTTCGTATGAGGTCAGTGTATGCAAACCAATATGCATGCAGTAGTGATGAATGAATGTGACAAATGTGAAAATAATATTAGAGAATATTAGAGAAATTAGAGAAAACTTCTTTATGTCAGAAAATTGGAAAGGCCAATACAATCATATGAGTGGATGATTTTTCATTTGCCAAAATTTTAACTATTATTTTTTCTATGTATACAAAAGTATGTTCTGGTGTTCAACAAGAGTCTGCTCTAGGACCACTGCTTTTTTCCTTTATATATCCTGCCTTTCTATATACTTGCTTATAAGCATGGTATTAGCGTCCAGGGCTAACTTGATGACACCTGACTGCATGTTTCAGGCAAACCAGATGACAGATGCCAACTTCATAAAGCAGAGGAGGGTGTAAATGGCATTTGACACTGAATACTGAGTCATATTCTTCTACTAACTTCTTACAAAGTACTTCTTCTTTGGCCTCATGCAGCGAGAAGAAAGTTTTCTAATCACGTAATAGCTCTTGAGGGCCTTTCTCTTTTTGCCACTCTCTCATTTAAAGCTGTTATACTGTAGATACCATTCCTAAGACGGTAATTTATTTTTCCCAGAAACGTTGCTAATCTAAGAAATATGGTATTATATGATGCATAAAATATTTCATGCTTGTATTACCTCTTGTTTGGATCGTCATAGCTGCTTGACCTCTGTACGACACATTAGGAGCATAAAGAAGCTTCAATTGGTCCAAGGTGTTTAAAAAAAACATCTTGACCATTTCATCCCCTGCTTTTGCCACAGTTTAATGTGACTATAAAACACTACTATATGACACTACTATAAACAATACTATAAAACACCACACTTGCACTTAAATTATAAAGGCATGCCTTTAAGGACCTGTAATAATCTATCCCCTCCCTGTGTTAAACTGTACTGAACATGCACTCATACTGCCTAATGTGGTAATGGTGCCAGATCCTGACACGGTTCTCCTGCTGTGGCTCACTTTACCCACGAAGACTTGCCTGTTCTTCCTACTTCTTTATCTGGAGCTTTCTGTATCTATGACTTACCACTAACAGTTGTGAATAATGTCAGATGCTTACCCTAAATATGTGTGCTTCCCAAAAACAGATTATACCGACTGTAGGATGCCCTTTTGCTGTAGACTTGCACCTTCAAAGAATCATGAAGCCCGTCCTCCTAGGATTCTTATTCACAATATGCTCATCCTTTCAACACATTTAATGTCGCTTGCCTTTTTTCCATATAAATATAAAATCCTCTGTTTTGATTCTGGTTTCTTTCACATCTTGTCACATGAAGTATTTCCTTGCCAGCGTTATCCCTGGTTAGCTCCTGAATACACATCTGGATTTCTGTAAACCTGCTTTATGACAAAGCCTATTGTTACACTCACTACAGAAATAAAACTGAATTAAACCATATCAGGCATTTGCATTCAGTCCATAAGGTCTTATCCAGTATCCTGAGTCTGTGTTTACATAATTAGCCATCACTGGTAAGAAGTATACCAAAATATACCCATTAGTGTGCTGTTGTTGGAATTGTTTGAAGATATCTTAACTAATCCTATTTGTGTACAATATATCTTTTGAGTCTTTATTTTAATAGTCCTGGGACAGATTTAAATTTAGGTCCCTTTTTTCCACAAGACAGAACGAGTAATGCAAACATTGTCCCTTCTATCATCAACAACATCATGATTTCATATAAATCATACGAAGGGTTATTTTATGTACCTTATTACTGCGTGACACGACCACAACCACCTGTACCATGGTGATGCCACAAGCATTCAAGTCACATGTTAGAGCAGTTCCTGTTGGTGTTAGGTTGTCTTGTATTACTGTTCACTAGGTTTATATTTCACATTGTGTTACTGTAAATAAACATTTACCTGTACCTGTACTTGTATCTGACTCAACCCTTGACATACTCAACCATACTCATTCTAGACATTTTAGATAAAACCAAATTAGCTTCATATACTTTTAATGCATTTGTATAATAACCCGTAAAAATGTCATAAATCATACATGTATATTACAAAGCCCTCTGGTGGACAATAGGAAATTAAAACCAAATTAAGGCTTTTGAATGTTTTCAGTTTCCACCTGACATGTGAGGTAATATTTAATGACATTGCAAACGTGCATGAAAGAGCTAATGGACAAATAATTAGAGGTTACTGGCAGAAATGAAGAGCAAGTTTTACACCATCAATTTCAGAGAGAGACATTCAGCCAGGATGACGGAATATCTAAAAGTCATTCAATGAAAAAGATTCTTTTCACTCTTTTCGTCTTTATTTGGCCATGATAGCCAAAGAAAAGAAAAAAGAAATGGAGAGAGAGAGAAAAAAAAGACAGATACAGGGATATAGAGAGGAAAACTGACATAGCGAGCAACAGAAAAAGACAGGAAGACATATCATCTGTCACAGCGCCTGAGATAAAGTAAGGCTTGACATAGCCAAGACTTTAAATTACGCTGCCATAGTCCCTTATTTCCCCCCAACATCACACCGATCTGAGTTCATAATAAAATCATAAACAGCATCAAACCCCTTAGGAAATCAAAGACATAGATGGTAACCTTCTAGAACAATCCGGGTTCTTCTGTGGCACCGGTCAAGATGATATAATGGAATAAACACAAGAGTTTTGTTTTAACCTCTGGGTGTCAAGAGCTGAATCACATTCAATACCAGCTACTTGAATTCAGAAGGGACCTACAAGAGCAGGAGTGCAAAAATGAGTATGTACTATAACAGTTTATCATTTATAAATACACACACACACAAAAAAAATTAAACAAATAACGAAGCTGCTTTCATAGAGAGGAGGACCAGGTCCAATTTTCAGAGATGAATAGGCAAGGCATGCCATGAGAAAGGTGAGCTTTGGATCATTATGCACAGCCTACAAGCTTATTCATCAGCCCTGACCCTGGGTTCTCCAAAATTAATTCAGCCAATCATTATAATGCATTGGATGTACTGGACGGATGCTTGCATTGATATCAATAATGATATAAGATCATCAGCATAACCACATATCATTATTAATATCAATATAACTCGTAGGCGAAGTCACGGTGTTGGAGCGGGTAGTGTTGCTGCATCACACTTCCAAGGTCCCTGGTTTGATCTTGAGCTCATGTCTATGTGGAGTTGCATGGTGCTGAGTGGTCTGGGTTTGTGATGGCATGCTATGCAATATGACGGCGTATGTTTAAATTTCTAATCTGTACAAATAACATGAAAATATATACAACATTCTGTAAAAAAAAACAAAAAAAAAACATTAATATCTTTTAACATGAATTATATGCGTGCATTAATGTGTCTAAAAAAATATCCCATTTGGAGAAATATGTTATGCTCCTTGTTTGTGTTCACATACATTTAAATGTATAGACATGTTCCAGCTCTCCTTCACTCCCCCTTCATCTCAGTCCTTTTAGAAAGAAGAAATATGGCTGAAATCAGCAAGCATGCAGCACTGCCTGATAATTCTCTGGTGAGAAAAATAAATAAATGCTGTGCTTTGAAAAAAAAGAAAATCTACTTCACAACTAATAACAGCAACATCATAATCAACACTGGCAGTGCTTTTCCATGAAGGAATGTTTTTCATTTGCAAAGAGGATGAAGCTGGACATGGAATTAACAAGGTTTTGCATGGGCTGCTTAGTAAACATACCCTGTAGAAAATGTTGATTGTGTGAAATCAATCAGAAATCAATTAGATAAGAATTTTGTAATCACAAAGAAAAATAAGACAATAAAGGCACTCGTGTCCATTCTAATCATTCAGTAAGAGCCAGGCTCACAGGGTTTATAGCGTTATAACTTTCAAGATTTCAGGCAGCTGCTTGACTTATTGATTAGCTCCCGAGTCTAACAATGCCAACTATGCTAAGACTAAAACTTAACGTTGATAAGACCTCATGATTCGTACAAAAAGTACAGAGAGAAAAACAAATTTGACAAATGTGTTTGAGAGCATTGACACATAATGCAAGTTCAGTTTACAAAAGCAGTCCAAGGGGAAAAAGCTGGGAGGGAAAACATTGACATCATGGTCAAGGCTATAACACCTATCGGACTACGGGTTCAATGGGTTAAGGCATTGTGTTACTGATCGGAGGGGCATGGGTTCAATCCTCCGCACTGCCAAGCTGCCACTGTTGAGCCTCTGAGAAAGACCCTCAAAGGTCTGCTCCAGGGGCGTGTATCCAGCGTTCTAACTGGGATATGCGAGAGAAATAGAGAGGAGCACCAGGTCCTCACTGTGCTGTAAGGTACGTGTGACAAATTACATTTTAATCTTAAAATGGTTAAGTGTAATTCAACTTTATTTGTTGGAAAACAAATCTTTTGATATACATATATAAAAAAAATAAATAAAAAAATAAAAAAATCATAGAATCTATATTCAATTTTAAGCAGCGATGCAGAGACGTACACTCAGATCAGGGTGAGTAAAACTGTAGAGGATTAGTTACTTCGTCCTGACAGTGCACCATTGATCCTTGTGTTAGTGTGACAGATCTGCAAGAAGCGTCTCTCAGGCCCAACACGGGTCACTGCGCTACACTGATGGGGTCACTGGAGGCCCTCATAAAAGATTAGAACCTGACAACTCTCCAACATCATGTCCCGTCACGATAAAAAAAAATAATAAAAAAAATAAAAAAAAAACAACTCCACATGATTCAGCTTTCAAATGAACAGCTCATAACAGATTGAAGGGGAGAAAAAAAAAAGATCTTTCATCTCTAACTGAAGCTGCCAACCGTGCACTACATTAGCACCAAATGTGCTGGTAATGAAAGGGAAAAAACATCTTTATTGAGTTACAGAAAACTAAGCGGTCGCTAATGCTTAAATCGTATTTTCTTAGAGAAACATTGTTTGGCTTTTTCGGAGACGCTTCTCATTTGAGCACCGTGGTGCGTAAAACGACACTGCATTATCTTCTTCGGGAGAACAAAAGGCTTGAAAAGCGACGGCGGCATTACGGAGAGAGGAAAGTAATCGTAATGATTTCTCTTTAAGCCAATTTGCCACACTAGTTTTACCTGGTGAGTAGAAATGTGGGGCTTAAAGGAAACTAACAAGTAAGAGCATTCCAAGCCATAGGGTGGAGATGAGCTAATTCCTCTAAGAAATGAGAGAGAGAGAGAGAGGGGGGGGTCAGTATTTAACAGTATCTCAGGAAGAACATGGCACAAATACACACATTGTCTCAATAGAAGACAAAAAATCCAACAAAATCTACTCTGTTACTGCACATTCCTTTACTTTAAAGGATGCATCTGCTTGGTGTCACACTCGTATTTGACCTGCATTTCATTTGTAGTAAAAGAGAGAGAGAGAGAGAGAGAGAGAGAGAGAGAGAGAGAGAGAGAGAGAGAGAGAGAGAGAGAGAGACAGAGAGAGAGAAGGAGCGGGGAAACTGCTTTTCTCTCTCCTGGCTGAGCTGCTGACAGAATGGGGACACTTTAATTTGATGTATGGTGATAAAAACCTGCATCCTCAGCAGTGGGGAGAAAAAAAAGTTGCAGGAAAAGATTTAAATGCTTTCTTATAAAATGCCCTAATTATCCCATAAGATGCAACAAACATAAATAAATAAAAAAATGTTACATAACACAATTATTTTGCAGAGGTCACAGTATGGGCAAACAGGTGAATTATTAGATGAGTGAGGTTGCTACAGCATGAAGTTACTTATCATATTTTGGGCCGTGTGTCTGAACGGACATTTAGCAGACACCCAAACAAATGAGGGCATAATGATGGGAGAGAGAGAGAGAGAGAGAGAGAGAGAGAGAGACAGGTAGGGAGGTGGACTGAGGAGCAAGAGCTGGTTGTGTGTGTGTTTGTGTCGATGAGTCTTCGAGAGATAAATGATGTCTCAGGCCAAACTGACTGCATCCTTTCAGTGCCTTGTGTCGCCGCTGCTTTTCGCTGCTCGGTAATTTATTTCCAGCTCCTTGGCCCTTTAATGAAGGGTCCAGTAGCAGCACATTGATCAGCCAGAACCCTCCCCTTGCCCACACACGCACTCCATTTAACGTCATCATTTAATCTGTGATCCGCCAGCCTGTTCCTTACACACTCTTGCTTAGATCTATGACCTTTTGGCGGGGAAAAAAAATAAATAAAAAAAAGCAATCAATAATCAGCTTTACTGCCTCTGTGTCTAATTAAAACAAGCGGAGTGTGACTTAAAGGGCAGCACTGATGCACATGATCTGCAGCATCTAGCCAACCACACTGAACTTTAAGCAGTAACTCTGAGGATTAGCTGGTGTCTGTGCATGTTGTATGTACTTCGTGTACAGTAATTTCCTTCCTTGAGATGCTACAGTCATGCACGCCATTTCTTTCAAATCAAATGCATGATGGAAAAGACTGCATATTCATTACAAGCTGTATTAAAAATTGATTTATGCAGTTATGGTGAGGATGTACTGAAATTTGCACACATTTATATTCAGAACTACATGCATGTGGAGTTTGCACTCTAAAATGGTAGTGTATAGTGTCATGCAAATCTGAACATTGTTTTAATGGAATTTTCCTTGCATCATATTGGTTTGATTGAGGTTTGATGTAAAGAATAAAATTTAAGGTCAATACTATTACAATCATACGGCAACATACGTTAAGTTGGTTCTTTTGGCTGCTCGCGTTAAGGCGTCGCTACAACATATCGGCCGATCAACGCCTTGAACATGGCACAGGTTTTGCGCTGTATGCCCTGCCTGGCACGACTTTCCTATTCTACCCAGCCTGGAGACCAGCACTTTGAGGCCGGCGTTGGGCATTGGCTGGGACTCAAGCCTGGGCTTTTCACACGGCAAACGAGAAGCCTACCACTGTGCCACCAGTGTCCTTGAGGCAATGTTCAGAGTTGGCAACTGATTGTATGGCAATTAATCAGAGAAACTGCTTATCTAGAGAATCAAATTATTTATGGATACAATTAGTAACGACAACAAAAATGAGCAGCTTCCAAATTTACAAGGAATTTACAAATTCATGAACTCTAAATACTAGTATATAAGCATGATAAAGCCCTTATCCTAGAACAGCATGTACAGTAGGAAATAGAGGATGCAGAGTGGCTAAGTTGTTAGCACTAGCAGCTCACACCTCCAGGGTTGGGGGCTCAAATTTTGCCTGGAGTTTGCATCTTCTCCGGGTACTGCGTCCAAAGACATGTGATGTAGGTTTTATTTCCAAATTGCCTGTAGTGTATGACAGTGTGTGTGTGTGTCTGTGTGTGTGCTTGTGCCCCGAAGCTTGTAGCCTTCAGGACCCCTATGACCCTCCAGAGGATAAGCAGTATAGATAACAGATAGATGGATGTAAGTAACATGCAAAATCTAAATGCAAAGCCCAGATTTATATAAGAATTCACTTAAATATGTGTGTAAAATATCATTAAATAAGTGTAACGTTATTTATGTAAATACTGATGTAACCAAAGATTTTATTCTCAAGATCTGACAAGTTGAGGTTTAAAGGTTTTCAAATCTGAGTTTTTTTTTATTTTTTATTTTGAATGTAAGAGTTCTTAAAAAGTGCATTCTCAGGTTCACTTGCATAAATTCACGAAGAATATCCAGCTCATTTCATAGTGTGAACTCAATTCAAATTCAAAAGTGAAGGAAAAAAAAGCCTTTTTAAAGAAGCAGGCAAAGGGAAGAAATTCTTGAAAAGTAGTAGTAGCAGCTATATTCCAGCTAGGCTTACTTTTAGGACTTTTGGAAATTATTATGTAATACACTGATTTTCTGGATTTATTCTCTGGTGTACTCTTCCTGTAAGTGACCTTCTACTCTGCACATCTGCTCATTAAGTTCACTTACTCTAGCTCATGGTAAATTAGTATGCAGACAATAAAGCAGTCCCATGTGTTTAAGCTCAAAATATCACTAACTGCATGTTAATCACAATTTTTTTTCCCCTGCGAAAAAAGGACACCCTGCGACTTCCTTCAAACACAACATTTCTTGAACGAGTTCTTAGGTTTGTGTATGTAGATTGACCTCTAACATTTTTCCAGCTGTTTAAGTTGAAGAGCATACTCAACATAATCTAATACACAACATAGCTACTGTATGGCACAAATCCATACTATAATATTATATAGACTATAATACATATAGTGTATGTACTGTATGTACTGTGTACTACACTATGCCCAGGTACTGTATATTAAATACAGGTATTATATGTATATGTGCCCAGGTATTTAAAAACTCAGTTAACCATTTTAATACTGTAACTGCTATTCAGTGCTCGAGAAGCCATGTCTGGCAATATTTGCATGCAGAATGCAGTACTGGTGTACAAGTGATAAAGTCTCAAGAGTTGGTTGGTTTTACTCTCTTAAGAGTTGCAGCAAGTGACTAAATGTGAAGTTCTCTGGAAAAACACAGATAAGGCATCAGTAAACATATCTTTCCGTACTTACACTATATGGGAAAAAAACCGCCAACATGCACCACCACATACAGAAGGAACCTTTAATTGCAGCAGAAAAAGTATACTTGATTATACTTTCCTTACACCTAGATGTTAACCCGCTGTTTGTTTCTTAACTGTTGCCTTTTCTCTCTTATTAAGCTCATTTCATCAACATGTTGGTCTGTTTTCTGCCCGTTATGCCATTCTACTACCCTCAGTAGGAATTAGTCCAAAACTCTATATAAAGCATTGCTTTAGTCCTTTAGTCTCACCTCTTTATCAGTATACTCTGCTTAAACAGATCAGCTTCTAAAGCCTCAACTATCATGTTAATTCAGGGGTTCTCAAACTTTCTTGGGAATGGTAATTCTCTGAAAGTGCAAGTATTGCATTTCTTTTTATTTTCAAATTTATAATATTACATGATAAGATTAGTCAGATTTTCAGATGGAGTTTAATTAAATATCATGGCAATATCATCAAATATTATATACCTACATAGAATATTATATAAACCGAGCATTAGCTTGAAACATCTTTCACTGGTTAACAGTGACGTGGAAGGCTGCAACATGATGATAACATCCAGCACAGTGGAAAAGGGGATTCCAGTTTTTACCAAACTTGTGTTATCCTCTAACATCGAATACAGGACTGAGTATGATGGCACAGCTGTAATAACAGCTACAGTTTGGCTTATGTAAGGATAAAAAAAAAAATGGATGAAAAGCATTCAGGAAGCAGGTTTGAAGCTCTTCACCTGTTATCAATTGTCACTAAGAAGCCCCTAATGTGATTCCTAGACTCAATCCTTGTACTCGCAAAAGAGAAGAGAGGGGGATTTCATCTTGTATACAGACGTAAACTTGGAGGATCAACAGTCAGAAGCCTCGCTGCAGGCCCCAGCTCTCAGCTCCACAGAGAGCATCTGCATTATTAACGAGGCCAGTGATAACCGCAGATGTTTCCACGTCTGTGCTCTATTTCAGCACTATTTGAAAACAGCGCCTTCTGTTCTTCTTGAATCACCTTTGTTAAAGCTTTAAGCATGGATTTCTGCTCACTTCTACTCACCCCAAAGTCCCAATAAATTATTCATTATCAGTGTTACTGTGTTATCTGAATTTTTTTTGTTTTTTTTGAGTGGAGCACAAATACAAGACAAGATATATTTTATAATGAATAAAATTAGATTTCACATGCACCAAAGCAGCCCTCACTATTACCATAAGAAGCAGGAAGTCAAAAGAGCCTAAAAATACAATATGGCAGCATTTGTTATCCGTAATGATGCCAGACAGCTGTGGGAAATGTACAAATGTCGTTAGAAGAGGTCTGAATTCCCTAAAGTGCTTGAAAGAGTTTTCAGCTTGTTACAACAGAACGAATTACATTTCAGTGCATTAGGAATGAAAAGTAAGATGCCCAAACACAGTGAACATTCTGCAGGATGGAATTCGCTGCATGCTACAGTACATTTGTTATTATCCTAAGCAGGATCTTCAAAAAAAAAAAAGTGAAAAGTTGTGATGAGTATTTTAAATTCATATTACAAGAGGATGATGAATTAGGCCCGTTTAAGGATTAGTCAGAACCGGACGTGGAGGAATAGCTCTCGATGACAAGTTATTAAGCTATAATGAAGTCTCTTGAAGTGGTTTGTCAAGCAGCTCCAGGCTGAGGACTTTTCCACCCACATCATGGGGGGGCTGCCAAAGAGAAAAGCCCTCAGAGGGCTAATCATGTCAGGCAAAATGAGGTTTAACCGCAGTGCCACAACTCTGCTACAAACCCTCCACTGCAGCCACTCTGCTATTCTGTTGCTAATGATCTCTGCGTTGCGCCTGATTTGCAAGCGTTTGCTGGTGATTTATGATGTCTGAGAACAAAACTGCATCAGGCAGGACGCTCGAGTACACGCTGCCCTCTCTCAGGAGAAGGACTGGGCCCTGACGCCACATTGAGGAACACTGGCATAGCGTGTAAGTTAATCTCTCCCCTTGACCCCTATTTCTTTTCTTACAGTCTTATTTTTCTCACCATCATTGTATGGCTAACAAGAAGCACGGCTAAGACCCCAGTGAAACACCACACAAACCCATCTCCTTTCAGCACGGATTATTTGACATGGCCACTTTGACATTGTCTTTTTTTCCCCGCCCTGCATTTATACTGTGATTGGTAAAAAAAAAAGTTGCATTTGACCTGAAGCTATCACGTAGACTATTATGGGAAAGAGAGACAAATTGCTATATTATTTTTACATTTCTGGATAGCAAAAGTTATATAAAAGTTGTATAACTTTCACCAGAATAAATATGCGCTTTTTATGGACAATTATTGCAAATTTCAAGCTTGTTCATCTAATCATAATTTATAATGAACTACAGGCAGTACCACATTAGATACCTGCTGAACTTTTGCAACGACTGTGGTACCCAATGAGTACCATGGTCTTCATCAAAGGATTGTGCATTAAAAGGGGAAATGACACCATCCTTTTTAAACATTACCATTATGGGACATAAACATGTATAGAACATTTTTAACAGTATACTTGAACATGTTTCACAGTTCCAGACCACAGTACATGGTAGAAACATGTACCATACAATAGTATATGTATAATTAAACCATCATATTTACTGTGGTAGAATCATGTACCATAGTGTAGATCGGCTACTATATTAATACATGAGTAACATGATATTGTCAAAAATACAGTATAGGTGATATATGATGGTGTAGGTACTATCAGCCTTCCATTGTACATATACCATGGTAACTTTTGATGAGTAATTCAAATATTCAAAAATGTAAGCTCGTTAAACTTGGGTAGTTAACCACTAGCTAAGAAATGTTCATCCTTGATACATCTCTATTCTTTTTGGTTGGGAAACTGGCATAAATCGTAATCACTCAAATTCAACTGCTAAGGATTGACATGATTGATAAATGGTTATTTGGAAACACAATTTTAAAATGTCTATAACCATCTACCCATGTCTCGTGCCTACACTACTGCTACACTACTCAAGCCTACAGTGTGTGACTAAAAACAAATTGGTGGTAAAAAAAAAAAAAGAAAAAAAAGGAAGAAAAAAAAAAGACATTTATTAGCATTAGATCCCATAAAAGCGCTGGTGTGGTTTTTGTTAGAACCTAAAGCAATAAACACACAGCTCCCATCATAAAAACAAACACACATATCATACGCTTCCAGCAGTGTGCAATATCATAAAACCTACTTTCAAAGAGTGCTTCATTCGCTCTGCTTTGAAATTGATATATCCTAATCCTATTAAAACTTTCCTGCTCTTGTAGGCTCCTAGGCTGTTAAGGTAGCGTACAAATCAGCTAACTCTAACATATCTCTTAAACAAAGAAATAAAGGAGCATTATTCCAAGGTCACTTCGGCTGTAAAAAACATGAAATCATTTGATTTAACTTGTGAAGGAAAAACGTGTGTATTGAATGGAATCCGAAGACCTTTCAGCAGGATTTTAAAAAATGAATTTGGTGAATGCTTTTATCTCACCTGTATGATGCTGAATGACATGTATGAATAAAAGTGATGCAAAGGAGATTGAAGGAAACAAACAAACAAGCAAAAAAAAAAAAAAAAAAGAATCCGCCTACACTGCAGATATTAATTCATTTAGTAGTGACTAAAATTTGAATTTAGAATGACATTCTGATTTTTCTTTTTTAGTTTAAACTTATTTTATCAACATGTCGTTCTACTTTAGTTCTTTATGTTAACATGGCAATTTCCATTCTCTCTGAGCCCAACTTATGTATTGTTTAAATGTCAGATTTATAATCAAGGACTGCAGTGTAACATTTGAACATTTTCTTATTGTATACAATTAACATACAGCAGATCTTAGGTGCCCTATTATTTACAAGTACTGTTATTATTATTATTATTATTTTTTTTGCCATTTCTTCATGGAGCGAGCAATAAACATTACTTTAAAAACAGTTACAATGGAACAAATTGCAAAAAATTTTTTGTCATTTTTTATCTCATTAATATGGCAGTGGGCATTATTGGAAAACTGGGGAAAAACAGCATTCTCCCTAATGTAATACCCAGAATTCAATACCTATATCAATACAAATATATTTAATATGATCTAGGGATGACTTTTCATCTAAGGTTGTGCTCCCTCTAAGTTCCCAACAAACGGAAACAGAAAAAGCCTTTTTTTCTTGGAGATAGGCTGAAAACTGGGACACTGCTGATTATTTCCGGCTCTGGGCTGCACTCAGCATTAGAGTATTAAGAGTTCTCAAAGAGTGTGGAGTGTTCCGGGTGGGAGATTGAGTGCGGGTTTACGCAGGTCTTCAGATCTAAAGCCTTTAACCAGGTGGAGGCATGCAGTAGCTAGTCGGAAACTGTGCATGAGGAAAAATGCTCCAGTTTTCTAAAGTGCCAAATGGTGCAATGTCAACTGCAGGGGACGGATCCAGCCTTGTGCCATATGCTCTGCATAAAGAAGCGACGCACAAACGACGACAGCTGGTCACTTGAAAACTGAAGATTTGCAATTCTCAAAGACTACAGATCTGTCCAATTTGATTATCAGTGCACATGCACAATACAGTGTAGTACCATTTGCAAAATGATGTGCAGAAACACGTGTAGCCACACACACACACGGTACTGTACATCATCTTTCAGCAAGCAGTAGCAGGTAGCATTGTCCTCATTGACAGCTCTGCCTCTGCAAATGGCACGCAAAGCTTTCCGGGTGAAAAACAGCCTGACAGAGTTGCTACCCGACCGCTGCGTCCCACTACAGTGCCATTTGACTGTCTATCAATCATGGCTATAACCAATTTAGCGGCCCTGAACCTCTTGCAATAACAAGAACGACCGAAGAATGTCGAAAATGTGTACAACATCAGAAGGCTGAAAGGGAGTTTTGGGGTGAGTGAATTGCAAAGCTTTTTTTTTTTTGCCTTCAGGTTCCTCAGAGCATGATGTTTTATTCAGCCTGTAGAGGCACAAAAGTACAGTGAGGGCTGAACCATTTTGAATATCAGAAGGTACTGTACATTCTAGTGTGAAGAATCCAGATAATTCCAGAGTGAACATTTGCGAAATACTCTTTCACTCACATACGTTCACAGTAAGCGCTTGTTCTGATCCGAGTCACTGTAGATCTGGAGAGTACCTGGAAAAACTGGGGTGGGAAGACAATCTCAAAAATGATGGAATATTTTATCAAAATAAATCTGTCTAAATTTCATATGTCCAAACAAAGAAACCATTTCTGATAACCAAGTGATAACGGCAGTCATAATAAATGAATTGTACCTGACCTTTCCAGGGAAAGGTTGTTTTTAGTACTGTCACAGCAGACTTACAGTACAGTGCTCACATAAATCAGACAACTCCATGCTCAACCCTTACAGTTGAACACACAGAAAATTCGGCACACTCGGCGGCCTGAAGGATGATTATCACTCACCATTCCGCTGTTGCACAACCACAAATCGGTGAGTGTAGGTTCTTTCGCAACACACACTCATGTGTGACTCCTATGGCTCCAGATTCTGCGAGTTTGGGAAAGACTTCACCAAGAAGGAAGCTGCCTGCCATGTGCTGTCATTCGCGCCTCGGCTCTGCCTCTAAAGTGCCTCCTGCTCTGTGCCATGCGCCTCACTTGCTCGGCTCGCCATGTTGGACTATACCAGCACTGAGCTACGCCAATTGGACCTGAGTGCCAGCTTTGGGAAACCCCGCAGAACCACAGAATCTCCAGGATAGCTTGTATGAAGAAAACACTTTTCTTTGCATTCTTGTAAATAAAGAGCAGTGCGTGTTTGTGGAACTTGGTTCTCTGCGTTTCTCTCTGCTTTGTCGAACCACTATATTCTGTTAACAAATGTCAGATTGTTTTGGACATTGTGGAACCAGGCATAACAGCCCCACTGATGCTCATACACAGAATAGTATGAAGTGAGGCTGAGGCTGATTACGTCCAGGCTGTAGATTCATGGAGTTGCTCAATGACAAGTCATTACATCACGTGATTACACAAGGTGAAAAGCCATCTGAGATTTGATCTCCTTTTCAATTCATATTTTTCAACCTACACATAGTGTACATACACTGTACTATAACATGCCTTGAGTAGTGACTGAGAAATTGTCCAAAGCACAAGTGCAAGTGACATTAACCTAAAATGACAGACCTGTGCATGTATAGATTTCTGGTTTATACAAAAGGGATAACTCTTTGGCATGTTTGGTGACCTGCGTTAAAAGGTTTTTAAATGTCTTATTGTGTGTGTGATGCGATGATCGGTGTAATTATGACACTAATTATTAGCTATTAGCACTTATAATAATATGACTACCACTAAAAGTTTAATGTTTAACCTCTTGATATATTTTTGATTTTATATAAATATACATTTTGATTGAATTTTAGATTCTAATATCTAATATCATGCCCATACATGACTACACACGCTCCTGATCAAAGTTTGGCCTTTGGGCTGACAGTTCCAAAACTCACTACTACTTCTCCGCACTTTTATTGGTCTTTCACTGTGACAAATCAGCATCCGCTTCTCGTTTCAGACTACAGAATTCCACTTCAATTTATCTACAAGGTTTTCCTGATTCAAAGAAGCAAGTGGAAAGAAGTGAAACAAAGAAAGGGTGTGTGTGTGTGGGGGGGGGGGGGGGGGGGGGGAGCAGCACCTGATAAATGTCATTCCAGAAAAGCCTTCAAGTTCATACAGCAGCTGAGTCTTCACCAGGCACAAACACATCCCTCACATCTCATTTCTTACATTAAGACGCGGAGAGAAATGTCAGGCCAGATAACGGCCGTCTCCGCTCAGCCCCTGACATTAAAGGACAGCGAGTGCGCAGACACGTGTGCAGTGTGTATATTGCTTTTGTGCTTCAGCGTGATTCAGAAAAGGCTTGTCTTGCCTGCTTGTGTTGCTGGTGCATGTCCTTTTGGTAATAATGGGTAAATTAAAAGTGGCATGAGTTGCCCTGGAGTTTAATAAAGCAGATAGATATGAAAATGATAGGCTGCTATAATGGTGGGTTTACTGGAGAGCTCAGGACAGCCAGTTGTGAAATCTACAAAATATTTTAAAGAGTTTATTTCTACTTAACATATAGGGCGCGGGCAGTTATTATAATTAGTTTATTCATATTCTACTGTATACCTAATGTAAAAAAAAAAAAACTTACAATAACCATGTGAAAGTATGATAATAAAATAAATGATTTCTTTCTTTCTCTCTCTCTCTCTCTCTCTCACTCCACAACAATGCTTTTTCCGTTACCTCCATTTAAGACATCAATACACTATGTCTGTATTGATGTAAAGATTTCAAATGCATCCCATGCTACGGTACTTGCCATCAAAAACTGACTGAATATGCCCATCCCAGCTTGAGAGGCGAGGTTTTCTGAGAAATGGAAATGGAAAAGTATCGATAAGAACATTAATTGGCTCCTAGGGCAAGGGGCCAACGCGAAATTAGTGTTAAAAAGGTTTCTTATTGGATCAGGAAGTAGGAAAGAGAATAAAAGTGTCAGATGGCTTATGTCGGGTCCAGAGGGAAAGCAATAAGGGAAAACAAGAGGGGAAAAAAACAAGTGAAGAAGATTAGCCTTTCAGGGCTTTCCTTGATTTCTTTATTCCATTTTACCTGTTTTTCTCCTATTTCAATTAAAGTCAGTGAATATTCTATTCTCTTCTTAAAAGTGAAGCTGGATGTGTTTTTAATAAAGCTAGCAACAAAACATTACTGCACTACTTTTTAAGATGTATCCCACAGTGACAGGAGAAACTTCTTGTATTGCTGAAACAAATATAATAACTATAACAATAATAATAATAATAATAATAATAATAATAACAACAACAAAAAGAATCCTATAGATTTCAGGGTGACATAAAGTCTCCTTTCAACAGAACTGGTGCATGAGTCAATAACTACGCTAGAGAGTCAATGTCTCATCAATAATTCAGCATGAAGCACATGTTCAATATCAGCTATTAGCAAAGTCAACTTCTACATTTTGCTGCGGTTTGTGATATTTGAAACAATTAGAGCAAGTACAGAAAAAGAGTAAAGTGCTACAGGATTCAGCTGAGGAAAACGAGAAGGAACTCTTACCTCTAGCCGAGCGATATTTCCATATAATACTGGGTTCAGGTCGTCCAATCGCCAGACACATGAGACTGACGTTACTGCCCTCGTTTACCGTTACGTCTGTCGAGATGTTCACAATCCTAGCAGGAACTGCAACACACAAAAAAAAGCATTATACCCAATGAATCAATGATGTAATAATAGTTAAATTCAAAATGCTAACTTCATTGAAAGTTGTCGCGCAAATACAACAGTAATTCTTGTTGTATTATTTAACTTTTTTTAATGCGTGGAAAAAATCTCAAAATCAGCGATAATCTGTGATACATGGAGCTGGCAAAGACAGTTTGAGTCCACATGAGCAATATGCACACTGAGCAAGTCCTGTGGGATGCAGTCTTAAAAGCCGTTCTCCACAGAGGCAGAACCCAGTGTACTTAAAAGCCAGAGTGATGAAACACAGAAACTACCGTCCAAAAGTTCCACCAGTCTGTAGGTACAGAATTCTAGGTCTAACCCCAGGGACAGACTTCTCCCAGTTAACAACTCAGAATTTCTACTGCTCCAGTAGTTCTGGGTGTGTATGTGCCTGGTTCTGATGCGCAATAACTCGATATTTCAAGATTGCTCTAAAACTCATAAGCAGAAATACTTAATTATACTAGAATTATATTTTAGAAATAATAATAATAATAATAATAATAATAATAATGATGATTAATATAGAATCCAGCTAGTGTCTGAGTGCAAATATAGTGTTCCAAACGTGTTATAAATGCATAAATCGAGGTAAGTGTTACTATATAAGGTTCCTCGCCCATCTACGGCAATATATTTTCCATAAATTGTACATAGAAGAGCACAGATAAACTTAAAGACCTATTTTTTTCTATGTAAAAAGGTGCCAAAATACAAAATACTTATTTTCTACAAATATTAGTTTTTTCTTGAGGTACTGATATTGGCACTTGTAAGCTACCAAACGTGGTTCCTCACCCGGTTAAGGGTTATGAAGTATTTTACTTTTTTTGAAAGCTGACAATCAGATGGTTTATTTGTCTTAACCTAGTTTTTAGCTGGATCCATGACAGGATTGGATCTATTGTCAAAAGCTTATTTAAATAAAGCTTGTATGAACCACGTCTCTGTAAACCTCTAACTCCAGCAGAGGAATGAGTCAGCCCTACTTTTTATATTGCTTGATTGACGTGATCCGATATCTGGGTATAGGGAATGCTGTTTACATAACTTAGACTGCAAACGCAATGATGACAGCTTGCCTGTCTCGCCCATCTTCTCCCTTTTCAGTGGGAGCCAACGAGGCAGGCCCAAACCTGGAAAGATATAATTTAGCTGGCGCACTATCATGCTGGTGTCTGCTATCTAGGTTTGTTGCAAAAAAATGACTGGTAAAACTACAAAATCTCTCTCACACACCTCCAGGCCAGATGTATGTATGATAGGAGATGCAAAGCGAAACACAACTTGATGCAGCTGCAAAATGTGCTTGCATTTGTGATGTGCATTAATGTGTCAGTACATGAGGTTTTTATTAAAGAGCAGGTAGTGTGGAGAGTATTAGTGCTGCCGATATGCCATCAGATTCAGTAGCGGCTGGTGGGTTTTAAAGTAGCGGAAGCACAGCTGTCTTTTATTGAAGTACACAGCATAGACATGTACTGCAATGAGAGACAGCTGTGCTTTTTCAGGCGTTCCATACAGGATGATTTTAGGATTTATTCGGCCACTGACCTCGATCTGACCAAAGAGGAAATAGGGGAAGTAGGGGAAGAGGTAGAACAGATGAAAAGGACGAGAAAACTTTCTTTTGTGGGCTGTAGGACTTATTTTTGCCCACTTCTAAATAAACTTAAACTTGGGTTTTGGTCTTCTCTTCTGTTTAATACCCTGTCTCTCAAAATACATAGGCCAATGGCGTATAGGTTGAAGACAGTGATAGCCAATGACATTTCAGCACATCACAGTTGTCCATCATCTGGGATTCAAATCCAGCTCTTGGTGATGCTGTTTTTAAATATCAAAGATAGACAGCTATTTTTACTTCAATAAATTCCTGATAGATTCCTGCTCTGTTTTTCATTTTTCACTTCTGATTATCATTAGATTGTAGGGAAATGTGAGAGCGAATGTGAGAGCGAATGTATTTCACATCTTTAGCCAATGTAAAAGCTCATTAAAAAAAAAAAATGTTTATGTGTTTATGTACAATTCCCCATGCAAATATGGCCTGGAATTAGAGGCGATTCCCACTCAGGCCTTTGGTATTAATATTGTTTTACAAAATTCTTCTTGCAAAATTGTGTTGGGGCATTCGATATCGCAGCACATCATGAAGTCACTGTTGTTTAGACATCATTTCATCAAACACCACAACAATTTTACAACCAAAAACCTCCCGCCGAGTATGCATACATTGGTAAACATTTAATTGCAGCATTTAAATTACATTTTAGGGGAGGCTGTGCATCATATTTAATGTTAAATCAATCTCATGAGATTAGATTCAGCTGAAAAAATATCTTCCAATGTAACAGTCGTGATGATTAATGTGTTTGTTTGATGGATAAGGAAATCAATTTGCGTGTCCTTGGCATATGTGCTTCAAGCAGTGTTGCTAGTTGTGTTTGCTTTCCGGTTGAAAGGTAGTATAAGAATGTGTTCACACTTGCAGAACGGTTCTCTTGGTTCAGACCAACACATAAAATTATACATTAGTTTGCTAATATGTTTAATGTCCAGGGTTGCTTATTTTTCACACTGCCATTTTCAATGACGAACCGAAAGACATAAGATTAGGCATTTGGATTACATATGGTGGTACTGTATCTTTAGCAGCCACAAACTCATCAGTTTCTAAAATGCAATGCTATGTACTGAAAACGGAGATCCAGATGGCAAATAAAACGGTCACTAGCCCTAATGTTTTTATTTTGTGACTAGCTTTAATACAGATGCCAGTGACAACTGTCCCGCCAAATAAATAAATAAATAAATAAATAAATAAATAAATGCAATTTAATACTCTGGTCTTTAATACTCTGATAGCCTCTTCCCGCTCCTCCGGCTGCCAGCCTGGTATGAGAGCACACGAGTGTGTGTGAAAGTACAGCATTGGCCAAATAAATCGTTATTGGCTGCGTTCAATAACGAAAGCACTCAAAAACATACGACAGACTGGTCAACTGTCATATGTTTGTGAGCTTTTCGGAAGTGCTCTTGCTATTGAACGCAACCCTCCTGTGCTATCATGTGCGCTCCTGCACTTTTGCGTGCTGTCTAAAGTGCCCCCCCCCGTTTATATTGTTGCCAGCCTTTAAAACTCATCCAGCGTGGAGCAAATGAATACTTGTGACGCCGATACAGAGTTGACTAGTGAAAGTTCTCAGGAACAGTCATCATTATCAGATGATGCTAGCAAATAAGACTTGGTTCGTTTACCCATCTTTGGTCCATGATGCGTTCCCATTTCGAGGGCGTTTGGAAGCAGACCGAGACCCACTTTTCTCGAATATCCTCAGTTTGCTTGCTTGGTGTGCACCACATTAGGGTTGGTTTTAATTGAACCAAACATGTCAAGTGTAAAGACAAACTAAAGCAGATTGCTCACCAAAGTTCAAAATTTCTGGTCTTAAATCTGCATAACACTAAATGAAGTTATACCAATTTAAAATGGTGCAGGCAGTCCAGAAGTGTCCTAATTTTGTAGAAGGAACACACACCTGGAAACACTGCCTATACTGAGGCAACAAACTACCTATATTTTCCTGAAGAAAAAAAAGTGCCACACTTTTTTTAATTTTTTGAGATCCTCCCTTCCTCACATGCATATGTACATTATGTGAAGAAAAATGGTACTTTGTATGTTGCAGCATGCACAGAACTTAGATTGGTCATTTATACCTGCATGTGTGTTCCCCACATACAGTAACACAAACTTTTACACACAGAATGTGGCCTGATTATGCCTGAAAAAGGGCACAGATAGCTTATCAAAAACTGCTGTTCTTGGTTCTTAGTTTTCATCTTTTCTATACTTTTTAAACTGTCTAGTCTTTGTATGCCTTTTACTTTATTTGTAATAATAATAATAATAATAATAATAATAATAATAATAATAATAATAATAATAATAATGGGGCATCGATATCCACCGTACATCCAGGTTTTTGCACTTATATCTATTATATCTCTGACTAATAGCATATTTTAATGAGACCACCTGTTTAAAATATTCATTATTTAATTAGTCTTTGTGTCATTATCATTCACCAAATGATATTCGGTATGTATGTCCCTAAACATGAACATGAGTCTCATGGAGGATATGTAAAAGAAGAGAAGGACAACAGGAAGAATCAGAGTGGTAAGTATTACTAATTATAAACTCTATACTGCTTATTTTGTAGGATATACCTATAGTATAGATACAGTTCAAAGGTAACCCTGGCTTATGTGTGTGTACATTTTAACATATTCTGGTAACTCATGTGTGCCTTGTAATTCTATCAGGCTTTGTTGGAATCGGTTTTACGTATTTTGTCGCTGCTCCGACACTAAGAAAGTAATGTGCTGATTCATTGTTAAATGTACTGAAACCACTAAACAAATCCTCGATCCGAGATTATACTGATTAGGAAATGGCAGCAGGAGGAAAACACTGAATCAGACTTTTACTAATTTGTAACTGGAAGCTTTGTCTCTGGTGAACAAGTGAAGGGATTTATTTATTAAGTCACAGCTTGAAATAGACTTTGAGTTGCTTCATAGCAAAGATGTGTCTGACATCAGTTCGGTTGCTATGTTGAATGCAAAAATCGACCCATAACCTCAAAATGCTTAAGTAGATAATGCCTGTGATTTTGAACAGCTGGCTAAATCATAGATATAGGACACCTAGGTGCATTTCTCCTGGAGGGGTTAACTTTCTATTGAGATGAACTGAGTTGAACCGAGCATTCATAAAGATTTTTTTGTTAAAATGTCAGCAGACCGTGCAGCATTTGGAAGTAGGAATCACTGACACTTTAAAGAAAAAAGAACAAGAAATTACTTTTCACTTAAGAAAACTCAGAGCATATACGCGCTGTCAAAGAAGTGGGTCAAGGTACTTTTCAAGACAAAAGTGTTGCAGATCATTCAAATGCTCACTTCATGTTAATACACCTAACGCAGCTTCTTAACAGCTGCTCTATTATCTGTGGGAGGCCATTAAATCTGAATGGAACTACGTTGACATTTTTTTCCCTGAGTGTTTCATGATTTGGGAGAAAAAAACCCTATGGTAATAACAATTCTGTAGTTTTGCAAAATGTCATGCTCTTTTTTTCCCCATCCTATAGTGTGTGTGTGTGTGTGTGTGTGTGTGTGTGTGTGTGTGTGTGTGTGTGTGTGTGTGTCTGTGTGTGTCTGTCTGTGTGTGTGTGTGCGCATGCATGTGTGAGAGAGTGTGTTGTGTGTGTTTGTTTCAATTTAATAAAGTAGTTGCGAAGGTTAGGGAGGAGTGCTGCTTAGCTTGTGTTATTCAGCCTTAGCAATTAGTTGATAAGGCTAACAATTAGATTGGCTATTTGATGCTTCATAAGATGCGATTTAATGACTATGTTTATCATTATTTAAATAAGCTAGTATCAGGAATTTTCCCTTAGTTAAGATTATTTTACTTGATTAATTTAGAATTATATATATATATATATATATATATATATATATATATATATATATATATATACACACACACACACACATATGTTCCAGTAGCATGCTCGTATATCAAAGCAACTCTTCCTGAAAGAAATAATAGAAACTCTGATGATTCGTTCCTCAGATTAAAAAATTCACAGAAAAATTATTAATACAAAATATAATGTAAAAATGAAAGAAATGAACCTGCCTTTTACCTTTGAAAAGAATTGTGGCTAAAGTAAAATGAGAGAGGTGAGGAGGAAAGGCAACTACTGAGTAGGATTTTCTCACACACACACACACACACACACACACACACACACACACACACACACACACACACCCGTTTATCAAGTTACATTCTTTTTAAATTTTGCATGTCTTGCAAACCGCTATATACAGTAGAACCTAGCTTATATGTTTTGATTGTGTATAATCCTTAATGTAAATTACTATTTTTTCTATGCTCTCATCATCATTTCAGATCTTGTAAATTTGCAAGTAAATCTTGCCCGATAAATACGTATCAAAACCACACATACTCCTTGTATCATACTTATACCACCACTGTGATGAGACTGATCGGCCGCTAATTAAAGTGCACCTGCTAGTTCGGCTTATTAAAGTGCACCTGTGATTAAAGGTGAGGTAGACAAGTAATCTTGGGTCACTTCCGAGGGAACCTTCAAGGGATTTGATTGCTGTGAGAACTTGATTCACAACCGATTTAACTCAAAGACGCTGTGTATAAATTGGGTTATAAGCAACCATTATTCCAATCTGTGCAAATTGAAGCACAGAACAGAGATGTTATATTGCAAAAACATGAGGTGAGTATCTGGAGAGGGGAACAAACAACCAAGTAAAGAAAACAAAAAAGAAAAAGGAAAAAAGGAGGATTAAGTCGAATACATTTTCAGTGTTTCATCACTGCATTTGTGACAAATAATAACAAAAGTAAAATTTTCTGTCCCATATATCCTTCAGTAATTATCTTTTATTGCTTCTTGTCATAATCTTTTACATTTTTTTTTATGGCAAATGTTAAACAAATCGCAAAAAAAAAGAATCCTGTTTTCAGACTTGGCATATGGATAAGACAATAAGACAGAGCCTTCAAAGTGGGGATTTTAACTCATTTTAACAAGCCATGGTAAATATACAACTTCTCTTTCTTGCTTTTCTTTTAGAAGAGAACGTATTCCTTGGTGTAGGCATTGCAGGTACCCATAAATTTTGTCTTAGCACTGTTGTGTTTTTATTGATCTATACTGTTGTCTGACCAATTTTGCACTCAGCAGTCTTGCTATGTTGGCACATTGTGTCCACCAGCAAACTCAATATGTTTTGTGCTCAACAGGATCCTATGATGTATGCACACATCACAACACTTTAAAGCTTTCTATTTCATATATGCACCAATTTATTTACTTAATTTCATGTCAGACTATTAAGTCAATTCGACTTGGCTTATAGTAGTAATTGCTTAAGTGGTGAAATATTTGGAAATATATTTACAGATCTGTAGGATATTACACAAGTGCATTCTTTCTATATCAATAATCAAATTTAATATCACTTCCTGTCACACCAGAGAATTCATGACTCAAAAGAGCTGTCAGTTATTGAATTAGAGGATGGAAAAAGACAATTTTTGAACCTGTCACCATAGAATGACATAATGTCATTCAGTTAGGGCATCACAATGACAATTTCATTTCGGAGGTTCGAAACTTTTTCCATTTCATAAATGGTCTCAGTACAATATTCACAATGTCTCCAACAATGAAAAGATTGCATATGGCTAGGATTAATGTGGGCATTCTAGCACATTTTTTTTTCATATTTTTTCATATTTCTTTCAACTGAACAAAGATAATTGGTAATTGATTCTTTTGAGCAGAACAAGTGTCAGGCAGGTTCAATGTACAGGTTCAATGTAATATTAATATGCTCTGTAACAATGTGTCTTTGCTTGTTAAATTCAATAAAATTGCTTTGCTAGTAGCCCAATGGACAGAAATCAAACGACATGTTCAACAGATCGAACATTTTACGCACTGATTGCCAGTCCTCTTTTTATAATGATACTAAAGGCCTGTAATTAAGCCAGTGGGCGGCTATAGAGGTAGCTTGGCTCCTTTACCCTGATTGAAGGTTTGTCAACCTTGTGCTGCAGTCATCAGGTCGTCCTGTGTCCATGCCATCCTTATTTTCCCTCCTCACATTTCTGTACTATTATCAACCTTGTCACCTTCTTCCAATAGGGCCAGTTGCATCAACAGAGCACAAGGTTACAGCATTGAACAAGTTTACATTCTTGAGCATAGTGCCTCTTTGGTGATTTCTGCTATTTAATTCTAGTTATCTTAATTTTTTTAAGTGTGTCATATAATTTTTTAAAATAAACTCATTTGGATGAATAAAATATTAAGTCAAGCCTTACAGTAGAGTTAAAAATTTACATTTACAGCATTGCGCAGACACCCTTATCCAGAGACACTTTTTTATATCCAGACAGGTTTTTATCTCACTGTACATCTGAGAGCCTTGCTTAATGGTCCAAAAGCAGCAACTTGGTGATGGTGGAGTTTAAACCCATGACCTTTCCAATCAGTATTCCAATACGCCACAACTGGCTCTAAAAAACTTAACCACTGAGCTACCCCTACCCACAGTGCTTGGTGAAACATAATAAGTGTGAGCTATAAGAATGGTATTAAACATAGCATGACAGGATGCTGATAAGACTGTAACAGCAAAGTGCTGCTAACTTCTTATTACAATACAGCTGGGTGATGTGAATGCTGATATGAATTTTTTCCGTCACTTCAAACTTTCTTCAAACTACTATATATTCTTCAAACTACTATATATATATAGTCACATGTTAAAGGTGACTAATCTAGACCTTCTTATACTGCAGTGGCATTTCTAAAAATATTTTTACTGTAATATGCTGTATCCAAAGTAGAAAAATGCACAGTGATGAAACTCAGTCCACATTCCCCACACGCTGTCATGTGTCCCAACACCATCCACACTCCATCCCCTAATGACCCCAACATCATACCCTCCCCATCACGTATTGTCTGTCTACTCTAAATTATTCACACAGTAGCATGAACCATAGCAAACCAGGAGCTAATTATTTTCTTAGTTTGTTTAGAATAGTAACAAAATCTGGGTAAAAAAAAGACTAGAAGCAACGTTGTATGCATATGAAATCACAACAAAACTGTATGTCACATGCATCACTGGAATAAAAGGCCACAATGATTAACAGGGGAGCATTTACTTGTCTGGTGTAATACAAGCTGTTTATGGTTACTTTATGCCATATTATTTTTAGTAATTCATCACCATTCTTGTGGGAATACTGTAAACCTTATTCCCGTTACTTTTCTTTTAAATTTAGTCCCCATTACTACTGCCCTCGTTCTCATGCAGCTCTCTAATACATATTTAATCATATTCTGAAAAAGAACAGTTTGTCTCAATATCCTTTAAAAGTTTTATTATTTTGCTCAAGTTTTAATAAATTTACGAAGATTTCTAAATATGGCTTACGTATGACTTTTACGAAATGTTCTGTCAGAAAGAATAGCATACGGTGCTATCTAGTTCAAAAGTTATGACCCTCCTCACTTTTAATTCTATGGGTTTTTTGTGCAAAAATATAATAAAAAATCATCTGATCATACAAGGCAAATATAAACTCAGACGAAAGAACAAATAATCTTTTAACTGTGCCATTATTTATTTGACAAAAATGAAGGCAAAAAAAAAACAGGTTCACCAAGTATCCCCATGATTCAATGGTTTTTATATCTAAATTTTTTAATCACTAAATTGAAGGAATTGTTTCCTGTATGACCACGCTGTGGAGAAATTTTGTCCCGTTCTTCTTGACGACATTGCCTCAGTTCAAGGTTGTTAGGCATTCAATATGCACGGCTCTGTTAAGGTCCCGCCACTGCATTGTAATTGGGTTAATGTCTTGACTTTGATTAGGCTATTCCAAAACCTTGATTCATTTATTTTTCAGCCATTCTGATACAGATATACTGGTGTGCTTTGGATCGTTGTCCTGTTGCGTGACCAAGCTTTAGCTGTCAGACAGATGACCTCACATTTTCCACTAGGATACTTTGGTCAGAGGGGATTTCATGGTTACGCAGTGACGGCAATGTGCTCAGGTCCTGTGGCTGTGAAAACAATCCCGAATCATCAACCAAACATGGCACTGGATATTAAGGCAGAACAATTCCACTTTTGTCTCATCTGTCCATAGGATATTGTTCCAGAAGTCTTGTGGTTTGTTCAGATACAGTCTGTATTCGTTTTTGCATATGCACTTTAACATTAAACTTGAATGTACTGTAAATGTGCTGGGACGTCCACTCTTGGGAAGACTGACAATTGTCTTGAATGCTTTCCACTTGTGAATAATCTTTCTGTAGAACATTGAACTTCAAATTGTTTAGAAATGGTTTCAGAACCCTTTTAAGATTGATGTGGAACAACATTTCTTATGTCTTTCCCTATTGCCAGTGTGTTACACACCTGAATTCAAGTTACCTATTGATATCCACTACTATTCAATTAATTGTCAAGAATATTACTTGAAAATCATATTATCATATGTTATAAACTGTTATATTAACCATCTGGCTAGTATCACTTTGCCAACAACAAACTTTTGGACCACATAATAATACAATAAACTTTAATCTGAAACAATGTCTTAAACATGGCACGTGAACACATTGCTGATCACGGGTGTCAAAACAGCTAAACAGTCTTGAATTCTTGGCTGTTCCTAACCGAAATGAAATTTTCTGCACATTCCCATCCTGCATATGCTGTCTGTTTCTTCAGCCTCCAATCTCAGTTCTATTATGCTGACATGCAAGGGGGTGGAGGTGGGGGGTTAAAGGAATTGGCAAAACCGGCAGGGCACCCGAAGAACTCTGTCAGTGAAAAATGGACTCCACACTGCCTGTGCTGAACTAGCTGCCACTAATGTGTTACACGGGCAAATTGCTGAGGACTCTTTTCCCATTTACATTCTCATAACACAGCTGAATCCTTCCAACGGCTCATTACTGCTGTTTAAAATGAGGAAAAAGGCAGCTTCTCAATCCAATAAACGAGAATTGAGGCTTATTACACAAATGTGCAGCTAGTTGAGAGGCCGTCAGATATATTCCCCTAAGGAGGAGAGGGTTTCAGCACTAATCTAAAACAAAGACACATCATTTCACTTGAGCAGAGGAGAGAGAATAACCCTGGCTGTTGTCTGTAGTGGTGTCTAATTGAATTGAAGGGCTCTTGCACTTTGACACACAATGCTAGATAACTCAAAGAACATACTGGTCATAAAATATTTTAGAATCTTTACACAGAGACACAGACCCTCATTACCCTGCGTTCACACCGAACGCGGCGAGAGCGTCACAGTTCGCTCTCGCCGCCCTGCCACCGACGCCTGTCGCCGCTCTTGGCCGCTTTGACATAGACCGAATGCCTTTCTTGTATTTAAAGGGGCCGCAAAGCAATCAAGCTTGTTGATCTTATGAAGACTGACCAAAATGTGGAAGATAACAAGAAATTGATTGATAGAAAAACTGTATTGTAGAAATACACAAATTATAAGCCATTCGTATGGTGTGGCTTCTGTTCATTGTGAATTGCTTGTCTAATTTAATATATAATTTTTTTATTATATAATTTTTCTTATTATTATAACATTAGAATAACTTACTAGACTTTGTCTTTAATTAAAATAACATTAATAATGAATAAACACCCGCTATCGCAATAATCAACCTCTCCTCCATTTTGCTTGGGAACTAATGTCGCCGGAACAAAAGTTACAGAACTGCATCCCGCGGAATCCTCTCAAGCGGAGGACCTCCCTTTTAATTGGTTGCCGCTCAACCGCGTCATAGCTCATTACCCTAAAGTTGAGCTGATTTCAACTCCCTTTGCCGCTCTCGCCGCCCTTGCCGCGCCTCCCCGCCCCGCGCCGCTCTTCGCCACCCCTCGCCGCCGGCTCCCATTGAAAATGAATGACTTCCGGCGTCTTTGACGCTCTCGCCGCGTTCAGTGTGAACGCAGGGTTAGTCCTTTAGCCACAGCTCCCATGGAATGCACAAAAGGAGGTAGGCATACATAGTTTTAGATGAGTGGTTCCCTGAAGGTCCAAGGATCCTCAAAAGCACCATATCTTCGTTTTTGTATATATACTGATGACGTTGGAGTTCAAAATAAATATATACTGTACGAAAACACTTTAGCTTTCATTTCCTGATAGTTACACCTAGAAATGGTAAGCAACTTGCATGACAACTTGCACCCAATTTTTTAGGTGAGCAAAATAGTTTTACAATAAATACACATAGATAACACATACTATTTATTTGCATGTCTATTTGTTGCAGTAAGCTGGAAATCTGGCTTTTCTAAACCCCCCCCCGTTTTCTCCCTTTAGTCTCCTCTTACTAAAGATAAACGAATAATCGATTTGACCCGGGTGTAGTTTCTTTTGCAGTGTGTTTTGGGGTCATTGTCATACTGCATAATGAAGTTCCCTCCAATTGGATTGGATGCTTTTCTTTGTAATTTTTCAGACAATATGTTTCTATAGCCTTCTGAACTCATTCTGCTTTTCCCATCATGCGTTACATCATCAGTAAAGATTAGTAAGCCCATTACAGAAGAAACCGTCCAAGTCTTAGCCATGACCCTACCTCCACTGTGCTGGACTGATGAGTTCATATGTCTTGGAACCTGAGCACATCCTCTCTTTCACCATCATTTGGTCTTTCCATCACTTTGATAGAGGTTAATATTGGATGCACATATCTATACTGTATGTCTATCCAAATTATAATCTGACCTTCTGATTCCTACTACTGGTGAGTGAGTGGTCTGCATCATAGTAATCATCACTATATTTCTGCTTTCAAAGCCTTCTAAAAGTGGATTTTAATAATTACACCCCTGCCCTATAGAGGTTGTTGGTAAGTGTTTGGGTTTTTGGGTTTATCTTTCCAGCTATCACAGTATGATCTATCTATCTATCTATCTATCTATCCTGACTGCCGTTGTTTTCCTTGGCAACCAGCTCCATGTTTAGTTGGTAGTAGTCCAGTGGTTTCTTTTCTTGCTTTCTTTCCTTTTTTTTCCCCTTTCAGACATTCCAAACTAATGTTCTGGCTATGTTGAATGCTGGTGCATTGACTCGAATTGACTCTTTTCTCAGCTTTAAAATAGTTCGCTTTTATTCCATATAAAGCTGTCTGGTCTTTATGTTGGTTTGTCAAAAAAAACATTCGGTTTAAACAAAAAATCTTACAGAGCACATCTGGCGGCCACAATACTGTTTTCTGATCACACAAAAACAGGTGAGTTCAAATGAAAGCTGGCATTTTACATTTTTTTCTTAAACACATTTGAAAAATCTAGGGGAAAAAATAGAAGCCTTTATACTTATGTAAGCCCTATTTACATTTATAAGCTGATAACTGATTGTGAACCCAAATAGCAAAAACAAAAGAGTTGCCCCACTGCCATTCCTATACTTTTGAAGGTGATGTGTTAATGGCTAATGTGTTCTTTGAGCGAACATTCTATCAGGAATATAAAACTCCATAGATCCAAATAACAGGTACATTTAAATTGTATGTGTCTGGCTACAAAAAGGTTTGACAATCCCTGTTTATACTGTACATGATGACATGATGTAATGTCATTGATGATCCAGTAACACTCAGATCATTTCAGCTTTGTGAGGAGTCTATTACTGTACAAAAGATAGATAAAATAAATTATGTACAACAATGTATATCATATTTGTAAAACAGTACTGTAGCTAAAATGTATTCTCTTTTTATGTAAAACATACACTTAGAGCCACAGCTGGTTAAGTTAAGGTACACTGGCAGCTATTTATTCATCAACAACGAAGGACTAATATTCCTTATTTTTACTCTCTCACAGTTATTGCTGTGAAGAACTGCCCTGCGATGGATTCTCACCCCGTCCAGCGTGTACCGTAAGTCTCCGGGGATAGGCTCTAGGCACCCTATGACCATGTGTACAGGATAAAGTGGTATAGACGATAAGTGAGTGAGAGAGTGTTGCAAACAGGGTAATACAGTGGAATCTTGGAATACGAGCATAATTCGTTCTGGAAGTGGGCTTGTGTTCCAAAACACTCGTAAACCAAATCATCATTTCCCATAAGAAATAATGAAAACTCAAATTATTCGTTCCACAGCCCCCAAAAATAAATACATAAAAATAATTAATACAATCTATAAAATGAAAATCAAACAAATTAATCTGCACTTTACCTTTTAAAAAAAAGTACAAATAAATCCTGACAGATAAGTGTATCCGTTGGTGCGCGCAGGCGCCATGTGTGTGTGTGTGTGGAATTAGCCCCTTCCCTCGCCTCGTTTTACACAGTAAAACTCCTCCTCCCTCTCCCCACCTCACTTTTTAAGTTTCACAACAAACGGACACACACAAACACAGCGGAAACACCGTTTTAACGGAAAAAAAGAAATCTCACTCAAACTGGCATAAGCGCATACTAACGGAATCACATTTCAAGTTTCACAACAAACACACACACAGAACGGAAACACCGTTTTAACAGAGAAAAAAGAAATCGCTCTGACCTGGCGTTAGCGCATACTAAGGGAATCACTGCTGTAAAGTAAAAAAAAAAAAAAAAATGAACCAGCACCTTACCTTTAAAAAGAATCGCTACAGAGTTTCTGTATGTTTGTGAAGCCGGGGAGGGGGTGAAAAGGCGAGAGAGCGTCTGTGCGTGTGTGAGAGATGAGCAGAGTTTCTGTGTGTTTGCGAAGCCGTGGGGGGGAGGGGGCGAGGGAAAAAGGTGAGAGAGTGACGCTCTGTGTCAAAATAAGAGTCGCATGCGTGATACATGATACTCGGTGCTCGTAAACTAATACTTGCTCGATTTCTGATTCAAAATTTATTAAAAATCTTTGCTCGGTTTGCGGAACACTTGTAAACCACGTTACTCGCAATCCGAGGTTACACTGTATGACATTTTTCGGTTTCCCTAAAAAGTAAAACGAAATTATCTTTTCTTAATCAATAGATGTTGACAAAATAATGTTTAAATTATTTGAGCTTACTGGACTCTCTGTCTGAATATATATATTCAGTTGAGTCTTTATTCACCACATATACATGCATATACTGCACAGTGGAATTTTTGTTGTTGTTGTTGTTAGTAGGCTGGAGTCAGAGCGCAGGGTCAAATATTATACGGCGCCCCTGGAGCATACAGGGTTGAGTGCATTGCTCAAGGGCCCAAAGGTGGCAATTTGGTGGAGCTGGGGCTCAAACCACCAATCTTTTCATCAGTAACTAAAAGCCTTAACACACTAAGCCATCACCACCACCACTATTGCTCAAAATTATAATAATTACATAAACACTAGTGGATCACTCCATGTACAAATGAGTCAGTGTACAATGTCCTTGAGCATCACTTAGGAATAAAACTTTAATTAGAACAGATATAGGTGGAAAGCTGCATGTGCTTTTTGTTCTGCTTTAACCAAGCTAGATTTACCCAATCATTTGTACCCTGACTGCGCGCACTGAGAGGTGGAATCAGTGGAACATATGGTGTGTTATCATCACCTCGAACAGCCTACATGCACAGGGACAGACACCTGCACTGCTCTCTTTCGTCACTCGACTCTGATCAGCTCCTTTCAGCTTAAAAAGCTGTCTCTTCCTCCTGTTTCGCTCTGCTCTCACCTGACTCACTTCAAACTCCAGCTCATACACTACATATGGACTGAGGAGACTCTTAACTGCTAGATACCAAACTTCGAAACTTTTTAAAGGTTCTTTAATAAAACATCTTCACAGGAATCCTCTTGAAAGCAAAGTAATATTTCATGTTAACAAAGATCTTTAGTAGAAAAAAAGAAACCATACACCCAGTAGACCTGTATGCTATGAAAAAAAAACTAGAATCCAAGTTTTACTTATAATGGTCTACTTGCAGGTCTACACAATCAGGGTTTTATATCAACATTATCGTAAAAAAACAAAAATATTTAAGTGATGTAAGGTGTGAAACTAAATGGAGTGTGCTGTTCTTGGCGCCATGTGGCGTTATACGAACAGCATGTTTTTAAGCCCTCTCATACCACAGCAGTTTGTTCGCACTTTACATTACTTATTAATGAACAACACATCATTATAGCTATGTTTAATGGTGTGGAAGGTGCACAAACATGACAGAAGCCTCTGTTCTCCCTTACATCACATTAGCTTTAAACAGCTTTAAAAAATACTCCGTCCTGAATTCTTTCTCATGGAGGAAAAATTACGAACTGTTGCAAAGCAGTGGCACTTGAGACTCCTTCCATAAATGTTAAAATCTCTTTACAGTTTGTTTCCAGATCTAAACAATGATGCATTTTTACAATTACACACACTTATGCAGAAACAGTAACATATTACAGCAAGACATAAACAGACACCAGCGATGTGCTTGATTTTTCAGAATCATGCTGTAAATTAATTAACACCTTTTGATTATCTGAAATCATGAGTTCACCACTACTGTGGAATATTTATATTCATATATTCATTATTCAGCTTCATTATCTGCTTTATCCTGCACAGGATTGAGAGCCTCAGAAACATTGGGTGAGAGTCAGGAATACATCCTGGATGGATGAATCAGTCCAGCACAATTCGCACACACACACACACACACACACACACACACACACACACACACACACACACACACACACACACACACACATTTCTTAATGTAGGTCAATTTCGAGCAGGCACATCGAACTACCCATCAGGTGGATGGGAGAAAACCCTCATCAAACCCAAACAGACAAAACCTCATAAGGACTGTAACCCAAGCTCAGGAATGAACTGGGGCCACGCGGAGGTGGGTAAGGTAGCCAAAAAATGTACTCAAGTAAAAGTAAAAACGTATTCTGTGTAAAGACTACTTAAGTACTGAGTAACTGTTTCAATCGTAATGTCTGATTAACTTTTTTTTTTAGAAATTATAATAATAGTCCATACACATAGTATATTATATTTATATGTATTACATTATACATATATTATAGTATAATTATAATAATTATATATGCCAACATTGCAACATTCAATGAAACAGCTAAATTTACCGCGGCATGTTTCCTCAGGTTAGAAGTCGAGTTTTATATGCTGAAGTGTGTGTGTCTGTTTTGGCACATAGAGAAGACACCGCAGTATGAAGCTATTCTTTTGAAAGCAAAGCATGCTTTGTATATGATGCCAGGAATGCCGGCTGAATATTTTTCCAGCTATGTTGCCGGTTTGGATGTGGTCATGTGACTACATGTGATTATTGTTGCTGCGTCTGATTGGTCAAACGGAGTCATGTGATTTTTGTGGCTGCGTCTGATTGGTTAAACAGAGTCATGTGATTATAGTTGCTGCGTCTGATTGGTCAAACGGAGTCATGTGATTATTGTTTCTGCGTCTGATTGGTAAAAAATGCGGTAGATCTACCGTCGGCATGTGTAGAATAAATGGTTAGAAAAATAACGAGTTGAGTGTAGCCGAATGTAGTCATCACAAATCTACTCGAGGAAAAGGAAAAAGTATGGTGCAATAAAACTACTTATAGGAGTACTTTTTTTTTTTTCAAAAAGTTACTCAAGTAAAAATGTAACAGAGTAAATGTAACTCGTTACTACCTACAGTACAGACCAAAAGTTTGGACACACCTTCTCATTCAAAGAGTTTTCTTTATTGTATTCTTTAGCCCAAACAAGTCTCTTCTGCTTGTTGCCTGTCCTTAGCAGTGGTTTCCAAGCAGATATTCTACCATGAAGGCCTGATTCACACAGTCTCCTCTTAACAGTTGTTCTAGAGATGTGTCTGCTGCTAGAACTCTGTGTGGCATTGACCTGCTCTCTGATCTTAGCTGCTGTTAACCTGCGATTTCTGAGGCTGGTGACTCGGATGAACTTATCCTCCGCAGCAGAGGTGACTCTTGGTCTTCCTTTCCTGGGGCGGTCCGCATGTGAGCCAGTTTCTTTGTAGCGCTTGATGGTTAATGTGTGCGTCATGACGCTGCAGGAAGCATTGCATTATGTTGACCTTGTTTACCTTTTACAGTACAATATCTATTTTACTATAATAAAATAAGTTTGTAAATGTATTTAATTCTATTTCACTAGGGCTGCATGATGGGATAAAAAAAAAAGGCATGGCAATAAATTTTAATTCAAATGGATTTACCTGGGCTAACAGCAAATAACAGCACAAACAATACCATTAAGAGGATTTATTTATCACAAAAAAAACCCTGAATCCTTTTTTTTGTGCATATATTACCTCTAATAAACTGCAAACTTTTGCGATTAAATAATTGCACAGGTCCATATCGCGATTACAATTTCATATGCTTACCAGTGCAGCATTATCCATCATCAGCTGGTAGACATCCTATGATGGATGGTTAGATGGACAGGGCTAATGACAGATAACAAGTTGTGTACATAATGTATTAAAATGAAAAGGTGTGTATCTACAAAAACGACCTCTGTGGTAGATTTTCCTGATAAATGATTGAATGAGTGTGGCCACAACATACCTAATAAATTAACAACTGAATGTAACTAACATTAGTCTATCTTCTCTACAGGACTTGCATTGCACAATGAATTTCTGTCTGTTGTCCAGTAATCCTAGGAGGCACCTTGATCCTGACCAGAAAAACGTATTTACTGAAAATTAATGAATAAGGTAAGTAATAAAAATGTATTTTATTTTTAATCATTACTTCTTTTTTATCATAGGTCAATCTGAGTAAACCACTGGCCTTCTGTATTTCATAGCCCTGGCCAGTGTGAGGACTGCAGCAAAGGCCAACCCTTAAATACAGAAGGAAGAAATAAAGAAAGTCTTTTTTCTTTAGCACTGTGAGTGAAATGAAAGGCTTAAATTGAGACAGAACTGCTAGTTGCACTGTCTGTAGAACAGTATGTCATGGGTTTTCCCCCATAAATAGCAGTGGAACATCAGTATTTAAAGAATAAACTGACAAAAATGTGTCACACCAGTCAAGCTTTCGCTGTTACTTTTTATTTCGCAGTGACACTACTAAAATCAGTATCACATCTCAACTTCATTTGAAAGACATTCTGGGACTCTCTTATTCCTTTTTTGATTTTGTTTCCCAAATTCCTTTTTTTTTTATTATCCAGGACAACAAGGAGCTCTGATGGGCGCACGACATCACAAACAACCACTATTTGTCTCACCCTTCCTTGTGCCACAGCCATTTTTCCCTTAAGAATTAATGCAACGTTTGTTCTTGTCACCTGTCTATACTACAAGTCCCACCCTAAGCGCCTGACACACAAATCACCATGCAGTCTGTCCTAGTTTTGAAAATACATGCACGCTAACTTTGCATCAATTACAAAGTTCTTGCTTCTGATGTGGAATGCAAACCAAACGCGCGTGTTCCCAATGGAACGTATTTATGGCCTCGCAGCATCCAGGCAAAACTATCTTTACTCCTGCCTTCTGACAACTGGCATTTGCTTGCCTCTAAATCACTGACATGCGTAGCAGGCGCTTGGAGAGAAGGTTTGTTTTTGAGAGGGCACTGTCACAGCAGGATGGTGATTGGTGAAAGCTTGTTAGACCAAAAAACTGACAGAACAGCGAATGGCAGTGGCAAGCACATTGGCCTTGTGTGTGTGTATTTTTGCACCCAGTGCTTTACCTGGCTAGAACAGTGCAACTGTGGCCAGCAAGTGTTTATCCATTTCCAGCAGCACAATGCTTTCATCATGACACTAGTGACTAATATCATATACACACGTGGACAAAATTGTTGGTACCCTTTGGTCAATGAAAGAAAAACTCAAAATGGTCACAGAAATAACTTTAATCTGACAAAAGTAATAATAAATAAGAATTCTATGAATGTTAACCAATGAAAGTCAGACATTACTTTTCAACCATGCTTCAACGGAATTATAAAAAAAAATGAACTCATGGAACAGGCCTGGACAAAAATGATGGTACCCCTAACTTAATAGTTTGTTGCACAACCTTTTGAGGCAATCACTGCAATCAAACGATTCCTGTAACTGTCAATGAGACTTCTGCACCTCTCTGCAGGTATTTTGGCCCACTCCTCATGAGCAAGCTGCTCCAGTTTTTTCCGGTTTGAAGGGCGCATTTTGTGTGATGCATTCGTCTCACTGAATCGTTAAGGATATTTCATAGCACTCCATGTACTGTACAACACCAATACAGTATGTATTATCTTCATTGAAATAAATATGGTTTAATTCACAGAGAAATGAGACCCAACAAGGATAAAAGGTCCTGTGTGGGACTACAGTATGCAATGAACGGGTTGAAGCTGGAGCTAAGGTCATTTGTACTGTGAGCAAAAGAAGAAAATGCAAGGGCAGATCCTGAAGAAACTAGGAAGGAGGTGGAAAGCAAAGCAAAGTCAAGCAAGAAACTGAAACGAGGGCAAGCAAAATGGAAAAGGAAACAGAGTGTTCATGATGGAGAAACTGAGCCAAGCACAGGAAGTTTGATGTTGGAAAAACAAGAACAGACAAGACTATTTTGCCCCCCACATACTGTACTGCATTTATCATGCAAATGTCAGTGTTACAAGATCTCTGATGGGATGTTCGACTTTGACTGATTATTTTGTATCTCAGAAAACATCTCGAGGAAAAAAAAACGTCTATGGGCTGGATGCCTGCTAACCTGCAAGAAATTCTGCTGAAATATGACTCAGTGTTTTAAAAGTGGGGAAGTCGGTCATGTAGGTTCTAATGGACACATTGTTTTAGCAAATATTATTGTGATACTACTTCGGTGCACACTGTTGGGTATTGATTTTATTTGATGAAATTTGCAATTTGTCAGATTACTTTGGGGCAAACTCAATAAAGGTTTCTTCTTCTTGTCAAACTGATTTTTTTTTCCCAATTTGCAAATGGAAATTATGCTAGGAAAAGTCCTTTTCATTTGATTTTCTCTTTTGCTTAAAATGACAAATACCACTTAAATTAAATACTTATATATATATTTTTTAAATCCAATGGCAGCCGTGACCAGCATTTTGTAAAAAAGCATTTTCAGCACCATGGTTTGCCTGTCATTATCCAATTCCACTCAGCTAGTTTAGAGACAAATCAGTGGTGCATGCCAGCTCAAAGAGCTCAAGCCAGACTCATTTTCAGATGCTTCTGAGATGAACATGGTGAACCTCCCAAACGCTGTTGTAGAAACTGAATGTGACAGTAAGTTAGAATTAGAAGCACCGTGTCAACCCGTGCGCACTTTGTTTCAGGATCAATGAGATCAGGTAAGCCTCCAGCTCAACCGGAGCGAGTGATTTGCAAGACATCATACGTTCTGATGTAGTAGAATATGATAGACAGGTGTATTATTTTGCACATTTATTACACCAATTAACTACTTTTGTCTGTAGCCTTGTAGTTTAAAAGCAGTGAAGCTAAATTTAATTGAAGTGTGGCTTGTACCTCTTTTTCTGCTGCATGAATAAAAAGACAAATACAGAAATACAAATGAATCAGTTTTCATTCTGGCTTTGGTAAAAAGATAGTCAGCTACCTTTGTCACATTGTTGATTGGATATAAAAATGTATTAGTTGAACCAGCATCGCTGACCAAAAAAAAAAAACCTCTTCTCATCTCAGTAAAAGGAGGTGACAAAGTGTACATGGCAACAGATGGGCATATGAGTGCATATGGTAAATTTGTCCTGATCAAATGGCTAATGAGTATCAGAACAAGGAAGGAATACCTAATGAACTGTTAAGTGAGTGAATATCTTCTATATATATTCATCTAAAAAGATCTATACATCTAAAAAGAGATGCGTTAGCATAAAACGTGGTATCCAGATGATGTTTAATGCATCATTTAACTCTTAAAGGATGCAAGGAAACACGAACGGATGTGCCTGCGAATGGTATCTCTGTTAAATCAAACGTGACAAAGAAAATTTGCAATAATACAAATGAAGTTAAATATATTGTCTCATCTCATTATACATATCCCATATCTGACATTTGGGCAACTGTGATTAAGGAAAAGATCCATCCTAAACTGCTTTTGTATTAATCTTTATATTTGCGACTTCATTACCATGATTTAATCTTTTCACTGACATGTTTTTATCTTTGGTGTACTACAATCCCTGCTAACCGTACCTAAGGAAAAGTTGCAGTTCTTCAGTCTGTGTGTACACTTCAACTTCCAAAGCTTTCATGCAAATCCACTAATAACACCACTGTGCTCATCATCTTGTAGATAACCAGCCTAACCAGCCAGGTCAAGTCTCTGGAAAAACTCATCACCACTAAATTACAAGGCATTGCATGCTAGACCTTTAAGTCCAATTTTTGCACAGGTTCCTGGATTTCTCATTAGCAGCAGTGATGAAAATCATAACTCAAAGATTACTGAAATATTTTTCCTATGAGAAGTCAGAATAACTGCAAATACTACTGTACAGATATTCCAATATACAAACATTCATTTTGTTTAGGGTGGAATTTGTCCTTTAATATTGCCTGTCTAATGAATGCTGAGTGAAATTAACGTAGGAGCAGGAAAAAGCAATCGACTTATTATTTTCTTTTAAACTAGATAGCAATTAGTGCTATTCGTGAAAAAGGCTATCAACTAAAAGTACTTGTTTTTTTTTTTACTAATAATGGTACTTGATCAGAAATAATAACAGGCTAAAAACTGTGTTTACATCAAAAGGTGGCATGTAGTTTCTATTGCTGGAACACTGCAAGAAAAGTGTAATTAGCTGTCAATAAGAAAACGGTAGCATGAACATCAGAGCCATGAAAAGACGAATCTCTTTGTCTGTCTTTTTATTCTTTATTTCAAAGTATATGAAACTCCTCTGCCAAAATTTCGTATGTACATTCTGAGAGGGAGTAGTTGAAATGAGCCAAGAATTCGATATAAACAAGCTCTAACCACAACAACAAAAAAAACCCTGATTTTTATGCTTAGACTTCACACTTATGCAGGTCCTTTATTTTGAACAACTAAACCGCAATAACCTTCATTTGTCTTCTCCAGATGGCAGTTTTTCATGAATATTTGTATACTTTATAGAAAACTCAGGTCAAAATGGCAGGTTTCAGATTGCGCCCTTCTCTAACACATTGTGCGTCTCTCATCGTATTACTGCTGATCAATGGCGCAGATCGATGTCACGGAAGACGATGAGGCCTTTTTACCCTTTTACAAGCCCGGCCAACCACCAGCATCCACCACAGAAATAGATGTAGCACTAATCCAAGACATAATCTAGAAGTGTTTGGTTTGGGGGCAGGATGAGGAGAAATGATCCTCCCCACAGGACATCATGGTAAGGGTCCAAAAAAGCAAATAGCTTAGAGACAAATCTGCAAAACTGTTCAAATTAGTTTTGTGCCAGTATAGAGTACCTGCATCACTGTATATGGTGTATAACAATCAGCCATAATATTAACACTATGGCCAGGTGACCTGAAAAACATTGGTTATCAATTATATACCAGTAAACTGTTAACCGAATCATGGGCTACCTAGGCCAATCTACATCCATGGGGACCAAAGTCAATGCTGACAGAAAGGTGCACAAGGCATAGCAGTAACAGAGTTCAAGGTTGTTAATCCGACCTCCAAGCACCCACTGGAGGCATCAGACTAAAAAGTTCTATGCACGGAGACCTCACCCCACAAACCACACCACCTGGTGCCTTACACCACAGCACTCCCCAGACGGCCCTGCAGAACCATGCCCCAAGAGCCCAGGGCCAACACAGCTCCCCAAGGGCAACAAACAAATCACTTCACTTAGCGAGACATTTTAACATTCTAGCATTTTTTATTAAAAAACATTCTAGCATAGTCCTTTTATTACAACATTTCACAGTACAAAATAATCAATGTCCTCTGACGTCTGAAATGCTCCAATCATTAATCCGATGCCATTATATGCCAAATGTGTATTGGGTTACACCGCTACCATACATACCTTTTCCTTTTGTTCCACCCTTAGCTTAAACATCACTCAAGTTACATTGTGGCTCCCTTATCTCATCTGTCTTTCTGTTCATTCATGTGAAAGACCTTAAGGGAGAAACACGCATATGTTCTCATTACAGTGTCTTTTGGTGCTCAGAGCTCACTCTATTCATCAGCAGCTTCTGTCTGCTTCAATCTTTAAACCTGCTCCACACAGCTGGGTTTTAAAATCTTGTCCAGTTTCACTCACCATCTGGACAATGCTGGCCCTGGTGCAGGGCGCTGGGCAAAAGCAACCTCTTTCCAAAGGACAATCTCTGGAGGGACTTCTGAAACAAGCCTCAGATGCTGCTTATTTCTACATCCCTACCTACATACAAGCTAATGTGCACATCAAGTAATAAATGCCAAAATGACAACTTGTCTTTTTCCTCTTTATAGCTTTAAAACAGGTGGCTTATTTAATAAAGTTCAAGTGTTACCAATATTTTCAGTCCATAACATTGGCTTTCCTTCACATGACCACCTTTTCAGGCTTTTGGCTGTCTGTGATATTTTACTTCCAATAACCATACACACTAAATGTCGGCTGCTTTAGACAACTACAGCAGTCACTGCTATTACAAATCTTAGTTTTCCTTGTATTTTGGCACCCGATACAAGCTTGTAATGATCAAAAAGATAGCACTCTTTTCATTTATCACCAATAAAATAATGGACATTTACACACATACAATATTAAGGCAAGACCAATCTCTATCAATTGAAGGTTTTTTTTTTTTTCCTCGACCATCTCTCACTGTACTACAGCAATCGCAAATGTCTTGTAGCCTGGGAAAACCCTCCACTTGCTCACATTTACTAAATTTCTACTATATTTACTTAATGTTCACATAAAGTTACAATTTTCAAAGGAAAAAAGAAAAAGATTGTATCAAAATATCTAAGTCCAATTCTATTAAAAAAGCCCAACATACAGTACCTCTACATTCCTAATGTAAGCATGGAAAAACATTACTAGCCAAATTTACAGTAGACAATGGAAAATGTGTTATCACTTTGATTATCAGCTTCACCCACAGCTGTCTCTATTCAATAACCAAATGTAAAAGTTGCTTATGGTATATAAAAAAAAGATTCATTAATGTCACTTTACTCTGAAGCCAATTTAGCCAATCAAAACTTGTTTGTGTCAGTGGTAGGAAATGCTTTTTCGCATTTTGTAAATGATTTAGTAAAGACATACAGTAGCACTATGGGTCCTAAGAAAGTTAGCAAGGAGTGCAGCAAGAACAAAAGATAACCACTTTCAGTTTTGATTGTAAAGCAGCAGGTGCCAAGAGGACCTATAAATTAGGGTTAAGTGAAGATTAATGTCTATTTATATTTCATATTTTTCATCATTTACACGTCTTTTCTAAATTTCTTTTTCTTTTTTGCTTTTATATGCAAAAAAAATATATGTTGGGAATTGATAATATTGGTAACATATTGGTGGTTGGAACGGATTGTCTGCATTTGCATTATTTCCAATGGGAAAATGTGATTTGAATTACAAAATTTCACATTACTGACTCCAGAATGAATTAAAATTGTATGGCCTGGTACCACCGTGTCATTAGAGTGTATAAGTGCTACTGTTTTGGTGATGATGTGATAAATTATTATACAGTACATCACATTACAGAAGCTTTACTGCAATTGTGACAACCACTATCTGATAGCAAACTGAATAACTATGTCTTGTGTTTGTTCCAATATGACTTGAAACTACATAGAAACTGGAACAAATGATGACAGAAACAGTCTTAACTGGGTGCTAGCAAGGTCTTAGTTATCTTTAGGCAAACTGACTGCATTTACCACTGTTTCTTAAAGTGGAACATCAAATGATCTTTGCAGAGAGATGACGAAAGCAAGGTTAGAAAGTTTTTAAATATGCTAACACGAAAAAAGCTGTTGTTTCCAGAGAGCCTACATCAAGCAAAGAAAATAATTAATGGGATTTTGCAATTTGCAATTACTGGAATTAGGTTAAGAACCCTCCGAAGCATTTTTAAATTAAATGTTTTACAGCGATATTTAATAGTGAATGCAAGTGCATTTTCACACGCACAATGCACAAGATCTCACAGGATCGGGAATACACAGCTACGTGGCCATAAGAAAACCACTAGTGAGACTAATCAGAAAAAAAGGTTGTACTTCTCAGTTTTCTTAGGCAGCATAAAAATTGTACTTTGGAGTCTTGTCATGTCTCTAGGTCATGTCGTCTCATGAGTCCAGACTGACCCTATTCCAGAGCAATGGGCAGGTGCATGAAGCGATGCACTCATCATGCATAGTAGCTACTGTATGAGCATCTGGAGGCAGTGTTATGATCTGGGGTTGAGTCAGTGGGTCAGGTTTAGACTCAGCTAATGACCTGAATGTACTAAAAGCCAAGGTTATCACATCAATGGAGTTTTTCATCCCTGATCGCAGGCAAACAGTATTCCAGGACTCAAACTGTGAAAGACTGGTTCTGAGCACGAGGAATAATTTTTACTCCTGATTCAAACATTGCTTGAAGGCTAAAGAGTGTTACGACATTGAGTATACATCTGTATTTTGTGCATTGCATGTGCCTCTGTTGGTGGTGGTATGGGGTGTGTCTTTCTCTGGGGTGCATCCATTCGCTCCACCGTCATTGATCTCTCCTACTTGACGGCTGGTTGAACAGGAGACCTGTCTGGGACTACACCGCTGCAGACCATACCTTTGCTTCGCTTTTCATACTTTGATTGTCGTGACCCCTTGCAAATTTATGTGAGTACGGTGTAATTTTCCCTTTCAATGTCACTTGGTATTTCAAACGACTTTCCTTGTATGGCCATTTGCAAACCTTTGACTAGGTTTTGGATATGCTTTTTTTTTTTTTGTTTGCCCCGGTTTGTAAAAACATTTTGTATATATTTCTATATTTTTTGTAAAGAATTTGTCATGATCCATGCCTGTCAGCCTGTTTTTTCCCACGCTGTCACTCTCCATGTGCCCATGTTTTCTTTTTGCTCAACACCCAGCAAGCCCTCGCTGACGTCATGACAACGTCAAGCAGGGACTGCCATATTCAACGTGAACCATGTCTCCCTGCCCCTCCTACCTATGAAGGAGATCCAGGCACCTGCCGATCATTTCTCTCTCAGTGTTCATTGATTTTCGAACTACAGACCTCCACTTTCTCTTCTGAACGCTCAAAGGTGGCATTTGTGATCATGCTCCTTTCAGGGAGAGCCAGAGAGTGGAGCACGGCACTCTGGGAGGCCCATGACCCTTGTTGCTCAAACTTTGAGCTTTTTGCTAAGGAAATGAGGAGGGTATTTGATCGCTCATGTCACGGCAGAGAAGCAGGACTCAAGTTATTGAATCTCAGACAAGGTTCCCGCTCGGCCTATGACTACGCCATTTAGTTCTGAACACTGGCTTTCTCAAGTGGATGGAACGAACAAGCACTAAGTGACATGTTTTTTGAGGGTCTGTCTGAAACACTTAAAGACCAACTAGTTTCTCTGAAACTCCCCTCCTCGCTCCCGGAGTTCATAGATCTGGCAGGCCGAGTAGATTCACGTCTTCGTCTTCGGAGACCAGCCTGGACACCACCACTTAAAGTTACCCCGACATCACGAGCCCATGAACAGGAGAAGCCCACGCAATTGGGCAGGACCCGCAGCTCTCCTGAGGAACGACGACGACGCAGAGTAGAGAGGGCCTGTTTCTACTGTGGAGGGTCTGATCACCAACTCAAGTTCTGTCCATTAAAAGGAGCAACCCTCTAATACAACTTGGAACGCTGGATGGTGCGACTTCAAGAAGACTCCCCGACCAGTGTCAACTACTTCCTGTCTTCCTCATCTACGAACAGCAGACCCACTTAGTGCAGGCACTAATTGACTCAGGCTCTGACCGTAATCTCATCAACGCAGCCTCAGCCAAGGCCCTTGGAATCCCCTTCCTGCCTTTGGAGACCCAGCTCAAGGTCCAGGCTCTCGACGGGAGTCTGCTCCCCTCCATCACTCACAGAACTCCTCATTGGCCTGAGAGTCTCGGGCAACCACTCAGAGCAAACCTCCCTATTCATCATGGAAGGTTCTCACACCACGGTCGTTCTGGGCCTCCCCTGGTTAACCCAACACAATCCACAGATTGACTGGGCCACGAATTCCGCCCTAGCCTGGAGCCCATCATGTTCCACAATCTGTTTACGATCTGCCACCACGTCATGCTTCAGCCCCACCCCACGAAGGAGCTACCCGATCTCACCCACGTCCCTCTAGACTACCACGACCTGAGGGCAGCATTCAGGAAGTCACGGGCCACCTCCCTTCCACATCTGCTCCCAGGCACCACTCCTCCCAAGGGCCGCCTATACTCTTTGTCACCCAACGAACGCCAGGCCATGGACCAATACATTACCGAATCCCTCGCGGCAGGGATCATTCGTCCCTCCTCCTCTCCGACGGGGGCCGGATTCTTCTTTGTGGGCAAAAAAGATGGCTCCCTTCGCCCCTGCATAGATTATAGGGGTCTGAACTGTACCGGTTCTTAACATTACCGTTAAGAACTGGTACCCGCTTCCACTAATGGCTACGGCTTTTGAACTTCTACAAGGAGCCAAACTATTTACCAAGCTGGATCTGCGCAACGCATACCACCTCGTCCGCATTCGAGAGGGTGATGAGTGAAAAACGGGTTTCAACACCCCTACAGGACATTATTAATACCTAGTGGTTCCATTTGGTCTTACTAACGCCCACGCCGTCTTCCAGGCTCTCATTAATGATGTACTCAGGGACTTTCTCAACTCTTCAGTGCTTGTCTATCTAGATGACATTCATTTTTTCACGTGACCTAGAGGAACACAGACACCATGTTCGCCAAGTACTTCAGAGACTTCCGGAGAATAACCTGTTTGTCAAAGCAGAGAAGTGTGAATTTCACACCACCTCGACCACGTTTCTCGGGTTCGTCATTGGCCCTACAGGCATTGAGATGGAGCCCACCAAACTTCGAGCAGTGACAAATTGGCCAACTCACGACAGCAGCTTCAAAGGTTCTTGGGCTTCGCTAATTTCTATTGCCACTTCATCCGGGGCTACAGTTCCATCGCTGCTCCACTCACAGCCCTGACCTCATCCAAAACCCAGTTCTGTTGGAACCTGAAAAGCCTTCACTGAACTTAAGAAAAGATTCACATCCGCCCCTATCCTCACCATTCCTGACCCGTCAGAACAATTCATCGTTGAAGTCGACGCTTCCAGTACGGGGGTAGGGGGCGTCCTGTCTCAGAGATCTATACATGATAACAAGCTGCACCCATGTTCCTTCTTTTCTCATCGCCTAACACCTGCTGAGATAAACTATGGCATCGGTGACCGAGAGCTTTTAGCCATTAAGCTTGCCCTAGAAGAATGGAGACACTGGTTGGAGGGGACAGAGGTTCCATTCCTGGTCTGGACTGACCTCAAGAACTTGGAATACCTCAGGAGCGCCAAGAGGTTCAACTCTCGCCAAGCTCGGTGGTCACTCTTTTTCACCAGATTCAACTTTACACTCTCATACCGCCCGGGATCAAAGAACTCCAAACCAGATGCTCTCTCCAGACAATTCTCACCCACGCACGACACCTCCACCAATGACACCATAATCCCCTCCTCCTGCCTGCTCGCCGCAGCCAAACTGGATATTGAAACTAAGGTCCAGCAAGCCCTCTCCCACGAACCTGGCCCCAGTAACGTTCCTCCTAATTGCCTCTTTGTTCCCCACACCCTACGCTCTGAGGTTCTGGAATGGGCTCACAGTTCCAAACTGTCCTGTCACCCTGGCACAGCCCGTACTCTGACCCAGGTTTAGCAACGTTTTTGGTGGCCAACCTTGAAGGAGGATGTCTCCAGCTTCGTGGCTGCATGTGACATTTTCCTCAGATTTAAGCACGCCAATACAGCTCCAGCAGGCCTCCTACGACCCTTATCCCTCCCACACCGCCCATGGTCCGACATCGCTCTGGATTTCATCACAGGGCTACCCTCTTCCAACGGCCACACCTGCATCATGACTGTTGTAGACCATTTCTCCAAAGCAGCTCACTTCATTCCACTGCCAAAGCTTCCGTCTGCCAAAGAGACTGCAGAACTCATGATCAATCATGTCTTCAAGCTCCATGGTCTCCCAAAGGACATTGTTTCAGACCGGGGACCGCAGTTCACCTCCCAATTCTGGAAGGGTTTCTGTAAATTGATTGGGGCCACTCCGAGCCTGTCCTCAGGGTTCCACCCTCAGTCAAACAGCCAGACAGAGAGGAAGAATCAATCCCTCGAGGTCGCCCTGAGGTGCATGACTTCCAGAGACGCTACCTCATGGAGCAAGTCCTTACCCTAGATAGAGTACGCCCACAACTCCCAGGTATCAGCATCAACCGGTTTTTCTCCCTTCCAGTGCTGCCTGGGATATCAACCGCCCTTGTTTCCATCTCAGGAGGAGGAGGTCTGTGTTCCATCAGCCCAAGCATTTATCCGACGCTGTAGAAGGACATGGAGGACACTCTTACAGGTCGACAGAAGGTACAAGAAATAGGCCGACCGCAAGCGTTCTCAGGCCCCCATGTACAGGGTGGGACAGAGAATCATGCTTGCTGCCAGAGACATTCCCCTAAAAACCATCTGCCATAAACTTTCTCCTCGCTACCTTGGTCCATTCACCATCACAAAGATAGTCAACCCTTGCGCTGTTAAGCTCTTGCTCTCCTCAACTATGCGGAGGATCAATTCCACGTTCCACGTGTCCCAGTTAGGTCGTCTCGCCTCATGCCCATCTGTTTTTTTCCCACGCTGTCACTCTCCATGTGCCCATGTTTTCTTTTTGCCGTCATATGTCCTTGCCCCCGCTTCCGCCTCGTGTGCACACCTGTCTCTCATCCTCCATTGATTACTCCAGTCGCTGCTTAAATCGCTGGATTATTGAATGTCTTCCGCTTCGATTTTCTCGCGTTTTGTTTTGCTGTCTTCACGTTGCCAAGTAGTTTCGTTTTCTCGTTGCACGTATCTCGCCTTACGTATTGGATTTGTCGCCTCGCTGTTTGATTTCCCGGCTTTGATCTTGCGCTTCCTCGTTTTGACTACGGCTTTTGTTTTACGTGTTTTGGATTGTCGCCCCGCTGTTTGATTTCCCGGTTACCGATTTAATGCTTCCCATTTTGACTACGGCTCTCGCTTTGTGTTTTTGCCTTGACGTCACGCTGATTGATCTTCCGGCTTTTGACCCGCGCTTTCGTTTTCCGACCTCGCTTCTACTATTCATCTGCACTTGGATCCACCTCGTTTCACCCCGCCTCGTGACAGAATTATTAAAATTTAGTAGGAAGCGGGCGCCAATTTTTTTGCACATCATTTTTTCCTGGTTTTTGTTTAGTAATCGAGAAAGGGTAGAGTGCTATTAAACCTGAGAGATTAAACCTGTAGTGCACCATTCAAAAGGTGTCTTGAAAAGCAGGATTTAGCCTCTAACTCTGCTCTACACTTTAAACCACGAGGGCTGCATTTCAGTACATGATCTTATTTCTTTTGCTTACTATTTCCTCATTCTACAAGCCATTTCAGATCAAGTTAAGCCAAAGTTAAGATTGGTACAAGCCCTTCTCTAGCCGAAAAATGACTGTACAGTATATTGAAAATGAAAAACTTTTTCAACGTGCAGTGCTATCCAATATACGATTCCTATGTCATTAAGTATTGGTTTATACTGTACTGGATGTAAACCAGGTTAAATTCATGTACATAAAATTATAGCACCATGTCTAATGCAGTATATCAAAATTTAACATTTAATGTGCTCCATTAAAATGGGTCATACAATGTACACAACAGCTGTCGGCTAATTCACAAGCTTGCTCATTACCATGCTAGGTAGTTCTCAAGCCAGTAACAGCAGTTGTAAAGTGATATGGCACTGTGCATGAGGTAATACCATGCTCCAGTATGAAACTGTACTGTATATGCTGCTCAAGAGAAGCAACAGTGAGGATCACCTGATGTACTATTTCCCAGTTTCAACCTAAGTGCATTCTAGCCTAGTTTGCATGCTTTTTGAAAAAAAAAAATATTTTATGCTCAAACTGCCTCACTAATGGCTCATAAAGATCAAATGGTATAACATATTGTCTTGCTACCAAAAAAAAAAAAACTGCAGTTGCATTTCTAATCCAAATAAACAATAAAATCAATACTCAGATTAATAGGTGAGGTTTATATATACAGTATACTGTACATACTGTATATAACTCTGCTCTACTGCTCTATATGATGCAACGTATAATATACTGTATATATACTAGTGCAGTCAGTTTTGTGTGAGGCTGTGACAAAATCTGCCTGGACAGACATTCAGACCTACAGACAGAACACACCACACATGTCATTATTATTTTGGTGTCAGAACATACAGGTAATCCAGAACAGTAATGTTCCTACTCGAACCAGCCTTCACTCTCCACGTGTATCCGTGAACCTTTGACACCCATGACCTAGTCGACTAGCCATCACAATTTGGCCCTTGTTGAAGGAACTCAAGACCATACGCTTGCCCATTTTTTTTGCTCCGAACACATCAAACTTCAAGATACCACTGTAACCAGATAATTGTAGGAATAGCTACTGTGCAAAAAAAAAAAAAAAAAAAAAAGGAATGGAAATGGAAACCCAATGAACTGTAGACAGGGTCATGTGTGGTCAAGGCTCATTGTTGCATGTGTGTAGAAAAGAGTGGCCTGTGTAGTCCGATCCAATATAAGAGAGATGTACTGTATGTACTGTATGTACAGTATGTGTGTGTGAAGCTGAATTTATTTGGATTTGATAAAATTTATTGCATCACTTTAATGGATCAGTATCTGTAAGAAGAGCTCTATCTATACTGCTATACACAGTACTTACAGCTGAAATGACACAAGCCTTCAATTAATCAGCTCTTGTGAGCATATGCAATTTAATTATTTGCTAGGGGGAAATCATTACATTGTAAAGTAAGCATAATTATTTATTTATTTAAAAAATATATATATATTTTTGTGCAAAACTGCAGCACATTTTATTAGAAGTTGGAATGCTAATTACCACTTGGTGTATCTAATCTCTTAAAATAAATCGCCTTATCTTATTTATTTGTTTAGTTGTTTTGCATAAGGAGTAATTATTGTCAGGACTAAGTGCCAAAAGTTAATGAACAGGCGATAAGAAGGTGTTTAATTTGCAAAAAACAAAAGAGAAAACAAAATGGAAAAAAGAAAGTTGTTTTCTCATGAAATTTAAATCCTTTTTTTTTTCTTTTACTTAATCACTTACTACTAAGGACAAAAAACAGTGATTAAAAAGACTGCTCTATCTATGTCTTAATTTTTTCAGAAAATGTTTCTGTTACAAAACATCACAATAATGCACTTTTTGTTCCAGAAAAAATTTGGATTCAGACGATGTTAATTGATTATAAAAAGCAAACGTGAGGGAAATTGCAGTGTAAAATGATGATAGAAGTCTGCATTTTGACAGCTGATTTCAGTGAGTGCTGGCTTTGAGTGATGGCCGGTGCTCCAGCTCTTTCTCTCTTGCTTCCTCTTCTTCTCTCCCTCCCTCTGCTGTGTGTCCTAAATCAATATCTATCAACGATTTGAAATTAAACCCAGATTAAATCCCAATTTCATCACGGGGAGTCACGTCTGGAGAGATTCGTTTAATTATATCAGTCTGTGGAAGGAGAATCGAAGTTGTTCTTCACCTTTAACCATCTCGCTGAAATGTCAAGCGAGCCAAAAACAATCTCCCGCCAGTTTTGATACCATTTCTGTAATCCCAACAGTGAGTGATGAAAACAGTGACTGTCAAAGATGATTTTTTTTTTTTTTCTGGTGCGGGGATTAAAAAAATAAATTAAAAAAAGCTAAATAAAACACTTGACTGCATCATTTTACAATCTCCAAACCCACCAGAGAAAAGAATGCTTTGAAACGCTGTTTACCTTGGACGATGAGATGAACTTTGGTGGACTCGGGTTTCTTGTTTGTCAGAATGGAGCACACGTATGGGCCTTCATCATGCAAGTTCACATCCAGGATCTTTATACTGTACTCCGTCACTGCTGTGTTATTCAGCAGGACCACTCGTGGGTCCAAAGACCATTTCTCACTCCCTGTGAAGAGAATAGTGGTGCGATTCAACCAAGCTACCCTCGATACCTTGCTGTCCACGTTGCATCTGTTGAAACATAAGAGAAAAGAGGATTAGATCATTACAACACTGCTGTCATTTTTGCTCGAACCACTGGCATTGTTCGTAATTGCAGTTAAATTTCTCCATTATTTGCTAAAAGAAAGATAATATTTCTTCTTCTTTTTCTTAATAGCCACCAAGGACAGTATACATTTTTATTTTAGGATGCATACGTCTATTTAGACAGAATCTTTATTATAAAATCCATTATAAGGATGATTCCAAAAGCCCTTGAGTGACACAGGCATTTAACAGTGTCATAGCAATTGAAAAAGGTTTATTCTTCAAGGTAAAGACTAAATAAATACATTCATTCATAATTTCTACCAAAAAATCTGTATGTTTCAAATCTATTGAAACATACTTATGCTCTGTAATGAAACCCACAAATTTTATTTTATTTTTTTTAAGCGGATAAAATGGCCAAATCCTGCAGACTCTTTCTTGGGCACTGTAGATTTCAGTGTGGTTTCAAAGCTAATAAATAGCTGTTTTTAATCACTATAATATTGCCTTACTGTATTACAGTACAAGTCAGGTTATTGTAACATGGAGTTATCTGTATATTTATTGCCTCTGTGTCTTGCACAGTTCAGGACAGTGCCATGCTATTATATTTACAGCATTATATTTATTATTGTATGTACATCATTACACCTTTTCTTGGTAATTAATCATATAATAATAATAATAATAATAATAATAATAATAATGCTTATATGCATGTCCAGCATTTTTTTTCAAAGTCAAAAACAAAAAAACAAGCAAATAAATAAATAAAGAATGAAAGAAAGATAAATGGCAAAATTGTTAGAAATGCCAGATTTTCAAGAGTAGTAGATACAACCACCATCTGCTTTATATTTGTTTGTGTGTGTGTGTGTGTGTGTGTGTGTTTCGACAAATATGTAAATCATATTATGTAAGCCTATCATGTGTCAAGAACAGAAAGAAAGGAAGAATCTGCTGATGACCAGAGGTTAACTTTCACCTGTTCAGTAGTATTAATGACAGGAAGACGCCACTGGAAAATCGATTAATTCTACATTTGCTCAAAAAAAAAAAAAAAAAAAAAAAGATGCTACCATTACGGAACATAATTCAGAAACTAATTTATTCATTTATTATATATTATTAAAATAATTCAGCACATTTCCTGGCCACACGTTTGCCAACAATGATCCGTATGCCGGTGATGTTATTGCATTTTGAAACGTGACTGTAAGAGGAATTGTACTGTCAATGATGAGAAAAATTTATAGCCCACCATGAGGCAACAGAATAGACCCAGACATCAGCTTTCATAATGCTGCAACTTCAGCAGTGTAGCTCGTCCACTCCGCCCCCTCCACCCCAGGGAAACCCTAAAATAGTCTTGTATCTGCCAAGCGCATAGGACAGAAGCCTCCTAAGAGCTCAACACTGTCCTTGCTTATCAGTAAAGCGCAGAGGATGCACAAGGTAGCAGGCCAGCACGACTTGGCCAGTTAGCAGGTGACACTTACAATGTGGTGCAAAGCTCAATGAAGCTTACAATATGCCGCAAAGATTTCCATCCAAGTGCTTCCAGGTCGTTTCCACGCACTGTACAGGTCTATAATACCTCTCAGCCATGCTTTCTGTTCCCTCTCAAGGACAAATGTACAACAAGGTCAAAGGCATTAAGCAGATTGTCTAATAGCATTTAATACCATCATCCTCCACCCCTGGAAAAAAAAAAGTCATATGAGCCCTTTAGGAAGAATTTGTGAATTTTTAGGGCAACAGTGTACCATGTGAAATGGATGCTTTTTCAGGATCTTCTTCAAAGGGATGAGCTCATCCAGAGAGTGCTAATCTTCAAGACTGAAAGAAAACTTGGAGGACTGGAGGAATACAAAAACACCACATTTAGCCCCATTTAGTATATTTGCATGCTCTGCACTTTCGTGTGGCAGAATTGTATATCTGCAGAAAACCGAGTTTGGTCCTGGCTTTGCACTAACTTTAAATATTGCATGTTTAACTTGCATTGCATGCTGTGATTAAGGCAACTTTTCAGTGGCGTGTCCCATTTTTTTTTCCTTTTTGCTAACATCTGTTTTTCTTCTAAGCATACTAAATCATGCTAACTAGAAAGGACATTCCCCAGATTTATTAGGTCATTAATTCAGTATGCAGAGGCCTCCTTCATCAAATCAAGGCTGTTCATCCAGGCATGTCTTAATGTGTCCCATGATGATAAGTAATTCTACCACCTGCTGCCTGTACTTCTAGCACCTCTTCCAACATGCTGGCTGGATTTTAACCAACCAGCACCAGTTACGTTTTGCTACGAGGAAGATGGATTGACTTTTTTTATTTTATTTCTATGATGGAGAAAAATCATCAAGGTTATACTGCAATAAATGCAAAATCATTAGGTAAACTTCTGTACCATGATCCTTGTGTTCTTCAAACAAGTCTTTTCTACATAAGTATTGAAAGTAAATCCAAGCCTTCAATATTGAAAAGTAACAGCAGTTTCCTTGAAGGCACTGTCTCCATTATCGAGCACTGACAAGATGAAATCAAGCCTCATTCACTAGACTAATGGCTCTGTCACACTGCTACCATGCAGTCTGGGCTAATGGATTGTCAAGCACCTTGGTGTAGGGTCATTAATATAAAGAAATATCCCTACTGCTCAAGTACATTTCATAAAACATAGATGGATTACCAATACATTTCAAACTGTCTTTATACTCTGACAATACTGAAGTTCTCAAATAACCCATACACATCATGGGTAGTCCAGTCTGTACCTTTAACACAAAAACAGGATTTGTCCATGCTTATGAAGTTATAAAAGCCACAACTGTTAAAGTAAAATCTAGACAGTGTAATACTGTGGTACCTCGGCACGAACGCCAAGGTGAGATCTTAAGGGGGAATTTCGTATTGCAAACTCGCTTCACTTGGCTTTCCACGGAGATGGAAACCAAATGTACAGTACAGTACGTGCAACGTAGGCACAAGTTGGTGTTTGGTTCCTCTAGGTTTGGTCGTTCATACACCGAAAATTCTTTGTATGCTGAAGCGAATTCCTTGCAAATTTTCAGTTCTTAGGCAAAAATGATTAAGGTGGGGCGTTCGTATATACATTACAGTACCACTGTATAAAGCATGTCAACAAATCCATTTTCATTATTTGACTGAATGACCAAAATAATTTCAACAATACTGTGTCGTGGTTTTGTTTGATTTCTGTTGAGTGACGCGTATTGTATAGCCATGCCCACCCCGAGCGCATAAGTACTACAGTATATTATAACATCTCAAAAAAAAAAAGTCCTGGATGCTGTGATGTAATCTGGCACATAACTGCTCATAATGTCCCTTCTGCTCAATGTTTTGATTTAATTTCTGTGCTGTTAAATCTGTGCTACAGATTTAATTTCAGGCAAATACCAAAGGAGTGGAAAAGTTTGATTAAATTCTGTCCAGCTAGTTTTGCGTGATGCTGTGACAACATCGGCTGGACAGACATACAGACAGACAGACATACAGAGAGAATAAATTTTTTCTGGTCTTGGGTCTTCCAATGTATGAAACGTAAAGATATAATTGAAAGAGCGGGTTCCGACCAATGTACAGACGAAAGCTTACTATTATTTATATAGATTGTTTGAATGCATTTTTTTTTGGAAGTGGGACAACAAATGTTATAAAGAATGGACTACATTTCATTAATCATTAAAAGTTTTTTTTTTAAGGTTTAAAAATGTAACAAAATCAGATAATCTGAATATTTATAAAGTACATAAAAGCATTGCCTTAGTCTTAGGTTAGGTCAAACGTCTTTCTAAACACACAACCATAAAACATTTTCTGGGGCATACTCTAAGTAACCTGTTAGGTTCAACTTCAAGAAGTTGAGAAACGTCAAGAAACTTAGCGATGAACCATGCAAGTGCATGACAAAAAAGGTAAATAAATGTCCTGATAGAAAGTGCGTGAAATAATTATGGTGTCAGTATTAATTTCATGTAAATTACAATTGCAGTCAATGATTCAAATTATGTGAACATGATAATAAACATTTTAAGTGGTAGTGACAGTTTCAGGAGTCTAACAGACAGGACGATTGACAAGTAAGTTACAGATTGCTGAGAGGTGAGGAAGCAGACCCCATCACAGTCAAGTTGATGCAAGTAATGAAAGACAGGGTATGGATGTAAATAATTATAAATGTAAATTATTGTAAATGACAAATTGCCAGAATTCTTCCAGACATTTGCTGATAGCGACCAAAAGCATCTGCTAAAGGTAAAGCTTGCTGAGGAACATTCGAATTCAAAGCTGTGTGATTTAATTGTATGTGTAATTTAATTGACGATCCATTCATTTTTTCATTGTATTAGTGGGTCATTTTTTGTCTGAATATTTTCACACTTTTTGTTTAGTTGAACTTAAATGGTATAAAAATGACAAGTTCCTTAAAAATATACAACCAATTTAGCAGAAAATAGAAACCGAAATGAAAATGGCAATGCCGAAAAATTTTATTCAGTCAATCTGATATTCTACCTATGATTCACAGCTCTAAACCAAATATTAGGTATGCTGTATGTAATTTTTTTGCTGTGTGTATAATTTTCACTCTGTGCCCTAAATCCTCACGGTTTTCTACTATTAACAATGTATGTCAACTTTTAGGAAAGACAAACACAGTTTTTCAACAGAATTTCTTTGCTTTTCATCAATACACTTTACCATTCTGTCAACAACCTTTCATATTCCCTCATTAAAAAATGTTTCAGCCTGAGGTGTGAATGCACCGCTGTCTTCAGTTCTTTATAAGAAGTGAATGTTCGTCCTCGTAGGGCTGCTTTTAGGGAACCAAACAGGTGAAAGTCAGATCGAGCAAAGATCAGGACTATAGGGAAGATGCTTTAACACCTCAAAATGAAGTTTTAGTGTCAACAGTTTAGGTAGAAGTGTGTGGACATGCATTGTCACGCAAGATCTCAACCTTTGGTTAGGATTACATGCATTCCTCAGCATTTAATCCAAAGTTCAGGCTTCAGCTCTTCAGTAAACCTCAAAAAGTAACAAGCACTGTTGATATTTGAATCTGTTTCTGATAATGATGAGATTTGTTTCGGGTTACTTGGCTGTAACCATGTTCCCTGATAAAGGCGGGAACGAGATGCTGCGTGAAAACGCTATGGGACCATCTCTTTGTTCTCCGGTTGTGAAGCCTGTGCATGTCAAAACCGCGGAATACCTCGGCTTATAACCTCTGCCAGGCATGACGTCACCGAATAAGGTGCACCTGCAGGTTATAAATAGGAGTGAACCGGAAACATCCTCAGGTCAATTTTGTCTGAAGGACGTCCAGGCACGCCAGCAGTGCGGCATCGGAACGCAGCATCTCGTTCCCGCTTTATCAGGGAACAGGGTTACAGCCAAGTAACCTGAGACGTTCCCTTTCAAAAGCTATACTCGATGCTGCGTGAAAACGCTATGGGAACGAGAATACCAACGCCGCCGCACTGCAAGTTTCTGGACCCCCAGGTTGTGTAGCGTGTGCGCAAAAATCCGAGGAGGTCTCAGACCTAGCTCTGGGATGCTGACTCAAGGATCCGCGAACCCGGAGTAGCATTGACATCCAGACTATAAAATCTAACAAAAGTGTGTGGAGAGGGCCAGCCTGCCGCATCACACACCTGCTGCAGGGGGACGCCTCTTGCCAAGGCAATCGATGAGGCAATCCCCCTGGTTGAATGAGCCCTGATTCCAAGAGGCGAAGTGTGACCACGCGCCTCATAGGCTAGGGCAATAGCATCTCTCACCCAGTGTGACAGAGTCTGTCTAGTGGCAGCCGCCCCCCGGTTGCGACCCCCATGGCAAATAAAGAGCTGCTCTGACATACGCCACTGGCTAGTGCGGTGGACGTAAATCCGAAGAGCACGTACTGGACACAGTAAGTGGTCTTTCCTGCTCCGGAGCTGTGAAAGGTGGAGGACAGAAGGCTTCGAGAACAACTGGGTGCATGGTCGAGAATGGAACCTTGGGAAGATAGTTTGGGTGAGGATGCAGAATAGCTTTGACTAGCCCAGGGGCAAAGTCTAGGCAGGATGGGGAGACTGACAGAGCCTGCAGATCCCCAATCCTCTTCAAAGAAGTAATAGCCATAAGAAAACCCATCTTAAGAGACAGAAGCCTGACAGGCGCTGACTCTAGTGGTTCGAAAGGGGTGTCAGCCAGGCATTCGAGTACGATAGCTAAGTCCCATGAAGGGACCGTCGCTCTAGTGGGCAGCTTCAACCGTTTAGCTCCACGAATAAAACGGGCAACTAAATGGTGCTTCCCCACAGAAACCCCATCATTCAGAGCGTGACAAGCCGAAATAGTGGCTATGTACGTTCTGAGAGTACTAGAGCATAAGCCCGAGGACAACTTTTCTTGCAGAAACTCCAGCACTGAAACAATCGGGCAGTGAACTGTGTCTACATGTCTTGCCATGCACCAATGTTCAAATACACTCTATTTGAGGGGATAAGTTCTTCTAGTGGAGGGAGCCCTGGCACTTAAAATGGTTTCAATTACGTTGGCTGAAAGCCCAGCATGTCTTAGTTGGTCCCCTTCAGGGGCCAGAGGTGAAGGTTCCAGAGCTCAGGCCGCGGATGAAGTACTGTCCCCTGCGCCTGAGACAGAAGATCCCTCCTCACTGGAATCACCCAGGGTGAGCCGTCGAGGAGAGATATTAGATCCGAGAACCACACTCTGGTCGGCCAATGGGGCGCTATCAATAAGAGGCGCAAACCCTGTTGACAGACCCTCGCCAGGACTCCTGGGAGCAGAACTATAGGTGGAAACGCATTAAGGCGTAATCTGGGCCACGTGTGGGCCATTGCGTCCAGACCCAGGAGAGCTGGAGGAGTCAGAGAGTAGTATAGGGGGCATTGTGCTGCCTCTTGTGAGGCAAAGAGGTCCACCTTTGCTACGTAAAATCTTTCCCAGATTTGACTGACTACTTCGGGGTGGAGTTTCCATTCCCCATGTTTTACAGCTTGTCTGGAAAGCAAGTCTGCTCCTACATTCATATGCCCTGGAATGTAAATCGCCCTGAGGGACAGGAACTTGTCCTGTGCTCAAAGCAGAACCTGGTGCGCTAGCTTGTTCAAGCGGCGCTAGCGCAGTCCACCCTGGCGATTTATGTACGAGACTACCGCAGTGCTGTCCACCCGCACTAGGACATGGTAGCCTCTCAACTGCTGGAGGAAGTGTTTCAGGGCCAGAAACAGAGCCATCATTTCGAGGCAATTGATGTGCCACATGAGAAGATGACCTCTCCAGCTCCCTTGTGCTGGACAACCATCCAAGACTGCACCCCAGCCCGTGAGGGAAGCGTCTGTCGTTAGCATCTTGCGACGACAAGACGGACCTAGAGTGGGACCCAAAGTCAGAAACCGGGGTCTGAACCACATAGAAAGGGTACGAAGCCCCCGGCGCGTAACCCTTATTAGCCTCTGGCGGTTGGCCCTTGAATGAAACCCCCTGGCTCTTAGCCACAGCTGAAACGTTCTCATGTGCAGAAGGCCCAAAGGTATCACCGTGGACGCAGCTGCCATGAGGCCTAAAGATTTCTGAAAGTGATGAACAGTGACCTTCTGGCCTAGCTTGATTTCCTTCAGGGTGTTGAGAATGGATTCGACACGAGCAGGAGACAGCTGTGCCCGCATTGTGACCGAATCCCATGTGACACCCAAATATGTTGTCCTCTGAACAGGAAGGAGAACGCTCTTTGTGGCGTTGAGTCTCAATCCTAAAGAATGAAGATGGGCTAGGACGACATCCCGATGTGAATTCAAAATACAGATGCCCCGGAGTCGTAAAGTTGCCAGGGAGGAGGCCCTGTTTTGTGACGAAAATTCAGGCGCCCCTCCCTGGGGGGAGACACCCCCACGGCCCCGGGCGCACAAGCCTCAGGGCTTCCTCTTTGAAGAGAGGAAGCTCCTCAGATTGGGTATTTTTGAGGCAGATTTTTGAGAAGAGCTCTCCTTCTGCACCTCACGCCTGATAGGGGCCAGACCTGGCCGGGGCTGGGTGGCCGACGGTCCCGGTTCTTGAGCACGGCGAGGAAGGAACCTCCCAAAGGCCTGTTCATATAGCTTCGCCTCCCGAAACCTAGTGGCGACGGAATTAACAGCATCGCCAAAGAGGCCGGAAGGCGAGACGGGGGCATCAAGGAGGACAGCATGATCCTTATCCTTGATGCCCTTGAGGTTCAGTCACAGATGCCTCTCCGTGGATACCATGGCAGCCATAGACCGGCCCACAGCACAGGCCGTCTGCTTGGTTGCACGGATAGACAGGTCTGTGGCTCGGCTCAGCTCTGCAAACGCCCCGTCATCAATAACCCCGCCGGTGTTCAGGTCCTTCAGCAGGTCACCCTGGTAGGCCTGCAAAACCGCCATGGTGTGCAGTGAAGCGCCTGCTGCCTGAACAGCTTTCCCCACCAAAGCAGATGTCAATCTACACGGCTTGGAGTGGAGAGTAGGCTTTTTCAGAGAGGATGATGTCCCAGGAGAGAGATAGCCCGCAAGCGTCTCTTCTATCTGGGGCATCATGATATAACCGCGTGCTTTCGCATCAACGATATTCGAATAAGTCGAAGTCGATGACACAAAAACACGCGATGAATAAGGCTTGCTCCATGAAAGAGTTAATTCATCATGGAGGTCACCAAAGAAGGGGAGAGAGAGACGTTGAGGCTCCTCCCCCCGGCCACCCGACAGAAACCTGTCGTCCAATCTCGAACGCTTGGGGGAATCTCGCTTCTGAGGCCAGTCGATATGCAATCGCTCGACCGCACGCGCTATAACCTCTAATAATTCCTCATAAGCTCTGTCAGCACTGGAGGAGCGTTGTGAGGAGGCTACTTCCATGGAAGCGAGAGAGGAGGATTCTTCCGCTCCTTCACAAGAAGCGCCGGAGCGCGCTTGCGAAGCGGAAGCTAAAACTTCCTGATCAGGAGAGAGTGCGAGAGAAAGGGGAAATTCCGTCTCGTGCACGTCTGCCAGATCAGCATGCCAGCCCCAGGAATGCGCCGCGGCTCGCGGTTTCTCTTTAAAGTAAGAGAAACACCTTAATAGGGAGAAGATCACAGTACTCACAGTCTCCCTGAAGCCCGAGGCGAGCGTGTTCTTCCCCCAAGCACTCGAGACAAAATTCATGAAGATCGCCCTCCGAAAGAGATCTATCGCACGGAGGCACGTATCTCTTAAGCAACTCCGCCATATCGGTGAGTTAATGCTGTTATTTTCCTTTCTTTTGCTTTTGTTATGGCTTGCACATGCACACGCAAACACAAAGCGGTCCTGAAGACAAAAAGATCTGAGGATGTTTCCGGTTCACTCCTGTTTATAACCTGCAGATGCACCTTATTCGGTGACGTCATTCCTGGCAGAGGTTATAAGCCAAGGTATTCGGCGGTTTTGACATGCACAGGCTTCACAACCGGAGAACAAAGAGATTTTCCCATAGCGTTTTCACGCAGCATCGAGTGTAGCTTTTGAAAGGGAACTTAGAAAACAGTAAGCATCAATTTCCCAGCTGATAGACTTTTGAACCTTGGTCGGCAATTGAGGATCCATGTTTCCATTCCATACTCTGTAGTTTGCTCACTGGCTCGTAGAAATGAATCTATGTTTTGTTGCCTGTAATAATGCCTCCTTTTACTTTCTTTCACCTTCCTTAAAATATCGGTCCAAATTTTTCCACTTCCGTTTATGCTCGAGCGTTAGTTGTTTTGGCGCAAAAAAACAAATCACTGCAGGCAGCTCTTCTTTCGTGCAAATCACAAGTGGGCATCCACAAATGAACTGATGTAATACGTTCACTCCGGCACACACAGCAGTGACTGGGGAGACAGTAGTCTTGCACAGAAAGTACAGATAAGAGGCCAGCAAAAGTTTTAATATAACTGGAGTGCAGATGAATTTTATATATACTACGGGTTTCCCTCATCATTCTACCCACAATACACCACAATGACAGAGTTCTTGAGATGCTTTCGTGACTTAATTGGAGTCCACCTGTCTATTTCTCCACTATTTGGACATTTCCCACTCCATGTGCACCACTTTATTAATATCATCAACTATGGTAGTGGTACAATCATACCCATGTGCATGCACACATGCCCATCATGGGTGTGCTTTATGAACAAGGTGTGCTTTGGGTAGATTTGATAGGCCAAGATGGAATATGCAAAGAAAAGAATTCCACTGTGCGATAAAGTGGACGTGACAAAAAAAAAGCCTTCTTCTGCTTCTTCTTCCAATCGTACAGGTGATCCTTGGCTTTAATATATCCAACAGCATGTCTTTTTATTTCTGAAACTGAAATAAATAACCTTTGGGGAATCTTACCCACAACAGTCTTCAAAGTTTAATACAAACCTCCACCCAAAAGTAAAAGCTCCACAGATTTTCCCTCCTTCAACCATCCATCTTCAGCGAGGTTGCTGAGAAAATTCTCACATCAAACACAGCTCAATAACCGCATACTGTATGTTACACATAGAAATTTATGTGTACTAGTGAATAAAAAAGTCAAACAAAATAGTACTCGAACTCCAACGTTTTAACTCTTCCCTGATGAAATCCAGCCAGATGAATTAGCTGTCAATGTTGCTGATGTTTAGAGGAGACAGCTGCTTTCCTGACTGTCACAATCATCACTAACTCGATCTATGCAGATCTCATCTCTGACCCTGTCCTATCCCCATGCTGTCTTATTTGTCTTATTACTTGAAGATATGCCTGTCTCTTTTGTCCTAAACACCATGCTCGCAGTTGTACAAAAATGTAAAGCAATCTGTTTCAATAAGTATTTGGCACTTTTGAGTACATTTTATTATACAGGGAGGGACTTCTACACAATGGAAAAACTTCCCAATGGGGGCATGTCTGTCTGCTGTGATTTAAATAAATGTTTTAAATATCTCCGCTTGCACAATTTTACTTAAACTTCAGGTGGCCGCTTTTATGACAAAAGCGTTGAATAGATGTCTTGTTCGAAGTAATGTATTCACTTTTAAAGAGTTCTACTTTAAACCTTATTTCAGTGCGCAGCCTAGTAAATCATGACATCAATGTCTGGAGCTCACATTTTTGGTCTAACTGACATTTCAGGATGACTCAAGTAGCCTTACAACCATTACCATGTTAGAAAGAGAAAAACCTTATCATACAGTAGCTATACTGAGAAGCCGTTTTCATTTTCATGCCTCTACAGACGATTGACTCTACAGACATTGTCTCTATATTTTTTTTCTACATTTTAAATGACTGATGTTACCACGGCCTGCGTTTCAGTCCCATTCTCATAGAACTTCAGAGAACAATATGATAAACTGATAGATGAACATATACAGTAGTGTTTGTCATGCTTTACAATACCCGCCACACTCGTATTACTATTCGGTGCCTAATTTGTACACAGTCCTTCTTTTAATGATTGCAGATCATTCTCAGCAGATGCCTGGGAAAGGAGATTAACAACACGCAGATTATAAAAGACCATTACATCTGAGGCAACAGATCACATCAGCTCAAACTGGAGTTGCCATTTCTGCTTTAATTAAAAATCAATTGGAGACGTATTGATTCGCATATCTTTCATATTATGAGACATATTAAAATGTTATATAGAAAGACATATTCAGTGGAGACATCATGGACAAAACGTGTTTACTTTTATTTATCCGGAGCGCTGCTTATTAATTGATCGTATTGATACCATAAAGAAAAAAAAGGTCAAAGTAAAAAGTTGGATTTTTTCCCTCTAAGCTTAGATGACATTTTTGCTTCGAAATAACAAAAGGTTTGTGGAGCTCTGCTTGTGATTGTCACTTGGTGTCACAGCGTTCAAGCTGAATGCCCTAACATTCTATTTGTGTCAGTCCTCAAAGAATGTGTCTGAGGGCCGCAGCCCACCACGATGGCTAACTAGTCATGTGGATGATTGGTCTGCGCAGGAATGAGAGACTGCCATCTTTTCTGCCTGTCAGTCAATAGCACAGAGGGGAGACGGTCTGTCAAAGCATCTAAATGCATCCATCCACTCAACAATATCTCTACAAACACTCACTCAAAGAATTTTCAGGTTGTGATGCAGCATGAAAACATTCTTGCCAGGGGCAACAGAATAAAGCTCCAAAAAAAAAAAAAAAAAAAAAAACTGCTGACATTTTGTACCTCTGGTCTAATGACACACATTTTAAAGTGAAACGTAAGCGCATCAGAATTCTCAACTAAACACTTGAAAAAGTTTGAAATTTGGCTGTGAACTTTGCTTTCAAAGTCCTGATGCATTAAATGTTCTCTAAGTGCTCGGTGTTGACTGTGTATTGAATAAGCCCTGAAGGACATGCACCAGACTTCACAAAGTCTCATGTGTGTTCGATAAAGATTATTTTAAAAGACTCTGTATGAAGTTCCGGAGAGGATCACTATTACAGTATTGAGTAAAAACTGAAAGAAGGCAAACACGCCTTGAGGCAGGGTCATTCAATGAAAAAAGCGCAAGAGAACACAGCAGCACTTCTGTATAACCCAGGCAAAGTGGCTGCTGAAGGCTAGTTGAGGGATCATAAAGCCGACAACAGAAGGGTACGATGGTAAGGAAACAGTCGCGCAGGTACAGTACTGTATATGTCAGGGGAAAAAAAAGACCTTGTATGGGTGAAGAAATAATAAATTACTCCACTAGGTCTTTAATAGAGCATTCAAACATCAATTTTGGATGGTTGTAATAAAAATGCAAGTACAGTGTATGTCTGTGGTCAGGGTGTAGTATGTGTGAAGAATGTAGAGCATTAGGCAAGAGGAAAGGAGGGATTGGAGGAATCAATATGAACATTACTCAAATATAGCAGCATTGACATGTTTTCCATTAACATTGCTTTTAGGCTGGGGGGGATGGAGCAGTCATCACCCAATCTTACCTAACGACATGATATAAATGCTTGGAGAAAAAAAAAAAAAAAAGAAATTAGCACCGACTCTCAGGTAGGAAAAACTAGTGCCCTCCATTCCTCCTAAAATTATATGCCAGTAGCAAGCCTACTTCAGAGCAGCATGTTAAAACAGCGGGCTTGTTGTCAAAACTCCCCAATAAACATGAATTAAGCATGTAGTTATTATCCAGCAATGATAATTTGACAACTAATTGGTGAAAAAAATCTCAACAACATGCTAACAATAACAATGTAACATGAGAGTTGAACATTTCATCTTCCACCACGGAGTGTGTGGCGTGAATGACGTCCTTTCTTTCTTTTTTTCCCCCATTTATCCATGTAAGTTCAGTTAAACAGGTTACCTGTTGCCATGGTGTCACTGGTACAGCCAGGAAAGTGCTCTATACTGTACCTTTCTGAACAGCATGCCTGGTTATGTTAATGATGGCACAATATTGGTGGTACATCACATTATTGGTCATTAAATGAGTGGTTTTGTATGTTCTGAAGACACACTGTAGGTATAGACCACTGTCCTGGATGCACCAGTGACACAATGGCAACAGGTAACCAAAATGAAGTGAGTTTTATAAGATTTTCTATACAGTGTGTACAGGGCTACGCAAAAGAGGAGGTGTACAGGACATAGCCTGGAGGACTTGGAGTCACGGATTCAGGTGGTTCTCAGCAATGACTCCTTTAGAAGACTACTGTATGCATTCCATTCCTGGCCATTTGACGAAATTGGTTGATGTTACCAGTGGCCATATTGAATTGAAAAGTTTTGCTTTAATTTTACTATGCAATAAAGTACATGTACAATTTTGTTTCAATAAATTTGTATTAGAAATATAGACTTTAATGCCTAGTTACTTTTCATCCACTCTTTGTGTGTGCGTGTGTGTGTGTGTGTATGTAGCGTTAGTGCCTACAGTATCGTTGAAGCCCACGTACATGTTTGCCTGTCTTTCTGCATGGCTCGTTGCCAAACTTATTAATACAAAGAAATCAAACTTTTTTAAAGGTTGAGTATCTTACACCTTGTTTATGCTATGTTGTCCTTCTTTTGTCGTCAGCCAAATACACTCCCTGTTTAAAGCAGATTTTTATATACTGTATGGCATATGACATATGACACAAAATAACTTTTTCACTATTACATTAACTATTTCAAATTCATACAACTAACACTGTCAGTTCGGAAACCTTACATGCCCTCAACTCCGACTTCTGCGGATATGTTTGCTATGTTTGGCGCTCCACATATTTGCTTTTTATTAGCACCACGGTTTCATAACATATGAGACAAACTGGTTCTAAACTTCACGCAGGCAGAGTAAACCTACAATGATCTGTCCATATATCTTTGAAGATTCAGTTTTCAAAAGTTAAATTTTTTGGAGCAAGTCATGCTGTGTCATGTGTTTGTTAGTGTACGTGAGAATGTGGGCGCTTGTACAGTAGGTGCATTACGGCCGCATCTGTGTCTTCAGCATAATCTGTGTATTTATGGTAAAATATCTTGATTGGCTCCGTTAAGTGACTACTATAGCCAGGCCCACTTTGAGGGCAAAAGTGCTGGTGTTGTGAGGTAATCTGGCACAAAACTGCTCATAACGTTCCATCTACTCAACAAATTTATTTTCATTTATGATGCAGATTTAACTTCAGGCAAATACTGAAGGACTGGCATTAAATTCTGCCCAGCCAGTTTTGAGTGATGCTTAAAAAAATTGGTACATACAGACATACGGACATACAGTACAGACAGAAATTTTCTGAGATGAGTTTCGGGTCCTCCAATGTATGAAAGGTAAAGGTATCATTGAAAGAGTGAGTTCTGACAGACAAAATCTTCCTTATATATAAAATGTTTTGTCAACTAGAGGCTCTACCAACTGAGCCCTAACCCTGTATGACATCATCATATACCTGTAATCAGGTTGAGACCAACAGTGTTTTAAAAATGTAGAAAGATTTTGATAAAATTATACATAATGTTAATAAATGACCCCAAATGTGTAGGTCATTGAATGTGACCCCAAAACAATGTTGCAAATACAATCTCAAAATATCTGAATAACATATAATATTAATAATATAGCATTGCTTATTATCAACAACACTGTATTGTAATGTGGTGTTTGCACAACATCCAAATTACATAATAGCCAGGTTTTACAAACCGATCCTTAGTAGCATTGAATTTTTATTTTAGCTACAAATGAAAGGTTTGGTAAAATGTAGTAGTCTAGTATTCTTTGACTTGTAGTAATTATTTTGTAATGCTTGTTGTCTAACGAAGCAATATACTCTATGTGCATTTACTAGCCTAAGACGCAGGTTCTTGGTAGATAAGTGGCTAGCACTGCTGCAAGGGTTTGAGTCCTGAACTGCCTCACTGAGTTACTGACAGTGTTTCAACTACAGTAACACTGACAAATTATTGTTTTAACAACCAAAAGTCCTTCTGCGTATAGCCATAATTCTCAAATTAAAACTTTAAAAAACTCAAAACATAAAAACTCAAATCATTTGCATCTCCACAGATCATCTAATCATCCTCGGCCCACTTTTTTCTTGCTTGTAGCAGTATTTATGAATGTCTTGGCAAGGACATGTGGCTTAGTCCATAGTTTCTATGAGTACAAATCCTAACAATAATTCCAAAATCCAATTGTACTCACTGTCCACTTCATGCAGTTTAATTGACCTACTTATTGTTTACTGAAATTTCTAAGGCCTTGGTCAGGTTGCAGGCAAATCCGATTTGTTTCACAAATTTGATCTTTATGACTGACCGTCCACAGTGTTATTTTATAATGATAAGATCGGATTTAGCTCTGTTCAGATCGGCAGCCCAAATGTGACACATTGCCGACCCATCTGGATTGGTTGCTGTGGTAACGATGCCAGAGGCTCACATGCAGCACCATATTTTCTCATATATCGCGTGGTTCTGTACATTCCCTCTAGCTTTGCCTTTACTGATGCAACCTCCCAAAGTGCCATCAAACATTTCACTTGGTCCTCTGTCCAGTGACTATTGTTCTCCATTTCCATCCGGTGGTCCTTTCTGAAAACATGGTTAATCTACCCACATGGAACATTTAAGGGTGTAGCTTTTATATACTTACGGCCAAAATCAGGAAAAAAAACATCCATGACTTCCTAAAACACAGCAAATTAACATTTTATGTTCAGAATCATTTTCAAATTATAATATATTTATATATAATCTTTTATTTCCATTTCTTCCATCATCTTCCCACTTGTTTGCTCACTATGGATCCATGTTCCATACTACGTGTGGACTTCCAGATCAGGTTGCAAGTAACAAAATGGACAGCTTGAAAACAAATTAGAGCATCCAGACTGAGACAAATCTTTAGGAATCTAAAAAAAAAATCTGAATCTAATTTGAAAAATTGGATTTGGGCTAGCAGTCTGAACCAGGCTTGTGTGTCATGCGAGTAAAGACATTTTATATTGAGTGGAATTCAAAAGGCACTGAAAGAATTCACCTTTCTTTTACAAAAATAAGAATGGTGGTTTTACCTTTTTTAAGCAGGTGTTAAATGACACTGCTTGAACTCTTACACACACTCCAGTGTGTGAAGCTTGTCACATCTTTTTAAACTATCACGCATGCAGCTGTTAAGAGCCTTAAATTGAAGGAGCATATTAGCCTCTCACCTCTGCAACACAATCTCATTAACTTGCTAGTGCATTAATAGTGTACTGGAAATTAAAAAAAAAACTCCACTGTCCTTCATTTAAAAAAATTCAAATTAAAAAGCACAGCTGGTTTGAGATTGAGCTTCACAATAGCAGTGCAATACTTTTGTTAAATGCCAGAGTGAGCATTACAGTAAAATAATCTCTTTACCAGCTAAGACGTCCTGATGTTCTTCAGAATCCGAAGTATTCCTAGTCAAGGGCAGCACATGCTAGGTGTCTTACTTTATACTTCCTGTGTTTCCTGAGTGCACCACACACTCATTTGACAAACAATTCGATGAAAATTCAGACCCTCTCAGAGCAAACATGATGAAAAAGCCTGCATGGGTTACAGAATTACTTACTGTCAAACAGAATCAGTGGAGTGCACTGAAAGAATGGCTTAAAGAATTCCTTCTTATCAAACATGAGAAAGCTAGATTGTGCAGGATTTCCAATGCAGATAAAGGAGTTGCTGCACTCCATCTGAATAGAGACTATTCATGTGAAGTGACTATCTAAAAGAGATTTTGAACAAAATAATGGTCTTGAAATAGCCATAGGTAATAAAATGTGGAGAAGATTTAATAGTTGCATGTTAGAAAGGTCAAAATTATTCTCTAAAATCCAGATCTCTATGTAAAGATTGCTCACTAGACATTAGAACATGTTTAATGCCACACCCGGCCTGTAAAGGAAACGTGGTAGGAAAACAGGGATGTTTAGTTAAATGATTAAGGCTGTGGGTTGCTGGGTTACTGATCGGAAGGTCAGGGGTTTGAGCCCCAGCACTGCCAAGTTGCCACAGTTGTGCCCTCGAGCAAGGCCCTTAACCATATCTGCTCAGGTGGCACTTAATTCAACTTCCAGTTGCATTTCATTTGGAATTGAAGGTCCCAGAGTCTGAAGGAAGATTGCAGAGGCACAGAATCCAAATTGCTTCAAGTCAAATGTAAAGCTTCCACAATGATTTGGGTACAATCCATTGTCACACACACAAGGGATTGCAGTTGATCAGAGCTTGGTGAGCAATTTGGAATTCAGCTTTGTATATACTTAGCTTCGTAGACATAAATAAACGACTTTTATATTAAACTTTTTTTTTATTCTCCAGCTTTGTGGTAAGTGGTTAACTAGGAGGCATGAACAGTACTTGGGTTCACTTTAATAAGCTGAAAGTGATATGCCAACTCCTATAATGTACAGAACGAGCGAAATGTACGTACGTACAAAAACCCACCAGCACAAGTAGTCAAATTTAACTAAAGGATAATCCATAATCATAATACGGGAGAAAAGTAATAAGGTCAAAACCAGGAGGCATGGAACAAACAGAGAAAAAGAGGCTACAGTATGTAACACTGTACAAGACCTATAAGGCAGCAAAGAAACAAAAACACAGGAGAGCATGAACAGGAACACAAATCACCAACCTATGACAAAACAGAAATGGAGGGTGTGTTGTGAAAGAAAATTGCGATGGAAAAAATGTTTTAAGAGCAGCAAGTGGTTATATTGAAGCAGAAACAGAACGTAATTGTGAGTTGAGCTGAAAGTTCAATACCTTTTAACACTGCAATCTTGTTCAATTGTATAATTTTATCTGACATTGTAATCATTTTCCACATACTTATTTGATTAAGATGGTGGAGAAAGTGCAATGTGGATTAAGGCAGCAACTGATGACACTATCAATAAGACACTGATAGATTCCAACTCTGGCTATCTCAATGGCTGTCCAGTTGAATGACTTACATGTTGGTGTGAAAACACTGTGTCTGCAACTTTAGGATCGACAAAAATAAAGTGTGTCTCGTAACATGTTTCCTTCTAGCCTACTTTGTATCCTTCACAAACCTTACAGCCCGCGCTGTCTAATTTTGGAACACGGCAGCAAAACATCTTTCTCCGATGCATCATGGCTTCTCCCTGTCCACAATGCCAAACCGAACATGAGATTTAAAGATGTTTTTTTTTCTTTCTTCGAAGTATATTCACAGTATAATATACAATATATTATAATTCCGGATTTCCCGGTAATGTTTACCACAGAGCAGATGCACACATGGATAATTAAATTCTATTAAAATTTTATAATGCGCTTAGTTACTGCTAATGACTCTTAAGATTTTTTTATAGTCACGACTTTACTTTTGCAAGCATTCCTGACCTGCTTAACGAGTAATGAATTTAAAGACAAAACAAAAACAAGCTAACGAAATACACAAACCAAATGCAGCTGACCATCTTCCAGGATTTTTTTTCCCTATAATAACGTAAGACATACACAAAGCATTCATACAGTACTTGTTAACTCACAATTTTACAGTACAAGACTAAATGCAAGTATACAAGGATGCTTTAAATAATTATTATTTGTAATGCTTAATTGAGGCGGCACGGTGGTGTAGTGGTTAGCACTGTCGCCTTGCACCTCCAGGGTCCGGGTTTGATTCCTGGCCAGATTCGATTCCCGTCTCTGTGTGCGTGGAGTTTGCATGTTCTCCTCGTGCTTGGTGGATTTCCTCCAGGTACTCTGGTTTCCTTCCACAGTCCAAAGACCTGAAGATTGGGCTAATTGGCGTTCCCAAATTGGCCGTTTTGTGAGCATGTGTGTGTGCCCTGCGATGGATTGGCACCCTGTCCAGGGTGTACCCCGCCTTGTGTCCTAAGTCTCCTGGGATAGACTCCAGGCCCCCGTGACTCTGAATACAGGATTAAGCAGTATAGATGATGAGCGAGTGAGTGAGTGAGTTAGTAATGCTTAATTTCATATTTCAATTTTGATATGAAACAAATTATCCTGGTAGATGTATCAAAGTCGAAGTTCTTGTTTCATGACACCCCTAATCACGAAGCACCTTAAAAAGCATGTTATGTTAATAGATTACATGAAACCTCACAGTCGCCAACACATGATACTATTGTGGACACTTGTTTTCCTTTCTGGAGGAAGCTGTCTAGGAAGGTGGTATTTTTGGACTACGTCTGTGCTCCCAAAATAAAAACTGTCCTATTTGATATGCAATACAAGGCAGCAGTTTTCGAAGCTTTCTTATTTGTAGACAGCATCGTGTGCATAGGAAGCCAATTCCCACCGGAGGGACTATATAAAAATACTTGATAAAGTGTTGTAAGTGAACAACAAACTCTAATAAAAGGTTGGACAATTTCAGTGATGTGAAGTTTAATATCAATATCTTACTCTTGGATAATCTAGTTCGCTTGCTACATATTTTGACATGCATACCCAAGATAGCAAACAAAGCAAATAACCGACTCATGGCTGATGATTGCACAGTATATAAAGCTGCTGCTGTGAGCAGAATAATAAAGTTACCTGGCAACCACACTGTCACTGTAGCTATTATATACAGTATGTTATCTACTGAGCTGCCTTGTGTGTTATCCTTTTACTTTTAATCACATAAAAAGAGTTAGGATTTCAATTTAATTGGCCCTTTCATTAGATTAACATACTGTATGCATCTCAAGTCATTCTATAATTTAGGGTGCATTCCAAATGATGATAAATGGTGTCCAGTGATGATAAATATTGTCACTTATCATCTATAGCGCTTTATCCTGTATTCAGGGTCACAGGTGGCCTGGAGCCTATCTCAGGAGACTTAAGGCAACAAGGCGGCGTACACCCTCGACAGGGTGCCAATCCATCGCAGGGCACACACACATACAGTACACACTATAGGCAATTTGGGAACGCCGATTAGTCTAATCTGCAGATCCTTGGACTGTGGGACGAAACCGGAGTACCCGGAGCAAAACAAACACATTTTGTGCATTTGTGAAAAATTGTCATAATGTTCCATTTTCCCATTTTGGCCTTTTCAATTGAGGGTTTATTGGTTACAAAATACTGAATAAAAACCATTAGAGTTTACAACAGCTATTTTATATTGTTTAAAAAAAAATCTTGGATTGGTTTTCTCATTTAAATAATTCAAATATATCAATTTATTAATGTCCACAATGTTGCCCAGTGGTGTACATAATCTTTCATCATTCCTACATCATTACCGTTATCAGTCTCCATATGTCACAGAACACATTATTTATAAAGGTACACTTTCATTTTCTCTCTCAACACATATTTAAAATTGTTGTATATAAAATAGATAGAAAGAGGAGATATTGGGTTTGTTGGGATACTGATCCTGCAAAAGGGTGAGCATATTCAGAGAAGCGGACCACGAGAGTGTTTAAAATGTATCGCACAGAACAAAATGACAGCAGTGGATGCTGGTGACTTGGCATTGAGACTAATCATTTTTGAGTTGCAGGATGAAGTTCTCATAGTGCCTTAGTTAACTGAGTACTGAAGCCATCCGTTACCTTGAAAAAAAACTAAAGGAATTTATTGAACCACTATTTTTTTTTCTATGGAGAAAGAACATTGCACTTTTTTACTTTTTTATACCCTAAATTATAAAATGATTCCTGTAAGCCTGCTCATTCATGTAATTATCCACTCAGACTCATGTGGCAGGAGTATAATACATAAAATCTTTCATACGGGTTAGATAATGTTTACGGCCAACATTAGAGGGGAAGTCGGGCTAATGTCATGAGTCTGGTAAGTCTAATAATACTCGCCGTGAACGCATAGCCACTGGAAGGCAAACCCATCAAGTTGGCACCGGTATTATATTTAAAAAAGAGTTTAAATTATGTTATATATTGATCTTGTTAATGTATCATAGTGTTAGAAGTGGAATTGGTTAAATTACATTGGTGTAAATTGCGGCATACACAGCAGACAAGAGAAAAACTGATACTATAAAGTGTCTCGTGCTTGCTTTAATTCGGCCTAACAAAACGCCGTAAAAGCATACCCCTCCAACAATAAATGAATTACTGAAAAAATGTATAACCAAGAAGGAAATCCATAACAGACACAAATACCCAGGGTTAATCAGATGGATGATTTTATAACAGTGGTACACATGTCCCTATTAAAGTGACCAGCGACTGCAGTTTGCACACTCATTTGTCTCTTTTTTGGGCTCTTTTCTGTCTCCATATGACAGTGTAAAATGTCTCACTGGTAGAGATAATCAGGACAGAAATTATTTGCTTTATCGCCAATGAATAGATGTAAATCTCTACAATGATAAAAGGATAAAAGAGAATATAAAAGCTAAAAAATTATCTTGCACACAACACTTTAAGCTTATAATCATACAATTAAATTTTGTTTATCTACTTGCACTGCTGTAAATCGGACACGGAGAGCCGCGGAACCTAATTTTCTGGGATGTGTCAGAAGCAGATGAAATAATCGGGGTGGGTTAAAGAAAGCAAAGAAAAAAATATGATATATGAGTTTTTTTTTCAAATAGCATTAGATTTAAGCTCTTGAGACTTTAAACATATTATACATTATGGTATTGATAATTATTTCTGACACATTTATACCAGAGGCACTGAATTCTCACACCATATTGGTCAGAAGGTGTTGAATGCTTTACTGTAACAGCATGGATGTGACAATAATTCTAGAACCAGAGCAAATAAGAAATTATATTATTAAAATATGTTGGCGGCACATTGGTATAGTAGTTAGCAGGGTCCAGGTTCGATTCCCGGCCAGGCTCGATTCCCGTCTCTGTGTGCGTGGAGTTTGCATGTTCTCCCAGTGCTTGGTGGGTTTCATCCGGGTACTCTGGTTTCCTCTCACGGTCCAAAGACCTGCAGATTAGGCTAACTGGCGTTCCCAAATTGCCCGTAGTGTGCGAGTGTGTGTGATGAATTGGCACCCTGTCCAGGGTGTACCCCTCCTCATGCCCAGAGTCTCCTGGGATAGGCTCCAAGACCCCCGCGACCCCAGGATAAAGACAATGAGTGAGTGAGAGTGAATTAAAATATATGCTGTCATTTAACAAAGAAAAAAAAAAGAAAAAAAAATCTTTCTGTAAAGAGAGTTTCAGAGTGTACTTTGCAACAGCATGTTTTTTGGAGTCTTTATCTTCATAGTTTCTCCCTTAAAAGACAAGCTGCTTATTTACTTAAAAGGGAGCGAGGGAATGACCATTTATAGATAAATAGAGCAAGTACCCATTTTTGACGGGTAATGAGTTTGTAGAAACAGTTAAAAGGTTAAAGTTAGGCATAAGCTGATTAGCACTTGGCACATAACTGTTCATAACTTTGCTCATTTAAGTTACTGTATGGTGCAAGTTTCAGTTTTCATAGTGTACGTTCCATTTTTTAAAAAAGTAATCCATAATAAGTTTCCGCTGAGCTTTCGTGTATGTGCACTGAGAATTGAAGCAGCTTGTACGGTCATTTCTGTGTCTTCTGCATACTCGGTGTATATATGATACACTATTGCGTTAATTGGCTCTGTTGAGTGACGCGTCAAAAAAGCGCTAGATGCCTTAACATAATCTGGCACAAAACTGCTCATAACTTCCCTGCTACTCAATGTTTTGATTTTTTTTTAACCAGGTTTAACTCGTGGCAGATACCGAAGGACTGGCAAAGTTTGATTCAATTCTGTTCGGCCAGTTTTGCATGATGCTGTGACAAAATCTGGCTAACAGACCTCTCTCAGAAAATGTTCTGTATGTATTTTCTGCTACTCCAATGTATGAAATTTAAAGATATTACTGAAAGGGCGAATTCTGACCAATGTACATACAAAAGCTTTCTTTTGTTATTAAGAAGTTTCCTAGTGTATTTGTGACATATTGCTGTCAGAAAAGTTATTTTACGAAAAATCATCAACTTTGGTGCGGTAAACCTGCTGTTACGCTCCTCGTTTTATCGTTCTCATTTTTTCTTTATGCCTCATCATCTTTTATTCCTTACATATATAAGTCAGGTTCAGCGTCTTGCAGACAACAAACCTAAAGAAGAACCAAGGACAGCATCTTGGTTTATTTTTTTACGAACATGCCTTTCACAGGTTTTTTTTTTTTTTGAGCAAATGATCACTACGAGTGTCATAAATGTTACATTATGCTGTGGGAATATGGGCTTATGGACTCATTTTCCAAGGTATGTGTGTATGTGTGTGTCTCTCTGTGTGTGTGTGTGTGTATATCTGTGTCTCTGTGTGTGTGCGTGCACGTGTGTGTGTGTCTCTGTGTGTGTGTTCTCCTCTGTATACGGGCTGTCATGAGGCCTGATTAATCTTCATTCCTTTATCCTGTCATTCCTAGCTCTCATCCACCAAACAGCTGCAGCAGAAAAAGACTCACTGAGCTGAAACACGTCAGTGTAACTTTGCGCATTGTGAAGGACTAGCGTAAAGAATTAAACAAGATATGTAAATGAGAAAAACAGTGAGGGGTTTCTATTATATACACACCCTGACAGTGTGGTATAAATATAGTTATGGGCTGTGACCCACTTCCTTGTGTATAAAATGTACTAGTGAATACATATACGTTTGTTTTTATCATTATTTTTCGTTTTAGCCTCATTTTTGTTCAGCGTGCAGAAAATAGTATGGAAGGTGAGACAGTAAATAACAAGCAGCATGCTTGCTATGTGGCCCTCAGCAGGAAACCCAAACAGAAATTTTTTGTAACAAATCCACAAAAACAACACAACTATTTGGTGTGGCAGGACAGGTTTGGCCATAACCCTGACTGTCTGGAACTGTGACTGATAAAGACCCCATTCTTGTTTACTCCTTACACTCCTCAGAAATGTGGCGACATACTCGAGTGTGATTAAAGCACAGGGGTCAACGTCAAAGGTCGACATTCACTAAAGACATTATCAAAGGAACAAGCTTCAGAATACATTTCTGCCCATCCTAAACCGTGAAGGAAATTATAGTGAAAGAACACCATCATTTATTGCTGTTACCACAGATCCACTTAAGAGTCATTGTGTGTTTAGAGAGCAAGTCATTAGTCAAGATGTTTACCATTGAAGGGTCAGGTTAGTGGAGTGTGTATTGATTCATTGATGCCGTTGCTCTCAGTGTGAGTGCTTTACTCCTTTAAGATTTAAAACCAAAATCAAATGGTCTATCAAAACCAGCCACAGCAGGACTGACCCAATTATACATTTAAAAATAAAAGATCCCTCGAGTTAAAGATTTGAAGAATACAAGAAAATGAAAACAAAAACATTTTATTTTAATGACGATTTAAGCTATTCTGAAGCATATTTAGAATGCTTTAGTTATTATTTAATGCCAAGAAGAAGCTTAAGCATGATTTATAAATCAAAGGCACTAACTGGTATCCGCTGTAATATTCATTTGTGAGAAATGTGTAGAGGAATAATTGTTTATTACTGTATATTTAATCCCTAGTGCATTGAGTAGGGCACTTTCATTTGTCAGGACTGAGGTTTTATAGACTATACAAAGCCTGGCAACAAATATTCATATGCTGTCCACTCAATGAATCAGGCTTACAGACAATTTGCAGTCTACGATAACTACAGTACATGCAATCATATGATTACCTTTCTTCTTATATTAGCTAAATGATATCCCAGTCAACTGAATTTATTTATTTATTTATTTATTTTAGAGTCAAGGAACTGCACGTCTAGAATATCATCTGAAGTGCTGAGGAAAAAAAAAACTAAGAAAGTATTAGAGAAAAAAACAACCCTTTTCCGAATCATTTAGAGGCTAACCTGCTAGACAGGGAGGATCAACTGTGCCTATCTTGGCCTCTGAGAGACCGGGCAGATGAGGCCATGCACCAGCTACTTAATTAGGTAGCCCTGTACACCTGCTCATTCACTCAGTTATCCAGTCCAACACCATGTGGCTGCAGCACAATGCACAAAATCATGCAAATACAGGTCAACAGCATTAAATATTGTTCACATCAAACAGAATAGGGGAAAAAAAACAATGTGATCTCCGTCACTTTGACCGTGACAGGATTGCATGTGCCAGATGGGCTGGTCTGTGTCTTACAATACTCAAAGCTGATGATCGGGAGCAGCAGTTCTATGAGTGGAAACACTATGAGAGAGGAGAGCAGCAAGACAGGAAATGACAGGTTACAATACACTTTACAACTGTAACGAGCTAAAAAGTATCTTAGAATGCAAAAATAAAAAAAATGAAGTCCTCCACAGCTGTAGTGGAACACATCAGATTTCAACCAAGAACAGGAATCTAATGGTGACCAAAGGTGTACAGTTGAAGTTTTGAAAAATTAGCAGCCCAATTTTTCACACCCCTTGACTAAGATTAAGTTTCAATCATTTGTCTCATGTACCTTGCAGCACAGTTAAATATATATATATATATATATATATATATATATATATATTTATATATATATATATATTTTTTGTTGCATACCCTAAGTAGGAAGGTCAAGTCAAAGCACGGTATGAGCCACGATACAGTGCACCTGGAGCATATAGGGTTAAGGGCCTCACTCAAGGGCTCACCTGTGGCAACTTGGCAGTGCTGGGGCTTGAACCCCCGACCCTCTATCAGTTACACAGAACCATAACCATGGAGACCACCAATACCCCTCAATTATATATAGTGGTAATCAATGTTTTTAATGTGACCTGTTGGTTTTAATTATATGGCTGAACAGTGGATTGATTATGTTAAGTCCTTACTAATTTTAAATTAGCGTGTCACTATTGTAGAGCATTCTGTCTGCCTCCGACACAGGGCGTTTTCCCAACTTGCACCCAGTGTTCCAGGCTTCACCTTAGCACCATCCTGACCACCTACACACATTATTGCATATATTGGCATAGTAGCGAAGTAGTTAGTACTGTGGACTCACACACCATGGGTCAATTGCTCAGTTTGCATGTTCTCCCCATGCTTGATGGGTCTTTTCAGGGTCCTGCCTCCTGGACTAGGGATTAATAGTCCACCCAATGACTGCAAGGTGCCCAGTTCCTTTGGGTGAAATCATTACCCATCCATTGGTGTGCTTGACAGTGGGTATGAGGTGTTTCTGCTAAAATGCTGTTTGGTTTTTGCTAAATATGGCACTTGGCATTAAGCCCAAAGAACTTCAATTTGGCCTTGCACAAGAATGGCCTTAAAAGTAGCTTAAAAATGAAGAAATGGGCATTAAGGCCAAAGAACTTCAATTAGGTCTCAACTGTACATAGGACATTATTCCAGAAGCATTGTGGTTTGTTCAGATGTAGTTTTGCAAACCTCAGTAATGCTTCAATGTTCTTTTTAGACAGGGTAGTTTTCTCCTGGTAAACCTTTCAATAAAACTGTACTTGTTCAGTCTTCTTCTTATTGTGCTGTCATAGACTTTAACATTTAACTGGCTCAGTGAGGCCTGTTTTTTCTATGAGACCACTGCTTATGTCTTTCCCTCTTGGCATTGCGTTAACACACACCTGAATGCTCCAGATCTAGGCTGCACACCTACAGATGATAATTATACCAAGGGTTGATGATTAGCAGCACGTGACTGCAGCTTACCTTCTTAAATCCTCTGGAATCAGTAATTCGGTACTTAATATTGCTGGTAAGTTTTTTCCCTCTTTTTTCCTTGTTGCCTTTATTTTATTTAAATGAAAAAAAGTTATACTGTATGTTGTTGTTCGTCTGTGGCTGTATTCGCCTAATACTAAGATTTTTTATTATGCTTTTGCACCAAAAAATACATTAAAAACAGTATTAAATCTGTTAAATAAATCAATTTTACTTGATTTGTGGACAATCGTCCACAAAGAAAACTGAAGAAATTCAAAGCAAGAAATCCAAAGCAATCTTTAAAGCCTAGAAAATAGCCTTGCACAAGAATGGCCTCAGAAGCCACTTAAAAATGAAGACATGCCAGTACTAAGAGGAAAATGCCCAAAAGTTCTAACTTCTCAGTTACCTCAGGCTCTTCTGTGCAATAGAATCTTACCAATCGAAATTGAAAAGCAATTTGGACTCAGGAATCAATGGCAGAATGTTTCTAATTGCATCTATACATCTAAGAATCAGTGACACACACTACCTTTAACTGCACAGACATCCTAGTGGCAAGCCTCATTTAAAGCATCCTGTAAGTGTGAAGTCTATTACATTGGTTGAGCTGAAGATGGAATTAAATTTGTCCTGTAGGTTTTAATCCAAACGTGTATTGTTCAATACCGAGTGAAAATTCTGTAGGAAAATAACCTGCCGTTCTAAGGTCAATTCATTTTGCTGGTATGGCAGTATATACCCAGATCTTTCAAACACAAAATACAGTACATAGGAATTTTGTTCATAATAGTGCCTATTTATTTAAGGCAATAACAGATTACAGAGAATGCTGTAAACTGCATCACACTGTAGTGAAGTCTATTAAATTGATCAAAATACAGAACTCTAAGGTTAGAGAATTTTAACCTGCAACTATTTAGGCGAGGATGTGCCTTAAATCTCAAACTCAGACTCATTATGTATACATGTCCAAAAGTCTACGACCATATTGAAAGATGTTATGACACATGAAACATGATTCGGAACACCTGTGCCATGGAATGATACATATAGTTAAACGTTCCAGGGGTGTTATGCTATATCAGCACTCATGGAATGTCTCTCATACAATCAGATTACTCAATCAGAACTTACTCTTATATAATACGTTGTTTTAATGCAGTTTGATTATTTAGTATTTAAAAGTCAAGATTTGGTACTACTGTATTTCTAGGTGCCTCTTTAAATGTAGGCAAATTTGTAATATTCACCATATTACTTTGCATAAAATGGTTGGACTTTACTCCTATCTAATCTATTTTAATGAAGTATGTGTTCAGGCGACACTCATGAAACGAATCTTAAAGGTACACCAGCTCAAGGAAAGAGGGGACATAGCAAATACTAAGAAACTCTAAAATTCATGATAAAACATTCTATTTTTCATTAAAGATCTTGACAGAGATATAATTTGTAATTTGTACTACAATAAGTGATATATGTTACATAATTTGTTCTATTTAAATTGTTGTATTAAATTAGAAAAATAATGCAAAATGCATTTTCACCAATGATCTTACACACACGCTATAAATTAGTCTTCTTTTCCCATGTGATTCAAAGGGGCATAACTGGCTTTTAATAAAGCAACTTATTAAATGCATTTCTTTTGCTCTTGAAATAAGAGCAAGGCCAGCCCATCATGTGCAGGTTTTAGTTACTGTATATCAAATAAGGCAATTCTCAGAACATTTAAGTTACATTACAAGGGACATTACATGATGGTTCTTACTTGTGTCCATACTATACAGCACATTTAGTCATTTATAACGTACTGAAAATTCAAGGTAAGAAAACTACATCAGATTGCAATAATGCACCTACAGAGCTAGTTTAGACCAAGGTCTACTGTTAGTTGAGATAAAATAAATTAAACACCAAATCTGTACATCAACACATGACTACATATCGGTTGTTCAGAAACCTAAATATACACATACAGTATTATGTAGTTTAAACTTTGATTTATACTTAAGAAAGTGTATGCACTCATATTATATTTCACAATTAAAGTAACAATAATAATAATAATAATAATAATAATAATAATAATGATAATAATAATAATAATAATAATAATAAATTCCATATTTCAATAGCTGGTTTTACATGTAATCTGAATTATTTATACTTTTAGGTTTTATTTTAAATACCATTTTGTAATTACTAACTTTTCCAAAGTAGCCAAGCTATACATCAGACAACATCAACAAATATAAAATTAACAGCATCATGACAGACAAACTGATCTAAGAGCTAGAAAGTAAAATTCTACTCAAGCACACTTAGTAAGCAGTGTTTGCGTCCAAATTCCCTCCAACTTCTGATCGTGCACAATTATTGCCCGAGGCAAATCTGTGATTGATAAGATATCCTATTTTTTTTTCTTTTCAGAAGTATGCAGAAGGTTTTTTTTTTATTGAAGCGAAGCACAAAATTACACAGTACAGCCACTGGCAGAGTACAGACTTTCTCTGCTTGGTACGTCAGTAACATTTTCTATCATTAGCAGGCAGAAAAGATATGTTTCTACCCATTCAGCAACGTTTAAAGTAGACTCTGATATACAGTAAGTGCATGGTCATCAATCAATTGTGCAGGGCCTGTCTCGCCCCCTGGGTGCATGCATAAGTTGGCAGTATAACAAAGAGAGAACAAACTCCTTAAAGGATAATGTAATCAAAGTGGTATAGGCAGACAAATAGATAATCTGGATAAATCCCGGAAAAAATCTTCGATGATTGACTCTCTACTGCAAATTCATAAGTTTTCATAAAGTCATAAATGAGCCAAGTCAGGACACGAAGCAGAAGCTGTCGTTTACATGCCTCTATGTAAATTATTTAGCGAAGGCATTGAGAACGCAAAGTGTTTTCGCAGACTATGACAAATTTACCCCTTCTGGTCTAATTAGTGACGTGACAACACAGATTTAAAATTCAATAACACATAATGTTTATAGACAAATGGGCAGAAAAGCATGTGTTTAATCTCCCCTTCAAGTTCAACACAGATGTCTCATCTGTTGAGTACACAGTTCTAGCCAAATATAGTAATGAGAAGTGCCACTATATAACATTAATTAATGTGTCTTATTTACAGCCATGACTAATCCATACTAGTTAAGCATTAAAAGGTAACTGTTGATGCTATGCACCTGCCTATCTTTCCTTATCCCTGACAGTCCCCACAAGCAATACGTCCTACAGTATTGTAGCTGTACTTCCTCAAATTGTAACTAAATACAACTGGTCTGACTCATTACTACTGTACACATGCACTACATTTGAAAGTACTGTAGATAATCGAATAATCGAATCCCGCCATAATGTTCTGCTGGTGTTCATCTCCTCAACACGCTGCTCGAGTGCAGAGTTCCTTTTTTCAGACTTAATGGCCAGGAACAAAAATTAAAGTAAAAAGAAAGACAGGATGACAAAAGCACAGTGAAAGTTCAACTAGTCCAATTATAAAAAGATAAACAGTACAGCTTACAGTTAAAGTAAATCCTATTTTAAGCTTCCTAACACAAAGGCAAATAAGCGAGGATGGATGATTCAGCATGTCTTAATAGGTTCTCTAAATGAAATGAAACCCCTGGGCTACAAAAAGTGAGTACCAGAGAGGGTGAATGAAGAAAATATATTGACCTGAATCCCTTACCTGGGTCTTTTGCTATGTTAATGTTAAATGTTAAACAGCAAAATGTTCTGTACTGGAGTGCTTGCTTAACCATATGTGATGTTAATGGGATATATAACAGTACTTTATGGACAATGTGACCTAAAGATAAAACTCCTGAAACTTAGATTCAAATCAAACTGGAACCATTCACAAACATAAGTTATCGCATATGAAGAATTACCCACTCCTAAAAGAATTGGCAATCAGCAAATGCTTGCGGGGACGGTGGGACGATGCAATGTTTTATTACCCAAGCCAAGTTCTGTGTCAGTAATATCCATCACAGAAACCCTCATTGCAAGTCTCTCCTAGTACTGTATGCAAGATTTTATATTAGTTACACTCCATGACTTTGCATTACTCTAGGCTTTGTTGTTAATGCCACTGGGAGAACCTGATAAAATCACCTCCCCTTTGCTTCCAGAAGCGTTCCTAATTACTCCTCTGTAAGAACAAAGACAGCTTGATCTCCCGGTGTACCCCAAGGTCAGAGTTTTATGAAATACCTTAAGACCATTACATTTTCCTTTTACGTGAATGGCAATTAATCAAGGTTCAGGACTTGTCAGGGCGCTGTGAAAAGAAAATTGTTTTCACCTTTCAGGAAATTAGTGTGCCAGCCCAGCATTCTCAGGCTTTCTGCTGTGCCATTGTTGTATATGGACGAACACATATAAGCTTCACTCTTTTCCCTCACCTTGAAATTAGCCACGGCATATGGGACATGGGACGCAAGCATTTCCTATTTGCAATTTGCAGGATTTCTGTCCTTTAAAATCCCTGACTGAAAGGGTTACGGTGTCAAAAGCTAAAAAGCTACAACCAACAATTTCTACACTGACAGGCATGTAATTTCCAAAGGGAGTGTTTTTTTAGTCCTTTCTTCCTGAGCACTCCATGCTTAATCTCTCTCTCTCTCTCTCTCTCTCATGCTCTTTCACAGTCTCACATGCTCAGTGTGTTGTTTCTGTTAGATTGTCATGTGCTCAATTAGAGAGCAAGTTGCGCTTGTATGTAAGTAAAGAAGTTGTGAGCAGAGAATAGCTTTTCTGTGCTTTCTGCCCGATTGCTATTCGGTTTCCAGTTTGGCAATCAGGAACGGGACCTGAACAAGGGCAGTGTTTTGGGCAGAAGCTGCATATAAGTTTGAATGTGATTACTGCAACTGAGAGCAGTGTGAACATGATTAAAATTCAGGCGTGTATAGCTGCACCGTTACTATTCCCCTCAGTTCCACTGGAGGTGTTAGGACTGTGACTGTTACCAAAACAGATTCATTATCTGACAAATTCTTTGAACTAACATATACAGTATTTCCTATTACACTCCTGATCATATTCATAAGACATCTTAATCAGCGCTGAAATATAATTAGGTTTTCACACTTTTTTCTTTTTTTCTTTGCCAAAGTCTGCAAGATTTTTGGTGTTGTATTTTATTTTATTCAGATGATTTTGCATTGCAAAGATTTTACAAGTACAAGACAAATACTATTACAGATGAATTGACACCAATACAAGTACTGCTACCCGAATGTGCCAAAAAGTGATGCTATGTCAGGTGAACCTAGTGTACATTATCATACTAATGAACAATTGACACATACTAATGAAAATGGCCCTACAGTATGTTTAACATATAATGAAGATATTCAAGGCGGCACGGTAGTGTAGTGGTTAGAACTGTTGCCTTACACATCCAGGGTCCGGGTTTGAGCCACGGCCAGCTTGATTCACGCCGATGTGTGCATGGAGTTTGCATGTTCTCCCCGTGCTTGGTGGGTTTGCTCCGGGTACTCAGGTTTCCTCCCACAGTCCAAAAACCTGCAGATTAGACTAATTGGTGTTTCCAAATTGCCCGTAGTGTGTGAATGAGTGTGTGTATGGGTGTGTGCCCTGTGATGGATTGGCACTCTGTCCAGGGTGTATGCTGCCTCGTGCCCTAAGTATCCTGGGATAGGCTCCAGGCCCCTGCGACCCTGAATACAGGATAAAGTGGTATAGAAGATGAGTGAGTGAGTGAGTGAGTGAAGACATTCAAAGAAAAGCCGATTGCAAAGTGCAAAAAAAAAAGATTACAAAAAAAAAAAAATACAAAGAGGAGCAACAACATCTAACTACAACACACTTAACCAGACAAAACATCTTAGACCATAAACCTAAGCATGGGGAGGTGATTACTAAAAGTATACTGCCACAGATCAATGATAGATACATGAAAATATCAGCACTTTTTTCAGTATATTGTTCTTGATGATCAGCCAGTATCTGTCATTGACAAAAAGGAATTCTAACACAATGAGGAAAGGGTATATTCAAAACTACACTGATTAGCCATAATATTAACACATTGAGTATCAATTCTATATCAGTAAACAGGCAACAGTATCATGAGCACTCAAGGGCTCATTTGCACGAGCGGGGACGAAAGGTCAGAGTGTCTACAGAAAAGCTAATGCAGCACAACTCGCCAAAAATCTCAATGCTGGCTACAATATAAAAGCAGCAGAACACCCAGTGCACAGGGCGTGGCAGGCAAAGTGCTCAAAGACGCTGACCTGGCCCCCAAACTTCCCAGATCCCAATCCAATTGATCACTCATGGGATGCTCTAAACAAACCAGTCTGATCCACAGAGGCCCCACCCCACATCCCACTGCACCCCACGGTGCTTTTTCTTTTGGCATGAACAGATAATTGACTTTTCTTACAATTACCTCTGAAATTTAAATGTAGCTCTAGGGAAACTCACATTGTAATGTGAGGAATAGTCTTGTATAACAATTTCATCATTAACACAAACAGCTATGTGCTGTCATATGCTGTTGTTTACTAGTGATAGCTTTACCAGTCTGTTCAAACATGCCAGATAAAATATCTAGTGTCTAAAACTTTCTTTTACTGCTGCATATGCTTTGCCCTTTTGGTCATTATTGGTGGGTACCATTGATGACTCAATAATGAATTTCATAGAGAACTGTTGTCTGTTGTACATACAGAATGTTCAGAAATGCCATAATGGACCAAACTTCATTGAACATTTTATGTCTTGTACACAGTACATTAAACAAGACAAGGCAGGACAGTGGTTAGCATTATGGCCTTGCACCTCCAGAAGTGAGGGTTCGATTCCTGCCTCTGGTCTGTGTGGCTGGAGTTTGCATTTTTTTCTCACTGCTTGATGGGTTTCTTCTAGGTACTCTGGTTTACTTACACAGACCAAAGAATGCAGATTAGGCTAACTGGCATTTCCAAAAGCCCACGGTACATGAATGAGTGTGTATGTGTACCCTGTAAGGGATTGGCACCCTGTCCAGGGTGTACCCTACCTCATGGCCAAACTCTTCTGGGATAGGCTTTAAAAAAATAAATAAATAAATAAAAATCAATGGACAAAAATTAGGCAAATTAGCCATCTTTTTTTTGTTTTTGTTTTATCCAGACGGCATGGAGAAAATCACACCCAAGTGAAATACAGTAAAATAAAACTGAAATAAAAATAAATGCAGTACATTAAACTTATGTTCAGTGGTTCCTATTTTTAATTCTTTAACAAAAATATGTAGTATGCACACATGCAAGTAAAGTAACAAAGAAGAACCAAGACCCCTTCTCTGTGTTTGCAACCTTATTGGATGATACCAGAATTGATTAATGCTGTTAAACAATGTTTAAAAATAAAATTGTATATTGTATGGTTATTGAACACAACAGTAATTCAAGGAATAAAACACTACTTTTGCAACAGTAGTTCCAACCGAGTAATCTGATTGGACGAGAGAGTTTAATTACATGAATCACTAACTATTAAGTTAGATGTATATTTAACTATTGCAATATTTAACGATATGTATCATTCTGCATCGCAGGTGTTGTAACAATTGTTAATTACAATACACTAACTGTCAGTTGCAAGCGTGAGTGAAAGTACAGTAGGTTGACTGAAAACGACAGTCAAAGGAGCACTTTCAGCAAGAAACCACATTTGATAACTTTATGTCACTTTAAACAACACTTTTCCTGCTTAGTAATTGCTTTTATGTAGTCCAGAATTGCCTCTGAACCGTCTGTGATGTCTTGTTCATGGCTAATGCGAGGTACAAATCTAAACTAGCTTCTTACACAAGGCTGAATCCCAAATCTCTCTAACCCCTCATCAAATACACTACTTGTTGTGTGGAACAAGGGATTGTACACCTTGTATTGTGCCCTAGGTTTCCATTTAACACTATTTAAGATTAAAGTCAGAATGCACAGACGTAAGAGATTTACAGTTCATCGGCTCCATGTTTTATTCTGTTCACCTTTTGGCTATATAGTACTGTTAAGAATTTAAAACAACTTTCACCCGTTAATTACTGATGGTGGCCAACTCACATTAGTTTCAGCAGTCACGGAAGGATATGTTTTGGTGGAGGAAAATAACCAGTTAAATAACCAAACAAATTATAATCTTTTGATAAATGGTGATTGGAGAACCATTGTATAAAAGCACTTGAGGTCGTACTGTTACACTGCATAGATCATCACATCACAGATGTATGGATTTGTGATATTGCTTACTGTAAATATAAACCACTTTATGTGTCTTATAAAGCTTGTAAATAAGTCACTGTCCTGACTTCACTCTAAGTGATTTGCACATATTTGGGTCATAGGTGGCCAGCGTTTAAAAAATAAAGCGATCACGCAAGAGAAAACTTTCAACCTTGATGGTATCTACAGTAAGTGCTAGTGAAACACTGAGTTTAAGTGCATTAATGTAGCAAGAGATTATATAAAGCAATAAAGGTAGTTTTTACTCCCATAATTGTGTATGTTATTCAGTATAATTAAAATTCCCAGCTTGACTTGAATAAAATAATAATAAAACTTTGGTTTGGAATAAACTCCATTATTTACAGTTGCGCTATGCAAGAACTACAACACACACATACACAAAAATAATCTTATCTTTCGTTTTGAATACCAACAGTACCATACAGTATAGCCATTAGAATATTTTGCCCTTTGTTACATTATTTTACACAAAATCATTTCCTCCCAGAGATGCTTCCAGGGCACAACAAAATACAAATTGCAGTAATATGTTATGTGCATACAGTATGTGCAGCCTTACATAATATCACTGTTACAAATAATAAGCTATGTATTGCACCAATCTGAGAAGGCTGAGGAAAAATCAGTAAAGAAGTGAATATTATCAATCTCAGCAACATCATCAATCCCATATAAGACTGGCCAGCACTACACCAAGTGGGAGAGCTACAGTGTGATGCAAGTAATGTGACACAAACACGAACTGATTAATTATTCAAAACCTACAGTGCTTAATGTTTTTTTTTTTTTTTTTAAATGAGAACTTGCTTGCCAATGCTCATTTTATTTACATTTTCTTTTTGATAACTGCAAGTGAACTAAATGTTACTCTTGTATCGAACATTTAGAACAGATCTGGACACAATCAATTCTAAGTAGCAAGGTTTTTTTTGCACATAGAACGCTCCTCTTGTGTTTTTGTCCTCTAATGACTTTTATAAAACTAATAGATATAACATGAATATTACCTTAATTTATATATTACATACATTTATTTCGTAAAATGGGGATAAACATGGTTTATTTAAAATGTTGTTGATAAAAGTCAAAATGGTCTACAATGAATACACAAAATGCCCAACAATTAATAAACATAATGTAATGAAACTTTAGGTCTCCTTTTCATGTCAAAGCGCATTGTAGTGTTGATAACATTGATGAGAGAATGAAGTGGAACTTTTTTTTCTAGACAAACACACCACAATTACCACTACCACCACCATGGGACTAAACCAGGCAATAGCACATACAGTAACAGTAAAGCTAAGCTAAAGTGCTAGCTAAGCAGTGTATCTCTTTGCTTGCTAAGCAGTGTATCTCTTTGCTAGCTAAGCAGTGTATCTCTTTGCTAGCTAAGCAGTGTATCTCTTTGCTTGCTAAGCAGTGTATCTCTTGCTATTAGCTTGTTTTCCAGCCAGGACCATGGCTGTACCAAACAAAAGTGAGTACAATCAACAATTACATACATTTTATAAGCACAACCTGGTAACACGGTTTATGTGTACATGCGTTCTTTTACACACTAACCTCTGATGATGATCAAGCTTCTCATAGGGGCACTTAATTTTAAAACAAGACAGTGATTATCTAATCTCTCAGTCATAGCTTAGTTACAGCTCTGGTTTAAGGCAAGATATAAAGCAAGGGATGGAAACTGACTATTCTCTGAATGGTTTAAAACAACAGTGGGAATTCTACTGTGTAAGCAAATTAGGTAATATGGATGCACATCTTTAAAGTAAATAATAACCAGACTATAATAATAACCAAAATTATTCAGTAGGGTATTTTACATTTGAAAATAAAAAAGGAACTCTGTTTTAATAGCCTGATGTTTCTATTGTGTTGTTTCTCTATAATTTAGAGGAAAATAATACATTTACAATGTAGTGAGGAGCACTGGATGGTCAGGTGTAACTGTGTGACACTGGCAAATGGTTCTCATGGCTCACACTGCAGTGCATTTATCATAAACAAGTAAATAAATAAATAAACAAAACAAAACAAAAAAGGGAATCTTCTTTCATACTGTATAAATTCGAAACTACACTCATGGTTTCCTGATTCCTAACTCCATTTACCAGTAGGACAACAGACTACAAACTCAATCATTCACCATGTGATCAGTCACCAGACCCAATGCCAAACCTGTGTTTACTCAGTTACACTCAAACTCTGCATTTGACTGGACTGAATTTAGTGGCATGGTGCCGTTGACTTGCACCTCCAGGTCCTGCGGTCGATTCCTGGGTCGGGTCTGTGTGCATGGGGTTTGCACGTTCTCCCCATGTTTGCTGGGTTTCGTCCGGGTTCTTTCCTTTCCTCACACAGTCCGAAGACATGCAGTTTAGTCTACCTGGTGTTTTCAAATTGCCCGTAGTGTGTGAATGTTAAATATAATGGTCACCATTGGCCTCTACAGTCCCTAGTTGGACTATAGAGGTCCCTATAATAGATGCATGGATGGAACATCAACTGGGAATTCCTACTCTGGAGTATAGTGACTTATAACTGACTTTTTTTTTTTTTGGTTGCTTTCAGGTGATATACTGTAGAAGAATTAGCTAGTGTGAATTCGAATATAAAATATCTGTTTTGAACTATGCATGATTTTTAGTTTTTTTTTTTTTAGTTGTAAGCTCCTTTTTCTTCCAAAAGGTACCATAAAATACTCCACAGATGTGGATAGATATAAATTTTCTAAACGATAATAAAACAAAAAACAAGAAAACAAATAAAAAAATAAAATAGGGTTAAATACTGCAATAAAAATCAGCAAGCAGCGCAATTGGTACCTACTGATACCACTGGCTCGCACTCTGTTCACCTGACTAAAGCAGCTTAAACCTGCTCAAAGGCGATGCAATTTACCATGCAGCCCTACAGCTTCAACTGCAAAACATCAAAAAGGTAAGGGAATGGAATTTTTCACACACTCTGTATATGCACACATCCTCGCACTCTCTGCATTGATGCTTTCACAATTGTTAATCCATCGCATACTGCATAAAGCATGTAAAATAAAAAGAAGATTCTCCAGGCACACACAAATAAATGAATCAATACCAACTCAATTTAGAGCTAAATGCTTTCGGGAGACTGCATAATAAATATATATGAATAGTCCTAACACTGTGATGTTGGTGTTTTTTTTACATACCCCAAAGGTGCACCACAGCTTACTTCTACCCCATAGTTATTTTCTCATACTGTCAATATCTGTCAAGGCCAAGCTTCAGTGCACAGTGGTGATTGATTCTGTGGAACACCTATGCCTCTCATGCTGCGATAGTGCAAAACCCTGCTCGAATCTAAGAGTAAAATCAAATATAAACATACTGACAGACCCGAAATATCACCAACAAGAAAGTTAGACTTCACACCGTAGGACAAGCAGAGAACAAAATAGCAAATGTATTTTGACTTGTATAAAATTGCAAAAAGAAAAAGAAATAATAACATGACCTCCAATATTTAGCCAATTTTCTACTGAAGTGTTTCTAAGCAATGGAATATCATAAGCTATCATAAGCTTCTTTTTTAAATTAATTTTAACATCATCATCATAAAGTAAATCACAACACTGTTCTGAGATACAGATATCATTTCATAACATTTAAACTTTTCTAATAAAACAGTGCTATGAAAAAGTCTATGCTCTCTTTTTTAAAAAAAATATTTTTCATATCTGAGTAAATACAAAATGTAGTTTTTAAATGATGATTTCTTTTATTAAGTGAAAAAAGCAGTAAAAACCTACCTGGCACTATGTGAAAAAGTAATTGCTTGAAGCCACAAACTGATGGCTGGACATTCTCCTTCAGGATTTTCTGGTAGACCAGAATTCAATGTTTCCATCAATTATGGCAAGTCATTCAGGTCCTGAAGCTGCCTTACTGGCCATAATTGATGGAACGCACTAACACCACCATGTTTGACTGTTTGTATGGTGTTCTTTTTATGAAATGTGTGTTTTACACAAGGTGACACAAAGTTCAAATTTTGTCTGATCAGTCCACAGAATATTTGCCACAAAGCCTTATGAATAATCAAAATATTGCTTGGGAAACCGTTATGTTCTTCTTGGTCAGCAGTGGATTTCACCTTGGAACTCTCCCATGGATGCCATTTTTGTCTTAAAATCTTTAGATAGTGTTGCTTTTTAAATTGTTAAATCATGCTTTCCTTTGCCAGGCAGGTTCTAATTAAGTGATTTCTTGATTCAACAGGTAATGGTGGTAAACAGGACTGGGTGTGAAAACTAAAATTTAACTTTAAAAATCACAGTTCATATGGGAAGTGGGCAAATACTTTTTCACTGCACTGTAAGTACTAATAACCATAAATGAAAGCAGCTAATATAAGGAGCTAATATAACCTGGTCTTTACATACATTATTTGGGTGCATTTATAATTGCTATTAATATGATTAGAGTTGGTGTTTAGATTTATTATTATTTATTAACTATGCAAAATTATTTTAGAATATTACAAGCGATAATGGCTTATATGTTTTTCTTCTTCTGCAGTCAGATTTTATTTACAATATGCAACAGATTTTTGGTTACTGTATATACTGCATGTTTTTCGATGCAACTGAAGACCTCAAATAAATTTTGGTTTGGTGCGTTGGTGAAAATTCAGTATAGCTTTAACTAGTCCTATGTGTTTTTCTTCATTAATCTGGTTCAAAAATAATTTTCATAGAAAAGAATGAAATACATTAACATCATTTGTTTTAGATATACATTTATCAGCCATCAACTTAAACACTCTTACACTGTTTAAACCAGAAAAGCTTAAATATCAGAATTCCTCCTTAAAATGTTTAACAAGGTTGTTGAACCCAACAGAGGTGTTAGATTCTTCACATCACTTTTATTATCTCTGAGTTTTGGTATATTGCATTTTCAAACAGTTCTCAAAGGCCCACAGTGATCAATGACTTAACAGATACAAACTCAAATTCACAAAACCAATGGGAATAACAACAAATAACCCAGAATCAGTTGTATCACTTTCCTGACAATACAAATACATGACAACATTTTGGCAAATCACAAAGCATTTAAAGTATACACATGTGCTGTGGTGCACATAGAAAGAAAGAACAATTTCACGAATCTGCAAGCAGCTATGTGTGGATCTGTGGATGGAGCACGGCAGTAGCCCCAAGCCTTTAAGAATCAGCTTCTTCTGGAACAGCAATTTCAGCAGGAGATGAGAAAGGGTTCACATTCTGTCAACATCTTGATAAAAACCCAGTTTCCATGAGCATGCACCAATATGTCATGTTGGCCAAAGCTCAAAATCCTTTTGGGAAAATGAATGCAATAAATCAGTAAATCACCATGGTGGATTCCACCATTCTGAAAACATCTAATGGAAGTTAGATCCATCCATCCCCATCAATCACCATCACTTCATCCTTCATTTTGGCCATATAATTTGAATCTATATTGCAATGGTACATTACAGATGTCTTTTTGTTTTTAAACTCATATAAAATTGTGTTTCTCTCCATCCACCCATCTATCCACCAACCAAACCTTTTATTAACCTCATTTTGATCCTTCCTTTTGGCCATTTATACTACAGTAGTATATTTATAGACACTGGGTGTATGTGTCATGGTTGCACCCCATGATCGTAGTTTTTTCTGTTCCCACTCTCGTTTCATGATTTTGCATAACCACTTTACTCATTGCATGAGGTTACATTCTCAAGTCAATCAACAAGCCTTAAATTTTACTATGCTAATTTAGACCAACCTATTTGTTTTATTTGTTCTCTTGCCTGACACATGATGAGTGAATAATGAAGCGCTAACAATAAAAAAATTCATGTTAGTTAAATATTTTAACAAAATACAGTTAAATAATACAGTAAATTCCTCTTCCTCACTTAAAGAAAAAAATGTGGCGGAACATCATTTCAGTGTGCATCAGCGGTACTACACCTATGCTAATCTCAGTTGCCATGTCACGGCCCCATAATGGAAATGGAGAGGAAGTTTTTAATTTTAGTTCCGCACACAGAAATGTAGCAGAGACGGCACACTTTATCTTGTCAAGTATCACTTAACTTGCTAATGCATCGGTCAAGTGAGCATCAGAACATAAAAAGGGTTAATACATGCATTGTGCATGGTAAAAGTTAGACTACATTCACTCGGATCACAACATACTCAAATAGCATGGAACAAATACGCATACTGTTGCGATCCTTATTATTCATAAAATGACTTTTATCTGAAATTGCATTCCTCCCGCCTCTAACCCTCAGTGTCACACAAACAGCTTTTTTTGTTACTTTTTATCTGTACAAAAATAAATGTAAAAAAATTTTGATGAATCTATGTTTAATATTCCAAGCACAATTTACTCCTCAACAAATTTACTTTAAAATTAATTCAGTAAATTGATTAGTTCTTCCAAAAAAAAAGTATCTGCCCTTGGGAAAATTATCGACTGAAAAACTGACGAGTTCTATAGCAGTGTCTGAAGCATCCAGAAATAAAGCTCCAAAGTCGGCTAAAGTGACCACCTTCTTCAGCCTCTTTCTTCGACACTGTAGACTGCAGCAGCTTGTGGTTAATCTTATTTTAAAAGCTACTAATTTTAATAGACAAGTGTCGACATATGTCAACATGTGTCGACACGTGTCCTTTATCATGATCTGGAGCTATCTATATATTTTAAGAATAAGGTTTGCATTGACTGCAGCCTCTTCTGTTCAAACAGCGCAACTGCATTAGATGTGTAATTAATAAGCGTTTATATACTCAACATGAAACAGACATTTCTAAAAAGCACATGATTACAATATTGAAACATGATGCATAACTATCCATCCATCCATCCATCCATCCATCCATCCACTCTTCCCTCTATACTTCCTTCTAATTGTTCGGATTCTACTCTACAGATGTCTTTAGTAAATGAATGTGTAAAGCGTGTTCTGATTCACCCCTGCATCTTCAGTTCTTTTTTGCCATGCACTTTTATTTATTAAATTCATACTCCATTGGTAAATGTGTTGCTCTATATTTATGTTCATATCATATCATCTCTCCCTCTCTTTCTCTGTGTGTATGTGTGTTTATTGGCAGCAAAGTTTAAGTTACCAGAGCTTTCCTCTTTATTCCCACTGGGTCATCTTGGAATTAGGGTTTCTATCTGAAGAGGTCACTGATTACCCTGGGCCTTTGAGCACTGCTTGAAAGTTCAAAGCGTTATCAAAACCTTGAGATAACATGAGTGATATGTAACTCTTTCACCATTCCCACTTTTTGCCCTGATGCTAAAGGTCATTCTATTCAAAGTCCATCTTACACACTACTGCACTACACCGCCTCAAATGGCTTTAAGTGCTTAGTTACAGGCTGTGGCATTTGACAATCCTTACATGTCCACCACCCACAGCTGAGCATTCAGAAAACTTTAAAGTTTTGTGTTTGAAAGTGGATCTTCAGGAGAACGCCTGCTGAAGCTTTATGAAGGTGGTCTCGCGTGCCCTTGCTCCAGAGCTAATTTTATCAGATGTTCCGACACGGTCCAGAAGCATTCCATTATTTGCAGGACAAATGTGTCCCCCCTCAGGCAGACAAATGAGAGCAATGCACTCTGAGGAGAACAACAACATTGACCCTCCTGACCTCAGCACGATAGATTCTCTTTCACAGCTTTCTGTAAAATAAATAATTTTATTCCGAGGGCATGATCAGAGCCCTTTAGACTATCAATTATCCCCGCTATCGGTGGCAGCTAAAGCTGTGGCTCCACCTAGGGCACCTTCCCACGGCGTGCCATATCATTTAGAGATTAATTCATTGGCTAATTTTCTACTTATAATAAGGGCACTAGTTTTCAATTTTAAAAACTTACAGTATCTAACACTAACCACCTAGCATTATCATGGTATAATGACACTAATTAAAAAGATACTCATACTTTATGCACATATCTGATGAGATAAGCCATCAGAAGGTTTAAAAAAAAAAATTTAGGTAGCTTTAAGCTGCTTTTTGCAGGTGAAGGATATAAGGCCAGGTAAGGATGATCACTGGGTTGTCATCAGTCAGCATGAGATTTAACATTGCTGTAACAGTGCGAGACTCATGAATGATGCTGCTGTAAACCTGCCTGCCACTAAAAAGGTAAATAATCTTCCTAAAATTGTGGCCTCTTAGTACACTGTATTGTGTTTTCTTCAAATCATAGACTACTTGCACCTTATTCTAGTTTAATACTTGTAAATAAATAGCCATTTCATTTGCATTAATTTTCTTAGGAAAAAAAATTATGTCACGGTGGTGTAGTGGTTAGCACAGTCGCCTTGCATCTCCAGTGTCCGGGTTCGTTTCCCGGCCAGGTTTGATTCACGTCTCTGGGTGCATTGAGTTTGCATGTTCTCCCTGTGCTTGTGGGTTTCCTCCGGGTAGTCCGGTTTCCTCCCACAGTCCAAAGCCATGTAAGTTAGGTTAATTGATATTCCCAAATTGGCCGTAGTGTGTGAATGAGTGTGTGACTGTGTGTGCCCTGCAATGGATTGGCACCAGGTTCCAGGGTGTACCCCACCTTGTTCACTTAGTCTCCTGGGATGGATTAAGTGATATATATGATGAGAGAGCGAGTAAGTTAAAAAATGGCAAGAAATAGTAATGACATGCATCCATGTCATGTTTGGCAGAACAATTACTGTACTAAACTCACTGAAATTACAACTCGAATGATAGAATAAATATCAGCCATAACATTACCATCACTACCAGGTAAACTGAACAACACCAATCATCAACTATACCCCAGCAAACTGGTAACAGGATCATGGAAATCCAAGCCCACAGGGAACAAAGGCCAGCATGTCTAGTTCAATCTCTAAAAAGGTCAATGTTGGCCATGAAAGACAGGCACCCAGTGCACCACAATCCACCACGCCTTGGGCCCAGCAGGGAAACAGCCCAAATTCCCAAAATCCCAAACAAACAAACTAGTTTGAATCACAAAGCTAACCCACAGCACCTAAAAGATCTGCTGCCAATGTTCTGGTGCCAGACACCACAGCACCTCCCCAGAGGCCTGCGGAGCAAGACCTGCGATGTCAACACTAGGGGAACCCAAAACCTAGCTGATTGGGTGTATATTTGCACCACAATTTGCACCAAAATTCCATGAAGCAAAATATGTTGAATTCCATGAACAGAACAAAAGCTCAATAAAAATAATAATTTGATCTCAATGAAAATAAATTTAGATCAATAATAATCAATCCTACGGTCTTTATTATGGTTCAAATTTTGTCCCCTGCAAAATGTGGTTGTATAGTTCAAATGAAAATGTAATTCATGCAAATTCAGGTCAACAAAATTTAGATGGAAAACTTCACGTTCACATGCAGGATATCACAGAAAAAAAGCTATGGTTTGCTGATTGCTGCTGTCCCTTCTGAGGTGTACTTGAAAGTATGCTCCCTGCTCCCACTACAGTCTACTTTGCAGGGAACTACTTGCTGATTAGAACGCAGCATTTCTAAATTACTGGTTGTATTGCCAGTTAAACAGCAGAAAACTTTCTCTGCTGAAATGCCCCCTTGCCAAGACTTCAAACCCCCATCCCCAAACGTGATAGTGATGTTTTCCCTTTCCCCTAAGACAGGCTAGGTAATGCAAACACAGTCATGTTTGATGACAGCTTAGCAGACTCATGGCGTTCTCTCATCAGATTCACAACGTAGTTAGTTACCTGGGATGGTTTTCAATTCACAGGTATGCATTAATACAGTATGAGACATTTCCTGGGTTCTTAAAATGCTTTAGTCCTTCAGATTTGTTTTGCCAAGAAAGGGTGGGTACAGAGTCAATAGACCTATTAGTGCAACTGTAACTCCATATTATGGCAAGAAACACTTGTACTGTACAGTACACACAAAGTACAGTAGGTAAAGAGAAAAGACAGTCCATCATTGCTTAAAGAAATGAAGGTCAGTCAATATGAACAATCTCAAGAACTCTCACTCACAAGGATGTGTGATGGTGTGCGGCACTTTGGTAGATGCGGTGACAATAATGATGACTTAGTCAAAATTGACGCCATATTTAACCAGCATGGTTACGACAGCATTTTGCTGCGATATGCCATCACATATGGTTTGTACTTAGTTGGAATGTCATTTGTTTTCCAACAAGACACTGCGCGTAATCACACTTCTAGGTTATGTAAAAGCTATTTGTCCAAGAAAGAGAGTGATGAGGTGCTGCCTCACATGATCTGGCCTCCACCATCACCCGATCTAAATCCAACTGTGAGATGTTTTGGGATGGGTTGGACTGCAGAGTGAAGGAAAAGCAGCACCTCTGGGAACTCCTTCAAGATTTTTGGAAAACCATTCCAGGTGACAACCTCATGAGGCTGACTAAGAGAATACCAAAGCTGTCATCAAAGCAAAAGGTGGCTACTTTGAATTATGAACATATACAAAAACGTATTATGGGTTATATAAAACATTTTTGTTGGCAACATCATTCCATATTTTTCCGGAAAAACACTTAATAAGGATGTGTGACCAAACCTGGTACTGTATATAAAAATGATATCATATCATAGAGGGTCATTATTTGGCGTGACAACACTTTGCTTTTTTTAAATGCAACGAATGAGCTATTTTTATAGGAAAATTAACTAGTAAATTTGCAATTTTGTGTGTGAAAAGTGGTTCATTACTTAATATTTTGTTTCTGACACACAAACATGTTTTTTTGTAACATTTTTTTTTGTAATGTTTGGAAAAGCCAAATAATTACAAAACAATTTTATAATGAGTCATTAAAGTAAAATAAACATCTATGACAATTTTGTACTGAAAATAAAATAGGATGGCTAAGACTTTTACATAATACTATACAGATTTAAAAAACAAAGCCGACTGTAATTCTTAGGTTCATGCAGTCATGGTTATGTTACTGAGTTAAAACATTCTACAGCCTATCAGGCATGAAGCCTAATCCTTATAGCACAAGAGCTCATTATAGGCATGAAATTATTATAGACTTACACATTAAGAGGCAGAACTATTTTCTGATTCCTGAGTATAAACGTTTAATTTATACCAAAATGAGTGGATTGTGAGATATGAATGATGGAGAAATACATATTTAAAGTTTAAGTGTATTACACCTGCTAGAACAGTAGATTTCACATATAACTTTTTAGTCACCACTGATCCCATACTATAAGGAAGTTAACAGGAAATGCTACAAAAAATCCCTCTAATGAACGGTTGAGGGACAAAAGGAGGCTGTCAACCATAGACTGTATCAATCTACAGTCTGAGACAGAAAGAAATCTGTGTCAACTTTTGATGTTTTTTTGATGTTCAAAATTTGTGTGTTTTTGTTTATGAACATTGGTGGTGCTGTTGTTCTTGGACGCCCTTCAAAAAAATGTATGGAAGATTATGTTTATGCCAGAATGTAGCATTATATTTTATGGACTTTTTCCTAAAAAGAGGCTCAGCCATGAGAGCCCATTTACCAGCTGGCCCAGCCTGGAAGTAATGTATAATTCAGTACAACGACCACTTGTCATGGGTTTAAAATGTGTAAATTATTCAGCTATGCATAAGGTGTAATAAATATTTTCTGAAGTTGTATTAATTTTCATAATGATGATGATGATCATCATCATCATCATCACCATCACCTTTGTCATATTCACTGGCAATTGCTTCCCTAACAGTTTAAGTATCTTTTTCATGTATCTTACAGTACAAAATATGAGGCTCTCCAGATTCTGACCTGAAAAAATTACAGAAACAAATATAATAATTTTTATTATATCATGATTACAAATATAGATGAACCAACAACATGAATGCTACAAAAAAATTAAGGTGTGATGTGAAGTGTGGGATTAGTAAGTTTTTCTTTATCCGAGTCTTCATAAACAAAATGCAAAAAAAGAAAATGTGTTACTGGCATATTCAAATTCCTACAATTTTGTGTGACACTGTAATATTAGGTTGAAACACAGAAAAAAGTCAGGAACTAGAGTGAATCCTAAGAATGGGAGTAAAATCTCCTATTCCGTGCTGATGATGTAAGTTCTTTAGGATCCCAGCAGTCTGGATCAGGTCAGAAGGTAAGCCAGAGCTCTGAGTAAGACCTTCAGGCTAATCAATAATGGTCCACAGTAGTCAACTTTCAGCTCTTCTCAGGAACTCCCGAGTGGTGCAATAAAGAAAGAAAAGTTTGCTCTATTGTGGGAAGATCATGGGTTCAAAGCCAGATGATGCCCTAGGCATTCGTGGCATAATTGGCCCTGCTCTCTTGATGATCATATTACTCTCTTCCTTATTGATTATAGTGACAGAAGCCACTCATAGGCGGCAATAATATCACAGCAGATGGCAGTTAATGCCTCCTTAAAGTGTGCTTGGAGACATGTGGGTATAGTATAAGTGGTAGATAGCAATGTCTAAATTGGTAAGAACAAAGCTTTGCATTCTCGACCTTTCATTAGTTCTTTACTGGTTTTCTGTTTAGCACATCATTAGCAGGGGCATCCCTACTATTATTATTGTATTTTTCAATGTGCACCCCCACAATACTATTGGTCGTGTCATAGCCTAAATTTGGTGCAAAATGCACCGTTTCCGAGTTATAAGAACCTGTTTGGTGATCAGTGTTGGGTGTAACTCGTTAGAGTACTCGGATTACTTTTTTGATGTAACGAGTAATTACTCGTCGAGTAGTTACTTAGTTACTTTTTCACAAATGTAATCCGTTATTCAGACAATTTATGTAATCCGTGAGCCAGACAGCAGTCATTCCCAATCCATGTGTGTGTGTGTGTGTGTGTGTGTGTGAGAAAGTCGTCCTACACGCCCCGCCCTGTGTGTGAGAAAGTCGTCCTACAAGCCCCGCCCTCAATAACCCGCCCCCCCCTCTGTTATTCCTGCTGTTATACCCCTATCTCACCCCTGTGATTTGATTTTGCGAGGGCCGATGCACGGAAAGATGGAAACCTAATCACAGCGCCAAAACTCGTGGTTTACAGCCACCCCGCGAAACCATGTAGGTGAGACAGGGGTATTAGAAGTTACCAATTATGGACCAAACTTGGGCCAAGCTGAGTGATGATGGTAGAATAATTATAAAGGTCTTGTCTAAAACAACATGCATGAGGAAGCACAAAGGAGTTTTCATTTTCTGCAATGGAAAAGTACTCTAACTAGTTACTTTTATCAGAAAGTAACGCAGTAATGTAACTGATTACTTTTTGAAGAGAGTAATTTTGTAATGTAATTAGTTACTTTAAAAAGTAACATCTCCCAACACTGTTGGTGATGACATTACATCACTGCAAACATCACTCCACAGACTATAATTGGGTTTCTATAGTAGACACACACCGATTCAGCAAAAAACTAAACGCTAGGCATGAACAGAAAATCCAAACTGTTAAATTCAGAGCTACGTTATAATGCTTTAATAATCATAAAATTGTTTAGCCAAAGTTAAATGATCAACACATCATATAAGGGTGTAAAACAGTTTGTCAAGTAAGTGTAAAAACTTTTAACAAAGACGTCACAAATGCACAAGAACTACAGTACAAACTGCACAGCATTATGACAATACATAACACTGAACTCACACAACATAGTAATCCCTTAAAACATACAGTAAAAAAAAAAGACACACTCGATAATATGAGTCAAATCATTCCTTTAACCAATTTGAATGCTTTGTCAACTAACTGGGAATTCTTATGTAACTTTTAAAACTAAGGTCATGGTTCTAAACAAAACACATTAGTTTTTAAATCTAAGTTTTTAAATCAGAAGCACAGCGCCACATCATGTGCAGTACAACTTAATTCTTAATGATTAACAGTGTGTGATTTGCTTATGCATGCTTGCCATCACAATTTTTCTCACACAAGAATTTTGACTCATGGCTGCATTAATGTGAACTGCCAACTGCAGGCTTAAATTTTGTTTCAAATTCACATTATGATTAAGTGGATCATCTGTCTCAATTAAAAGTTAAAGCACTGACAGACATTCATAATCTAAAACTCGGCTTCCATTATAGAGTTCAAAGACCTAATGGCGAACCAATAAAATCATAATTCTTCAGCTGTGAAATTCTATTTGAGGGAGAGTGTGTGTGAAGCTGTCACCACAGCTGAGAGCTTCACAATGCCACAGTGATGTCCTTTATGGCCTCGTAGTCAAATCCTAAAAACATGACAGCTTTTCACATGCGCCAAGAGGAAAAAAAAAATGACACAATGATAATGTTGTGTTTTCAGCACAGAGTGAGGGGTTAAAAAAAAAAAAAACGCAGAAAATGCTCTCTCTTCAAAATGCCTTGTTCTTTCAGGCAGAACTCATGGCTTTTGGCTTGGCTAAAGTCTGCCACCCTTCATTTGCTTTGGCAGGACTGAAATGGCTTTTCTTCAGGGAATAGATAAATCACAGCAGCACATCTGCAGGCGTGTACACAGAAGAGTGGACACAAACAGCAATGCCTATTAGAATTGAAGAAAATACTAATAACACTAGGTCACATTATATAAAAATATTAATTGAATATTATAGCCCAAATTCCAATTAGTTGAAGTTGGTTATTACTTTCAGGGTAATTATTCTATAAGTTGTGGGCAAATGACTTCACAGTGATTGAACAGTGAAAATGTACAATGTAAAGGTGGAGTGTGTTAAATCTTCTAGTAAAACAGTATAGCCACTGCAGCTCATCAACATAGCTCATAACACTTGCTCCTTTTATAATATAAGGTGCCATTATTTACTGTATGTGTGAAGTTTAGTAAACTCTCTCTCTGTCTCTATTCCCTCTCACTCACTCATTCTATACTCTTATCCTTTACTGTCAGTGAGCGTGGCTTTCGTTAGCTGCTGAGGTGGATCCAGATGCAGGTGCGGCAGCTGAGCAGATGCTGCGCTCAGGTTGTAGAACAGGTGTGTGCGCGCAGGTCCTTAGCGGGCAATTTACGATGCATTTTATCTGGGACACGTGGAAGGTAGGATGAATACGTCGCATGGAAGAGGGGAGTGAGAGTCGGACAGCAGATGGATTGATGATCTTGATTATCGTGAAGGGGCCGATGAAACGAGGAGAGAGCTTGCGTGACAGTGTCTTTAACGGGATGTCCCTTGTGGCGAGCATGACTCTGTCTCCTACACGGGATCTTGGAGCTTTGCTGCGGTGGCGGTCCGCCTGTCTCTTGTAAGAGGAGATGGTTCGTAGCAGGGTTCGTCTTGCACGTAGCCACGTTTGTTTGCAGCGGCGGACGAAGTGCTGGGCTGAGGGAGTCTCCACCTCCAATTCTTGGGCAGGGAAGAGCGGAGGTTGGTAGCCTGAGCAACACTGAAACGGGGAAAAACCCGTTGAAGCAGAAGGTAAGGAGTTGTGGGCATATTCGACCCATGGAAGAAGCTTGCTCCAGGTGGTTGCGTCCCGAGTCGTCATGCAACGAAGGGAAACCTCTAATGCTTGATTCATCTGTTCGGTTTGTCCGTTGGACTGGGGATGGAAACCTGACGATAGGCTGGGAGTGGCTCCAATGAGCTTACAGAAGGAGCCCCAAAACCGAGAGGTGAAATGCTGGCCCCGGTCTGAAACGATGTCCGTGGGAAGGCCATGGAGCCGAAACACATGGAGGATGAGTAACTCTGCGGTCTCCTTGGCAGATGGCAGCTTTGGAAGTGGAACGAGGTGAACTGACTTGGAGAAGCGGTCAACGATGGTCATGATACAGCTGTTGCCTTCAGACAAAGGTAGGCCGGTGACAAAGGCTACTGAGATGTGAGACCACGGACGTTGAGGAACCGGTAGGGGTCTGAGAAGACCAGCAGCCGGTCGGTTGTCGCTCTTACAGCGGGCGCAGGTGTCGCAGGCCGCCACGAATGTGGACACATCCCTCCTCAGCGTGGGCCACCAGATTGCTGGACCATGAAGTGGGTTCGGGCGGCGCCCAGGTGACAAGATAGTCTGGACCCATGGACCCACTCCAGGACCTGCGTGCGTAGACGAAGAGGGACGAAGAGGCGATTCGGTGGAACATTGCTTGGCCCAGGCTCCTGGGACAGAGCCTATTGACCCTGGTCTCTATGTCCAGCTCCAGGGCTGCGATGAGACAATGGTCCGGGAGGATGGTGTCGTGTGGTTGGGCGTCCTGGTAGGGAGAAAACTGACGTGAGAGAGCGTCTGGCTTAGCATTCTTGGAACCCGGCCGATAGGACAGGACAAAGTTGAATCTGGAGAAGAACAATGACCATCGAGCCTGACGAGCATTGAGTCTCTCGACAGTGCGCAGGTACTCCAGATTCCTGTGGTCGGTCCACACCAGAAAAGGAAGCTCAGTTCCCTCTAACCAATGTCTCCACTCCTCCAGCGCCAGCTTGATGGCCAGGAGCTCTCGGTCTCCAACATCATAGTTTCTCTCCGCTGGGGTCAGGCGACAGGAGTAAAATGCGCACGGATGCATCTTGTTGTCCTGGGAGGACCTTTGGGAGAGAATTCCCCCAACGCCGATATTGGAGGCGTCAACCTCAACTACAAACTGGCGAGAAGGGTCGGGAATAGTTAGGATAGGAGCAGAGGTGAATCTTCTTTTGAGATCCGTGAAGGCTTGATTCGCCTCCTTCCCCCAGCAGAACTGGGTTTTGGAGGAAGTTAGCGAGGTCAGAGGGGCGGCGACGGTGCTGTATCCTCGGATGAAGCGGCGGTAAAAATTGGCAAAACCAAGGAACCGTTGAAGGTCTCGCGGTGAGGCCGGCGTGGGCCAGTCGGTGACTGCTTGGACCTTGGCTGGTTCCATTTCTAGCCTGGATGGGGAAATGACAAAGCCCAAAAATGTAGTGGAGGGGGTGTGGAACTCGCACTTCTCTGCCTTGACGTAAAGGTTATTCTCCAAGAGTCTCTGGTGCCGGTGTTCCTCCAGGCCTTGGGAGAAAATTAAAATGTCATCTAAATAAACGAACACGAAGATGTTAAGAAAGTCACGGAGGACGTCATTAATGAGGGACTGGAAGATGGCGGGGGCGTTGGTCAGGCCAAAGGGGACCACCAAATACTCGTAGTGCCCCGTGTGTTAAAAGCTGTCTTCCACTCATCACCCTCACGGATACGTACGAGGTGGTAAGCATTTCGTAGGTCTAACTTCGTGAAGAAATTTGCCCTCTGCAGAAGCTCAAAAGCGGAGACCATGAGTGGAAGCGGGTAGCGGTTCCGGACGGTGATTTCGTTTAGCCCCCTGTAATCGATGCATGGACGAAGGGAATTGTCTTTCTTTTTCACAAAGAAAAATCCTGTATGTGTTCATTGACTCTCTCTCTTGGCGGGACAGGGAGTACAGTCGACCCTTGGGCGGAGAGGTGCCTGGGAGAAGGTCAATAGGGCAGTCGTAGGGTCGGTGCGGTGGTAGCGACGTGGCTCGGGTCTTGCTGAAAACCTGCTTGAGATCATGATAATGAGGGGGGACCTTGGAGATATCCGGAGTTTCCTCGGGAGTAACGGGAGAGGGGAGTGTAGGGAACGCAGAGCGGAGGCACGACGTAGCACAAGAGGGGCTCCAACCCGTGATAACATGCTTGACCCAGTCGATCTGGGGACCATGGAGAGCTAGCCATGGGAGACCGAGGACCAAAGCGGCGTGTGACTTATTGATCACAAAAAGGCAAATCTCCTCAGAATGATTCCCCGATGTTCTCAAAGTGAGTGGACGAGTCTTGTGAGTGATGGCTGGTAGGGGGCTTCCATCCAGAGCTCGGACTGCCAGTGGAAGGTCCAATGAAATGCACGGGATCTGCAATGCTCTGACCGTGGCTGAGCTGATCAGATTCCGGTCAGAGCCGGAGTCAACGAGTGCTTGAATGGGATACGCTTGGCCACCGATAATTAGCGTAACAGAGAGCAGGGGGCGAGGTTCTGGGAGCTTGTCGGAAGGAGCGCCCTCTAGAGCTCCCAACCTTTTAACGGGCAGCTCTTGAGCATGTGATCTGAACCCCCGCAATAGAAGCAGGCCCTTTCCAGGCGGCGGCGTCTCTCCTCATCCGATATGCGGGTTCTGCCCAGCTGCATGGGCTCCTCCTGATTAGTTGGTGTTGGGGGAGAGGATGAGCGGAACGTCCTGGGGGTTGTTTGTCTCCTGGCGTAGTCATATGCAGAGCGTGATCCCTGGCGTAGGTGTAAAAGTTTAGCTCCAGCCTCCCTGCCGACGTGGGATCGGTCAAAAACCCTCCTCATCTCTCCAGAAAAAGCCTCAAAACTGTCACAACACGGGTCGTGAGTGTCCCAAAGATCAGACTTCTGTTCAATACATCTCATGGATGCTTAATTGGTGGCCATGGGCTCTTTCCATGCTGAGGTGGTGCAATGGCTGTTCTGGTGGCTTTCTATTGTGGTCAGCATTGACATATACATGTTTGCAGGTAGTCCCAGAACATCCGAGTTACGAATTCTCACAGATACAAATGGATTGTCGTCCTATGAACATTTCGTAGATGCAAATAAATCGCGGAAGTAGCTCACGTGTATTGAACAAAAATAGACACTACAGTGCACTGGATCCCAATATTTACAATTGTATACAATATTTTCAGAGTGTAACTGAATGTAGAAAATGTCTAAAGTCCGGTATATTGTATGTGTGTGTGTGAAGGTTCGGAAGAAATGAGTCGGCCTCACTGGTTCCAATGAATCAGTCCGGGAGCATGATGATGATGTCAGAAATGGCTGTTCTGTAAAGATGTCCTGATGGTGAATAATCCTAATTTCAGAAAATCCTCAACAAAACAGATTTCACAATCCAAGAAAGTGGAAAACATCAGAATGGCAACCGGGAGTATGTGTAAGTTGTCCTATAAAATAACCCTCCTTCTCCTAGTGCCATGTTCATGAATACTGTACCACAGTCCACAGACCTCCAAAAGTTCCCATGATCTCAAGCCATTGATCATAAGTCAAGCACCTATCTCCATTCACAATCACAAGACTACTAAGGTAGCTCACTTTTTGCAATCACCTTTACTCTCGTAAATAACCCAGACTCTCACTGTGTCTCTGCAAACTCTTGCTCCAGCATTGCACCTTTAATGATTACATGCATTTGATCTCTAACTGTTGTTTTGACCACAGACTGCTTATCATTTGCCCGTTTAGTTTATCTTTGTCTAGTTTATGCCCACTTGCTAATTGCCTGATTATTAACCTGTCTCTTGTTCAGAATATTGCCTATCCCTTTTGCTTCTCTCTGCATGATTGGTTTTAAATAAAACTGTTAACCTTTACCTGCAGCAAACGCTTGCATAGCTCTAAACCTGACTGTCAGATATGCCAAACCTGTTCTTATGGTGTATAACTTGTACTGGTGTACTATTCATGTTAAAGTTTGACACTTCTATGCATCTGGTCAATTTGCTGAATGTAAACAAGTTAGGCATAGCAATCTCCCTCCAATATACCTCAAGCCAACTGTCACAAATGCTGTTCATGCAGTATCAGCTAAAGACACTTGTAAGAGGGATCTGCCAATTTTGGCATTTAAATGCATTGGGGAGATATTCAAGAACCTCACAGATCACATTTAACCCATATAGCAGATTGAAAAAAAAATCTAAATTCATCATCTAATTATTTCACTTTTGATTGTGCTTGATACAGAGGGAAAAGATTGGAAACATTAAGGCATTATTGTAAGTTTACATTGAAATGTAAAAAAAAAAAAAAGAATCCGAAACAAAAAAATGTTCATCATTCATCTGTAACAATTTAATTTGCAGGTAAGTTTATTTGATTTTTTTTTTTTTTTTACTTTTTACTGAACAACTACCATTTGCTATTTAATTACTGTCAAACTTGATGGTCACCATAAAATAAGTTCATTCCCAGGAAAAACAACTTGAGTATATTCACTCTTCCTCCATAGGGAGAGTGATGTGTCGTTTTCAGTGTAGATTAGAACTAAAAATTGGCAAACAAAAACTGCTTTCCTAAGAAACTCATCTGTCTATACTTGTCTTGGGAAAAGAAGATTATTCTCTATGAGATATAGCCAAGAAATTAAAGATTCCGTTAAAAGAAGTAATCTCCAGACACATGCTGTAACAGGATCCAATCAAGAAAGGATACGCAGCGGAAGGGACAAGTGCACATCTGCCCAAGAAAAGAAGTACTTACGAGTGTCCTCCTTGAGAAACAGACACATCACTGCTCCTTAATTGGCTGCAGTGTTGAGTAGAACAAGATAGAAACCTGTGTGTACAGACACATTGTTCAGGAGACTGTCCATATGGGCCATATGGGAAAATACCCCTACAAAGGTTGGCAAATTAGAAGAAAAGGTTGGGCAAGGTCCACTGTATACTGATTAATCCTAGTTTGAGGTGTTTGGATCCAAGCAAAAATATATACATGTACATACACATACACAGAGCTCGTGAAAAGAAGATAGTAACATCGTCACTGAATCCTGGTGGTGGAAACGTGATGATCTGGGGATGCTTTGGCAAATGGGAGATTGTAATGAGTAATGTGCATTGTGTGCAAGGCATCCTCAATCTGCATGCATACTGATGAGGGATAACTTAATTTTGCTGCAAGACAATGACCCCAAGCACTGTAAGAATTATTTGGAGATGAAAGTATCTGCTGGGATACTCTTGGTGATGCTCAATCACCAGATCTGAACCCCACTGAGCTGGTTTGGAGAAGCTGAATAAAAGAGCATGGAACACTGCCCAAACAGAATAGCAGACATTTGGGAAATGATGCAGAAGGCCTGGAAGGAACCTGAATATCTGAAAAAAATAATCTGATCAGTAGTATTTTGATGAAAGTAAAGTTTAGCATTTTTTAAATTACAATTATATTTTTAATTAATTTATTTATTATTATTAAAACCAAATTGTGTTTTGTGATCCATTTACAATCATTTCATTGATGAAAGCCAACAAAAGATCACAAAAACACATATGTGTATGGGATTTCCAAATGTTTTATTTACAGGGTAAATATTACGCTATAATTCTAATACAGTATTAAAGAAAAATTAAACCCTTCATATGAGAGATTGTGAATGGGGAAATGTGTTCATCTAAATTAAATTTTTGTTTATATTTAAACATCAAATATTTTTAAAACCTTAATTTCACATCTTAACTCAAAGAATTAAAAAATGGAATAATGTCTGTAACATGTGTATAATATAGTTTAAATATTCAAATGTTCTGAACAACAGAACAGAACAGAACAACTATCAAAATGTAGATATTACAACCTGAATTCGTTGGAATGTTTTTTTTAAATTGTGATAAAATGAAAACTAAAAGACTTTCAAATCAGAAGCCAAGATTATATTTACAATAGAATATAAATGTTTCAACTGAGAAATTTTACAATTTTATAAAAATTTTACAAAATGAGATCATTTCAAATTTGATACCTGCTACAAGTCTCAAAATAGTTGAGACGGGGACATGTTTACCATGGTGTAGCATCTCCTCTTCTTTTCAAAACAGTTTGAAGACGCCTGGGCATTGAGGTTATGAGTTTCTGGAGTTTTGGTTTTTGGAATTTGGTCCCATTCTTTCCTGATATACTATAGGTTTCCAGCTGCTGAAGAGTCTGTGGTCGTTTTTGACGTATTTTTCGTTCAATGATGTGCCAAATGTTGTCTATACAGTAGTTGAAAAATCTGCCCGGCAGGCAGGAAAATTCAGCACACGGACTCTTCTACTACGAAGCCATGTTGTTGTAATAGCTACAGTATGTGGTTTTGCATTGTCCTGCTGACAAGCTGCCCATACTATATGTATGCACCCCCATGCTATCAGAGATGCTAACTTTTGAACTGAACGCTGATAACATGCTGGACGGTCCAATTTGGACTCGTCTGACCATGGAACACTTTTCCACAGTACATTTTAAATGCCTTGGCCCGCAGGACAGGACGGCGCTTCTGTACCAAGTTTACATATGGCTTACTTTTGGCACGATAGAGCTTTAATTGGCATCTGCAGATGGCACGGTGGATTGTGTTTACTGAAAGTAGTTTCTGGAAGTATTCCTGGGCCCGTTTAGTAATGTCAATGTCACAATCATGCTAATGAGGGATGCAGTGTCCTCTGAGAACCTGAAGACGACGGACATCCAAAAAAGATCTTCGGTCTTGACCCTTGTGCAAAGAGATTTCTCTAGTTTCTCTGAATCTTTCAATGATGTTATGCACTGTAGATGATGAGATTTGCAAAACCTTTGCAATCTGATGTTGAAGAAAGTTGTTTTTAAAGTATTCCCCAATCTTTTTATACACTCTTTCACAGATTGGAGAGCCTCTCCCCATCTTCTGAGAGACTCTGGCTCTCTAAGACATCCCTTTTACAGCTAATCATGTTACAGACCTGATGCTAGATGTTCTAGCCGCTGAATCTTATTTCAAAATTTCTTGCTTTTTCAGCCCTTTGTTGCCCCTGTCCCAACTTTTCTGAGACCTGTAGCAGGCACCAGTTTGAAATGGGCTTATTTTAGTGGATAAAAGTGCAACATTTCTCCATTATGTTATGTTCTCTATGTTCTATTGTGAATAAAATTTTTGGCTCATGGGATTTGAGTCTTTTAGTTTTCATTTTATTTAAATCCAGAAGCGTCCCAACTTTTCTGGGAATTCGTGTGGTAGACATCTGAAAAAACATTACAGTAAAATATCAAAATATGATACTACTATTTGCATGTTCCTGACTGCACAGTTAATAACTGCCCTTCACTAATCTTTGTAAACCTGAAATGGTGGAAATGATAATTAACCTCTCTTGTTTTTAAATTACCAGTTCTGGGAGATAACATTGTTTAGAGTGTTTTTTTTTTTTTTTTTAATGGAAACCTGCAAACAGGGAAAAAATAATATTACATGAGCCTCCAGTCAATTCCAGAGTGATGGTTAATGAACAAAGAGGATTATATAGAGTATATTGGAGAAACCACTTACAAAATATATAAAATGTATTGTATTCTTTTTTAATAATTAATATTGGGGGAAAAAACTGAGTGCATATGAGAAAATCATCCATACCCACTGTGAAATATGCTGTCAGATCAATAATGCTTTGGGATTGTTTTGCATCATGTGGTCATATGGTTATTGAGAAGATTTATCCAATACCAGGATATTTTTGCCTCAAACCAGGTTTCCTCTACCAGAAGGTTAAAACATTCATTGTTGAATTAAACTGAATTGGATTTAAGAAGAATACATATCAGAATTTTCTTTTTGTCTGAATAAATGAAAACAGCAAAACACGTGCAAAATTAAGAGCATAAGGGAGAGTGAAATATCTTGCATGCAGTTCAAGCTCTTGGCCCTAGTAGAGTCTCATGGTTGTTATTCCCTTTAGGAGAGGTGCCATAAAATATTAAGTGTATGGGAGGAAATAAATATGAAAAAAAAAGTTAAATTATTTGATGTTACAGAGGCAATACCTTCTGTAGCATTAAATTCTCATGTGAAATCAGAAACATTATATGAATCACTGGACTAAATTTACTGTAACACTTGCTCTAAATCTTTTCTAAAGCTGCCCCAAAAGTGTGTTTTCTTGGCAAAATATGTGACACAATCACACACAGAGAAAACAGAAACCATAGTAATAACTCAAATTAATGTTAAATGTTGAAATTAGGAGATTCAAGGACTTCTTGGGTTTTTAAATGCTTTGATGTCTCTGACCTTTTCATCTGGCAGTACTAAAATACTCACTCTAAATCTGAGTCATGGTTATGAAATTAATGAAGGTTGATGGATGCTGACATTAACTGTTACAAATGAACACTTTTAGATCTAATTAGAATTGGTAGAGATGAGTCAGTTCCGAACATTGATCACATCGCAGTGCGCAGGGCAGTAGTATTTTAGCTAGTAGCTTTTGACAGATATGTCAAGAATTGAAAATCCCAGGATTCCAAGTTGTCCCCGCTGGCGTTATTGACTTATCCCTCAACTTAACCCTCAGCTGCTCGATTATATGCTGGGAAAGCATTTATCTGGGAAGATTTCTTTGGATAAAATCATACGGCCAAAGAAAAAAATATAAATGATCTGTCACGGTCTTGAGGGCTAGTTTCCTGACATGGGAATATGTCTATTAACATTGGCTTACACTTCTAAAATTCAAGGTGATGGGTAGTTTCAAAAGAATTCAAAACCCTAGCATATGGACCTTGGCACCAGGCATAGAGACAGGTGGCTCTGCAATTCTGGATAAATATTAAAAAAAAAAAAAAAAAAACACACACACATCTGCTAGAATCCGGTACACTTTGCAGAAAAGGAAGCTCACTGTCATACGGGCCCTGTCACAGACAGAATTAAGGTCCACTCAAGAGGTGCAAAGAGCAATACTCTGGGCTGACAGATGGTATGACACATCTAATTCACACGAGGGAGGACTTCAAGTGGAAAACGGAGAAAGCAATGAGATTCCAAGAGTCACTTAAGTGCCTGTGCACACACTAAACCTAATGCAGTGTGGTGATTTAAGATTTCAAAGTCAAATGTCAAGAACTGCAATTGTGTTGATTTCATTACAGCATCTAAGATTAAGTGCCACCGAAGTGACTGTTATTGTAAGGTGACCAGGATTGGTGTACCAGGTACAGTTTTGAGTGATTGGTGGAATATCTTAACTCCATTCTAAGTTTTTTTTTTTTTTTTTTTTTATCTCGCTGGTGGATTTTCATTGCTGTAAGGGTATTGTAAGGGCATTGAAAACAATGTGATCCATAGCCTCTTCCAATAGTGCTTATAACATGATTATATAAAGAGTTTACAACAATATACCGTATATAAGAGTTTAAAACCATTACAAGCATTGCTATATTAAAAAAAAGAATTCAAAACACTGGCCAACATTCTTTCCATTAGCCAGAGAAATACTTTGATTTAAAGAGAAATGATAAAAAGCTATCAGGAACTCATTCATATCACTGCAGCATTCTAATATGTAAATTGCTGACATTCATAATGGCTGGTCATTCTCAAAAAAGTACAATTCCATATTCCTGGTGGTTCCATACTATTTTTGCTACACTTGCTTAAGACTAAAATAAGGCCACAGGGGTTAAATATGTTTTTTTGTTCTGAAGCCTATTCCAGGCAGATAGAAATATACTCCTGATGAGAACTCGGTCCATCACAGTCCACCGTGCACACACACAATCACACACTCGTTTACATCCTTGAATAATTTATTGTATCCAATCTCCTAACTGGCATATCTTTGGAAGACGGGAGGAAACCAGAGAAACTAGACAAATTTCACAGGAACACAGGTATAGCCTATCGAACTCAACACAGAAAGGGATGCATGATCGGGCTCGTAGTGCAGGCCCTGAACCTGTGAGGCAGCAATGCTACCCGTTGTGTCACAATGCCGAAAAAAGCTTAATGAAAATTTAAACTGAGGCACCATTTAGTTAAGCACCAGTCAAACTGGGTGGCAATAAAATCTCCTGCATCTTCCTCCTCTTATTTCCCTTTGAGTCGAGTTCATTTATATGAAATTTATATACCAATCTAGGAAGCATGGGACAATAGAAAAGGAGCGTGAGCCTGGAGTCACGTCTCTCTGAAAGATTCATGAAGAAACTGCTTAATATTACCATTTTGCTACAGCAAGAGGTTTTATTCTACTCCTGAGTCAACGTAATTAGGACTGGTCTGAATAATTTGGATCCTCGAGTATTTGTTCATTGTGTTGGGGTTCAGTTCTCTATTTAGTATTCAGAAGATTAATCTTTTCCTTCGCGCACCCTATATACAGTACAGTAAGCGCACCATGTAGAAAATTACATAATGGTTTCTCCATCCTATGTAGGTCACTATATAGTTTGAATTAAAACGATAAATCAGGTGACTTAAATCATGTCCTACTTTTTCACCAATATTGTCAGATATGAGTCTATCAATATGTATAATTATAATCATTATAATCCAAAAAATGTTAGTATAATTACCCAATTATGCCAAATATTTCATTTGATTACTGCCTAAAAATTATTATTTTTTGTACAATTATTGGAATGGTTATGGCTCTTCTTAATACTAAACACACCATTGTGACGGGTGGGTTTTTTTTCCCCCGTCACTAGTGGGCTCCCACATTAAATCTACTACTACCACTCAGTCGAGGGCCAAAGACTATCACATGTTTCAAACTGCTCGCTCGCGCATCATTGGGGGCGGAGTAACACACTCTGAGGACAGCGCTATCCGCTCCTTCCGCTTGCGTGAGCTCACAGACGCCCCTGATTGGCTGTAGAGCCGTGATTAATATGGGAGCACCAAGTACCTCTCATCCCTCCCCTCTGAGAGAGCTCGGCCAATCAGCTCTCTCTAAGCATCCGGCTGCGAGAGGTTACAGCATCACCCGGGAATCGAACTCGTGATCGGAGGCCCATGACAGCTGTTTTTAACTTTATGGTTGTGCAACTAAAAAAAGAAAGGTTTCTTTGTGGCACAGTAAAAAATGCAAAAAAATTGTGTTATTGAATATGTACAGAAGACTATAGCTCATTTGTGTCATTACTAAAATACAATGTTGTTACATCAATGCCGTCTACTGGATAATTTTTAACTGCAGTAACGACCATAATTGTGGCTAATTGTGCATAATAAGTACAGTTTTTTTCAGATGGTTTCAAGACCAAGTATTCAGGTACCTATTCAAAAACATCCAACAATTACTTAAAACTTTAAAAATTCTGTTGAGCACAAAAGATCACATCATTCACAAACAACAATAGAGTAAACTGTTCATTGAAGTGTTACATTCTGTCTGGATACATCTCACAACACGACCATCCAGAATCACCTGATTTTTTTTTCACTCTGTCTCTCTTGGTTTAAACTGATTACTGTACCACTATACATGGTTATTGTTTTTTTTTTTTTTTTTTGGCTGCTCCTGTCAAGGTCGCCAACAAGATCCGCTTAGAAACTTGGCACAGATTTGAAACAACCCTGCCATGCTATCCAGGCTTGGGACCTTGCCCTGTATCCAGTGGCTGGGTATCGAACTTTTGCATGGCAGACGAGAAGCCTGGCACTGAGCCACCAATGTGCCTAATACTGTACCATATACACTAAGACTGTAAAATTTATTTCATTATTTTCAGTGTGATTTTAATTACATAAAATATTTAAATGCATTAAAATATTAATTTCATACTGCCAAAGACAGGCGTAATTATAAACATTGCATTCTAAACAGTTTTGAACATCATTTCTTTTGGCAAGTTGTGGGCTAAGGCTATTGTGTATTGCTGTAATCAGTGGCTCATCTGCAGGATTTTGTTTCACAGCTCAACACTAGTAGTGGCTGTTGCAGTCTAGCAGGCTGTGTTCAGTGGTATATAATCAAATAGGCAGCAAATAGGATTTGTAAAATGTTGTTCTTTTGGCTCATTTCCTATTTGATTTGAAGTGAAATGTTCTGTATACAGCAAACGTATAATGCTGCTGCGGATGATGATGACGATAATTATTATTATTATTATTATTATTATTATTATAATTATTATTATTGCTTAGTCTAACTGACAAACACATCACTACTGTGTTGACTAATCAGGACAACAAAACAGTGAGACAGGTGGCAAATTAAGCAGGCTAAACACAAAGATTCATAGTGTTATTGTCATTATGTTTGGCACAACAAAATTCCATTGGTGGCATCTCAAGCCAATGGCATTAGAAATGTCGCTGAAAATAACAGTTGCACTCATCCCTGAATATTGGTATTACATACATCAATACATATTGCCATATGTGCTTGATGAACATCCCATTCCAGATTTGATTCCTCTTTGCTGTTATAGTCATGACCAGTCCTTTAAGAAGGCATTCCACTTGAGTTTAGGGTGTGGCTGAGGGCAAAAGTACATTTTATCCAATTACATGTTTCGTAGAATACTCGATTACTAAAATATTCGATAGCTACAGCCCTAATACGAATTCAAAGGCTGCCATGAATACTTTTGAAGTTTACCTTTAATCACTGTAAGTTTAAATAGAATTTTTAACTTGAAAACCGACAAAAACATTCACTTTAAGTATTTCAACATCCAAATTTGGCCAGTGAAGTTCATATCATGGAGTTCTTATAATCGGCACAATTCAGAAAAGAAAATATCTGATAACCTCTCTTAGGGGCTTTTGAGATTAGATCCCATATTCATGATTTTATATTTCATCACTTAATTCATCTGTTAGATGATCCCATTTACACACGTGGACAAAATTGTTGGTACCCTTCGGTCAATGAAAGAAAAACTCACAATGGTCACAGAAATAAATAATCTGACAAAAGTAATAATTTTTAAAAATTCTATGAATGTTAACCAATGAAAGTCAGACATTGCTTTTCAACCATGCTTCAACAGAATTATTTAACAAAATAAACTCATGGAACAGGCCTGGACAAAAATGATGGTACCCCTAGAAAATACTGAAAATAATGTGACCAAATGGACAAGCTGTGTCCATTAATTAGCATCACATGTGTCTACAATCTTGTAATCAGTCAGTGGGCCTATATATAGCACTCCAGGTAGTCACTGTGTTGTTTGGTGACATGGTATGTACCACACTCAACATGGACCAGAGGAAGCGAAGGAAAGAGTTGTCTCAGGAGATTCGAAAGAAAATTATAGACAAGCATGTTAAAGGTAAAGGCTATAAGACCATTTCCAAGCAGCTAGATGTTCCTGTGACTACAGTTGCACATATTATTCAGAAATTTAAGATCCATGGGACTGTAGCCAACCTCCCTGGATGTGGCCGCAGGAGGAAAATTGATGACAAATCAAAGAGACTGATAATCCGAATGGTAACAAAAGAGCCCGGAAAGACTTCTAAAGAGAACTTCATGCTCAAGGAACATCAGTGTCAGATCGCACCATCCGTCGTTGTTTGAACCAAATTGGACTACATGGGAGACGACCAAGGAGGACACCATTGTTGAAAACAAATCATAAAAAAGCCAGACTGGAATATGCCAAACTACATGTTGACAAGCCACAAAGCTTCTGGGAGAATGTCCTATGGACAGATGAGACAAAAATGGAACTTTTTGCCAAGGCACATCAGCTCTATGTTCACAGACGGTAAAATGAAGCACATCAAGAAAAAACACTGTCCCTACTGTGAAACATGGAGGAGGCTCTGTTATGTTCTGGGGCTACTTTGCTGCATCTGGCACAGGGTGTCTTGAATCTGTGCAGGGTACAATGAAATCTCAAGACTATCAAGGGATTCTAGAGAGAAATGTGCTGGCCAGTGTCAGAAAGCTGGGTCTCAGTCGCAGGTCATGGGTCTTGCAACAGGACAATGACCCAAAACATACAGCTAAAAACACCCAAGAATGGCTAAGAGGAAAACATTAGACTATTCTAAAGTGGCCTTCTATGAGCCCTGACCTCAATCCTATTGAGCATCTTTGGAAGGAGCTGAAACATGCTGTCTGGAAAAGACGCCCTTCAAACCGGAAACAACTGGAGCAGCTTGCTCATGAGGAGTGGGCCAAAATACCTGCAGAGAGGTGTAGAAGTCTCATTGACAGTTACAGGAATCGTTTGATTGCAGTGATTGCCTCAAAAGGTTGTGCAACAAACTATTAAGTTAGGGGTACCATCATTTTTGTCCGGGCCTGTTCCATGAGTTCATTTTTTTTTATAATTCCGTTGAAGCATGGTTGAAAAGTAATGTCTAACTTTCATTGGTTAACATTCATAGAATTCTTATTTATTATTACTTTTGTCAGATTAAAGTTATTTCTGTGACCATTGTGAGTTTTTCTTTCATTGACCGAAGGGTACCAACAATTTTGTCCACGTGTGTACATGGGCTTCACAGGTCAGACTGAAAACATCTTAATTCTCCTGTGGACATATTTCAGTCAGAGTGACATCATTTTATTGTCACTCAGCCTAGACCTTACCAACTGAACCAACCCCAGATCATAACACTGCCTCCAGAGGCTTGTAGAGTGGGCACTACGCATGATGGGTGCATCGCTTTATGCACTTTGCTTCTTACTCTGATGCACCCATTGTTTTTTTTTCGTTAAAATGTCCCAGTCAACGATGGCAGAAAGTCCTGTTCTTGTATTGGCTCACTACTTCAAAATCTCTTACTACTGTATGTCAGCCCCCATCAAAACTAATACTTGGCCTAATTGTTTCAGCCCACATATTTCCCTGATTGTTTCTGCACAAATTTTAATAAATATTTGTTTACTTCAATCGTTTTAGCTATGTAACAGCCGCTTTGGTGTGGTACATCAAGATGCGCTTACGGTTATTTTTGTGTGCGGCAGTGCATAATTTGTGTAAATGACTGCCTGAAAATGAAGAAAACGGCATTATCAAAATCTCTGGGAACAGCAGGCCACTAGACCCCCTCGGGTACTCATGCCTGCTGTGCTGGGTATACCTCCCTAGTGACCATCATTTACTCACTTCAAACATAAGATTTACTGTAAATAATCATTTCTAAGGTCAGGCACATACTGTAGGTTTATTAAGGAGACCTGGGGTGGGTCAGAGCTCCACTTTAAACCAACATAGTCCAGTGGGGTTGAAGTTAGGGCTTTGTTCAGGCCACAATTACTCCGCTGCACAGAGGCACAGTGTGAGACACAGGTGTCCACTTACTTTTGTTCACACAGTGTATAAACCATAAATATATTTGGCTGCCAAACTCTATGCTTTCTTTTTTATTCAATTTGATATCACTTTGCAGGAAGTGGTGAGACATGAACTCTCGTGAATTTTTCTAGCAATTATTTTTGAGGTCCTTTAAAACTAACTAAAAATAAAGCAGCAAAGCTAAATAAACTCCTTACATTGCAGCATAGTGAAGTCCATGAAGACAAAAAGGGAGAATGAATGGAAAATTCTGTATGAATAAAAAGAGAACCACTTCCAGAAAATATTCACAAAAGAACCTGAAATAATCTGAAAAATGCAAACGGGGTATTAGAAGACACATAGATGGCATTGCATGTTTTCTGGAGCTCATGATGTAATTTCATACAAAAACAGACAAAACACTTTTTTATTAATTTTCTAGTCTCGACTCCAGGGTTTGATTAATTTTTTACAGCGTTCTTCATGAAATGAAATGGATTGTTATTTCTTTGTTCAGGAAGGAAACTTGGCTCACTTAAACTTATAAGCAAAGCTGTAATAGAGTTCAAATAAATGGGTGCAGATGAAGGTGGAAAACGGTTAACTTTATGGCCTTAGGCAAATTTATAAAAAAAAAAAAAAGAGCGAGAGAGAGAGAGAGAGAGCATCTTTACAACTGTCTTTATTTGCATCAGCCTAAACCAAAATCAGCTTCACCTTTCTACCCCTTAATTTACTTCTTTTCACGTACAGTATAGCAGTTCTTTCTTGAGTCTTGGATCACTTACTGAATGCTTTCAATTTTATTTACACACTATACCATAGATGTACTGTCTAGGAGCATAAACTGAGGCGTTTCATATGTATACAACATGCAATTAAGGAACAAGTGGGCAATAATGTGCGTGCGTGTGTGTGTGTGTGTGTCCATGCAGCAGAAGTTGATTCAGCAATCAGATCATGGAACTTTTGATGCCATTTCATGACTCAGACACAGACTTGTTTGTCTATCATTCTGTGCATTCAACTCAGTGCTTGTTTTTATGCAACTTTGCTGAATAGGGGCTACTGTATATTAGAAAACAGTAATACTATAGAAAAGGGGGAAGGCCCAAATCCAACTAGGAAAACATAACAAAATCAGATTCAAAATATATCATATTTTTCAAATAATTATAATAAACTGAGATGGCACTGTGGTGTGCTCCAGGATCAAAGGTTCAAGTGTCCTTGTGCATGGAGTTTGCACGCTCTCCTCATGCTGTGTGGGTTTCCTCTGTCTGCTCCAGTTTCCTCGCCACTGTCCAAAGTCATGCAGATTGGGTTAACTGCTATTTACAAATTGTCCGTAGTGGGCAAGTGTTTGTCTGCCCTTTGATGAATTAACACCCCATCCAGGGTGTACCCCTGGGATAGGCCCCAGACCTTCCTTGACCCTGAACAGGATAAGCAGTACACAGCAGAGGACGAGTGAGTAAGTGTAATATACTGTATATACGCAAATACATCATCATATCACGTACATATCATGTAGATGTTTTGAAAACTGAGCTATAATTTTAACATTGAGAGCAATGAATAAACAGTTCTACTCCCATGGCAGACAGAGAAACCACTGATGCAGAAAGTGCAAAAAGCAACAGTGGGCCTATGTTATGTAAGAGTGCCATAAACAAATCCATGGGACTTACAGAAAAAAAAAAAAAAAAAAAGCTTTTAGGGAAAAAAAAAAGAATACAGCACACAATTACAGACTGAAGAACTTTGACTCGAACAAAGTGTTACTGTACACCACAAATGATGAGTATTATCACCAAATGCAAATTATGATTTACAACTGGAATAAGTGTCGCAGCTTCCTCCGTATCTCTGTCTCCTGCATTTGTGACACACAGTGAACTTCTTTCTGATCACTGTGTGCGAAAAATAGGTTTTAAATGCACAGTGTGTAAAAGATGCTCTCAGAGAAATCCTGTAGGTATATACTTTAATAAAGTCGATGAGCAAAACCGAGAGAAAAATCATTTTCTAAAGACAAACAGCTGACAGTTTGATTTAAATGTATTTTATATTAATAGCTTATACTGTAATGGAATGAAAGGGCAATTTACTGAATGTGCGCTCCTTTGCTTACAGAACATTTTCTACCTACTTATATCTCTCTTTTCATGGTACATAAAGTCTGAGAATCTAATGTACAAATCTAATGTACAGCTGTACAAAAGGTTTAGTGTTCAGGGCAAGCTCCGTTAATCAGACACAAAAACAACATTCAGACAGTGCTTGATTCATTTATCATTACAAAAAAAGGCAGCGAGGTAAAAATACAGTACATGTTACTGTAGTTATTCGGTACAGTATTTCAGTGTAGCAGTGATGACACTAAAACACTTGCGCAAAATGGCACACTGAAGTGTTAAAAGCTTTTTTGTTTTTCATATGAATCATTAGTTTTATATGTTATATGTTAGTTATATAAGAACCACAGTCAGGGTGGTAACGACATCACACAAGTGGATTCTATGCCAATAATAGCGCAAACCCTCATGCTTTATTCCTTTTACACCACAGAAAGTTGCCAGTCATTTCAAACACAATTAAATCATAGTTTAAGCATATACCGTTAAATCGAATGTTGTGGAACATCTGCAAGACAAATTAGTTTCTGTTATCACCTACATAACAGCAGTATAAACATTCGTTCATGCCCCAGTGTCTGTTTTTCTCTCTCTGGATGTTAATAAAAAAAAATTTAAAAAGGGGAAAAAAAGGAAGAAAAACTCAGCTTGTCATGTTACCAAGACACTGGAAATCATAAAGTCATATCTGCATTTGACTATTTATTCCATAATGGATATAACCAATTATATAATATAATTATAGATTATGTGTTTTTCCCTGCTGTTTGTTTATAATTAGCATGACATGATAAGACGCCTCGGCCATACAAGTCGCTGTGAATGAGCTGTTATGTTCCTATAGAAACAACTTATTCAAACAAGCACGTTAATATAGAACATAAATGATTTATGTTACAGCTAAAAGTACTGTGAAAGTCTTGACGTTGTAAAAAAAAAAAAAAAAAAATCACTAGCACTTTTTGATTTATGTATTCAACATTTCTATATATACAGTAAAGGACATTTATTCCCCATCACTTATGAGCAAAATATTGGCACTACCACTTTCTGCTATAGTAAGATAAGAATATAATAAAATGCACATATTGTTAATTAAAGATTTTAAATTCTAAGAAACATGAGTGAGAATGCTGATCTAGATTCTACATCACCATAAATAGATACAATTAGAATTTCTATATTTATCAAAAATTTGGTTGCATCCTTGCTCACTTGAGTTTGGCAGCTTTGTTCTAAACTAAATGACTCTTTGCAGTGTGATGCTGTGGTTAGAAAAGACCACAGGCCACGCTCTGTTTGAGCTGAGACAGAGCCCCGCTGTGGCTGGCACCATGCTCTGGGCAACAGCACACTCCCAGATGATATAAGACATAGGAAAGTTCACATGAACAAAGGCAGAGAGGCGGATCCTCTCCATCCACACTGGACTGAGACCATTAAATTGTGTGCGTTTGTTTGTGTGTTGACTGTGTCTGTGTGCCTGTCTGTCTGTCGGTCCGTCAATCAGTTGGTCTGTCTTGGTGGGGACAAAATTTTCACAAAAATAATTTTATTTAAATTTTTCAGCAATTCATTTTAATCTTTTTCCAACCAGGCAACTCTAGTTTGTTTAGTTTTTTTTTCTTTTTCTTTTCTTTCTAGCAAATATATGAACATAAATGTAGTCACAGAGTGAACGGTAGGGTTAGATTCACTCACAGAGATAATTAGCTGAAGTAACGATATATCATTGGAATATCTGTGTGTGTCTGTGTGTGTGTGTGTGTCTGTACAAGAGTGCAAAGTGACAATGACAGTGTGGGTGAGAGGGAGGGTGTGAGAGAGTCTGTTTGTGTAAGGATGTAAGTGATTGCGAAAGAGTAAGAGTGAGAAACTGAGTGTGTCTGGATGGCTGTAACTGTGAAAAAATATAACTGTATTAGATATTGATATATATATAGAGGTGTGTGTGTGTGTGTGTGTGTGTGTATATATATATATATATATATATATATATATAGACCAAAGCATGGGTGGTGTGTAGTGTGTGTGTGTGTGTGTGTGTGAATAGTGTGTGTGTGTGTGTGTGTGTGTGTGTGTGTGTGTGTGTGTGTGTGTGTGGAGTGTGCCAAAAGCACTCGATGTGTCCATAGAGTTCTTATGCAATCACATAGATTCCACCACCAAGTCCATCAGTACCACAAACAGCACACATCCACACCATCATCTTCTACTAATCTTCCTCAACAATGAAAATACAGATCTTTGTAAACACGATGATTATCGAGAGAGATGAGTCAAACGAATTGACTTTGAAACAGTAGAAACAGCAGGCTGTAGAAACGTGCGCGCGGCGGCAGCATCGATGTGAACAGAAGGGAAGGAAGGAAGGAAGGAAAGGAGGACTTACTTTAAGACGGCGCTGTCCCCCTGTCTCACCGTGATGTTGTCCTTTAAATAAGAGTCTCCGCTCCTTGCTGGCACTCCTGCGGGCAAAAGGAAGAGCAGTCTCAGAGCCAGCACTGCCAGGCATCTCCAGGGCATAACCACATAACCACATAAGCCCATGTTTTCTCCGTAGGAAACTTCCCAACTAAACGGAGAGCGCGCGAAAAAATGTTTTTTTTTTTTTTTTTTTAGACGTGTCCGATATCAGCGATTTGTCCCGCGTTCAAATGTCAAAAACCAATTTGAATTCCAAACCAAACAATGTCCTCTTGTATATTCCTCGAAAACTTCCGACGCCTATATGAGCTGGATATGAAGGAATGACGCAGAGCTTCACCGCGCGCGCCTTCAGTGATGCTCTGCTGAAAGCGCTGCACTGAACATTCCGATTTAACAGACTGCAAAACGCATCGTTAGAGTCGATTCTTAAGCACAACGCAGGCTGATATTCCCGAGGAGACCAGAAGCGCAGATGTTCTTGCCGTGCTTAGGTCAGAGAGAGAGAGAGACAGAGAGAGAGAAACAGAGAGAGGGGGAGACTGATGGACCATCAGGTACAGCGCGCAGATCTGGACTGGAGCGGAACTGGAGCGCTGAATGAGTGAGCGCACGCTGGGAAGCAGAGTGCGCGGGGGTTTTTCTCCCCCTTCTTCTTTTTTCCCCCTCCCTCTTTAATTTATTTATTTTTTCTCGTGCAACGGCGGCTGGAGAGGAAAAAAAAATCTGCTTCGATCAACCCACGCTGTAAGCACGCCGCCACAACACTAAACGCGCTCTTTACGTGCCCGATCATAACCACGTGTAAAAAGCTCATAAAGCATCTTACAGGCCTTCTCGGGAAATATATTCCGCTCATGTCTAGCCCGGAATGCTTTATGCCATTTTTATGAGCCCAGCAGAGCGCAGTTAATAGACAATTCATAAAGTCTTATGTAACAGCAGTTCAAAAGTGTTCTCCCAGGACGCCCAGGAATAAATCTGTCACACATCATCGTCCTCTAGTCGAACGTGGTTGGGGAGATCAGGGACGGTTGTAACCCTCGTTTATTAAACACTTTTAAGGCAAGATGATGTCAATGACATTCACTGCACTTACACAGGCTTTACTCATCCATAAGAGGAAGCCACATACAGTAGCATCGATCGATTTCCTTTAATAACTATTTACCATATGTATAAAATGGTCAAAGTTTGCTATATATTTTCCGTTTGAATATACTTTATTGTGAATCATTCAAAATATCACAAAGCACAAATACTTGAGGTTCACCTTATACAAATTGTGAAACATTAATAGGATTTCAGAAATGACAAGACAAAAAACTTTCCAAATCCATTGCTCAGAGTTTCAAATACGGAACTGTCCTTTTTTTTCTCTTTAGTCATCCAGTATGACTTTGCAAATGAAATGCAAATTGAAATATCAGCAATATCGGCAGTACAATTATGTTACATTAGTTGATGATTATTTTATATTTTATTTTCTAACCAGTTACTGTATAATTCCTGGATGTTTTGTTGTATTCATTCAACCATCACATACATTACTGTTCCTATTGTAATATCTAAAAATAAATAAATAAATAAATAAATAAACATTAGGGCTATGTCCACTAATACAAATTATTGATACTGTATTACTTCTCCAGGACATTAAATGCAACATTGCGGTTGCTCCAATGGGTCTCGATAATCAATCATTTAGTAAAGTTCTGTATGAATATAAAAAAAACAATCAAAAATTCTAATTACCAGAATGAGAAAACTTCTGATTATGTGTATTTTCTTTGTACTTCAGTGGATATTGTGTTACAGTACATACCAACAGCACATCAAGTTGAAATCATGCCTTACCTACAAAACTGCATAAAAACCAAAGAGCACAAACAATTTAATAGTGGAAGAGCCCCGCTTAGGCATGTCGTGCTAAATCGCCCAGTGACAGTAACTCAGCTTTTGCGGTACATACTATAGCTACACAGAGGGTGAATCTGTTTGGATAAATTCTAGAACTGGAATTCATAGATTCAGATCTACAAATTTGGACTATACGGTGAATCCTTTCTGTGCATCTATGAAATCCAGTTCTATCATTTTCCCAGTAACTTATCACTATATATACGTATATAAGGTTTACATACAGTATGTGAGTCGTTATCAAGCCAGATATTAAGTTTAACAAGTTAGTTCTGCGCTATGGCCAATAGATTGCAGTAGGTGGAGTTGGTTGATAAATGCCTCATCTTCCTGTCCCTTCAACATAATTGAGAAATTTTTAATCTAAACATTGTATTAAAGCACTTGAATGAACACTATTAAAGCCTTTTATTCCAGTTGTGATAGAAAAAAAGCATGCTGGCAAAGTAATTTTTAGAGGGTAGAAGGTGGTTTTTGGGGTAGCTCATTTTAGGTGGGGACAAATGAGGCAGAAAGTGCCCTCTTGCTTATTATGTAATAGAATCCTCATTTAAATATCCTACAAATAGAATTTCAATGTTTTATTTAGAGGCGGCTCTTCTCGTAAACAAAATCACACTGGCCATATCTCACCAACCAGATGTGATAAAGTAATAAACGTGATATAAAAAAGGGGGCTAATTAACCCAAGAACCTAAAAATATGCATAACTCAAATCACCCAAAATGATATACAATTTATAAATTAATAAATTCAAACAAAACTCAGGAACCCCATAGAATTCTTCTTCTTTTTTTAAAAATAACATATGTATTGTGTAAATCCTCCTGAATTATGAATACAGTACATTTGTTGTTGCATGCAAACAAATACAAAATATTTCATGCCAATACTGGGTGAGATTTCTTTGAACTGGTATTTTTCTGGGACAGTACAGTTGTACATCATTCATCTTTAATAGAAGAAATCCTCCAAGGATTTAGAGCACAAGGTTTAATTTATTTGGGGCTTTCTGATATCATCACAAGGTCAAAATTATACATAAAGGATCAAACGTATAAAAACAACCACTTAGAGATTATTTATTCAGTGGCGCTGAATGTCCTGAAATGTCTTTTAATCTCCCAAGCCCAAGGACTCCTGTCTTCCTATTAGTGATAAAAAGTATAATATAAAAAGTGTTTGTTTAACAGCACTCTTTAGATTGACTAATGCAGAGGACAATGTCAAAATCCAAGGAGCTCAATGCAGACATGAGAAAGAAGATGGCGTGGAATGTCCAGGAACCACCAAGGTAAATGCCTGCCATAAATTAGAGGCTGCTGAGACACCAGTGAGCCTGCAGTTAAGAAAACTCCAGGAGAACGTACAAACTCCATTGAAAAAGACCCAAAGGTGGGAACAACTGACTCTAGAGGTTCAAGGCCACAGTGTTAACCATTAACAACAGTGTCACTGCCATATGACACATAATGCATAATACTGCCATTTACAATCATGTGACTTGATTGAATCATAAACCTCTAACCTGCAGTTAATAATGAAGCTTTTTGTCCGTTTGCCAGATTGATCAGTCACATGCATGTTTATGGTTAAAGTGTAACTTGAACAGTGTAAACAATTTTTTCCACTCAGCACAAGTAAAATAATTTACTATGCATTTCATCTTTGAAATATAAATTTGTTCATGTATATTGCAGTTATAATATATAATATAATATAATATAATCACTTACTCGCTAACTCATCGCATTGTCTATACCACTTTATCCTGTATACAGTACAAGGTTGCTGTGAGTCTAGAGCCTATCCCAGGAGACTTAGGGCACTGGGATAGGGTGCCAATCCCTCGCAGAGCATACGCCCACTCACATGCTCATTCACACACTACTCTACATGCAATTTGGTAATGGCAAATTTCCTTATCTGCAGGTCTTTGGGCTGTGGGAGGCGACCAGAGTACCTGAAGGAAACCCACCAAGCACGGGGAGAACATGTAAACTCCATACACACAGACCTGAGGCGGGTATCAAACCCAGAACCTGGAGGTACAAGGCGACAGAGTTAACCACTAGGCCACCATGCTGCTCATCTCATCTCATCTCATATCATATCATATCATAATAATAAAATAACATTTACCCACTAGCCTTTTCATAAGTAAGCTATCAATGAATTTAATGATGGAATGTAGGTTTCTTGCCAATATTTCAATATTTTTAGCTTTATAACTAAAAACAAAAAAAAAGGTAATAAAAATAGAAACAATAACTTAATCAGTTATCTACTTTTGCTGCACTGCAGGGACATTTTATTAATTAATACCGGGTTGTTATTAGCTCGTTTCTTTTCTGCATATTCATATAATGTGTTCATTAAAGTTGGAAAGCAGAGTCCCATTAAAGGCAGATTCATGACTGTGAATGATATTAGAATAAAATGCCTTCAGTTGGATTAACCGGGTTATCTCTTAATTTTCTACAGGTCATTCCTCTTTTTACGACGACGAATGGGCCTAAAGAGGAAATTGCATGTGATAAGACTTAATTAAAATATATACAGATCTTCCAAATGGTCCAATGACGCTGGTACTAATTCCGCGACTTCTCTTTACACTTCAGCTGACCTAAGCAAGACATAGTTGCATTCGGTTAATTAGTATTGTGCATTCCCTTGTCAGAGACACACTAAGCAAAATTACCTGCAGAGAGAAAAAAAAAAAACAATCATAATTACAACACCAAAAGTCTTTTCTTGGCCAGTAGGTGCAAAATCTATTTATTATTCAGCAACCGCTCGAACATCCACTGAGATTACTTTGCGCTTTGAGTTTTTTTTTTTTTTTCTTTCTTTTTTCTCAAGGTCAGTGGTGGACGTGTACATCACACCCTCTCTTTACAGTCTTCAAACAAACCTGGCTTATGGATATAAGCTACAGTTCAATCATTAGGTCTTCTCTTCATGACAATTGTCAGACAAAGGAATGCATGGTTGTCGAGTAGCTCAGGTCGACATCAATACAGAATAGGCTTTAATGCCACAGGAAAAGAAAAAAAGTGTACACACAGCCATGGGGCTTGATATGACCACTGCTGCGAGACAAAGAAATTGCTCTGTGCAAACGAGAGCAAAAAAAACAACAAAAAAAAACACTCAAATACTTGAGCTAAGTGGAGAAAAAGAGGCTTTCACTCATCACCCAGGGAGCTCTACAAGCAGAATGCAAAATTTCTTCTTGGATATGATGCTGCAGGCTATTTTGTAATTGTAGAGGAGACAAGAATGCTGAATCACTGACGTAACTATCTATACTAGGATTCCGAACCTTCATTTATGAATGACCAGATCTGTGAATGATACAGTGGTTTTCCTGCTTAGAGAGAGTGATTAATCATTAATTGGGTGAGGTGTATTAGAGATGGGAAAACAACAGTGTGTCATGTGTTACAGCGATGATGAATGTACAGTAAATACAGTACGACACTGTGTATGTTCTCTAGGCTTTAATTTCCTGCCTTTTTCTCTCTTGTTCACTGTTCTGCCAACACAGCAAAAGTACTACTACTTATCCATTAATTACACAAATTGTCAAGACTTCCACCACCCAGAAAAAAAAAAAAAAACACAACACACAAAAGTGGTCTCTAACACTGGTTTAAAATTGCTATTGGAATGCACACATATCAGGAATTGTCCTAAATATTTATATGAAAGAAGTAGAGCAATTTAGTCAGCTGTGACAGCCATGGTCCAAATGTGATCTGTGCTCGTTATATATTCATTTAATATGTAATAGTATGATACTTTATATATACACCCCACAAATCCATATTTAACCCCGGGGTCGAATGCAATTTGAAACAGAAAACTAGGCCATCATTTTGAAATTTCAGTGTCCAAATCTGCAGTAATTGAGGCTTAGCTTTCCTGTTCGAGTTTGTTATTCTGACAGTGGAGGCCTCTCACTTAAACGCAAATGCATTTCAGGCTACACTTATGGACTGTCATTGCACAGAAATATTACTCATTTGACCAGATTCTCAGCTGAAATGATTCATTTTGGGGGTTGTGAGATAGGGAGGATACATGCAATGTTGAAAATGTCAATTATCATTCAGCATGGTTATGCACAGCATTCCGAGAGGGACCATGTTGATAAAGTAGCTGCCAGCTCAACATCAGTATGAAGCTTCTGGACACAATGTTTTAAAGGAAATCCGTTGCCACAACTCCCAGAGAACTCGCAGAATTCATCCACAACATATGATGTTTCATAAAATATTTCTCACAATTATTCATAGTGAATTATTAATATTTCTGCATTTTTTATGTTTCCCTGGAGATAATTTGACCAAAACGCTTCAGGCATTTAAGGAAGGCGTATTTCTCAAATTTCTCCATCTTTTCACCAGGTTTCTGAAAAAAAAGGAAATGGAAGATTTTCCTTTAGACAGTTTTAAACCAATAACAACTGCAAGGTATTCACACATGGTTTCATTTGTTCATTCGTCTCAGAAAGAACAACCAATTCATTTTAAATTCGTGAATGAAATTGACCAAACATAATTTATTAGAATAGGTGATTAAAAGCTAAGGCTGATAATGGTGCCACACATGTCCTATATATATATATATATATATATAGTCATATATATATAGTCATATATGACATGTCTCATGCACATTTCTAATAGGACTATGTGGGTTACCAAAAAAAAAAAAAAAAAAAATCCTGTGAAAAATGAAAAATGAAAGGATTACTGAATCTCTTTCATACCAGCTGATTATGCAGTCTCTTTCTACTAGAATTAATTCTCACAACCTGATTGAAATGTGTTACACAAGAGTGTTCCACTTCCCCTGCTGTTAGCATATCCAGTTCGGTGTCATAAAGACAAGCTTCATCTCTATTTGCGACTAATAAGAGTGGTTTGACCATGCAAATGTGCTAGGTCCATTTTCCAGAGACATGCATTTTCACAAGAAATATCTCGACATAATAGGCTAAGAACGCTAATATTATAAACACAAACAAGTAAATGCAACACAGTGAAACCTCAGCAAGTACATAGAGCAACAAGTTAAGTGCATGTACTGTAGCTCTAAAAAAAAACAACAACAAAAAAACAACAAAAACGTATTGCTTTTGAAAATCCCTGCATGTTCCGGGCGAGATTAAATAGATCAGAGTTTTCTAAGACGATAACGATATAAGGACTGTTCCTGAACAATTTACATATTATATCTTAATAAACAACTTGTGTTCTTCAATAATGTCTGCAGCTTTTATTGTAATGATTTAAAAAAAAAAAAATTTTTAAGCTGGTTACGGCTGGGCATCACGGTGGCGTAGTGGCTTGCATTGTGGCTTTGCACCGCCAGGGTCGAGGATTTGAATCCCGCCATCAGGTTTGTGTGCATGCAGCTTCTTCCCACAGTTCAAAGCGATGCAGATTAAGCTAATTGTGAATGTTTGCATGCTTGTGTCCTACAATTAATTGGCACTGCGTCCAGGGTGCACCCTGTCTATTTCCCAAAGCACCCTGGGAAGGCTCCAGACCTCCCTCAACTCTGTGCAGATAAAGTGGTATAAACAATGAGTGAGAGTAAGTGAGAGTAGTTAAGCCTTTTGAACAGTTTCATACATCACACCGCCATGCCATTTAACCATCTCTACCTACTGTGCCAGTCTCTACCTAAAAGAAAGTAATGCGGCAGTACTTTATTACTATAGTCTGTTCAGCTTTTTTATCATATACATGAGAGCAGAGCACACACGCTCTACTTTCTTATGGAAACAACAAAAATGTAGCACCACCCAATTAACCAGCATCAGAATTGTTAGGTTCATGGCAAAGATTTCAATTGAAACATGTTTAACATGTTTCAGAGGGAACCCTTTTTTAAAGCAGTGCCTTAAAGTGTGCCTTACATGCTCTCTTCCATTTACAGTGATATGAGACGATAATCATGGTCTAGGCCCAGGTTAGATATTAAACAAAATAAAGTTGAATGAAGCTTCATACTAAAGCTGGATTGGAGCAATTACAGTAGGCTATGTGCTAGAAAACAGATTCAGACCCTCTTTTAAAATAATTAACAGTAATATTCTGGGTTTTACCGTTAACTGTAATTTTACATGGTTCTATGACGGTAATGTCGAAGACATTCACATTAGCAGCCTGAAGTGACTCAAATCCAATTCTGTACCCTAACGTGACCCAGATTTTAATTTTTTTATTTTTATGGTTGTCTGAACGCACAAATCTGATGTATTTTATATTAAGTCTAAATCACTTTCGTATGTGGTCCTAGATACCCTAGCATAAGGATTGCATAGCCATGCTAGCAACAGCTACTAAAACAGCAAAATGTGGCCGTGTGGCTTTCTTCCAACAAATACAACCGAATAACTGCTTGCAATCCTCCAGAGCAAAATCCTAAGGGTATTTTTCCAAAAATATCCATATTATGTTTTAACCCAGACAATACAAGCAAAGACGTATTGATGTGTGCATGCATGCTATATCAGAGGACAGATACATCTAAATTAGAGTCAGGTAAAAGTCACTTGTAACTAAGAATGTGAACGGTCATGACATGCAAATCTGATCTGACCAAAAGTCATGGTACAAAGTGGCTTGTAATGTGAACATCGTCAAATTACAATGTTTACATGAAATGAAAGCCTCTATAGTTTATATTGTACATGCTGCTGCAAACTACTGATTTGACACGAAAGAAAAAGTTTCTACATAAAGAAATCATTCTTTACCTCACAAAATAAACTGATATGAAATGCACTCATAGTACTATAGTATACTATTTTGACTTCGTACACAGCACCCCTGGCAGACGGAATGACAGAGTACTGTACTTTTAAAAATAAAAGATTATTTAATTAGTTTAACAGCAGATGTTATACCTACTGTACTAGCTCCGTGTAAACCTTAAGTTAGAACCTGAGGCTATTTTGACACTATGGATCTTTAGGTTACACTTCAGATGGAATGCTTCACAAATGATTTCTTTAACCCTAAAGCCCCTATTCAGGGTACCCTTTAGGGCATATGAAACACCACTATTTTAATGCACAAAACTGTTCGGAAAAGAAAGGCACTGCTCTTCCCATGGAGACCAACTAACCTTGCAGTGAACTGCAGAAATCTTCCTTTATATAACAGCTGCTGCTAAACTAATGCCGAGTACTGTGTCCTTGGGAATAAATTTTGCTTCATTTCCTGAAACATTATAACAACAACAAAAAAATTATCTTTTCATTTTGAACACAGCCACGTGCATATTTCCATAAGATTCCATACTGAGAATTAGAATGCATTGTACTCTCAGGGGTCTTATCTGTATACTGTATGTGGAATACAAGAACCTATTAAAAAACGACTGCGTAATTATCTGCATTACTTAAAAATAGACAAAGGACATCCGGGAAATACAATGAGTGGTGATATTTAGGTACAGTGGGCATATTGGATATAACGTTGGAGTTTGAACTTAAATAGGGAAATATAGTACATAGTTGATTGGATGATTACTGCGGTAATTAATATGTTCGAGTTCAAGCAACAATTCTTTTAATCTTTAATTAATGCAGTGAGTACCTTGTTATTTCTTTAAAAAATCATGTTAAATGTGCTGATGGAAAATGTGTGTTTCGGAAGGGTCAAATGAATGGCCTGCATCAAGTGATGTTATTGCTGATTTTATTGGAATTGGTTTAAGGACCTTGGAAGAAATGCTGAACCTTCAGCTGTGTTGTAGAAAAAAAAAATCATTAATGACTGAGAATGGAGATCACCTAATTGCTTGGTTAAAAAAAAAAAATTTACATGGTAAAAAAAATCAACAGTAGAAATCACAACTAAGTTTAATAGTGAAATTTCCACGAGCACACACACAAACATACACACAGTGAGAGGATTTGGGACTTAGCAGCTATGAAAACTGTCTGTTATTGAGACTAATATATATATATATTTTTTTTATTGGACTGTCTCTTTCTTATAAAGCAATCCCTAAATCACATTGCCTAGATAATAAACATTATCTTACAGCTCAGTAAAGATCAATATTTTAGCCCATGACCACATTACAAATTACATATGCTTTTATACACATTTTTTTTCCAAATATGATTCTTAAATTTTAAACATTTATGATAGTCATATTAGAAAACTCAAGGTGAAGCCTGCTTGCTGACCTTCAGTTAAGATTGCAATGAAATGTGCATATACAGTAGAGTGCTGTACAAGCATTCACAGCACATGTAATGTTAAGCAGATCACATGTATTGTAGGTAATATTTAATGTGAATGCTATCTGAAAATTATATACAATTTTATCTTTCAGATGCACTTGAAATTTGAAAAGACAGGAAGTTTGCACATAAATGAATAATGTAAATCCATCCTGTTTGACTCATTTACTTTTATAGGTGGAAGTTACTTCCTCAGCTCAACATATTGAAAAACCTTGAGTCTTTTCATGTATGTCTGTATGTTTCATATTCAATCTGAATGATTATTCACTGGAAAAATATTTAGCATGAAAGAAAAAAACACTGTCTTTGAGTTTTAACTGAAGTTAATTTAAGTTTTTCGGACCACACCAGACTTTGTACAACACCATCGACGCGTCCAGTATTGTCCAGTGACAAAATGTTTGTGGTTCATTTATTTTCAAGCAAAATGCCAGACAGAACCTTATGAGACTGAGGTCATGAAGTGCAATGAAATAACAAGAACTGTTCAAAACTGTTTCACTGGCCCATGCTTTCTGATGAAGTACTTTAGCTAATGTAGTTCATTATAATTATGTGAACAAAAGACAGAAAATTGGAGAGTAATTTTGTGTCCTGGAGCCACAACATTCTCCATCCATCCAATAAAAGCATATGCTACTATTGTTCATAAATACCATCCTCTTGCATCACGGTCCCATCTCTTGAGTTCAGTCAGAAATTAATTTGAGTCCTGACCCTGAAGCAAATGAACTGCATATGATGATAAATCTAATACAGCGAGCAATTCAGGACCTGCTCATTCATTATCGTCACTTGGCTTGGCATACACGACTCATCCTCCTTATACCAGAGGGACATATACTTGCTTTAGTTCTATTCTAGTTTAACTTCCTCTTTCTTTCTTTCTTTCTTTCTTTCTTATTATTACCAAGTTCAGAACAGCTGTGTTAGTACTTAGAAAAATTACTTTTATACATTGTTAAAATATATGGAGTAAAAAACATACTTTAATACATTATTCATACAAAAAAAAATATGATGTGACAATAATAATGACCTACTGTATGCAGACATTCCAGTGTATATTATGCAATTGAATTACCACTATATTCGAATGCTTGAGACTAATTATTATTTCATTGACAAGTCAATGGCTTAATTAAATTCGCACCATTATACTCAAATTAGAAACTGTGTTAATCCAATTCTTATATTTACACTCAGTCCCTCACTCATCATCTGTACGGGGTCACGGGGGCCTGGATCCTATCCCAGAAGCCTTAGGGCATGAGGCAGGGTACACCTTAGACCGGATTCCAATCCACTGCAGGGCACACACATGCTTATTCACACACTACAAGCAATTTGGGAACACCTATTAGCCTAATTAGCCCAATCGGAATGTTTTGGGATTTTTGGAATAAACCGGGGGACACCTGGAGGAAACCCACCAAGCATGGGGAGAATATGCAAACATCACACACAGATCCAAGGCAAGAATCAGTCCTGGACCCTGGGGGTGCAAGGCGACCACTAAACCACTGTGTTGCCCATATTTACAGGTATATTAAAAAAAAAAAAAAAAAAAAAGAAAGAAAAAAAAAAAACTCCCAGCCCATGTGGCTATCAACACTAATTGGATACAGTCCACTGCATAATTACAAACAGTTTTTTTTTTTCTTTACAGCTAATTTGAAGCACTTGTATTTACACGGTATGGTATTGACTTTAAATGTTCCCCCAAAGGAAATTTCAATTCAAAGATACTTAATAAGACGACATCTTAGTTAAGCCTGGTTTACACTGTTCAATACTCCTGTCGCAGGCACAATCACACTGTACATCAACAAGGATAATCTTTGGTCATGAGCTGAGATTAAAGGTTATAAATCATATAAGATGGCATACGCATGAATGGTCGATTGTACCCAAAGACCTGGAATATTTGTTTACATTCAGTCTAAAATTTATATGATTACAGACCCTGATAGCACAGCTACAAATATGTTAGTGAAAAAAAAATAGAAGAGGAATTTGTTGAATCACAGCAGCAGACAGACTGTCTCTATAATGTCTAATTAGAGTTACATGATGACAGGACAATGCGGGATGTGACGTGAAAAGAAACAGGCCAGTAATTACGGCTTCCAGGTGTGTAGATAACTAATTAGCACACAGACACATACTGTATATAGTTTATAGACGCTTACTTCATTTAGTTTATTTTCTACTATGACAAAGTAAAATATTTTTTTTTTATACTTTCCAGATGAAGAGCTACAAACCTGTGCTGCATCATTGTGCACATAGTATTGTAGAACAATATAACTAATCTTCATTGTTTAATCTTACACTAGCAACAAATGTTATCTCGGGCTGTTACAGAATTTGTATAGGGATCATCTTATACAGTGTAATAAGCTTTTAATAAAAAGCTGGAATCACTGTGTAAATACAGCTTTAGCAGATTTCAATCTGTTTCATTCTGGCTACTTCATTATAGTCATTTTCAGCCTATGGCCTTATCCATAGCAACAGTACATTTATCGCATTACGCACATGAGCAGTTGAGAGTTAAGGGCCTCACTCAAGGGCCCAACAGCAGCAGCTTGGTGCAGCTGGGGTTTGAACGCAGGACCTTCCAATCAGTAGGCTACCCACTGTGTTACGCCTGATCCATTTTCAAAATGCTACTTAAGAGGATTATGCTTCATATGAAGTGACATTTATATCCAGTTATTCACATCGCACCAAGAAATCCCATGATGGTGCCACATATGTATGTATACTGTATATGTTTTTTGTTTCGAGTGGAAACGAAAAAATGTATGTAGGCTCCTGGATTTTGCATGAAAACAGAAAGGAGCAAGTGTGACAAATTTAGCAGAAGAACTCATTCTCCATCATGCTCAGTAAAACCAAACAGCTGTTTTACCTACAGTACTGCGCAAACATCATAAGAAAATATGCCTTTGAAAACATTTCTAAGAGTAATTAAATAAACACAAGCAATATTTGGTGTGAGAATGTTTTGCTTGAAAAAAAAAATCAGTAGGGTTAAATACAGATTTGTGCAGTTTAAAACTAAAATAGCTGGATGGTTTAATGAGTGTGCTGGAAAATATGCTGGGAAAGAGTTCTTCTGTTAACTTTGTCACACTTGCTCCTTTCTGTTTTCATGCAAAACTCTACATTAGGTTTTTTGTTTCCGTCTGAACACCGGTCAGTCATTCTTTACATGACAGACCAATATTCTTCTAATTATTTTTTAAACATTACCTTAAATGATTTTTAAGGCATGATTGGAAATAGTGAATGGCTTTGGTCATACTGTAATAATACATACATGATAAACTTGTATAACGCCATTTATACTACAGATAATACATACAGTATAAAACTTTTGCACAGTACTATACCAAACAGAATAATAATAATAATAATAATAATAATAATAATAGTCAATTAATTGTCGCATGTACCTTAGAGCACAGTGAAATATTGTTTTTTACGCATTTCCTGTTAGGAAGCTGGGGTCAGAGCGCAGGGTCAGCAATGTTATAGCGCCCCTGGAGCAGATAGGGTTAAGTGCCCTGCTCAAGGGCTCAACAGTGGCAACATGGCAGTGCTGGGGCATTCAGTAACCCTGAACAGACTGAGCCATTTTTTCACTTTTTTTTCAAAAGAAAACCCAACCACTTTCCAGTGCATCATAGAGTATTCTGATTAAAAGACCATGGCAAAATCTTTGAAGACTTATAAAAAAAAAAAGCTTTAAAAAAAAAAAAAAAGAATCATTTGCTAGAATGAGGAATGGCAGCTTTACCTCCCTCTCTGAACAGCACACTACAGGCTTGACAGGGTACTGTATAAGACGATGTTTACATTACAGACCACTGTCCAAGGCCATGGGCAGTGGATTACATCTTTTGAATAAACTGTGGAAAATGTTACTCAGTGCATTGCCATTTTTATGTACAAGTGGCTAATAAAATGTTGCAGGCTGAAGGGTAAAATCAAAAAAAAAAAAAAAAACCTCTACTGAAGGAGTTGGCATAAGCTTTTCTCTATGAAATTGATGAAGGTGTTTGGGTAACAGGTGCTCCCATCACTTCCCAATATTGACAAAGCTCATTGCACTTTGGCACACAAACCTGGATCCAGAGGAAGACCATATCCAGTTTTAATGTAACGTCGTCACTTTTGGAATAAGCAGCAACTCATTTGGAAGGCATATATGTGTAAAATTAGCATACTGTGGTCATCAACTTCACATTTATGAGGCCCAGTAGACATTTTGAGCCAGCAAAATTAAATCAAGGGATATCATGGGTATTGCAGGGATGTAAAAGAGACATCATGAGATTAGTCTTTCCAAATACGTTGATGTAAATTGACTCAACATATACACCGATCAGCCACAACATTGCAACGCAGAACACTAATCCCAGAAGTGTGTACATTTCCCTTGTACCACCTGGGCACCTTTGGCCACTTGAGATATGACTCCACAAGACCTGTGCGTGGTGGTGCTTGGAATCAGGACGTTAGTAGCGAATCCTTTTTGTGCTGTCGGTTTCAGGATGGGATTGGATCAGACATGCTGGCCTTTGCACCCCCAGAGAGCAAAAGATTCAGATGTAGATACGACTTGGATCTGCTTTGCCTCTGACAATTCTGCATCACCTTCGCCACGCTTACAGACCGGAGTCTTCCTCTATCATGCACAGATGAGCCTTGGGTGCCCCTGATCCTGCCACCAATTTTTCTGGTACATAATCGATGTTAATTTGTTAATGTTTTATGCTGCTCATGAAGGAACATCTTTCCTGGAAACCATGTGCACTGTAGCACTCAACAATATAAGACATTTGATCCCCCTAGTTCAACATTCCCAAAGGATTTACGCTCAGTCCAGCAAGCAGATGGTTTAATAAGGGGATGTATTGAATACTATGGTGATGTAGGTGTTATATACTGTAGTTATCACCTTATCTTCTTTAGGTTGCACATTTAGGTTTCCCTGTCTTTAACTTTCACTTTACTTTAGATATTAAGAGTCAGCATTCCTCAACAAATCTAATACCACAGCAATAATATCCACCACTGTATGATATGCCACTGAAAAATGTACTGGGCAGACTTGCAGTTTTACTTTGCATTCTGGAGTGTTCTCCAAATTGTAAGGCTGCAACCCTCGGAGCGGTCTTCAATCCCATGGGCCAAAATAACAGACACAGATGACCTGGTTGTGGGATCCAAATCTTTCTGTCCATTTCAGACAGCAGATCAGTTTGGCTGAACAGCCACTAACTACAGTATGTTCCAACAATTTGCAAAAGGAATAACCAATGTCTTGCGGACCATCTCAAAGCCACAAGCAGGATTCTGAACAATAAGTGGTTGAAGCAGACAGGCACCCACTAGATGGATGAGCCAGTCCTGGCCCAATGAATACTGTTCCAAAAGGCTGTCTGTCTATACTAGAGTTAATCCCAATCACTGCTAAATTGACTTGGCATAGGTGTAAAGGTCCACTTGCACCTTGACAAACTTGTTTCACATCCTGGAAACTCTTGTGTCAGATGCCACTCTTCCAGACAGGTTGGCTGCTCTCAGTAACGCTAACTATAGAAGCAATAAAAAGAATTTTAGGAACAGATGGACAGCTCACAGTTCTAGCTAGTGGGTGCATTATGATCTCAAATCAACGTATCCTGTGCTCATCATATATCATCACACTGCCGTCTCACTGGTGAAGAGGGTGTACATGGTGACTATCTCTCCCCCAAAAGGCACTGTTTTCTGTTGATTAGGGACTGCATCTTCAAAAAAAATCAGACAGTAAGATCTGATAACATCTAAAATCAGGCAGTACTGTTTTTGGAATGAGAAAGTACACTAACTGAGCACTTTATTTTTAGGAACAGTGTACTAATACACGGTATGATAGAGATATTCCTACTGTTGACATGATTGCATCATGCAATTCCTGCAAAATCTTTTCAGATGCACTTTCATGAGGCAAATTTTCTGTTCCACCACACGCCAAAGGTATTCTAGTGAATTGAGATTAAGTAACTGGGAGGCCATGGTACAGCACTGTACTCATTGTGATGTTCATAAACCTGTTTGCTTTGTGGAATGCTGGAATTAGCTACTGTATTAGAAGGAGGAAGAGTATCCATCCATCCATCCATCCATGATGGGTAAATTGTGGCATGTTGGCAGCAACAATACTCAAATAGTTTGTGACATTCAAGTAATGAGTGACTGATTTCTACTAACAGCACCAAAAATTTGTTATGAAAACTTTCCTCACACCATTACAGCATGGCAGACTGGGTGCATGTGTTCACGCTGTTGGTGCTAAATTCTGACTATCCCTGGCACACAGGACAGATTTCACAAGATTGATTTACACAAGCCCAGTAAGGCAGAGATCACTAACCACACTTGGCAGTGTGCACCAACCAGGTTGGCAGAGAGCCACCCCATGTTCTGGCTTACCTTTCCAACAGCCACTAATGAGGGATCGATTAGCTCTCTGCCTAAGAGATTAACACATACATTAGGACGTTTGTTACAATTTTAGTAGTAGAACAGCTAACATATTGCTAGTGCACAGAGGTGGGTAGTAACGAGTTACATTTACTTAAGTAACTTTTTGAAAAAGATTTACTTCTATGAGTAGTTTTACCGCACCATTGTAGTTTTACTTGAGTAGATTTGTTAAGAAGAAACGCTACTCTTACTCCGCTACATTCGGCTACAATCGACTCGTTACTTTTCTAACCATTTATTCGACACTTTAGATATTTTTTGTGTTTGGCAGAGAAATGCAGCCAGTGGATCTACCACATGATTGTGTTTCACCAATCAGATGTAGCAACAATAATCACACGACCACGTTTGACCAATCAGCTGCTTTAACAATAACTGCATGGAGTCAAATGACCGGGGGGGGGGGGGGGGGGGGGGAGTTGTGGTAGACAGTGAAGCAAACATGTTGCTATTAGGTTAGCTGTTTTATTTAATGTTGCAATTTCAACATATATAATTAGCAAATAAACTAGAGGCTAAAAAATATATAATTTTCTTACATTTGTTATGCTGGTGAGGCAGTGAGACCTCTTGTACACATGTTCTAATGTTATTTTCTATCTGCTGAGTCATTTGCAGTGCGACTGAATATACAGTATATCTTACACAGGAAATAGTTACACTGTTCAAACATACATATGTTACCTACAGTAGGGATTTATTTCAAATGCTTTATATCGTGAAAAAAGGGAGATTAGGAAATTTGTGTTTCTTATTTCTTAATTTGCTATTTTGTAAAGATACTTAGTTAGTTAGTAATTTATTTTATTAAATTTATTTCATTTATTTTATTATTTGGAAATGTCACACTTTCTACATTATTTTGTCATTTTCTCTGACTGCTTACATAATTTCTAAAAAATAAATAAATCGGACATTACGATGAAACAGTTACTCAGTATTTGAGTGACATTTTGGATGACTACTTTTTACTTCTACTTGAGTAATATTATTTTGAAGTACAGGTACAGCTACTCTTACTTGGGTAAATTTTTTGGCAAACCCACCTCTGCTAGTGTATGGTATACGTGATGCAATATCAGAAACTCTCATTAGCATGTCATTTGTACATTAGCATTCAGGCAACTCACATCTGGCCCAGGCCAACCTGCTCAAGACCTGTTATAAAGAGTCACCAAACCAGGGCATGTTTGAGCTGTCAGTCAAAACCTAATTAAAGGTCTTCAATTAAAATTCTTGTATTGTAGCACACTGAATCGAAAACGAATGTGGCGTAAATTGCAGAGCACTACTGAATCCAGCTTGTGTTGTCTGGCCAGTTGAGAGCCTGTTTGTATGGACAAAGTAAAAGATTGATCCTTCTATGCTCTTTAGCATTGGAATATATTATTCTATATGTGGTTATGCAGATACAGAGGTTATGGACTACACAGTGCATGTAAATTATTTTATCCTTTTTTTCCTTGATAGAAAAAGGCTTTTGACTGTGTACCTGGATAACATGTATTTTGACAACGTGAATTACTAGAACCCAATTTCAAGATGTTTTTTCAACAATCTAAACAGATTATATGTAAATATACACATATCTATGTTTTTTTTATTTTTATTTAATTTAATTTCATAACCACTTTATATTTTTGTACAACTAAAATGCTTCTATGTATAGGCCACCCCTGTCATTATATGGCAGTTTCCCACTAAACCTTGTGATACAATACAGGCCATTGATTATGCCATTTTATCTTTATAGATTACAAACTGCAGTGTTATGTGTGTAAAGCCATTAAGTCTAATGGAAGGGCTTTAAGCTATGCATTAAAAGCTGGAGCAAATACATGGCAGGGTTGCGTATTACTTTGGCAGAAGCACCCAAATCAGGAGCAGTAAAGGACAAAGGTAATCAGATCGAGCTTGGAGACACATACTCTGCCTTTATGAAATATAAGCAAAACATTTTCATTAGATTTTCTCTCAAAACAACAATCTCACAATATATACAGTTATGAAATAAATACGATAAATTTGTCATCCATGAAAACCTATAATTTGTTATTTGCCTGTTTGTTCATTGCTTGCAATGTTTAGGAACAATAGGATACTACAGTATATTTTTGCCAACGAGCCATAACATTAAAACCAATTGCCTGACATTGTGGAAGTCTCCCTTGTGTCGCCAAAAAAGCTCTGACTATTTTTTTTTTTTTTAATTCTGTAAGGTTCCTCTGTGACAATGCTCCACAGTATATTAAAAGCTATATACAAAATTCAATTGAACTGGAAAAAAAAAGGGCAATACTCAGATTATAAACATGCAAGGTTGGAAGAAAAAATGCATGACAAACTGGTTAGAGGGAAAATATTATGCAGTTTTATACTGTAATATCTCAAGCATTAACATTGAACAAATGTTAAATTAACCATCTCTCGAATGCAATAGCGGGACTAGAATCTGGATCCTCAGATCCGAAAACTCAACAAGCTAGAGCCATAACCTAAAACAGCTCTAATATATAGTTAATCGCTTCATGTTATTGTATGTTTTCATCCTTTATTTATTTTTATTCTTTATTTTTTCATTAATTAATATTATGAAGCTACATAATTGTTTGTGTATTTTAATAATTAGTATTTTAATGTGCAGTTAAATAAAACAATCTTAGAAATAATAAATAAATAAATAAATAAATAGAGTAGGTGCCTCAGGCATCTTTTTTTTAGTTACATTTTTTCTTACTTTTTTGTATAATATCACCAGTTGGGCTTTGTAGTTTCTATCATTTGAATTTAAGAATGTTATGTCCTGATTAATAATGTGTGTGTCAAATGAAAGAATAGACAACTTAGTACTGATTGTGGCACCAAATTAAAGCTTAAGCAGACTGCATATGATAATGTGGAGCTGATGGCATGGCACTAAAACAGCAAATGTCTAATGAGAGAATTAACATGAAATATAGCAAAGGAAAACTTTCTGACAAGCAGTCACCTAATTTGCACATGTAATTAAACGAAGCCTCATATTTTACCAGCCTGATTTTGGTGACAAACTGTGAATATCATGATAAAAAAAAAAATGCATGAATAAGTCAACTATAATTTGCTCCAAAATGACTGCATAAATATAAACATATTTTAATTCTTGAAAAACAAAAAAACAAAAACAAACTAATTGCTCAAATACGTTAGATAGACTGAGGAAATAAATCTGGTACTACAGTTTTTGTAAGAAAAATATACACTTTTTTAAGCTCTTTGTTGTAAGAACATGTTATTGATTAGTTGGTCACATAATAAAAAGGATGTATGTAGGCTGAACCTTGCCAGGACCCCTGGAAGTGTTGTTTTTCCTCACACATCCTTTTCAGTGCTATCTATATTTTATTCTTCTGCATATTCGGGCAACACTTGGTTTCTTTTTAGTTGCAGCAGGAGTCTACAAAAAAGACTGCCTCCTGTAGTGTCTTTATATTCCAGAAAATGCATGAAATCTCTCTATCCTTAGGATACAAAAGAATTAAAATAACACTGAATAAAATAAAACTGTATTTCACTCCCATATGTTTAGGTTAAACAATAGTTATGGAATATGTATAATTTTTAGCTAATTTCATGCAACACGCGAATATTTATGTACCGTAGTTGGTTTAATGTAATGCTCTACGATAGTGATATCCATCAGGAAAGAAAGAAAAAGGAAGGAAGAAAGGAAGGGTTTTTTTTTTTTTTTTTTTTTTAAAGAAGTATTTAAAAATAAAATTCACAAGATGAAGGAGTGTATTAAAAGCAGGAGGCGTAAAAATGTCTCCTTTAATCATAGCAATTTCCACCTATTGTAAATGAGTGAATAAAATTGCATAGTGCTGTTGTTCAGTGGAAATTAGAAGCATGGTGACTGACCTGCTGAGAAGGAACTTTGAGTTCAACAATGCAATATTGCTTTGAAGGGTGACTTTCATTTATATTAGGTCTGACAAATTGGAAAGCACTTGACAGACTCCCTTGATCTTCATTGACTTTCATCAAAGGTTGTGGACTGCAGGAGAAGATTGGAGGATTACTTCTGAGTGTTTGCAGGCTTTGGTCTTAAATTAGTCATGGCTTAAGAGGCAAAGATTCCTTCCCTGATTTCAGTTGTTCCATCCACAGAACTTTATTCCTTTAACAATAAAGAGCACAAAGGCCTTTTTTCCCCTCTCTCTTGTTTTAGAATAAAGACGCTAGATCATACGCTCAAGCTCCGCATGCATAGTAGAAGATCCCAATGGACAAAAAGTGACATGGAGAATAATGACTGATGTAAGAGAGACAGGAATCCTAAGTTTTGTTCTAAGCTTGTGTAATGACGTTGGTATCAAAAAGTAGGTCACCAATTACAGAGTCGGCTGTGAGAAAATTAAAGTTCAATATTTAGAAGAAGCCCTTTTCTTTCTGTCGGAGCTGGTATGGAGAAAGCTGTATTAGAAAGTTCATCTTTTTGATGTGCAAAATAATGAAATGTTCAATACACTGTATTCTCTTTTGTGCATTTTCCAGGGAAAAAAAAATATATATATCGATAAAAGTTAACGGTGTGGTGCAGAATGAGTGATGTTGTTTTCAAACTGAGCAAAAATATGTTATTGATCAGACAGCCCCAGTTGCTTTAACCATCATTTCTCTTCCCTTTCTCTACTGGACACAAATCACTCTTATTTCCAAAGTCACTTAACTGTAGCCTTTACAAAGATAACTGCAATAACTAACAGCGATAGATCATGTGCACACAACTCGGTCCACTACCGTTCCTCAATGAAGAAACCCATTTGAGTACAATGTGTAGAACTGTACCATACATGGCATTATTATTTCCAAATGAGAAGGATTTAGTTGTTTCCACCTATCAATATAATACTGAATATAAAACTGCATATCACAGTCTTTTAAAAACAAACAAACCAACAAAAAAAGCCCCATAAAAACTCAGAAATATGTTTTTTTTATTTTTTTTTATTATAAAATTGTAATTAAGTATTTAACCACCCCATGGTATAATTACTCTCATCCTATAACCAACACTGTAGGTAATGTAATTAGAATGATTTAATTAAAGCATCTCCATAATTAGAGACACAATTACCAAGCGTTAACATAAACACTTGCCCCTTTTCTGGCTCTCATTTAAACTGGAGGAATGTTTTTACTGAGCAACACATGAGTACATAATCATGCATTCGAACCTGTACTATTAATCAGTGCTGTGTAGTGAAAGCAGATTCTTGAGAATAGTTGAGATCATTGGCATGCTAAACTTGCTTGTTGATTTGTGGGTTTGAATACAATGGGCATACAGGACTGCAATGGCAATTTGTTTGAAGGGAGGTAATAGTACTGAGTACTTCATTTATAGCAACTTGTTCAAATAAAAGTTGAAGCCAGATGAGTATGGAAAAGATGTTTTTTAAATAATTCAATGAAATAAAGTCATGTCTTTACGTTCCCTTTATTACATACCTAAAATTGTGTTAGCAGCTAACGTGAGTTTGTAGAGATAGTTTGAAGGTTAAAGCTAAAAATAAGCTGATTGACTTTAATGTAATCAGTGAAACAGTGGAACCTTGGCTTACGAACATAAACCAAATCCGTACGACCAAATCCGAAAAATTAGCCTATAATTTGTCTCTGTTAACAAAACCCTCCTCGGAAGATAACTAAGAAACAGGAGTAACAAATGTCTCTGGATAGATTTGTACTGAAGACGGCAGCAACGTACAAACCAGAGGCCAAGAAACAAAAAAAAAGACAAAAAAAAACAAAAAAACTTCAACCAAACTGGGTTACAACCAGAATTTTTTTTAGGTTGAAGCCCACGCACATGTCTGCTTGTCTTTTTAATATAAAGAAATAAAATGTTCTAAGGTTGTGTAGCTTATGTCTTGTTTAAGCTAACGTACGTCTTCTGTCGTCAACCAAATACACTCCCTGTTCAGTATCTGTAAATCACAGATAAGAAATCAAAAAAGAAATCCAGCGCGTAAAATTTGACTTTACTTCACAGTCCACTTCAAGGCTGTTATTTCAGCAGTGAAAATATTAAGTAATCCCAGCACAAATATTCAGTTTAGCTTTTCTAATTAGAATCTTTTGGTGCCGGTGTTTTTGGTGTAATTAAAAGCATTTTTTTAAGTATATTATTTAATCCGGCACATTAAGCGACATTAATAATACATTATCGCTTTTATTCAAGATTGTAATTTCATTTATGATGCAGCTTTAACTTTAGGTAGATACTGTAGGTAAGTACTACAAATGTTTCAATAAATTCTACCCAGCGGTCGATTTAAGACGTGGCCACAGTTTGATCCTGCCTATAATAGCAGTGAAAATAATGGCAATTTTATTACAGATTATATAGTTTGATAGAATATTTTAAAAAAAAACATGAGTTGAATGATGCTAATAACATAACATAACATACTGTAATATAATATAACATACTGTAACATATTATATTATATTATCATCATCATCATCTATACCGCTTAATCCTGTATTCAGGGTCACGTGGGGCCTGGAGCCTATCCCAGAAGACTTGGGGCACATGACAGGGCCAATCCATTGCAGGGCACAGACACACACTCACTCATTCACACACTACGGGCAATTTGGGAACGCCAATTAGCCTAACCTACATGTCTTTGGACTGTGGGAGGAAACCAGAGTACCCGGAGGAAACCCACCAAGCACGGGGAGAACATGCAAACTTCATGCACACAGAGACGGGAATCGAGCCTGGCTGGGGATTGAACCCAGACCCTGGTCGTGCAAGGCGACAGTGATAACCACTACACCACCGTGCCGCCTTATATTATATTATATTATATTATATTATATTATATTATATTATATTATATTATATAATATAACATACTGTAACATAACATAAAAACAGTTGATATTGAAATGTGTCTGCTACTTATGTTTTGTAAAGCCTTCATAAAGACTCTAATCTGACGTGCTGTTAATTGGTCATTTTGAGGCTGGTAACTCTACATAAACTTCTCTGCAGCAGAGGTAAGTTTTGGTCTTGCTTTCCTGGGAATGGTCTTCAACAATTCATCATGGTGCTTCATTGGTTTTGAAAATGTACTTGACACTGCTGTTCTTGCAAGAACTATTCCAGAACAGCTGAACTTCATGTCTTAAAATAATAACTGACTGTTGTTTGTGTTGTTGTTACTTAATTCTCTAATTCCATATGCATTATTTCATAGTTACACACGTGGACAAAATTGTTGGTACCCTTCGGTCAATGAAAGAAAAACTCACAATGGTCACATAAATAACTTTAATCTGACAAAAGTAATAATTAAAAAAAATTCTATGAATGTTAACCAATGAAAGTCAGACATTGCTTTTCAACCATGCTTCAACAGAATTATTTTAAAACATAAACTCATGGAACAGGCCTGGACAAAAATGATGGTACCCCTAGAAAATACTGAAAATAATGTGACCAAAGGGACATGTTAATTCAAGGTGTGTCCACTAATTAGCATCACAGGTGTCTACAATCTTGTAATCAGTCAGTGGGCCTATATATAGGGCTCCAGGTAGTCACTGTGTTGTTTGGTGACATGGTATGTACCACACTCAACATGGACCAGAGGAAGCGAAGGAAAGAGTTGTCTCAGGAGATTCTAAAGAAAATTATAGACACGGGCCTCCGAGTGGCGCAGTTAAAGGTAAAGGCTATAAGACCATCTCCAAGCAGCTAGATGTTCCTGTGACTACAGATGCACATATTATTCAGAAATTTAAGATCCATGGGACTGTAGCCAACCTCCCTGGACGTGGCCGCAGGAGGAAAATTAATGACAAATCAAAGAGACGGATAATCTGAATGGTAACAAAAGAGGCCAGAAGACTTCTAAAGAGATCCAAGGTGAACTTCATGCTCAAGGAACATCAGTGTCAGATCGCACCATCCGTCGTTGTTTGAGCCAAAGTTGACTACAGGGGAGGACACCATTGTTGAAAACAAATCATAAAAAAGCCAGACTGGAATATGCCACACTACATGTTGACAAGCCACAAAGCTTCTGGGAGAATGTTCTATGGACAGATGAGACAAAAATGGAACTTTTTGCCAAGGCACATCAGCTCTATGTTCATAGATGGAAAAATGAAGCATATCAAGAAAAAAACACTGTCCCTACTGTGAAACATGGAGGAGGCTCTGTTATGTTCTGGCGCTGCTTTGCTGCATCTGTCACAGGGTGTCTTGAATCTGTGCAGGGTACAATGAAATCTCAAGACTATCAAGGGATTCTAGAGAGAAATGTGCTGGCCAGTGTCAGAAAGCTGGGTCTCAGTCGCAGGTCATGGGTCTTGCAACAGGACAATGACCCAAAACACACAGCTAAAAACATCCAAGAATGGCTAAGAGGAAAACATTGGACTATTCTAAAGTGGCCTTCTATGAGCCCTGACCTCAATCCTATTGAGCATCTTTGGAAGGAGCTGAAACATGCTGTCTGGAAAAGGCACCCTTCAAAGCGGAAACAACTGGAGCAGCTTGCTCATGAGGAGTGGGCCAAAATACCTGCAGAGAGGTGCAGAAGTCTCATTGACAGTTAAAGGAATCGTTTGATTGCAGTGATTGCCTCAAAAGGTTGCGCAACAAACTATTAAGTTAGGGGTACCATCATTTTTGTCCAGGCCTGTTCCATGAGTTCATTTTTTTTAAATTCCGTTGAAGCATGGTTGAAAAGCAATGTCTGACTTTCATTGGTTAACATTCATAGAATTCTTATTTATTATTACTTTTGTCAGATTAAAGTTATTTATGTGACCATTGTGGGTTTTTCTTTCATTGACCGAAGGGTACCAACAATTTTGACCACGTGTGTATTTCGCAATAACCATATATATTTTTATTTATTCATTTTATCTTATAGATTGTTCTAACTTCTTGAGTTGTGAAATGATCAATAGCTTAAGCAGAAATTTGTGTACAGTTAATACATCTTAATACTCTCCTTGTTTTACTTGACCTTTAAATGGAAATTACCAACCAAAGGTCTTGTGCTGCAAAAGAGATAAATAACTAAAAATGTACGTGTGTATGCACAAAATCTCTATCATCCTCTTGCCACTGTGCTTAAAAAAAGTTTCCCATGCCTGGAAAAGCATTGCCATGTGGTGTTCTGCACAAGCATAATATCTAATAATGACCTGTGTTAATTATAAAGCCAATGTTCCATTTATTTTTGATTTTCAAAATAAAAATATTTTAGCATTTAGTGCTTTTAAAAAGGAAGTATAGAAATATAATGCATACACTAAATCATTTTATTGTTTTAGTGTGCCATTAGTAACTTATAACCGTAAAAACAATGTTATATAATGTTATATGTCTTATAATAACCATAACAATAATGTGTCCATAAGTGTTTTCATGACTATTCTACAATTAAGGGATTTAATATTACATGATGTTTTATATTTTATGACCTTAGTAGTGGCTTTATAAGCCATTTTATAATACTGTAAGTGTGGTATACTGAATATCAGCACAGCTTTGATTTACCACAGGCACATGGCTGCAGGGTGAGTATGTTACTGTATATAAACTCTATTCATAAGATTTTAAGATATTTAAGTGTTTTAAATGCGTTAGATTCCTAATCCTAAAATTTCAGTTTCTTTTATTTAATTTTCATATAAAAGCTTTATATTTGAGTCAAAAGTTATAGTGCAAAAGTTATAAAGCACTGTTTGCTATTTCCATAGATGAGGTCACTATTGTCACTACTGTATTAATAGTTTCAAAATAGGAATGAAGGTTTACATGGCATACACAGTCAAGTGGAGAGATGCACATAGTAAAATGTTGCAATGAAGTTTTAATACATACAGGCAGTCTTTGAATGCTGCTTCACTGGTCAGGTTAGTGGACTGAAACTAATTGTTGTATAATGAGAAATAATTTTAGATATCATTACTTAGATATAATTTTTTTTATCATTTTACTAGGAGCACTCAGCATTTTGAATGTTTACAATGTGCGTTATAATCTTTCTCAGCTCATAACCTCCCCCCAAAAAATCACTACAATAACATGAAGGGAACATGTACTCTTACATTCCAACATCATTACATGTTTTCTATGAATTAATAATGGCACATTGTATGTGTTTTATTGTTAGAGATTTTAAAATGCTTATAAAGAATCATTTTGAACCTAAATTGATTTATTTAAGTGCTGTAATTATGATTTATGAACATAGAAAATGATCCCCACTTTTATTAAGAAAACTTATACATGACAAGGTCATTTCATTGCCACGATTTTCTTCTACCTTTAATAATAATAATAATAATATTATTACATAATTCCACATGCCCCTCCTGTTAGTTTCATTGTAAATACAGAATAATTGCAGGTGCTAACTGAGAATGTGAGGTACAGGCACAGTGTTGAGCCACTTTATATGATATTTTATTTAATTAAATTATGTGGATTTTATAAATTGTGGATTTTTGTAAAGATACTATTCAAAATTGAACGGCATCAACAGCAACCTCATTTCCCCTCTCATCCCCACTTAGCATTCATCAGTATACAAATCACCAGCCTAATCATCTGTCATCATCTGCATCGGTTTCTCACTGGTTCATGCCTTAAGTTAGATGGGTTTATACTTGAATGGTTTATAGGGACTAATCTAAAACTGGTCAGGTACAGGGACTGAACTGAAAATGAGAGCCAAAAACCTGCCAAAAATGGAGAATTACTCCTCAAGAATACATTTAAAATATAAAGAAAGTCTGCCTCGTTGGAAGCTAGATGTAGGGACAAGGAGAGACAAGACTTTTGCACAATGTAATGATTATTGAAGCTTTTCCAAGTGCTAAGATACAATATTATACAGTAATTCATTGTTTTAGGTATGTAGTCTATCAAACATTTGACAGGATAAGACCATACATATTATCTTCTATAAGACTTTCACCTTTTAAAAAACAAACAAACCAACAAACAAATAAATTGAGGAAAAAAAAACTAATCAGAAAAAAATCTAAATACCCTATACAGTATCATATTCTCTTTAGACCAGGACTCTACTGTTGTGTACACTGCAATTTCTACTTGTATGACTGTTTGCCTTTATTAAGAGCTTAATCAATGTCAACTAGGATAATAAGGAGGTTGGTAAAAGGATATAGACAGTGAAGTTGGGAGAAAATGTCATGTCTTCATATGAGAACATTTGGGTCTCAAGGGAACATAAAAAAAAAAAAACATCCTACACAAATACAGTGGAACCTCGTATTGCGAGTAACGTGGTTTACGAGTGTTCTGCAAACCGAGCAAAGATTTTTAATTAATTTTTAATCGGAAACCGAGCAAGTATTAATTTACGAGCGCAGAGTATCATGTATCACGCATGCGTCACTCTCTCTTTCCCTGTTAAAACGGTGTTTCCGTTGTGTGTGTGTTTGTTGTGAAACTTAAAAAGTGATTCCTTTAGTATGCGCTCATGCCAGTGTCAGAGATTTCTTTTTTCCGTGTTTAAGTGTGTGTCCGTTTGTTGTGAAACTTAAGTGATTCCGTTAGTATGCGCTCATGCCAGTCTCGCTTTTTTCCGTTAAAAAGGTGTTTCCTCTGTGTTTATACGTTTGTTGTGAAACTTAAAAGGTGAGTCCGTTAAGTCCACTTCTTTTGCGAGCTTGCTAATTTAGTTGCTTTTTTCAACTGACAGAAACTCCTGCTAAGTCAATTAGCACAACCCATGTGTAACTACATGGGCATAAGCGTAATATTATATCTTCATAATGTAAAGAAGAAAAGAAAATCCAAAACAAGGTTTGTGTTTACTTTGTTCCCTCACTTTTAATTTTCTCACTGGGCAATTTGATGAATAAAGAGTTGTGCTGGTGACATCAATGCCTGGTTTTCATAGCGAGGTTAAATCTATATTTCAAAAACTACGAGAGTCCCCTTGTGAACATATTATGTCAAGAAGACAGAGTATAATACCTTGAGATAAAGGGAAAAGTTGGAGAAGAATTTATGGACACTATATAGTATATTGGAATTACTACAGCAGATGTGTCTGACTAAACTTTTACATGGATAATAGTTCCTTAGTGACGTCTCTGACTGATCGCAGCATCACCTCATTTTAAGGAAGTGGTGATTCCCCTGCTACAATCATTATTCTCATTTACAACAAGAGAGCTTTCGCAAGACTATTCAGCACACTGTTTATAGAGCACACTGCATATTTTTGAAGACTTGCCAGGTAGCCATTACCATCATAGCAACAAAATGTTGGAGTACTAAAATGTAATAGTGATTGCTAAGCTCCCATATGGGCAGTAGAATGTCACTTTTGTATATCCTGTCCTTCAGCGATGTGCCTTTCTCAGGGCACCACACAGATACAGGATTTCACAGCACCCAGCCTGATAGGAAAAATCCATCGTACACTACTGCAGCATGGGCGAACAGAATTGACACTGGCATTAAACACCTGGCCAGTTTTTTTTTTTACTATTTAGCAATAAATTGGACCAGAATATGTCTGTTCTTTTTACTGCGACACTGTTGTAAATATCTGAAACATTTTTACTTCGTGTCAATTATGAGCTGAAAATCATTTTGTTGATTGTGCCTGAAGGCAGATGTTTATCCATGCGCGTGATGGAGGTGATGTGACAGGAACGAAATTGACCTTTTGTTTCAGTTTTTTTCATCACCCAAATACATGTGGAAATGTTTTAAATGCAACCCTTGCCATAGAACTCTAGTTCTCATATTTATTCAAGAAATAGCTGGACATTTCTTTTTTTTTTTCTATTTATCTACTTCAAGCAAAAATGTAAAAAATGAGCCATTTTTTAATCCAAAAAGTGTGTAATGATTAACATGGCTGAATAATCTCTGGCTAACAGTGCTAGAGACCTTTGGGATTGCACCACTGCGGCACACAGCTGGCTGGATCACTGGAGACCGCAAGCGAGTCCAGCAGTGCCATCTCCACAAATAACACCCGTCAAAGTGACATGTCTACTCAGTGAGCTGGAAGAGAGGAGGCCCTGGGCTACACAGAAAAAAAAGGAAAGAAAAACAATAAAAGAAACAGATGCCATAACTACACCATTATGTAAAAAGAAATGCAATAAATAGGTATTTTAATTGCACATCTAGTGTAAAATCAATCGACAAAGATGTTGAAACAGACTCTACCCACATTTAGATTAGCTATGACATTTAACCAAGATCCAGAAGTCTACTAAGACCACTATAAAGTTATCAATGTATTTCTTCAGTTATGAAAACGCTTCTCAAATTTTCACAAAAATCACATTTCTCAAAACAATGAGATGCTTATATCAAGCTTCCAGGATTATTTATTTTCATTTCAGGTTTATTAATATCAGGACAAAATCAGTTTAAATGACTTCCTATCTAGCTACTAGAGGGTAATAAAACACCTTGGGACGCTGTAATGGAAGAATAATATAAAATGTGAAAATAATGGTGCAATGTTGCTATTACCATGGCAGTTTATTGTCTTTCTATAACACATTATAATTTTTATTAATTTATTATTATAAAGTGTCTGCAAAGAAAGTGGGTTCATCTGATCCCTTATCATCATTAAGCCTCTTTAATTCTTAAGCCATTATTTTTTTTGTCTTGCATTAATCCACCTTATTATTACTTCGGCCAGCCCTGAAAACTAGTAACGTTTCGAGACCGCCACAGAATATCACAAGTTCCAAGAGGTTTTTGGCGGTCTATCCCCACACAGATGCTATTACTGTGCCACAATTCCAAGTAACACTTTATTCTCTTTCCTTGCCTGAACAGGAAGTCACGGACAATTAGATTCAGGAGGCATTTTACTTAATGCCAAACCAGTGGATCTACCCAGTATGTCCTCCTCCTCTGACTGACCCCTGCACCTAAAAACTGCTAAACTCTTCCTTGCACTTGTTTTGTTCCTTTGGTACCGTATCCCCAAGACATTATGAATGGTCGAGGTGCACAGTTCAATCTAAAGGAGAAGCTAAGGCTCTCGATAAGTTTAATGTCTTGTTAACATCCACATACTAATGGGGAAGTGGAACTGGCTTTCCAGGTAATCAGTCGTTTCCTGGGAACTTTTTTGCTCTGAAAACCAATGGCCTGAAAAGCCCAGAATTCACTGTGCCACTCAGCCATGCAATTGACACCCTTCTGATATGTGGTTAGTTACCAGCCTCCCCTATTTCTATGGACTGCTAAGCCCACACACCCTCCCGTAATAGATGAACGGTTTAAGCAGTGAGCTAGTGTGTGTAGAATGCACAAAGGCGATTAGTACATGTGGCTCAGAAGGCAGCTCTCCAAAATCAAGAGGAAACCTTAACAGTTTCAACCAGGTGACCAGGCATGGTTATCAACAACAGCCACATAAGAGCAAGAAGCTCAATGCATCAGGCCATACAAGGTTCTCCATCAAATCAATGACTTCATGTACAAGCGTGACCTGCCATTCCATAGTCAACTAGCAGATTATGACATATTATGTCTCAAGCCTACCATACCTCAACCACTAGCAGCCAATGTTCCCCACCACACCAATTGCACCACATACGGTAGAAAAACTGCTTAACTGCTTAAATGGCCCATAACATCCTTAATTTTAAGTGGAGTTGGAGTTCCTCATTAGATGAGAGGGCTATAGCCTTGAGGAGCAATAGTGGATTCCTGAACATTTTTGATCTTCCATTCTGACAAGAATTTCAGACCAAGTATCCCAAATCAAACCAGAAAGAGTTTAAAGTCAGATTGCTGCCTACAAACATGGCTGCCACAGACCGCAATCTCCAGCGCACCTCTTCAACCGTATACTCACAATTATCTGAATTTTAACCACATGTTCCCAATCTTACATACACTTTATATACAGTACATGGACTCTCACAGAAATCTATGTGAACTAATGCTCAGTGTACAGTATATTCACCTGAATATCCAAGCCATGCATATTTTTACTCAAAGTTATGGTTTTTGCTTTATGATTTAAAATTGTTTGCCAGGTCCTTATTAATGAACAGCTAACCAACAAATGTATCCATTTTGTACTTTAATGTACAAATCAATGTTTGAAGCAACAGCATTAACTTTTATATAAAAAATATTAAATATGATTGGCACCATGTCCATGGTGTACTCTGCCACGTGCCCTAAGTCTCCAGGGATAAGCTCCAGGCCCCTGCGACCCTGAATAAAGCAGTATAGATAATGAGTGAGACGATGAAATATTAAATATCAGTTGGACAATTACAAAATAAAAATAAAACCAAAAATATGAAAATATTCACGGTGGATTTGGACACTTTTACCATACTGACCAGACCTTAAATTTCCCCTACAGTAGAGCAGATCTTTTATTTATAGCAATGCCAGGAAAAGAAATGCCTAGAACTTTGCTTATGTCATGCACAGCTTGAACAATCCCATGTGCCAAAGTGTGGTTGTTATATTTTTGGCTGTATGGTTTATTATATATTTGTGTCAGTATAGAATTGTTTAGGTTCCCCAGATTGCCATCTGTGCAACTTTGGCCCTTCGGGGCGTGACTCCACAAGACGTTGGGGGTTGTGTTCTGGTGCTGGGCACCAGTACGTTGGCAGTGGGTACTTTGGGTGCTGTGAGTTGTTGGGTGGGGCCTACATGGATCAAACTTGTTTGTCCCATACATCCCATGGGTGCTCAATCAGATTGGAATCAGGGTAGGTTAGTTTTGCTGGATTAGCAGCATTGGGCTATTTGCCTGCAGGGCCCCATGCTGTGGTGCACTGGGTGTTTTGGCACCTATCTATACTGGCCAGTATTTACTTTTTTGGAAAGTTGCATTGGCTTATTTGTTGGATCAGTGTAGACCTGAGCAATATTACACGAGCAGCAGTGCTGCTGTGCTGGATATCAGGACGGTTGTGATATGGCCAGCACAACAACACAGCCTCCAGTGTGATATTGCTTTTATGTAACCTTTCCTCATGTGTATATGTGAAAGGATATGTGTTGCTCCACCAACACATATCCTTTCAAATATTAGTTGTATGGTACCTAATGAAGTGGCTGGTAAATGTGTACATACTGTATATATTCACTCATTCTCTATTTTGCTTTTCCTGTACAGGGTCATGGGATGCCTGGGGCTTATCCCAGCAGACATGTGGCACCAGGAAGGATACACCATGTATGAGTCCATTGCAGGGCACAAGCGTGCATACACTCACACTACTGGCAATTTGGAAATGCCGATCAGCCTAATCTGCATGACTTTGGACTGTGGGAGGGAAAAAAACAGAGCACCTGGTGGAAACCCATCACACACAGTGGCAGAACATGCACACAAACTCCAAGCATGAAGCATGAATACCTGACTCGAACCCCTCCATTACACAAACCGTAATGCTTATATATTGTATATACATAAGGGATTTAATTAACTTGCTTACATCTTCCTCTTAAATATCTCATTGTGTCACAGTATTCAAAAAGTGCAACATATTGTATATGGAATGTCCTTGGAGCCATGAGACAGACAGATTAGTACCTTGCAGACTGCGGATTTATTAGCCTGCTCTATTGTTTCCTCTTTCTTTTGTCTTGGTTTAATGTTTTGTCTGCTTGTAATTCGTGTTCTACTCTTGTTATATTCCCTGATTTCCTAATTTCACATAGTTCGCCACATTCTTTGACTCATGCATGTGGATCGCCTGACTGTTGCAATTATGCAGGCATGAGTTATGAACAAATTTACTATTCAGGCTGGTTAAGCATTCCTTACTTTAGGGCTTCATGGTGTTATGCAATGGACTTTGCCTCTGGTTAGCTCATACTGAAAGAAGATTTTGAGGAAAAGTGAGTATATAACAAAGCATGGCACAATATTTTTGTAAATTATTATTATTATTATTATTATTACATAACAGTTAGTCCTGACCAAGTAATCTGATTGGAAGAAAGGCATTCCATGACTGGTGATTACAGGGACTGTTTCACTTTATCTATCACTCTGTATTACTGGAAAGAGGGGAGAGCATCTGCCTGGCAAGTACCCACATTCAAAACCAATCACAGAAGCACTTTCAGCATGAAAACGCATCTGATAACTTTGTCATCTTAAACACAGAATACTTTGGTAATTGCTTCTAAGTCGTTTTTGACTTGCCTCTGAACTGTGCATTATTTACAGCTAATGCAAGCAACAAAACAAACATAAGAGCACCCATATGTCTGGCTGATGTCGACCTTATACTGTATATAAAGTTACATCTGCAATATGGAGAACGGAGAGTGTTTGCTCATTGGGAATATGTCGCTAAGATGTTGGCTTTTTTAAGAAAAAGCTCATCAGATGATGTTTGGATGATGAATCAAAGCTAGAAATAACCAGGTTAAAATACTGATGTCTAAAAATAGCCTGCAACTTCGTAGATTAAAAAAAAAAATTTTTTTTTAATGGATTGTATTATTTCGGTAGCACAGTGGTTAGCACTGTGGCCTTGCACAACGAAGGTCAACGGTTCAATTCCTGGCTCGAGTCTGTGTGTGTGTGTGAAGTTTGTGACTTCCCTCTGTGTTTGGTGGGTTTCCTCTGGGTACTCCGGTTTCCTCCCACATTCCAAACTGATATTTCCAAATTGCGTATTAATGTGTGTGTGCTTGTGGGAACTGCAATGGATAGGCAGTCTGCCCAGGGTTGCCCAAAACCTCAGTAGCTGATAGTTGGAATAAGTGAAAATATAAAGAGTAACTTACAAGATTTTTAACCTACGATTTGTTCTGTATTATTATACTTAGGAATATTTTCTATTAATTAAATATATAATTGTATTGTTGATTATGTTGAAGTATGTATTGTACTGTATAGAGATTGATTCAGATAAGAAAGGCAGTTATTTAAGACCAAAAAAAATAAATCTCACACACAAAAAAAGAGAAGCATCTTTATGCTTTTATGTCCAGGTAACTTTGAAAAATAACAGAAACAACATTGTCCATATGGAAAGGTAAATTAAAATACAGCAAATTCTCTCTCTCTCTCATACACGCACACACACATCCATGCCACCTGTGTCCAATTTCAAACGGCAGCGATGATTAATCTTCATTCTCTGCAGCCATATCAAAGGAGTCTAAGGTGATATAGCAGAGGATTAGCCAAGGCCATGAGAGATCTGTTTAATACAGGGGATGTTTAAGGTAAATGATGCTCGTTTGAGTGCAAGTTTTGTCCCTGAAAAAAAAGCTGCTTCTGTGAAAGCTGTGAAATAAAACATATTTAGATGTTCATTTTAAACTGGACGAGATAATGCTTACACAAGATTCATTTTCCGAAATCCATACGTGTTCAAAACCAAAAAAGTTCTAAAGAAATGCTAAAATGTATTCGCCAGCCTCTCTTGTTTCCATTTTATTTTCCTTCCTCTCTTTTCTCCGAACCCGTTCCTTGTCGTTACTCTGACAGCTCCTGCCATTTGCAGAACTGAAGAGTCCCTATGAGCTGTGGGAGTGGCCAGTCTGTTGATGTGATCTGTCGCTCAATATGTTTACTACAGATTCTGCTCTAACCTCAGATCAGACGTCTCTGTCTGGAAGACTCACACTCAAGATGGCGTTACGCTGCAGGCTGATGAAAACAGCTCAAGGTCGTCCGTATTCGCTCTGTTGCTTCGACAGGTGTAGAAAAAGGCTTTCAAAATTTAGGCAGCTTTAATCTCACAATGCTTAAAATGCCTAAAATGACAGCAGAAGCATTTTCTTTAAATCGTGACTTGAACGCCGTTTAAACAGCACGCAACCACAATCTTTAGTACCAGTATGAAGAGATCATAGATTACAAAAAGAGTCAAGTTGTGCATTTTATCTGGTACTTTAAATAGACATGAGACTTATACAGTACACCTAGCAATTATGTATGCTTTCTTATTTTCCACACAGTTGTACCATGAAATGAGCAGCTTATTTACGTAGCTTCAGCGAATTATTGGCCGAGCAATGACTAAATGATGAGTGTTCACCGGACCCCAGGCTTCTTCCACTCTTGTTCCTTCTTTATCTCTCCATTTCTCCCCCTCCCTATTATTGCATTTCCCTCCCTCTTGTTGTTTGCTGAGGCCAACACCTACATATCTCTGACTGTGCGTTAAGCCTTTTTGCACGGTGGAGGAACTAGCACATCACAGCAGCCTTCAGAAATGCAGAAATGCAGGCGGCCGCTCCAGATAAGTCATGCTCCTCACTGATTATGTCACAAACAGCGTCTCGCTGAGATCATCTGCCTCCTCTCTTCCTCTTCAGAGATCCTAGCTGAGCATTTTTTTTTTTTTTTTTTTTACTGAAAAGCTGTGCTTTTTACAGACTTTAATTGCTTGACAATAACAAAGGGCAACATGGACAGCTGTGGCAGGCTCAATAGGATGACACTCATATACAGTGTGGCAGAAACTCTGTACCCCTTAATAAAAGCTCAGGAGGGAAAATGTGTTTCTCATCTCATCGCTTTTAAAAGAACCTGCTTTAAACAAACATTTAAAAGAGATTAAATTGATGTTGCACTTTAAGACATTACCACCACACGCCTTTATCCGAAATGCTGAAACAGCTCATTTGTTTGGGCAGTCCATTAAGCTAAGAGGACGCAGGAGGTGTCCTTTTCTCCTTCCTGCATTAGAGAGATACTTCTAGTGATCGCATACTTTAAGAAATGTCACAAAGGATATCATTGGCTCTGTATAAAACAGCACACGATATTCATTGCCGTCAAGACTTCAAATAGGACGCCGGAGAACTCTAAATCACAATCTGTCTCCACTTTGGGATCTTTTCAGCCATCTTTTCAGTTCAGCCATCTCAAAGAGCCATGTGCCTGATATGTATTCACTGGAGACCATTAAATAGCCAGAGTTCATTATTCACCTAGATAAAGACTTCCTTTAGTGATGTGCTTTATCAGTTGGTCATGGCTCTTACTTACACATGCACGGCACACATTCGTACCAGTCACACAAAGAGTTACATGTTAGAACACAATTGAGCATGTTGTGTGAAAAGTGTTAAAATCAGCCAGTGACTGCATTACAAAACATGGCAGTAAGCGATAATAATTTTTAACCCTTCAAATTTACATTCAAGTTATTTCTTTATATAAAATCATTAGTTCCGACCGAGTAATCTGATTGGATGAGAGGCATTCCATGAGTGGTGATATACGGCATAACAGCACTGGGATGTTTAACTCTATGTATCAATCTGTGTTACAGGTGTTCTAACAATCATTAATTACACTAAGTGTCGGCTGCAGCATGGGTAAAAGTAGGTCAGTACGGTCTGCAGTACTGGAAAGAAGGGGACCCACGTTCAAAACCAAGTCATTGAAACACTTTTAGCAGGAACGAAAACATCTGATTGTCAACTGAAACAACTTGTTCTTTCTCCTAAGAGATTGTTTCGAAGTCATTCTGAACTGCCTCTGAACTATGCGTTTTGTTTTGTTCACAGCTAACACTAACTACAAAGCTACCTGGCTTCTAACACAAGGCTGAATCCCAAATCCCTCTCTAAACCCTGATCAATGGCACTGCTTAGTGTTTGGACCAAGGGATTGCACACCCTAGCACACTCGCTTTCCATTTGAGATTTACCCCCAGAACCCCAGTTGTCGCTGATGTTGTAAAGTGGTATATGTGGAAATATTAAAAAAAAAAAAAAAAAAAAAAAAAAAATTACAAAATTTACAGGACTGTCAACCGCCTCTATGGTTTATTCTCCTCAACTTTGGCTATATACAGTACAGTAGTACCTGTAAGAATTTAAAACTACTATAAAACTACTACAATAAACTACTATAAAACTGTATGTTACTAACTGTTAGTCTGTAGCTCAATACTAATTCCACCAGTCTAGATTAGTTTTTTTTTTTTTTTTCCCCCGCCAGGCATACAAGGATATGTGTTGGTGGAGAAAAATAACTGTTTAAATAAACTATTGATAATAAAAGGCATTTCTATTTTATAAAAGTAAGATCACACTCAAAGTCATGCTGTTGTACCTGATAGGAGTACCGCTGTGATATCTTATAACATATCTGTGCTGATATATAGTACAGCAGCACTCCATCTCATGTGATCTTCATACCACATAAAAACAATGGAATTTACACTAGACTTTCCTTTTCTCTCTCAAGAAACCAAAAAGTCCTGTCCAGTAAAAAAGTGCTGATATGGAGAACCTTTCCCCATTTCCTTATAGAATGCTTCACCATACAGTATCAATGATTATATGGTTTATTTTATACATACTGTACATATTTTAAATACAATTTGTTGCTTAGCATTACATAAAGCACCTCCCATACAATTTCCTATTACTTGAATGAAATGAATATGGTTTAATAAAAACTACAGAAAATCATATAGTTTTCAAGTTCTTCTGATGTTTGTTCAAATCAAACATCACAATAGTGTAATTTAATAACCGATAAGCTGGTTTGAATATTTCTTAAATTTGTGATCTGGAAATTTTATGAGGACTTTTGAGTTTCAACAGAATAATGCAACACATATAAATATAAATAAATAGAACAAACAGCTTTTTTTAAAGCTTATCTAAAATAGAATATTGTGTAAATAGCAACAAATAGTTCAAAAAATAGGATGTTTTCCTGAAAAAGCCTACAGTCTTAAAAAGAGCTTATAGAAGGGAAATGTTGTGTCAAGAGAAGATGAGTAGTTGTGTATGCCTGTGGCCTGGCTTCATGAACCCACAGAGAATTTAGTCATCCTGTCCAGCTGAGTTTTAAACGAAGCCGGTGGTACTCTAATAATTAAACATTAGGAAACAAGGTCAGAGCCGCTTGATTAAAATGGAACTGCTGCCACTGACACAGGATTCTAGCTGTATTTTTTAAATACAGTCTTTCTTTTTTTCTTCTACACATCCAAATTGGTTTTAGTCGACTGAGTTCTTAAATGCTTTAGAGACACTTACATTGTACGTGTCTGAAGTAGCCCCAGAACAGAATGCACGTCAGTGGTATTGCGTGCTGTGTACTAGACTATAAACCTTTGCCTATATTTTACTGGAGAGAGTATCAAATATACCCTTGACATATAAATGCAAGAGAAGATGAGAACTGGAGCAAGAAAGAGTGATGGACGGTTTTCTGAATTTCAGGCGAAACGTTATGACTCAGCAGCCCAAGAACAATTTAAAGAGACAATGTAATTTATATAGATTTGATCCATGGCTAAATTTGTGCCAACATTTGCAGGTTGATAACAAGGACAGTGTGTTTTGTTTTGTGTCGTTTTTAGATCTACCTTTTATGTTTGTTTTTTTTTAACTGACATTTTTTAAAAAGACAATCCTTGGCCCAGCCAGATTAACTGTCAGTGTATGGGACAAGACTAAATATGGACACCGTCGTCATCACATTCTTATGGAAGTCCATTTCCTCATCAATCATTTTTTACCAAAATTCCTCAACTTGCCTCAAATTTATATTCCTGGAAACTACAGTCTGAGCTTTCAACATCTTATTTTTCTCAGCAGCCAGGGGGAGAGAAAAAAAAAAGATGTACAGAAAAGTATGCCCAGTGGGCATCACCTGTGGCTGGGTTAACCATGTAGAAAACATCTTTGAGCTAGGTGTCTCAGCAGGACTGATTCACTAGACAGCATCTCACATTCCAGCCAAGTGGGGATGACAGAGAAATGCCATACGCTGTAACACTCAGCTACTTCTGTCAGCAACTCCCCAGTTAGATTGCATGAAATCAGGTCCATCACTCCACTTCCAGCACCAGCCCACCAGAGAGGAATTGACATCTGCATTTCTGGTATCAGAATGGGAAATGTTAATTAAAGCAAGGGGAGGGGGGAGGTCTCACATCACCTGCTCGCTTCCATTAGGTGAGCTCATTCCAAAACCATGGCTTTCTGATTCCTCTGCGGATTAGACATCAGCTGTCATGTTTCATAAGCCTGTTCCTTGTGATAAATTTTAACTAAAGGGGGATTAATGTGGTGAGATAGAAGTGTCTCGTGTTAAACAGTGTTATAAGGTTTAAGGAACCGCTTGGAGAAACTGAACTTCACAACACAAACCAAGTCTAGACTTTAACCCTAATTGTTTTTTTTTTTATTATTATTATACACTGAAGACACTGGCGAATCAAAAGATGAGTATGAAATTATTAATTAGAATCTCAACTTTTGTTTCCTGGAATTTACAGCTAAATGTGTTAAATAGCTTTGCACCTTGGGTTGCGAAAGTAAATTAAAGACACTGACACATGTGGTTACATATAGGGCTGCAACAACTAATCGATAAAATCGATAATTATCGATAATGAAATTCGTTGTCAACAAATGCCGTTATCGATTAGTTGGACTGCTCACGTTACTGAGGAACGTGACCACAAGATCTTTTGCACAAATACACAAAGATACACACAGATACACAGCCGCTCGCGCAATGGAGGTTACAGACACGTTTCCAGGAAAAAGTGCGTGCCTATGACGCATATGATGTTATATTCCTGCCACAATTCTGAGCGCGCGGTGTGACATTTTGAGAGCAGACAAAGCAATCTATGCGCGTGCAGTGTCTCCACTCCGCGCTCAACAGCTCGATTCTGCGCGTGCAATGTCTCCCCTGCTCGCTCACCATGTTCTCCGCGCACGCGCGACTTCTCGACCCGCAGGGGGCAATTAACCGCCCCAAAAAGTCCCATAGACATATAATGGGGAATAAATCCCATATACTTAACATTGAGAAAAATTTTGACGGATTGAAGTGCCGAGGGAGAATTTGGTAGAAATCTCAAATTCACCACATTTGATGAGGGTCGCAAGCTGTGTCAGATGATACCCTGCACGAGGGTATAAGTTTTGCCCCAGGGGCAGAAAAGGTGCCCAAATTTGCCCCATTGACATATAATGCAGATTTTGGTGTATAACTGCTACAGTATCGTTTGTCGTAGATCCATGAAAGAGGTGTCAAATGGTGTGGCTCATTCGGGATTGGGGTGCTCAGACTTTTCTGAGGGAAGGTGTGGTTAACCCCAAAAAATCCCATAGACTTAACATTGATACCAACTTTGACGGATTAAAGCGCAGAGTGGGAATTTGGTAGAAATCTGAACTTTAACACATGTGAAGAGGCTGGCAAGCTGTGTTAGAACATACCCCACAAGTGGGTATATGTTTTACCCCCAGGGGGGCAAGAGGCACCCAAATTTGCCCCAGTGAATTATAATGGGGAATTTGGAGTGTAACTGGAACTGTATCGTTTGCCATACACCCATAAAAGAGGTCCACAGGGGGCAATTAATCTCCCCAAAAAATCCCATAGACTTAACATTGAGACCAAATTTGACGGATTGAAGCACAGAGTGGGAATTTGGTAGAAATCTGAACTTTAACACATTTGAAGAGGCTTGCAATCTGTGTTGGAACATACCCCACAAGAGGGTATATGTTTTACCCCCGAGGCAAAACAGGTGCCCAAATTTGCCCCATTGACTTATAATGGGGAATTTGGTGCATGACTCGTCACTTTCCGTTCGTCGTACACCCATGAAACAGTTGGCAAATTGTGTGGTTCATTCGGGAATGTATTTTATTTGGGTTTATTCGGGGAAAGGGGGCTTGACATGCAACATCATTAGAATGTCGCTAACATGAAGTTAGAGTGCTTAGCATGTTGCTACCATGATGTTTAGCTCATTAGCATGTTGCTAGCATTATGCTAACTATATTAGCATGTTGCTAGCTACATCATTAGAATGCTGCTAACATGATGCTGGAGTGCTTAGCAAGTTGCTAGCATGACTCCAAAGTTTTGCCACGGCAAGCACCACTCACATTTTCTTCAGGAAATGTACCTCTCTAGTTATTGTTAAAATGCTGTATTTTGCATACTCAAATGCTGTTATTTATTTATTTATTTTTAGAAATAGACAAGTCAGCATAAGTGAGTCCCCCATGTACTCCTCAACAACCAGCCACTATAACAGATGCCATCCAATATAATAAGAGTACAACAATTGGTTTGCTTATTTATTTATTTATTTATATTTTGGATATTTAGAGAAGTTTTACTGTTCAAAAACAAACTTTGTCTTTAATTTAAGGTTTAAAATGTCAAAATGAAAGACCATTAAACTCTATATGTGGCTTTTGCATTTTTTAAAGTTTAGTTTTATACATAACTAATACCCTGATTTATGGTTTTATATAGTTATAAGCAAAACATCAAATTAAAGAAGCGTTTAGTTTTTATCCGATTAATCGAAAAAATAATCGATTATCAAAATAATCGTTAGTTGCAGCCCTAGTTACATATACTTTGCTTGCAATAAATGCACTATGTCTAAAAAGGTAATCTGCAATGTTTAACAGAAGTTGAGGAAAGTGCAAATAAGATTATAAACTAGGGGCTTATTAATTTCAGTATTTAAAAGTATTCTGACACATACAGTATTTAGATCACATGATTACATAATAACTCTGGATAGTCTTTCTGTTTCATCAAGTACAGCACAGCTCACTGTCTATATGTTACAGTAGGTGCATAAACAAGCTTCAGATCGTCCAAAAGTGCAGCTAGAGTCTTTACAAACACCAGAAGGTATGACCACCAAATTTCAGTTAGTTAGTTCTCCCAGAACTAAAGAAGGAGCAAAATACCTGATTAAATATACAAATAAATCATAATCTCACTCACTCACTCATCATCTATACTGCTTAATCCTGTATTCAGGGTCAAGGGGGGCCTGGAGCCTATTCCAGGAGACTTAGGGCACATGGCAGGGTACACCCTGGACAGGGTGCCAATCCATCGCAGGTCACAGACACACACACATACACTCACTCATTCACACACGGCCAATTTGGGAATTCCAGTTAACCTAACCTACATGTCTTTGGACTGTGGGAGGAAACCGGAGTACTCGGAGGAGCACGGGGAGAACATGCAAACTCCATGCACACAGAGACGGGAATAGAACCTGGCCGGGAGTCGAACCTGGATCCTGCAGGTGCAAGGTGACGGTGCTAACCACTACACCACCATGCTGCCTTAAATTATAATCTATTGATAATAAAAAGCATTTATTGAACTGTAGTATAAAAGCATGATCACACTCGAAGTCGTGCTGTTATACTGAATACCAGCATGGCTGTGGTATCTTCATCAATTATATTTCAAATAAATCATAAAATACTACAAATTACCTGAATGGTCTTGGACCACAGTATCAGCGTATTATCTGCTATGCGGAAAATCAATAAAAAGATGCAGGTTCTTTGTTGGTACCTCGGCAGTCTCAGTTTTTAAATCTAAGCTGTTTGTTTGATCAAGCTTTTTATTTTAGGTGAAGGAGTAGATCTAGAGTGTTTAGGTGAACTGATATGTTTGGATGCTGCCACCACTAACATCTGTTCAAACAAGTCTGTTGATGATAGAGGGGTTGGCCTCAGTATGTCTCAGGGCACCCTCTTGCTTGTGATGCTTGGGCTCTTACTTTTAGTTAGGTTGTCAATACATGCTCTTCTCTGCACACTCTGCATACGTGCAGTTTCTTTAACGATTGTTATATGCCTTCCCTTATATGTCGTCTCTCGAACTTCACATGATAATCGTGCGATATCAGTTATACTGGTCGTTCCTGCTCTCCAGACCTGCCTGATCCATCCTGATGCCCTTCTTTTAGTTGGAGTTCTCATCACTGGAAAACCAGTAGCTGCTGCTGAACATTGGCCCCACATGGATAGCCAAAAAGATCAATGAGATTACTGCGGATGGTACCACTTAGAGGACTTGAAGATAGTTTTTGCTTCTGAATACATACTGTATATACTATCCTATAAATGCTGGATCTAGGAAACTTTATTATGCATGGCAATACAGTAACGATTTCATGATAAAAGTCTTTAAAATTGAGACAATTGTGTAGAACAGTCTATTCACTTGTTCAGTGTATTAAACACAGGAAATGGTATAGCAATTTTAAACTGGTCAGTTTCTCAGGTTTGACAAAGTGCTTCTTGGTAGTTCAACTTTTGACATCTTTTCACAAGATGTCAAAAAGATGAAGTAAAGAAGTAAAGAAGCAAGCAGAAAACAACTGAAATCAGCCAAGGGCAACTTTACATACAGTACATAAACAAGCAAGAAGGAAAATATTAAGAAAAATGGGTCAATACAGCAACTTTATTATTCGTAGTAGTATTATAATTATTATAGTGAGAATATTGAAACAAGTCAGAAATCAATAAGGGAAAAAATAGATGTATCGTCGAAAGAACCTGTCTATTTATACTTACAATGTGGCTCTTCAGAAGAATAAATGCAGAGTGATGAGATATGCAGGGGAAAGTGGAGAATGGTAAGAAGAAGGAGAGATAAGTAGGAAAGAGAGGACACAGGTAAGAGGAGAGAAACACATAACATGATGCCAGTACAAGATAGGATGGAGGCTTATAAGATTAAGTATTTGTGATGCTTAAACATAAAATTCTGTTCTTGAATGCAGATAAGTTTAAAAAGAATGTACAAGTATGAAGAATAAAAAGAATTTCATAAACTGAGAAATTCTCTATGCCTAATTCTGAAGCACCCTTTTATCAATACCCAAAGGAAACCCATCAAGCGCATGAAAACTTGCAAACTCGATGCATACAGACTGAAGGTGAGATTCAAACCCCCGATCCTGGAGGTGCAAGGTGAGAGTGATAACCACCTCATTCATTCATTCAATCATTCATTCATTCATTTATCCGCTTATCTTCAGTAACATTTCTATCCTTGGACAACTGGACGCAATCTAAAAATACACCTTGAAAACAATCTTCACAGTCAGAAATCTGCATGCAGCTTACTTAGCCACCTCGAACACAATTAAATACACAATCTGCCCTTAAGTAATTTAACCTGGCTAACCTCTCCACTAGGCTATTTGAATAAGATCTATAATCAATACATAATTTTACAAATTTTTTAAACATATTGAGCTTAGTCCAATTTATGAGTGGCACACAGTGCATTTGAGTGAAAGCATCATATGTTTCCGAGAAAACATTGATATTAACTGTATACACCAATCAGCCATAACTTTAAAACCATTAACATTAAAACCACTTGGGTAGGATGTCAGTGGCGGATCTTTTAGGTTCTGTGGGTTGCAGGACGGGGTCTTCGTCAATCAGGCTTGTTTATCCAGAGTATCCTGTGGAATTTGAAGCCTGTGTCAACAACCTTAAAGTATTTGCCTGCTGGGACCCGTTTACAGAAGGCTGTGATGTAATGGGTGTTCTGATACCTTTCTTTCGTGGCCACTGTTGACTTGAAAACCGTGGTGGTTTGTGTTGCATTGGCTCTTCTATGGTATCAAGCTGAATGGGTTGGTCTTTGGGCCTTGTGGGAACAGATGGGCCTTGGGTGCCCGTGATGCCACTTCCTGTTTACTTGTATAGAATAGATAATCTATGTTATTCAATTCATCTGGCGGTGGTGTTAACATTATGGCTGATCAGTGTAGAAGGTTCTGCCAGTAATTTGCATGTGAAATTTTGCAGAGACTTGTTTGTTGCAAGTTTGGTCCCAATGTTTCTGTTAATTTAGACTACAAACACAATTAAACCGTGGAATTCATACCTGAAAAATAGTGAAAATCGGAAAAATGCCAGGATAATATATTGGTGCTACAGATAAAGTAATAAACAAATTACTGCATTCTGAATGCTCTGGATCTGGAATTTCTTTCAGGATCAATAAAGCATAATCACTCCTATATCGAAGCAAATTTCCCCACTAGAAATAATGGAAACTCTGATGATTTGTTCCACGACCCAAAAATATTCAGATAAAAATTATTAATACATAGACAAAGTTAAAATAAAATAATTAAACCAGCAATAAACCGTTGAAAAGAATTGTGGCTGGTGTGAGTGAGACTAGAGAGGGTAGAAAAAGAGGAAGAGAGTTATTGAGCAGAGCAACTTTCTCACACACACACACACACACACACACACACCAAGAGAATCACTGCTGCCTGCCGGCTCACGGCAATGTTACGTTGCGTTGTTGCTAAACAGATTTATCTCCCGCACTGCTACAGAGTTCTTAACCTTTTTCTTAACGGGGGCTGTTGTTGCAGTACATTTACTAAAGAACTGTCACTACACTTAGACAAAAAAAATTATTTAAAAAAAACAATTTTTAATTATATTTTACGCGCACACACGTGGTCACAATGTTATAGGAAATAGTATACACGTGCATGGATGTTGATTATACAGTACAAGTGACACACATGCACTGAGACCCACAACCCTGCAGCGTAAGAGAGAGAAGAACGATTGGGCTCAGTTGTGACCACGTGACGCTCGGCAAACAATACGTATACGTACCACTCTTATGGTAAAATGTAATTTTTTAAATTTTTGCTCATCTTGCAAAACACTCACACACCAAGTTATTCGCAATCCAAGGTTTTGCTCTTTTTTTGTTGTTGTTGTTGTTCCTAGGATTGAATTGCGACTATCATTATATGACTAAAAGTCCTGGACCTGGAGGCGGTGTGATGCAGAGACTCAATGCTAAAATCTGGCTTGTGTTTGAAATGTCGTACATAGAGAAAACACTAAAATACTCAGAGCAGTCCTGCAGCGCTATAACAGGGAAACACAGGTATAATTCAGCATTTGCTGATTGCTTAACAAATAATGAGAGTCATTACTAAAACATTGACCTTTCAACCAAAAACCCCAGCTTGAAAAAAGGTATAAATATCACTGAAATGTTGGTGATTAGCTAGGTTTACCGAGCAGTTTGGCAGAAATGAGTCACTGTCAGCTACATTAAATGATGACGGTTATTATGAAAATACCCTAATTTGTGCTACAGTTAACCGAGAAGGCAAGTGAATGTCCCAAACCTTGTAAATGTCAGCAAATCTCGAGGGACCTGCCCCATAATAATAGTTCAACGGTTCCAAATCAGTTTCTCGAGTCAGCACAAGCTCTGGCTCTGCTGCGAGAACAACACACAATGCCATATAACAATGGTGTTATTTCTATGCTGGTGCCAGAGCTTATTTTTTTTTCTTGTGCAGGGGGTTTATAGAGCTGTGATTATTTACCGCTTATCTGTCTGTACACAAGTGTAGTCCGTATCTTCATTTGGTATGCTCCGTCATGTCGAGCTCAGTGTGGTGCACCTGCACAGCACAGGGGGTTGTTATTATTTACATCTGTTGCTGCGAATAAATAAACAAATCACTCAGGGTAGGAGGAGACAATGCAATCCATCCAGATGAAACAAGGAGCAGTGTGACGCCTCGGATGCATAACTACACCAAAGAAACCCAAAGTCGATGCAATTCAAGCCGCGGGTGATTGGATAACTGCACATTGTAGATATGCGCGCGCGCACACACACACACACACACACACACACACACACACACACACACACACACACACACACACAGACAGACAGTAGATTTTCCCCAGCAGTCAGCAGTTGAAGAAAAAGGGTTGTAGCATTTTCAGGGGTCAGCTGGCATAAAGAAAAGATGTACTTCTCATACTTTTCTAGAAATGGCATCAAAGAAGCTCCCTGGAAAGTGTCTACCATTTTCATTTAGATGACCCAGATTGAATCAGATTTTATTTTATTTACTGATTCAAATAAATACAAGGGAATTTTTTATGTATTTTTTTGCATTTTTATTGTACAATGTACACTATATGGCTAAACGTAAGTGAGCGCCTGACCATCACATCTATATGCGCTTCATCTGATGTCACAAAGTTTGAAAACACCTTTTTATGCTGTAGCGTTACAATTTCTCTTCACTGAAATCCATGCACGCAAACATGATCCAGCATGACAGTGTTCCTGTGCACAAAGTGAGGTCCATGAAGACATGGTTTGCTGACGCTGGAGTGAAAGATCTCGAGTGGCCTGTACAGTATAAAGCCCTGACCGCGACTCCGCTGAACACCTTTGCAAGAAATAGAACACTGAATGAGGACAAATCCCCAAAGCCAATGCGCCAAAATGTAGCGGAAAGCCTTCCAAGAAAAGAAGAGGTCTTCATAATAACTAGTATGGAATTTATGAGTAGATAAATTCATACAGTACGAGTGTGATGATCAGGTGTCCACAAACTTTTGGCTGTACAGAGGTGTGTGGACACTTTTTATTAATAATAATTGTATGCGTTCTTATAACTCACTCAACAATACTTACTGTACGCAATTAGTACAGTTTATTATTTTTTTCCCCCTGAATGTAACAGTTTCTATACTGCTTCCTGTGACTAAGACCACTGTGACATTTTTTTCATACTGGGTGAGAATGAGGCTCTTATTACATAAAATAACACCTCAGCAGTGCCACAATGACGGACCCACGCAAATCATTTTTTATTAATTAATTTATTTTTAAACACATCCATTTAGAACAATGATTTTGTCCTCATGTAGCTTTTTTTATATGTCTATTACACTAAAATAATGTAAAACGGTCATGTACTTAATTCTATTTAATTAGTTTAACCTAAATATTCTAATGTTTACCATTACTTACCATTTCATTTTTGTTGTTGTTCAACTTGCATATCTTACTTTAAAGGAAATTCTGTCATTAACTTCACATATCATTGTTATATGTTAATATTCAATTATTTACAGAGAATCTGACATTTTTTTTTCAATTAACACCATTATTACATTTATGATACATTCTTAATAAATTACCGTTCTATTATAGAATTTGTGGGGGGGGGGGGGGGGGGGATTCATAGCAGCTTATTCTTATACACTTGAATATACACAATATTTGTATGTATCTACATTATGGATGTATACATGTGTGTATTTACTGTATGTATATTTACACCTCAGCATAACACTAACAAGTGGAAGCCTTCATTGTCATACATTCCGTGTTCACTGTTTATTATTCCTGTACTGTCACAGTGCTTTTGAGATGTCCTGGATGCTAATCTTCTCCGTGCAAGTTACAACCTGACATACATTTCCCTAAAGCCTTCCTGTTAACCTTCTCTGTCCAATCCCTTTTTAAACTGTGTCATCATCTCAAGATTAGACTACAGGCTAACACATTATTTGGACAGTCTACTGAAGATAACACTCAACGAACCATCTGTACACTATAATACCACAGTGACTGCTCAAATCTCAGACAGGCAGTGTCGGAAAATCTGATCATAAGTTAATGACACGTTTCTCTGTCTAAGACAACAGTTAATTTCAAAAGACATACAAGGCATACAGGATGTGCCACATTTTACAAACGTAAAATGTAAAATGAACATTTAGAAAAAAAAAATTGTTCTGGTCAAGCATTCTCCAAGTAAATGTGTATTTAAAATGTATGGAAGGTGTACTGTATGAAGACATACTGCCTGGTCAATATTCAAGAATACAAGAGCATATTAAAATATTTAAAAAAAAAAAAAAACAAACATATATAGCCAATTATTTTTACTATTGATGATCACTTTCATTTCAGATTCCAGTTCTTCCTATGTACAGTTGCACTTTGAACTGGACACATGCATTCACACAAAAGAAAATGTGTCTTAAATGTCTGTCATTTATGTTTTAATTATGTGCCAATGCTTTTGTCTCAGGGAATAAATTAGACTTAACGAGCATCTATCTACAGAGGATTTGATTATGAAAATAGCTTTTCACCATCATTAAATGTGGTTAATGCTAATAATGGGGTTCAAAAGGCCCATAATTAAAGATTAATGTGAAAAAAGGAACCTGGACATTTCTAACTAAAAAAAAAAAAAAAAATCTGTCCTACCATTTGATTGGTCATTTGTCCCTATTGTGAAACACTTTTATTTTTCTCCAGGCATGTTTGATACTGAGTAAACAATGTGTACATAAATAACAACTGCACTTCTTTTAGTTTTTCCTTCGCCTCATTTTGCTGTAAAATTCTTTTGATAGAGCTATTGTTGGGGACTGACAATGCAATCATACAAGTGTGAGTGCATTTCTTTTGTATGCTGGACTTAAATCTGAATCTACTTTACTGTGAAATATCAAACTATCAAAAGGCTTAATAGGATCAAAACGACCCTCAGTTCAGTGCAACGAAGCATAAATCAACCTTTTGAATGAAAAACTGCTTTTTTATCAAATCAAAGCCAAAATCACTGCTACAATTTTTTTTTCAAAAGCTGTAGCTCTAGACAAGCACCATGTGATGTCTCATTTAGCTATTTTTTCCTCCTTTCTCTCTGCAAATGAGAAGTAGGCTGAGGCCTTGAAAAGTCCCCTGCCTTCAGTGTGCTTCAGCAGGATGGCTGGTGAGCAAGGATGGTTTACTCTCAAGGGCTCTTTACAAATTATGTTAGCTGGAACTTTGGGTGTTTGCAGTAAACTAATACAAGAAGCAAGGGACGGAGCATCCATCTGGATTAATTGGTTAACACAGTATACTGTACATGGTGCACAGTTCTGGCAACCTTCTTCAAAACTCTGCCAGACGAAGTGAACCCTTAATCTCTAACAGAAATTCTAGTACAGACTGCACGAAATTGATCAAGTTCTGTGTCTTGATAACTTTAATCCTTATTAACACTTAAAGAAATAGTTTTATATTTAAATGATCTGATTTGTATTATGCATACCATCCCTAAGCACTGTGGATTCTCACATCTGAATGGTCATACAGTAACAGCAGACACTAGTTTCCACTTTAATTTAAAACATCTTCAATCTAATAGTAATGATTAATTTACAGTCACGTGTATGGTGGATGGTTATTATATAATATAAGATTAATAATACATGGATATCCCTTAATGTAGTAAAGCATTTTGTAAGAAGTTGTTTATTTAACATTTAAGCAAGGCATGCACTTTGCACTTTGCATTCTCTTTCATATTATAGCATCATACATAGCATCAAATTCATACATATTTTAAAGAATGCGGCATGATGGATAATGCAAAAAAAAACACTCTCAGACAACAACATCCATTCACTGAAGGACAAGGGCAAAAAATATATATAAATAAGTAATAAAAAAAATTCCTGGTTTTCTTTTATGAAGAGAGATCACCGCATATCCAGTAACCTTCATTCACATGTCTTATGCTCGGCCTGCACTCCCCTTGGGCACACCCGAAGCAGTCCCATCTCTGTCTGACCTTAGCTCGATCTCCTCCCCAGACCTTCAGCTAATTTTTCCGTTTTTCGCAGCTGCCTCCATTTCCTCGGTCTAATCCTTCCACTGTGAGGTGGTATGAGCTCGCCCCAGTTAATGCTCACATCCTCAGCATCTCTCTCCCCCTCTCGCTCTCCCGCTCTCTCTCTCTCTCTCTCTCTCCGGGCCAGCTGTCTCTGAAGATTTAACCCAGCTCCCCTGGCATCGTTAAATCCATTTCAACATTTCCCCTTTCCAAGGTGCTCTACATTCAGCCAAGATCTGATTTAGGACACAAACAATTAGCTCCAAGGCCAAAGACCTGCTAAGTCTGCAGGGACAGTCCTTCATGCCTTTGGGGATTAATGCGTCTCTAAAAAATATATAACCGCTCTACAAAGCTGTTGGCCTTATCAGAGATGCTATTAATAGTTTTTGTCCTGGCGCACGCAAATGCTAATTTGACGACTGCACTTCTTTGAAGTAGATGATGGTGCTTGAGATGGCCTAAGAACTACAGTTTAAATCCACTTTAGCATACAGCAATGGTTTATAATCATAACCCAAAGGTTATTAGAATATATCACCTGACGTTCTTCATTTTTATTTGCCGCTGTTATTGCAACGGATCTGACGTCAGAAATGGCCCGTGATGTTTTAAGAAGCGGCACGACATGCCTCCACTTGACTTTGCTTCCTTATGGAATGAATGAAAACTGCTTTATTCTTCCAGCACTGAGCACTCACAGCTAAGTGGGATTTAAAAGTATTATTTGACATGTAGACATACAGCAATGTCTGTAAATTGTGTTGCGGTGCAAATAGACAATACATTTCAAAGAAGCACCAGACAATGTCTTTGCACAGGGAAAAATAGGTCATTTATGTGTCTTGTAAAATGACTCAATGGTGCTGTTTTGCCCCCCAGTGGCTCATGAGCAAACTGCATTGACTCCTATGTGTTATGTAAGAGTTACACACATACTAGCGTGGCTCACTGGGAGGACCTTCCATGTGGTCAAATTTTAACATTTTCTATTACGTCATTCGTCAATTTTTACTTCTTTTTTTGTATGTAACTCAACCACAAGTAACGTTCTAACATTTTAAAATATGGTTGCTTCGAAAAGTTACAGAAAAGAAAATATGTACTGTATAAACGTTTGATTAAAATTTCACTGAAAGGCAACCTGTATATCTCCATCTCTATTTATCATTAGATCTACTAATGGAAAAAGACATTCCACTGGCATGTTTTTTACTGCCAAAACTTAAAGTAAAGCAGACATTCATACATTTACAATGGGAAATGAATTGTCACTTGGATTATTAGCTTCATCCACATCAGTCTCTGTCTCATTCAATATGTAAAGGTCGCTCATGGTGCTTAAACACCAGCAACACAAGACAAAAAATATTCCCCGACATTTTAGCAAAAAAAAAAATGTCTGTCTTAAACTTACTGTATATTGTTAAGAGAGAAAAAGATAAAAGTTTAAGTTAATTACAGCAAGAGTTAAAGTCGTTTACAATGCCGTCTATGTAGTCTCGTTATCAGCCTTTACTCGATACTGGATGATAGTTCTTTTTTAATTATCCAGTGAACAAATCAATTTAATGATCTTTTAATAAATTAACAATTAACAGAATGTTCACTCTACCTTTTCTTTTATTAAACACCGACCCAGACTCTGCACTGTTAATGATTTCTACCAACGAGAGGTGCCTTCATTATTAACCTGATAAGTCTGCATTACTGTAGGTCTTGCCAGCTTAAGTGATGTTGGTACTTTGTTCTTTTCTCTTTCACAGCGGCATTCGAAATCTCAGATACTTTACACTGATCAGCCATAGAATTACAATGCAAAGCATGATGACAAGTGTGAAGGTTCCCCTTGGGCCAGCCCTGGTCTCTCTGGGCAGACCTCTCAGGGTGTACTGTGGTATGTGGCATGATTCCACAAGACCTCTGGAGTTTACTGTGGTGTCTGTAGTGGCACCAGGATGTTGGCAATGGATCCTTTGAGTGCTGTGGGAGGCGAGGTGGGGCCTCCATAGATCAGACTTGTTTCTCTGAGGCATCCCACGGGTGCTTGATTGGATTGGAATTTGCAGAGTTTAGAGGGCAGGTAGGCAGCCTTGGGCTTTTAGATTTTTGGGCCCCGTGCGCAGCAGCTGTGGTACACATTGGCTTTTCTGTAGGATTGGACCGGATGGCATAGCCTTTGGTCCACACAGGCATAAATGAGCTTCGGGTACACATGATCCTGTCACCAGTTTACTGGTATATACTTGATAATCAGTGTTAATGTGTTAACATTGTGTGGTGTTAACATAATGGCTGATCAGTGAGGAAATCCATTATTAGTGATGAGTGCGCGACAGAACTGCAAATGCATGGAAGGATTTTCCCAGCGGCAAACCAAAATGTTGACTCCACTTTAGCACCCACACACAAAGCACTAAGATCAAGTCTGTGGTCTCATAATTCAGAGAGCTGCCACAGGTGTAGCCCTGCAACACCAATAACATCAGTTATGAAATGCATTATGCACACTAAATTAGGTAGCAAGAGCATCCTTGGCTCCACTTCTGACAGTTAGCCAATTCACATCGCTATCATGGTCAGATGAAAGGCTGCAAATGACGGGTATGAAATTCAAATGGCCTCACTCTCTCAGTTAGTGGAGCATGATGGCAATCTCACAGTTTGTGATTTACATAGAATTAGCCCACAGCTGGTCGAGCCGGGTCCGAGAATTGGACTGTAATGGTTCCCCATGGACTGCAATGTTTTAACACCCTGTTAAACGATATTTACGCTCGGATAAGTTCAACTCAAATTGTGCATAGTGAGGGTGCTGCGGTGAGATCTTTAATAAGCGATCTGTGTAATTACATTGCGATTTAATGATACAGCTCTGTGCCTTTAAATAGAGTTGGGCAATGTTTGTCTATCCATGCCTCGATTAACAATGCAGCCTTGTGTACAAACAGACAAAAGACAAGTGAAAATGCATTGATGAGACAACAAGTGAGGTTTTGTTTGCCCTAGCTAGGCAAGAAATATTGATTGTTAATTCTTTTAGCATTATTGACCTTTTTAGTGCTGATTTTTTTTTTTTTTTTTTCCATCATTGTAAAAAAATTTCCAAGTCTGCCCTTGGAAATATATAACAATTCAAAGAACGCTTTTTACAAAATTCCTATTAATTTGACAACTTAAATGTGCCACTTTCTGGGTGATTTATTAATGGCATTGAAGTGAACATAAAGAAACCATAATAAAAGATGATAATAAAAAAAGCCACATCAGGGTTGGATGAAAATAAAATTGAATATTATGATCACATTGTGATGCCTCACACTATGGCAATCATAATTTGTACATGTCTGTTTATATTGTACAGCCATAGGTAAATTTCTGTATATTTTGGTTGATACCACCTGGCCAAAAAAGAAGATTAACATTCTAAGATTTGATTCAACCTCCGTTAACTTTGATTACAGTATGGATGATTACAGTATAAAGTAAAGCATCTGTAAATATTATGCACTACAAAAAAAAAACACTTTTTGATTCTACTGTCCTGAAATATGAAGGGAAAAAATCAGTTGTTGTTACTCATCTGATGTCATTTTATTGCCACATAATGGTGCTGAGCCTAAACATGACCAACCGAAGCACCTCCAGACTACAACACTGCCTCCGGAGGTTTGTGTATTATGCATGATGGGTGTCTCGCTTCCCTTCTTACCCTGGCACACCCATATTTTTGCAACAGGACTCATTAGACCACACAACCTTTTACCATTGTTCCAAATGTTTATGCGCCCTAGCAAATTTAAGTTTCTTTCCCCCTTTTTTGTTTGTGGACACAATCTTACTTTTGCTATTAACCATAGCTGGAATTTGTACGGTCATTTTTTGTAGAAATGAAACTTCCTTAAGCAAGTAAGTGATTGGCATTCATATATTTTTTTTTTCCCAGACAATGTTTCTTCCACAGGTTTACTGTTCAGCACTATCCCTCCATTATTCCTCCAAAATTTTCAATGTTCTTGGTTTGTTTTGCTGCTTGATGCAGGCCAATAATTTGACCTTTCTGAAATGGTGACTGTTTTTGGCTAGGCACTGTACATTTACCCATCTGGTTGATTCTTGTACCCAAAGAAATGTATGTCTGAGACAGAGCAGTTGGGACTTAAGGACCTTGCTTGAGGACGCAGCTTGGTGGGGCTGAGATTTATATGCACAATCGTTCAAGCAGTAGCCCAAAGCCTTAATCACTGCACCACAACCACCCTTAAACTCACACACACTGGCCAACTTGTCCTTCCGAGACAGCCTGCATTTTGCAGATACCATCATTTTGAATGGAGTTCTACGTATACCACAATTCACAGCACATTTTAATATTTATCATTACACAAGAATCACATCGATAACCTAGGACAGCGGATATAAAATATTTTACTAAAGGCAGATCATTAGACCAGAGACAAGCTACAGGGCTTGGGAGGATTTTGTCAAAAAGGGAAGAAATTTCACAGACTTTCACAAATTCCTCCATTTCATTTACCCGATTGGCTAACTGTTATTATATGGCTAGCTACTGTAGTTATAGCTGCGTATTGGTCATTTACATGTAATGGCCACATTACATAATGAAGATGTGTGTTGCTATTCTTATAAGCAGCCCATCAACCACTTCAAATTGTACTAATTACTAATGATTAGGGTATTAAAAGATAACTGCTGTTGTCGCCCAGCACTCGTTACTGGTATATCTAGAACTTTTGTAGGCAAAGATTTGTAGGTAGTTGGACCTCGACAATTTTTAAGTGAATACCCTTGATCTTAGAGCCTCAGTATACATACTATAAATGAGATGCAGTTTTTTTTCTAAATAATTGTCACGTCTTATAACAATGAATATTTACAAAGCACCCGAGTAGAAACTATGCATAAAGTAGACACACACACACACACACACACATTACAATATTAATTGCAATCTAACAACTGGGTGTCCACATTAGATGAGTTCTGATTGGAAAAAGCCCCCCTGTTTTTTTCCCCCCTCACAGGATTATTACACTTCAGCCAGAAACAAATACCTGTTATGAGCCTAACCTCTGTGAGAAATAAGCCACATTACAAGTTTCCTGAGGGGATCTAAAATCGACAATTTCCAGAAAGGAAAGAGGATAAGATAGCGACACACACACAGGATGGTGCTGTAAAATGATGTCTTTTCCTCCGTGGGTGCACTGTCTGCTGGACAACATCTCATATTGTTAATAACATTGCAGCAGAAGGTAAATGGAGTTTGTTAGAGCAGGTGACAGCGTGGGGTGACCTTATCAATCTGTGATAAACTGGAAATGGGAAACAGAAATCAAAACGGCGGCCGAGACAGGCCACCGCAGCTGCTGCACTGCGCTCAGCAGGGAGAATGAATTGCTCTGTTCAGGAGGCGGTAAATAAAGCGGATCTCGGGCCAATACAGGAAGCACTACAGTTTTAACTCGGAAAAGGACAGCCGTTAAAACTCACATCTGCGAAAATGAAAGGAGCAAACAACAACAAATATAAAAATCTGTACACCATTTAGGCTTCCTCGCCAAGATTTCATTTTATAAACCAAGCACATTTTTTGAACAATGCTTGTGTTTTTTTTTTTCTTCAGATTATTAGAAGATTAAAACCAAAACAGGCATTATTATTTATCTATGTAAAAACATGATTTCAAAGCTAATCAAACGGTGTACTGAATACTGCCGTCCTGCTTCGAACGCTATAACTCCATTGGGTAAAAGGACAAAAGGCAACATACTGTAGCCGTACAGAAATAGAAATCCAGCAGATACCTGAGAAAGTTTCGAACAGATTTTTTTTTTGATAGTGAGCAGTAAAGACCTGAAACAGGGTTTGTGGGAGGCTGTTTCTAGCAATTGAGCCCATCTTCTAGCGGCTGGCACAAGGTAGTCAGTAAAAGTACAAGCCTGAGGTGAGAGCTGTTGGGAATAAAACCAACAACATCAGACCAATGCTGAGAACAGAAAAAGAACCCAAGCATCAAAGTCCTTGGAACATAATTGCAGAGGTGGTGGAAGTTTAGCCTTGAGCTTGGTGAGCACAGAGAGGCATAGGGAGGGAACAGAGGGAGGCAGTTCCTAAAGGAATAGGATGTGGGCTGAGGTTATTCTTCCCATAAATACAATAAACTGTGTGCATCTGAGAGAGAGAGAGCGAGAGCGAGAGAGATGATCTAGTGCAGTGGAGGAGGCTGATTGTACAGCGAAATGAATATTATACATCTTCTCTTGCTCTGTGTGGACTTAAATAATGTTTTCATTTAAAAAAATGATATTTCAAGACCTTCACTTGTAATCTAGAATGTCAATTTATACCATAATGATATATTGTGCACTTTTTAAATCGTCAATATTACTGATATCTAACATATTTTACAGAAGTTGAATGAGAAAGCGATAGTAAAAGATCACTCTGTCCTTGCTGATCCCAGTTTGTCTGAAGTTTGAAGGCCAAACAACTATATTTTAAAATATTAATTTAATGAAACAGATGGCAGGCTATTTGTTATTAGCTTTTTTCATTGTATTCCATTTAACTGTAATCGCCTCACCTACTTATGATGTCCTAAAGGGGAGACATCATAAGCCTTCAATCCATGTAGTAACCTTGAGAGAGAGAGAACAAATGCAATGAGCTCTAAAGTCTCTAAAAAAAATATTTTAAAAAAACCTCAGTCTCTCTCTCTCTGTCCACCAATAAAGCAAGGATGAATTTAAAAAAAAAATTTCATTACATTTATTTATTTATTTTACAGTTAAGGTCAAGGACAATCTTATTATAAATGCTTTGATACTACTTTGAAGCATGCTGGATACAAATGAGCTAATTAAGGAAAGCAAATATGCACTTAACTACTTCATGGTAACAAAATCACAACTTCATGAAGACAATGTATATTTTCAATCCCCACATGTTTCTAACAAACTGTCTGCTTATATCCTCTCCCCAAATCACTCACACAATATTCCATAGGCTGACAGCAAGAAAAAGCCAGAAGATGTCAGTGTAGCACAGGGAAAATGAGACACGGAGTCTCTTAGTGAAAAGAAATCCCAAATTAAAAGATGATACTCATCCTGGAGAGTAATGATCCTCATGGATCAAGCCCTTTAACCAGCTCTCTCCCTCTCGCTCCCTTCTTTGAGAACACAAATTAGATGACAGGATCTCTGGCTAGCAGCACATAATTGGCTATCGGTCTCATTTTAATAAATGTAGATATGATTAACAGTGCAATATCCCCTGCAATAATGACCCGGTGAGTGTTCAGTGATGAATGGGAACTTGGGAGCAGCATGGGAAGGCAAATGTCACGTGGGTCTGTCAGGAGCTTGGCCAAAACTCCTAGAAACTAACACATTGCAACATGAATCTTTGTTCAAATATAAGCCCAATTAACATGCCGAAAGTAGTTCCTTTTAGGAGCGTGAAACTGATTAATAAACTGAAGATGATTTAATAAAGTGGTGCAGTGTTGCTAATCTCACAGTTTCAGGGTCCACAGTTCAATCCTGAATTTCAAATGACTGTCTGTGTGGAGTATCATAAAGACATACTGGTAGATGGTGAGGCCAGTCTTATTTACTTCTACAGTATTATGTCAACGTTGATGGGCATCCCATCCAGGGTGCATTCCTGACTTGTGCCCAGTTTCGCAGAATCTTCATGAATGCAGCATGGATTCGCCCTCTCTATTGTTTCGACTGGATTTTGAATAATTTCTAATCGGTGTGTTTTCTGATTGTTTCCAGGTATTCTGTGTTTACTTATTGCTTTGCTTTCCTTAATATAGGCTGTTGTGTTTGAGTCTCGATGCAACATCTTGCTGACTATACAAGGGGCGGCCATAAAATTGCTATTATTGCTAAGAAAAAATAATGTAATGAAAACAAATATTAGTCATGAGCTTAGTCCTTCTCTACATACTGTATCCTCCACCTTAGGCGACACACTCCTCCAAATGATGGATGAGCCGGTGGAGACCGTCTTTAAAGAAGGCTTCTTTTGGGCTCTCGAGGAAAAGTTCCATCTCAGTAATCACCTTGTCGGTGTCTTTGAAACGTGTGCCACGAAGTGGAAGGAAGAAGTCCATGGGTGCGAGGTCGGAGGAGTATGGGGGATGAGGCAAAATTTTTGTACCCACTGTTACAGACTGCAAGTTAAACCGTCCCGCGAGCTGGATAGACCCCCTACGTGAGCATTCCTTGAAGCTGCAAGAAGAAATGTTCATGAACTTACTCATTTCCGGGAGACATAATTTGGGCAAATATTTTAAAAAAGAATTCCCATACGATAATACTAATTTTATAACTGCATCTCATATTCAGTGCGTTTCTAAGCCCTGTTTTCTGCTTCAGTGTCTCCTGGTTGTGAGTTTGCTTGCATTTCATGCCATGGTTTATCCTTATTTGATGTTGCTTGCTTGTGGTTTGACCTATGCTGTGGATTATGAAGTGAATTATTGTTTTGCTCTAAATCAACTACACACTGAGTGACCATGCTTGTGTCTTGCCTCTAATCGCTGATTACAGAAGACATAGCACAGCGTGAGAAGCGATGGAAAACACAAACGAATGATGGGGGTGGATTTTTTTTTTCGATGGGATAAAGAAAGAAGCTGTCTCTCTGTCCGCGAGCCCTCAGAACTCTCTGAAGTATAAAAGTCTGGTAAGCCATGACCCCTCTCTTTGCCAGTGTATGACTCAGTACAAATGCTTCTCTTGATTCTCTGGGTTGCGCTGAGATTTCCCCTGTTGGATTAAGTATGCAGTGCAAGCTGTATTTGCAGCTTACCAGTAAAGCACATGAAAAATCAAAACTGGGTCTCTCGAAAACTCCTCATGTTTAAGGTTGCTCAGTTTCTAGTTCTTGTTTATCTGGTCTCTGTTGACTATACATTATGTATGCAAAGGTTTGTTTTCTTGTTGAGTTACAGACCAATTTTTAATTCATGTTTTATAATATAATGCTAAATTAAGCAAAATCAAAATCAGTGGACATGGTGGTGTACTGAATATCAGTAACAATTAGTAGAATTAAGAGGGGTGAAAGCAGTCTGAAATTAGTGTAGGTACTATTTTGCGAAAAAAAAAAGCAAGGATAATAAAAGCCTATAGGTGGTGGGCAGTCCTTTAAATATTCATTTATATATTTCTACTTATTCCGCTTCAGAATCCTAAGCTAAATAACAGTCTCCATGTTTGCATCCAAAATAGAATAAAATGGAAAGCTAATGTATTGGGAGCAAATTCCCTTATTCCATACACCAAGCACTTCCTTTTTTTAAAAATTAACATTATATTTTAACATATATTTTAACATAAAAAATAAAAATTATAGTTAGAACACCTGTAAAGCAAAATGATACATCTAGTTAAATGTTCCAGTGCTGTTGCGCTCTGCATGTGCAGTCATGGTTTGATTCCAGGCCAGGCTCGATTCCCGTCTCTGTGTGCATGTTCTCCATGTGCTTGGTGGGTTTCCTCCAGGTACTCAGGTTTCCTTCCATAGTCCAAAGATATGTAGGTTAGGCTAATTTCGGGCGGGCGGGCGAGCGAGCGAGCAAGTGAGGCATTCACGTAATCAGGAGATTCTGGAAGATTTTATGGTACCAACTACATCAAGTTGAAGCTCAAAGAACTTTCAAATAAATACACCCAAAGTGTTCCGCATTAGGACACATGAATGAATGAATGAATGAATGAATGAATGAATGAAACAAAAAAATCTTAAAGACAAATCAATGGGTGTTCTTTCCGGATAGATCAGGCAATGAAATCAGGAATCAGTAGAGCAATTTTACATCCAATTAATATAGAATGTTGCATTAGTTCTGCCATCTGCTAGATGCCTTTAGACACCACGTACCCTGTTGAGATTGAGACTGTGTCTGCTCCCCATCTTATTAAACATGGCACTGAAAAATTACGAAATCTTGGCCTAATTAAAACTTAAAATTAATAGAAGCCGTCCTGCTGATAAGAGAGGCACCTGTAAACTTAAGTCAAGGTTTTATAACAAAGGCAGAATGAGTAAAAATGTGAAAATAAAATATTATACTCTATAGTTACTTTTAATACCCTATAGCTTTAATAGCTGAAACACTTCCAATGGGGATGGGGAAAAGAGGTCCATAATAGAGGTGTAAACAGAACAAGACAGGGAAAAAGAAAAAAAAACATGCTAGATGAAAGAAAGAAATCCACCTCACAGAGTATTACAACTCAGATGAGCCAACTTGGCATTGAACATCAAAGAGATCACATTGCTCTTTGAGCTTCATTTGGTACACACATTTTTAACAGAATGAATACATTATTGAAATTTAATTAGCAAGCTCATGTACGTGCTGTCTACAGGAACTTTTCTCAGAGTCCTCAAAGTGAAGTCCGGGGATCCCGAGAGATCTGTGAATCATAGTGTGTAATTTATCTACAATACGTATTTATTTCTTTATTTTAGTTACAATGCTGAAAGGAAGGACTTTATGCAATACAGTAGATTGCTGACGTACAATAAATTACAATAAATACAATAAACTGCTAACATATTTTGCACAAATTTAAATGTAATATCTGAATGACATTTGAATTCGTTATTATATTAATTAAAAAATCAGTGAAATTTATTTTACAGTCAAAGAGTTTGCTATATATTTTGAGAACCACCACACTCATGAATACAATTATTAACAATTGATGTGTTCAGCTACAGAAGCACCCAGAGGGATATAAAGAGTGTCCTGATCATTTCACTGTGTCTTTTTTTGTCCTAATGGCATCTCCAACAAGAAGAAGCACCTTGATGCTATCTTCGCAACACATCTGTGCTTCGGATTAATCAAAGTAATGCTGTCTTGAGTTTCTGCAGCTCGTACTTACTGACCTTCCCTGCGCCAAGCTACGTTCTGATAGACTGACTTAAAACTTTTAGGCTACTGTCCAACCATGTCATATAAAGCAATCAGAAAAGTTAACATAATAACTGTCCAGTTCTAATTTAAGTATGATTCCAATTATTTGGGGCATGCCATTACCACTGAGTCCATCAACACCCCGATGGCAAGTTTGATGAGTTGCTCATTAATCAACATGAATATGTGAGGTGGCAGAAAATCAATGAAGGCTGCGCTCGAGCAGTCTGGCTTCCCGGCACACTCTCCTACACGAAGGGTATTAAACAGTGCAATACAAACATGAGCTAAAATCTACTCAGGACTGTTACCAAAACGGAGTAATTACTGCAGTTGCCAAAGTGTGCTGGTTTGCTCAAAACATTTTTGGAATTCCATTTCACTGGTTCATCTACCAGGACATGAGAGGAAGACGACAATACGGAATTTGAATAAATAAATTCTGCACTCTACACTTTTCTGTGATATCTCATTTCAGGAAGCCAATGTTCATCATTTCATATCTTTGGGGAAAAAAAAAGCTAAGTATTTAATAACACAGAGTGCACTCCCATGCAAACACAGCTGTTTATCCTCCAGACTGATCACAGTTGTGATCCCATCCAAATCAGAATTATCAGAGGTTAGAATTTACCCATCTAAGGAATGTAAATTGAATGTAAAATCAGAATTATTTGCTCAGAAAGAGGCTGTCCTCTGAAGGATGCTCCAATTACTGTTGATTGCCGCGAGCCTCCAGATTTTACTGCTGATTGCTAACTGTATGGGCAGCTGCAAAACCGCCCATTTGTATGGCTGCCCACTTTGGGAGGAAAGATTATGCAATGTTTGGCTGCTCAAGTGATTGGGAAGCAAAACAGAAAAGAGCTTTGGTTTGATTTAGTAACAAATCACCAAGTTTCTATACGAGTCTGAAATTATACAATGTCCCCATAATTGCTAACGCTAATCATGAAGGAGTAATTTCAAACATCATTATAGTGGCTGCTATTCATTTCGATGTAGGTATCACACTGCTTTTTGAACAGTGTTAGGAAACCTGCTTGAACAAGTCCTACAGTATGTTCAAACTTTTTCCTTTACCCTCTGTGGTCTATTTATATACCTCCAATCTTTTATACGCAAGTATACCAGAAAGATTACAGGTGCTGCTTCTTTTCAGTACTGTCATTATTATTGTCAAGGGTAACATATTAACTCTTACCTCTGACCTTACATTCAAAAGTATTTATTTAATCTTAGAAATCGATAAGACTGGTATGCAAGAATGGTACTACATTTTTTGTAGGCTTGAATTTTAAACAAGAGGTTGTAAAATTCTATATAGGAAAATCAGTTAGTGTTACTCAGTGCATGTGGAAATATACTTGCATTTAATTGGGTGTACATTTTGTTCATTTGGTGCATAGTATGTGTACAGCCTCAGAAATGACTGCCCACAAGATGCAATATGCATGTAAACATTAGAGCTAGTGCAGCCAACATACCACCCTCGAGTTTCAAGAACTTGTGTTGCCAGGTCCCTGGCGATTATCCCCACCTGTACAATGGATTTTTACCACAACACTGTGACAAATATGCATGTCAAAACAGTTGGAGGAACAAAACTACTCTCCTCTTAAATGTCAACGTGGAATCAACGTTCCCCGAGTGTCGCCATGTTTTTGTTTATGAATTCTCCAGTGTGCCCCCTACTGGAATCTGCCAGTAACACACATAATATATAGGCAAGTATGTGAACAAATATGCAGAAGATATTGCTGGTTGAGTACGTATACTCATAGTTTAACATCAAGTATATTTCAACAATAACAATCTAGATTAGTACAAGAGCATTTGAGATACAAAGCTAGTGTGCTTAGGAGAGGTAGAGGAAATGCTGATGAAATGCACTAATCTGAACTAATCATCCATAGCTTTTCGAATGATATAAAAGACTAACACAACATGTATCCTAAAAATCTAAATGTCGCTTATCTAAAGACTGTACATCTAAAACAGCATAAGAGGATCACTGCTACAGTAGCAACAAACATAAACGGAGCCAAACAATAGATTCCATGATATCCCTAATGACCAAACAAATAACTTATATTATTATATTATACCGTAAGTATTGGTTCTGGTATCCAGAAGTACAACAACAACAAAATAAATCCTCAGTCTGAAAAAAAAAGGGTACTAAATACCAAGAATAAATGTCACATAAATCATCACCATTTTAAACACACGCTGCTTCAAACCTGTTAATATACTGAATTTTGGAGTTCATGGGTTGACACTTAAAAGTGCAATCAAGTCATAATTCAAAGAATTCAAGGATTTATGAGTGCCCTGCCTAGGTAAACAAAATTACAGCCTTCTTTATTCAGCTTTCACTCAGTGTGGAACTCTAGCTACCCAGAACAGCCTAATTAACAGCTTTCTAGGAGCCGCTGCTTATAGTCTTAAACAATAATAATAAAAAAAAAAACAGTTTATAGATTATAGAAACATTCATATTGTGGTGCATACTACAGTATGTATTATATAAACATCTTCACATATCACAATGCATTTATTTTTTCCATACTGTCAGCCTAAGGTGAAACTCTCAAGTCCAGTTAACTGAATGCATAGAAACTTGCAAGAGGCACCACGAATACAGAGTGTGCAGTATATGGGCATTGACTATATTAGAAACTAATAGGCCCGGAGCTCTCAGAGAAAATGAATAAGCTCCTCTACAAACACAGCATATGAATAATGTATTCCTTTTAGCAAATCTGAGCAGAATGGGACTGCAGGGCATCAGCTATATAGTAATTCATATTCCTGTATAGTTTAACATGTCTACTAAAGAACATCTTAACCAGAGACGGAGATGTCTGTTCAGAGAGGAGTGTGTGCCTGACATGATCAAAATGCTTCTGTCTGTGTTTATTGTTCCAAGGTTTTCAACAAAATATCCAGCAATTCTCTCTCTTGCAGTGTACATAAAATTACACACAAAAGTGTAACCATAAATAAATAAATGAATTGTGAAATTGTGTGGAACGTACTGTATGTTAAAGCAATGAGCAGCATAAACAGCAGGTGTTCTAAAACTTTTTTGTGACATTGCGAACATTAGTTCCAAGATCATCTACAGTAGTCCCTTGTGATGTCATTTATATGAATTATTCACAGGAGTGGATGATGAAAATAGATTTTGCTGAGGCACAATAACGTAACAATGGCTTTGGATAAAAAGGAAAAAAAAAAAGCAGTTGATTTATGCAGTTAATCTATACCACATAATAAGCACTTGAGAGTTCACAATACTTGAATGGACTTAAATGAACTAATTGTATATCAACAGAAGGCCAGAGTAGAGTAGTAGTTTGCGCTGCAGCCTTGCACCTCCACAGTTGTGTGTGTGTGTGTGTGTGTGTGTGTGTGTGTGTGTGTGTGTGTGTGTGTGTGTGTGTGTGTGTGTGTGTGCGCTTGCATCAGTGATGAACTGGCACTTTGTCCATGGTGTACCCCACCTAGTGCTCCCAGTACCCTGGGTCAGGCTTTCGGCCACTCAAAACCCACTACAGGATAAGTGGCATCTTTTAATTCAAACATGATTAATCTATTAATGATATAACTAATATAGCTAACATAGTATAACTCATTCTAAATTAACACTTCATTTGCCTCAATTTAATTAGAAAAAATTGTCAATCTTTTAAAACTTGTCTTGCCTTTTAGATGGGAAAATCATTGACAGTTATGGATATCTGTATAAGAAATTGGGGGCAATTCGGATGATTCTGAATGCTTATAATTGTCCTCCAAAGATACATTAACAGCCTAGGTAGTTACATAGCTAGGTAGTTACATAGCTAGCTAGATACCAGTATGTATTATATACATACTGGTATGACTATGACTATAGTATGACTATGACTATAATCTATGACATGACTATATAGTGATAGTCATGTCCACTGTATCACTGAAAACAGTGGACTGAAAAGATGGCAATATATACTGTATATATTTTGTTATTCTAATATAAACTTTTTTAAATGTAATTTTATTTTTTAAACAAAATTAACTTTTGATGTTCTGGGAATGATTTCTATCATCACAGGCATAGTGTGTAAAAAACACAGAAGAGGTGTTTATCATTTACTGCCTTATATACTTACTGTATCCTCTCCTCCAATCATAACCAAAACACTCTACATTCGTGGGTGTAATTTCACAATTCGTCCGTGTAACAGAGGAGTTGTAAAAACGAGTTTTGTGTCTGTAAACAGTCAGAGTCGTATTTTTCAGAGTTGTACTGTAACAAACACACAAAATCTCATATCTGTAAATTCGTGGCCGTAGATTTCGGAATCCAACTCGTATAAAACACAGAATTGCACACAAATCTTTTTTTTTTTTTTACGCACGATTATTTTTGACAGTGATTTTATTCCATAGTTGTCATCCACTGTGCTTTATATTTTTGACCACTAGGGGTGATAAGTCTATGCAGCTAAAGTTGTGAGCATACAGACCCATGTGTGCACATTGCAGCTCTAGCATGTAGCTGTTCCAAATAAGTGGACCAGCAGCTTTTCCTTTTTTTTTTTCAAAACATCCAACAAGTCAACACAAACCTCTATGAACAAATCCAGTTTAGGGGATCTTTTATCATAAACTTTAAACTACAAGCTTATTTTAAATCATTACATTGTATAAGGGTAAACAGGTTGCGTGTGCAGAAAAAAAATGCCACTGTAGAGGTTTTACCACAACAAGAGTGTAACAGGAAATTACAATTATTTAGACTCTGAGCATTAACTTTTGAATATGATTTATTATGTATAATTCATACTGGATAGATAAATTTATTTTCTTGTGTGTGCCAAAATTAAAGCATGCACGTTGCTCACAGTACAGTTGTGATATCAGGAACAGAACATTCAACTGTGGGGAAAACCGGCCTGAACTGGTTCCATAGGCAACCAGCAGACAGCAAAGGGGAAAGTTTCGATTCACAAACACACAAACACACACACACGCACACACGCACACACGCACACACACACACACACAGAACTTAGCTTAAGTATGAATCAAGGAGCCAGAAGCGGACATTCATCACACACTGTGCACACAGCTTACACTCTGCGAGTTGATTTGTGATCCTTATACATACTGTAAGATTGACTTTTAAGAGAATTTATATATTTAGTACTTGGACTCAGACATGATATTTTATAAATTTCCACAATATTTGTAACATTTATTACTTTTTCAATCTAATCTCTTTTTACTACATCTGTATGTTTAATCAAGTTTAAACAAGTTTATTTATTTTTATTTATTTTATTTTAATAACTAAATTACTTAAATTAAGTATCAACCACATCAACCAAATTTCATATTAATATTCAAAATAATAAAATGCCCGGCCAAAAAAAAAAAAAGGCACACATTCTAATATTTCATTTGACCACCTATTTCTTTGATTCTGGCCATACCATCCCTTTCATAGGGTTAAGCATAAGCTTAATTTATTTTCATCCAGTGTTTTTCCAAGATCTTGTACTGATGCTGGGTTTACTGCTACGTAAACTTCACATCCCAAAGATTTTCAATGGGGTTAAGGTATGGATTCTGTGGTTGCCAATCCATGAGTGGAAATTATGTTTTATGCTCTCTGACTCACTCTTTCACAATTGGAGCCAGATGAATCCTGGCATCGTCATCTTGGAATATGCCCGTGCCATCAGAGGAGAAAATAATCCATTGATAAAAAAAAACTGGTTATTCAGTACATTCACATAGTCACCTCATTTTTGAAACATAACTTTGTTAAACCTTGACCTGACCACCGGACCAATCCCAGACCATAGCATTGCCCCTAAAGGCATGTACCGGTGGCATTAGGTATGATGGGTGCCTCACTTCATTAGGTATGATGGATGCATCACTTCACTGGAAGTCCAGTGTGTGCATTCTTAATGCTCCTTAGCAAATCGGAGCCTTTTTTTCTAATTAGTCTCAATGATAAGCTACACAGCTGTTTAGTTCCAATTGCTTGAGCTCTCATCACATTATTTGTGTGGAAATGCTACTGAGACCAGCTAGTACTGTTAGCCAGATCAACCATCTGCAATTACTAATCAGCCACATTCGACACACATCGGCCTGTGCATCACCAAGTGACTGCTCTGTGTCTGTACTTGTTCTGCTGTATTATAAACATATCTATAGAATAAATGATAACTGACTAGTCTAAACACATGCTCATCTTATAGCTTAGTTTATCCCTTGGGCTAGCAAAATATAACATATGGTAGAGAGAAAAAAAAATACCAGCTGCTTACGTACAAAACTTTTAAATTTTGTTCAAACAAAAAAAAAAACACGGTGTTTTTTTCTTTTTCTTTTCTGAAATGTATTATTATTATTATTATTATTATTATTATTGCCTTTTTAAAACCCAAACTGTCACCAACATATGTATTCTAGTAAACTAGTGTTAATTTGCTGACCATCATTTATTATTCAATATCTGGAGACCTTTGCTAATTGCTAATTAAGGAATTTAATTTTTTAGGGGTAAATTATTTCTGCTATTAAGTTGTATATTATTAGCATTGTGGAATAATAGTCAAATAGTGGAATATGAGAAATAATGAACCCATAAAAAAACACAATTCCTTAATTTACAATGGCTATGTATCTAAATCTTTTAAAATTGCAGTTAATAAAATCCTGATTGAGAAAAAGCACCTTGACCCCTGTCAGCTGTACAACTATGGGTCAATATGAAATATCCCCATTATTTCCAATAACCAGAAAAGTTTGTAGTGCATTGAATTATGATTTTATCTACAGTACCAGTCAAAACTTTAGACACACCTAATTTAATGGGTTTTTTGTTTGTTTGTTTGTTTGTTTGGTTAGTGATTTATTTTCTACTTTCTAAAGCAATGCTGAAAATTCCAAAACTATGAAATAATACGTATGGAATTAGGGAAATAAGTAACAACAACAATAACAACAGTCAATTGTTATTTGAAGACACAAAAGTCAGCTGTTCTGAAACAGTTCAAGCACAGCATTGTCAAAGGCATTTGCAGAAGCCACCAAGCACCATGTTGAAACTGGCTCTCATGCCAGAAAAGAAAGACTTTAGACTTGTCACCAGTGCAAAGGAGAAGTTCATTTAGAGTTACCAGTCTTAGAAATGATTAATTAACAGCACCTCAGCAGCATTTTAAAGGCTTTGCAGAGCACAAGAAGCTGACACTTCTCAATATCAATGCACATTTCTGATGCCTTCGACATTGTTTTACAACATAGAAAGAAATAAACACATCAGGAACCACCACTGAATTAGAAGGTACATAGGAAATATTAGTTAAATGTATTACTCAGGATTTGGGCCTTATCATAGCACAGGGACAATGATAATTAAAGTGATAAATGACCTACTAAAGGCCTCTGATCAGGGTTGTGTCTCCTTGCTTGAGTTGCTTAATCTTAGTGAAGCTTTCAATGCCACTAATCATACTATTCCGCTTGATATATTAGAAAATGTTGTTGGAGTTAAGGAAAGTGGCTCAGGTCTTATTAGTTATTCGTTTGCAGAGGTAAATGATGACTTTTCTATACATAAGAAAGAAAAGTCTGGTTTTCCACTTTAAACCAAGGTTCTGGTTTATGCCAGTTGCTTCTTTCTCTATATATGCCTCCTCTAGATAATACCATTTATAAACAGGGTATTACTTTCTACTTTTATGCTGATGACACAGTAATGAAGTTGTGGTAAGATATAGGAATGTATAAAGGACATCAGACAATGCATACTTATATTTTAATCTTATTTTAAACATTTTCTTTACACAGATACTAGTACACATGCTGGAACACAGGCAGCTAAAAGTAGGCTTTCAGGTGACTTAATAACTATAGATAGCCTTTCCGTTTCATCATGTGTACCAGTAAAATACCCTGGCATGATAATTGATCCTGGTCTTTTCTTTGACACTTATGTAGATAACATTCTATGTGGATAATATATAGACTTCTTAAAACTAATGCATATTGCTAAGATAAGAAATATGTCACTGCATGATGCAGGGGGAAAATGCAGTTAATGCATTCATTACCTTTAGATAGGATTTTTGTAATGTTCCATTAGGTACATGAACAAACTACAGTTAGTCCAAAATACAGCAGCCAGAGTCTTTACAAAAAACAGGCGACATGGGCACATCACCAATGTCTTAGCCACACTACATTGGCTATTGGAGAAATTTCTCATATGTTTAAAAATATTACTATTGACCTATAAAACACTAAATGGATTTGCACCACAGTACCTACCAGACTGCTAGCAATTTATGTTATGCCATGCATATGTCAATCAAAAGGTGCAGGCTATTTGTTGGTACCTTGTATAGTGAAAACTGCAGCAGAGGCCAGAGCTTTTTCTTCCAAAGACCCACAGTTACGGACCAGCCTTCTATTTAGGTTCAGGACTCAGACAGTGTTTAGGTCTAGGCTGAATTTTTTGTTTCAGTTTCATTGTCCAACCCCGGTACTTTGTGCATATAAAATATGAATGCACAGTTTATGATGGTTCAGAATAAGCTTTACAGTAGAAGGTATGTTTATCATGATCATAGGTATACTCCATTTTGTAGGTGATGGCAGATTCACCAAAGTGGACCTAACATTTAAAAGTCTTGAATTAACACCAGTATTGTTTATATGAGTCCAGCTAGACTCAAATAAACTCTGAAAGTGTCAAATCAACAATGGGGATTTTAGTATGAATCCACAGCCAATGTGTATGTGATTTAAGGCGTATGACCAAAAAACATCAATTTAAAATATGGGACATTTCAATTTGCTCTAGCATAGTGTTTCCCAAAGTTTTCCCTATATATAGGGAAACTTTCTCGCTTACATCAGTCACTCACATAGTGTCACAGAGCCCGTGTGTGTGGAAAGAGGGCGGGGCACATTGACACACGTGGGCTGGAGCGCAATCATCTCTCACTATTCTCCGGTCACCAGCAGCTTATAAAACGGCCATGCCACACTAGACCAGTGAGTAGATCTTTACAAAATGTAAGCTTAAGTGCGCTCTCTCTAGCCCCATTTACACTGCAGTTCTCGATGCCCAATTCTGATTTGTTGCCTATATCTGATTTTTCTGACCGTCTGTTTACACGTTCTTTCAACTATGACCCATATCCGATTCAAGTGTTTACACTTGCCATACCATTTGAAACATCATACATACTTAAAGGGAGGTTCTTTCACTACACACTAGCCAAGATGGACAAAGGCGAAATATGCTTGATGCTAGCTCTGCGATATATGCATAGTTCGCGAAACGGAGAAGGAGGAAAAGGGCCATCGTCTTTGTGCGAGACGTGTCGGGGTTGCTCTCTGGTGGTTTGCTACAGGTGCGGGCTACCGCACACTGGCGCATCTGTTTGGGATGAGCAGCGCCTCGGTGTGCCTGATTACATCATTAAACCGTGTAGAAGTCGCAGTTTTAATGACATACAGAACGCAATGAGTCAGAAAATCTGTTTACACGACAATCACATTAGCACATATCTGATTTATATCTGATTTATTTCCACATATGAAGGAGACCTGAAACCGATCTCGAAATATCGGAATGCATGCGTTATTTTCCTGTTTACACGAACATAGAAAATATCCGATATGTGTCACATATGAGCAAAAAATCGGAATTGGGTCACATTTAACTGACAGTGTAAACGTAGCTTCTGTTAATCTCTGATATGTCTACGACAAGAAGGAAACTGCATGTCTCATGCTCTCATATACACCCTGCAGTTTCTGCCTGCCACGCACTCCCTGTTCCGTGCTGCTCGCCTAACCTGCTCGGTCCGCCTCGCTGTAATCTAGAGGACTCTGCCTACCCAAAGCTATGCCCTGTGGACCCACGCCACTCCCCTAGGCACCACCAAAACCACTATTTTGTTTCAGAGCGAACAAACAGAGTTGCTCATCAGAGTTGTGATTAAAGGTTTGAGTGGGCTGCAGAAGATTTTGCTTTTGAACTTAGAACTTGTTAAGTTTGAGAGTGGCTGCTCTCACAAATAGTTTGGGAATGTGGTATTGTCTCCATATGTATTTTAACTTGCCACAGCTATAATGAACAAATAGCACAAAACCTTATTTGCTTCTTTGTCACAAATACAGGGAATCAGCTGCAAGTGCAGAAGTACTTAATGATAAAACAACAACAAAAAAGAAGATAAGAAAAACAAAAACAGAGGACCACACTAAGGGTGCGTTTGCATCTGCCTTTTTTAGCCTACCTGAATGGGGCTCTGGTTTGTTTTCTCCTTTGGTATGGTTCATTTGGGCAGATGTGAACAGCAATCAGAAGAAAAAATAAATAAATTGAATGTCTAGGTGTTGTCCTTTCAATACAATCTGAGGTACTGTAAATTGTCACTCCTGATAAATAAAGTGGATCCACATCTGCTCCACAGACTCCCCTCTGGTGTACCACAAGGCTCTGTACTTCACCCTCTTCTGTTCTCCCTCCTTGCACCATCCACTGTTGAAGTCATGCAAGTTTTCATATCAATAATGGTCACCATTATTTTCTCCTTCCCTCCCTTGACACTCATGCTTCCATCTAGATCTCTGCATGTCTTGCAGATATCTCATCAGCTCATTACCTGAAACTTTCTCACTCATTTACTCATCGTCTATACCATTTTATCTTGTATTCAGGGCTGCGGGAGACTTAGGGCACTAGGCGGGGCACTCCCCGGACAGGGTGCCAATCCATCGCAGGGCACGGGCACATACACACATTCATTCCTACACTATGAGCAATTTGGAAACGCAATTAGCCTAAAGGTATTTGGACTGTGGCAGAAAACCGGAGTACCCAGAGGAAACTTTCCAAGCACGGGGAGAACATGCAAACTCCATGCACACAGAGATGGGAATCAAACCTGGCCTGGAATCGAACTCAGACCCTGGAGATGCAAGGCAACAGTGCTAACCACTACACCACTGCTCCGCCCCAGCAGAAACTCAATCCCTCAAAACTAAACTGCAGTTAATCGAAAGTAATTCATCCCCCCCATCAGTATCTTACAATGTCCCTGGACAATCTCACCTTCAGTCACTGCATGCAACCTTATAATAACCATGGACTATCTAGCTGTCATTTTCCACTCACATGGGCAACCTGCCACTTTCATGTCAATTTCTAAGCTACCAGATCAAAAGGATTTTGGCTTTTTGAGACTGGACACAAATGACTTAATCCTGGCGAATATGCCTCTGTTGGCTATTTGACCTCTGCAACTGATCTAAAAAGCAGCTGCATGTCTTTTTTCAAATCTACTTAAATTTCCCTAACCATGCAATTGCTTTGTTCCCTCAACTAGCTTCCTATAGATGCCCACACCATATTTAAAACACTGATGCTTGCCTGGCTAAACCAAACTTTATCAAAGCATTTATCACACCTTGGTTTGCACCATGTTCCAGCTGATTGTGACACCAACTCTCAGGGTACAAGAAAGGCACGGCTCTTTCCTGTTCTGGCACCTTGATGGTGGAGTGAAAATCCTCAAAATGTCCATAAGAAAAGAAGAGAGAAATCCCATTTGTATCTGCATTCTTACTCTCACTACCCAAAGCTCATGACCACGGGTGATAGCTGGAATGTAGACAAGTAAATTGATAGCTTTCCTTTTTAAATCAGCTCTATTTTTACCATGAGTGCTGTTGCAGCAACAATTTGTCTATTGAGCTGTCTATCTTCTCTACCCTCACTAACAAACAATATCCCAAGAAACTTAAACTCTTCTGCCTGAGGAAGTATCCCTTTCACAAACTGGAGGGGACAACCCACTCTTTTCATCATAGTCCCACTTTCATCCCAGCTGCTTCACATTTAGATATAAACAGTCTCAGAGAATGCTTGAGGCCAATGCTCAAAAAAGCTAACAGAACCACATCATATGAAAATATAAAAAATAAAAAAAGCACTCTTAAGGTCACAAAATTAGACACCTTGTGTCCAATTTCTGAATCTGTAACAAAGGAAAGACTTGGAAGAGTCCAATGCAAACTGGCAACAGGTGTGACCTACTGTGGTTATACAGGATGTAATGGGGGTAGGCCAGAACACAGACATAAGACAATTAGGTAGATTAGGTAAGCTGATGCAAGGGTTACAATTTAGCAGTAGAAGCGGGCAGTCATGACAACTGACAGGCCGAGCTGGCTGAGGTTGTGGGTAAGGAAGCCAAGGAGGCAAATGAGCTGTGGTGAAAGCTCTTGGCAGTCTGTATGTACAGAGCAGAGAAAGCATGCACCCAGCGCATATTACTCACCGGACTGGACCAGAGCATGGATGATACCAGCATGGTGAGTAATAATTCACTGCCAGCTGCAGTGAGGTAAGGCGCCCTACCCAGCTCAGCGGAGCTGTCCAGGGTGCTGAATGCACATTATAAATAATTTTTCTTGGTCAAGTGAGGAGCTGTGGTAAGTGGCGCTGGCTGTAGCCTCCCAGAACTACTAGTCCTGTAGTGAGAAGAACCAGCAGGTGACGCAAGGGTTGGTGTCTTGCCATCCACTGCTGGGTGTCCTATGGTCGCTGACCAAGGTGAAATGTCATCATGCTAGGTAGTATTTTAGTTCTTCTTTCTTTTCTTTTTTTCTTCTTTCTTTTTTCGTTCTTCTGATGGCAAGGGTATCTTGCTCGATTGCAGCACACGTCTGTTCCACTGGCAAGTTCCTACTCACGTACAGGACTGGGTATTCCTCTCCATGGATCTTTTGGTGGAGAATGGCTGAGCCAGGTTTCTGAGAGATCCCTGTTCACTAAGGAAAGGATGGTTGAAAGAAGTATTACAGAGGATGAGTAAGCTGGTGAGGTGCTTTTTTTACTTGTTTAAATTCTGTCTCCACTTCCACTGCCAACTGCAACTTTTCCTCTAGAGCAGCACCCCTTTCAGACCTGCTCAGGAAAGGACAGCCCAAAAAGATGCAGTGGACAGTGGAAGCCACTCCCCTTTCCCCACTGCACTGTCAGGGTAACTGTGACCCGGTTAAACCAAGGTGGCATTTCTTCAGACAGAGTAAGCCCTGCCTTTCAAAGTGTCTTGAGGACCTTTCAGAGATGACTGAAGGGGAGGACTCCAAACTGCCAGTGTCCAATTAAGTCCAATTCTTCATGTGCTTCCGAACTATAGGGAGTATGTGGCTGATTTTATTTTGCATGTCCTGGATGTACTCAACCACAGAATGCAATGGGAAGGGCTGTTCCTCCCAGGCTTCTTTTACCACTTCAAGCAGACCACACAACCTCCATGCTACCGAAGGACATAATTGCACATAATGGCAGGCTAGTCAATCCTGTACTCTTGTGGCACTCTTCACAGGAACCCATGATGGACCAAGTCATACACCTTTTTCAAAATACATAAACATTACTGGTTGACATTACTGGTTCAAGACTGGTTGGGCCTCCCATGATCCTTTTAGGTGTAAAGAGATGGGCCATTGTTCCATGTTCAGGACAGAAATTGTATACACCTATATCTGATTTTCACATAATGTCATAATTACCCTCCTCTTCAATACCCTGAAGTGTGATCTCTCTAAATGTACAGTCATGGCCAAAAGTTTTGAGAATGACACAAATATTAGTTTTCACAAAGTTTGCTGCTAAACTGCTTTGACATCTTTGTTTCAGTTGTTTCTGTGATGTTTAAAAGGCTTTTATCGACATTCACATGACATTTATGCAAAGAGTCAGTATTGGCAGTGTTGGCCCTTCTTTTTCAGGACCTCTGCAATTCGACTGGGCATGCTCTCAATCAACTTCTGGGCCAAATCCTTACTGATAGAAACCCATACTTTCATAATCACTTCTTGGAGTTTGTCAGAATTAGTGGGTTTTTGTTTGTCCACCCGCCTCTTGAGGATTGACCACAGGAAAGGAAGTTCTCAATGGGATTAAGATCTGGGGAGTTTCCAGGCCATGGACCCAAAATTTCAACATTTTGGTCCCCGAGCCACTTAGTTATCACTTTTGCCTTATGGTCCATCGTGCTCGAAAATGCATTGTTCTTCACCAAACTGTTGTTGATTGGAAGAAGTTGCTGTTGGAGGGTATTTTGGTACCATTCTTTATTCATGGCTGCGTTTTTGGGCAAAATTGTGAGTGGGAGTGGCCCTTGGATGAGAAGCAACCCCACACATGAATGGTCTCAGGATGCTTTACTGTTGGCATGACACAGGACAGATGGTAGCGCTTACCTTTTTTTTCTCCGGACAAGCCTTTTTCCAGATGCCCCAAACAATCGGAAAGAGGATTCATCAGAGAATATGACTTTGCCCCAGTCCTCAGCAGTCCATACTTTTTGCAGAAGATCAATCTGTCCCTGATGTTTTTTTTTGGAGAAAAGTGGCTTCTTTCCTGCCCTTCTTGACACCAGGCCATCTTCCAAAAGTCTTCGCCTCACTGTGCGTGCAGATGCGCTCACACCTGCCTGCTGCCATTCCTGAGCAAGTTCTGCACTAGTGGCACTCCGATCCCGCAGCTGAATCCTCTTTAGGAGACGATCCTGGCGCTTGCTGGACTTTCTTGGACGCCCTGAATCCTTCTCAACAAGAACTGAACCTCTTTCCTTGAAGTTCTTAATGATCCTATAAATTGTTGATTTAGGTGCAATCTTAGTAGCCACAATATCCTTGCCTGTGAAGCCATTTTTATGCAACGCAATGATGGCTGCATGCGTTTCTTTGCAGGTCACCATGGTTAACAATGAAAGAACAATGATTTCAAGCAACACCCTCCTTTTAACATGTAAAGTCTGCCATTCTAACCCAATCAGCCTGACATAATGATCTCCAGCGTTGTGCTCGTCAACATTCTCACCTGAGTTAACAAGAAGATTACTGAAATGATCTCAGCAGGTCCTTTAATGACAGCAATGAAATGCAGTGGAAAGTTTTTTTTTCAGGAATATGTTCATTTTCATGTCAAAGAAGGACTATGCAATTCATCTGATCACTCTTCATAACATTCTGGAGTATATGCAAATTGCCTATTATAAAAACTTAAGCAGCAACTTTTCCAATTTCAAATATTTATGTAATTCTCAAAACTTTTGGCCACAACTGTGGAATCCTCTGGTCCCCTTCTTAAAGATAGGCCTAATACCCAAGTCTGCACTGTTTCTGAACTCCTTGTGACCTTTATATGGCATGTCAATCAGGATATCCCAACAACATCAAGAGCCTTTAGGAAGACATGGCAAATCACATTCTTTCCAGCAGAACTGAGATTAATGAATTGTTTAGCTAGCTCAGTGACTTCTGCCCTAGTAATTGGCAAATCCTCATAGTGGAAGGCATGTTGTTGGGATTAAAGAGGTCCTCAAATTACTCCTTCCACTGTCTATTCCTTACTATACTTTTTGAGGAAGTTGAGGTGTCTAATGTTTGTAGCAAGCTTGTAGAGATCATTTACTGTATACCATCCTCCCCATGACCAACAGGTTAAACAACAAAACGATTAATTTATCAAAGACTCAATTATCTGTACTGTAGAACAAAGAGATATAGGAGGTTGTTTGTCCCACACAGTACCACACACAGTGATCAAACTGTACAACAGCTCAAAAATGTGCTGGGACACTATGTTGTACTGAGTCAGAATTTTTGTTATTTACCACCATTCAACATTCATATTCATATGCATGGCTACTTTACTTGATATATTTTTTCAATTTCTTACTTTTCTCATATTAACTCTATACTATGATTCCTACCTCTGTTCATTTTATTGCTGTATACAATGTTTACACTGTCTAGTACTTATATTTACAATGTTTATATACTAATGCACCGGATCACACCCTTGCACTGCTTGGCCAAAAAAAAGGATAATTACTGCAATCATGTTTGTGTTTTAGAAAGGCCAAAATACTGGCCTGCATTAACCAAAGAAAACAATTAGAAGATTGAAATTACTGGACTCGGGTAAAGAACTGTCCAACACATTATTAAATCCTGGAAGGATAGTGGTTGGCTGTCAGCTTCATGGAAAAAATGTGGGTTAAAAAAAATGTGAAAGGTCACTTAAACGCTTGGTGAAATTGCATTGTAAAAATGACTGTATGAATCACTGATATGTCTAATAATGAAAACAAGAGCATTTCCATGTGTGACAATGAACTCACAGGATTGGGACAGGTATAAACCACCTCTTGGTGGGGCTAATTGGGAGAAAAAAAGCTTTAATTTGCTATGGAGCATGATAGCACTTTGGAACACTGGAAAATAGGTCAAATGGTATAATGAGCACAGGTTTACCCTATTCCAGAGCAGGTAAAACAAGGGTATGAAAAGAAGCCCATGAAGAAATGAACCCATCAGGAATTATAATATAATGTTTCTTCAATTGGTCAGGTCTAGGATTATTAACATTATGTGACAATAGCATGAAGTCAGCAGTCAACTGTATACCTGTACTCATCAATTGATTTTTTCCCCAGATGGCACAGGCATATTCCAGAACAACAATGGCATGATTCATCTGGTTTACATTGTAAAATAGTGCTTATTGGAATCATTTTATGTCAGTAGGCCACCACTGAGTCCTGGCCGTAACTGTAACTACTCCGGTCTGCTCAAAAGGACTTCACGCTTCAAACTGATATCCACAAACGTTTATTTCCTTCATACAGGTTATGAAAGACTGATGGAACACCGTGAAAACTAAATAAAAAAAAAATCAATATTTAAAATTCACATTCATCACAATAATAAACTCAAATTGTACATTCCATATGTAACGAGGCAAGAACAGCTTCACAAGTATTTACCGTGTGCGCCTGTTCGACCAGTAGTAGAATAATATCGCAGGTGAACGTTTATTCCTTTATCGTTGTTCTCTCGTATTTCTCTGAATCCTCCGTAACTTTCTCCCCTCCTACCGTTCTCCCACACTTCCGGGTCACGCTATCACATGACTCGTACAGGTATAAATTTTATCTACAGCACTGTTAATTTTACAAGCAAACATTTAATTACAATACCAAGTTACCCATTACTTTAATATTTGTGCAATAATTAAATTAAATCAATAAAAGAAAATCTCACCCATTCACCTCCTTCCATGGTATCGTACATACCTATTATAGCGCCAGCTAGAGTAACCCCACTAAAAGTCTTTTCGATGTGTTAAAAAAGGCATTTTTTTTAACTCTTTTTTTTTTTTGGACTCTTCAACAAGATCTTGACAAATATTAATGCAACTTTGGACAGAAATGATTGGTTTGAAATTGCATAAGGTTGCTGAAACAATGTTCACCATAATCAAAGCGTAAGGCAGTCCAATGAGTTGTAAAGGAGCAATTTATTTTTTGGCCAGCCATTGTTTTTATTTATTTTGAACCTTCTTTCAATTATAAAATAAATTTTAGATATTTCTATCTATGCATCTATAATATCTGCCTACCCGCCGGTCTGCCTGTCACCCTGTACACTACAGACAGCATTGTGAGGTGGTGCGGGAAAAAGCATCTTCTCCTCACTATGGCTAAGACCAAGAAAATGTTGGTAGATTACATGCAAAAGAGGACCACATCTAGTCCCACTACCATCCGGACAATGAGCTGGTTGACATCTACAGATACTTTGGTGTCTATCATGACAACAAGGTGAAGTAAAATGTAAATATTCTTTTTTGTTTGTTTGATTAGAATGTTAGATATAGATAGATAGATAGATAGATAGATAGATAGATAGATAGATAGATAGATAGATAGATAGATAGATAGATTCTATCTATCTATGCCTAATGTTACTCTGAAAATTTATTTTGTCTTGGAATAAACTCTGACTTGTGATTTGATGTGAAAACTGTCAGTTGGTTCTACCAAGTTGTACCGAGGCTACAAAGATATACTGTAGAAATCTCTAAGTAAATTTGTCATTTTGTCGTAATTGTATTTGATTATAAAAATGTCCCTGAGTTGCACTGCGCACACATTTGTGCCACCTCGCAGCACACTATCACCTGCACAGATGGTCATGAAGACAAATAATTTACTCAAGTCTTACACCTTGATTTTGCATACACAGTATGATCAGAAAAGTAGAGCCCTATAAATAACTTAGAACAGAGAAAATGTAATAAATTTCCGCCATGGCTGACCACAACTCTTGCTTGTGTATTCGATTTAACCTCGCCCACCTTTTATAACTGTGCTGTGCTGCACTACGTGCTGCAGCAAGAGCCATAAAATACCAAAAATACCCACAACCATGATCGTCTGCCTTGTGTTTTTTGGCTCACACTGTGATGAAAATAGGAGATCCTAATTTTACTTGTGACATTTTTTGGTACTGCAACCAGCAGAGCACCCCCTGAACATTAATCACTGCAGGAAAGAACACACACATCTAAATGAAGCTTTAATTAGGAGTCAAATGGAAAACAAACAGGTCAGAGGTGGCAACAACAGGAAACAGCAATTAATTATAATACTATAATCATTTGCCTGATCATGTTTGACACATTAAAATGCAAAAGGTGGTCATGAAAACTTTTTTTTTTTTTAATAATAAAACCACTGAGACTTGTGCTATAATATCACTAGATTATGCTAGGTTACTTCTTATGGTTCTGTGCTTTGGAAAGCATATGAAGCATTTTGTTGTGGAACCCAGAATAGAAAAAGCTTGTTTGCTTTTGCAGTTATAGACCACCTACTGTCAGCAGGCTGTTGAGAAAAACAGCACCTTTCCCCTGTTTCCCCATTACCTAATAATACCCATCTGCTCTTTCCTAACATTCAGCACCACAAAGATACACCTTCATATTAATTTGCGGCCTTTCTTATTACACAATATGTTGGCTCTGTAGGAGTTTGCTCATTGTGTATGTGAGGGCAAATCACGGTACTTTAAGAAGTCCATCTAATGGCCATGTTTATCCTACTAAACAAAATTATGGAAGGGCTTACAGGAACGACTAAAATATTATTAGCCATATAGCAGTATTAGCCATATATGCCTCTCAGTCGATTGCTAAATGCAGAAAAAAGTACACTGGATGTGTACTCTTTTAATGTAGATATACATCTAGTACATACATTACATGTAGTAATACATTTAGGATCATTTTAACTGACTTATCTCTTACAAAGATCACTTGGTGCATACTGTCCCACTCAAACATGAGCATGGTTAAAAACAGCAAGGCACTTAGTTTGAGAGAAATATCCAAGATGGACGTAAGAGCAACCTATACACGATAAATCAGGAAAGGCATAGACTCAACACTCGTCCCACACAGGATGAATTAACTGACCCTCCGCTCCATCTGGTTTCATGTGTGTGTTTGTGAATGTGTGTGTCTGTCTGTCTGTCTGTGTGTGTGTGTGTGTGTGTGTGTGTGTGTGTGTGGGTCCTTATTTTTCAGTTCAGCCATGTGGTGGGTGGTTTGGCAGGCGCATGTATTTGCATGCTCTATGTCCCGCTGTTTAATTTGAAGATGTAATTGATGTTGGCATTGAGGACTCTAGACACCGCGCTCAGCTCCATACTGTGTTTGCAGCTCTTCTTTTTCTCGCCTGGGTCTTTATAGTTTACTTTCTGTACTGCTTGTGAAGGTTTTATGCACGATACCATGTGAAATACAACAGCGAGAGAGCCACAAGAGCAAAAACAGCAGCAGCAACAATAACAAAAAACAACATAAACAACAAATAACTGTTGTCATTATTATTTAGTAGTACTTTATCCATTCATCACTTTAAACCAACACAACGAAGCAAGGGTTGGCTATAATAATCTATATGACTTTCATGCAAACGGTCATTGCTTTTGGAAAAGTTATGTTGCTAAGGACCCTAAGATCTGGCATCCCACAGGCACACACATACCCAGTCATCAATTAAAGGCAATCTGGAAACATTAATCAGCGTATAATGTCTTTGCTGTTGAGGAAGCTGAAGTGTACCAAAGAAACCCACCAAGGGCCAGAGATGAGGTTCAAACACCGTAACACTGGTATGGGAACAGTACCATCCCCCAGTTCACTTCTTTTCATGTTAGCTATTCTACTGTATGCCAACACTTGTCTCCTCTCCATAACATCCTCAGACAACTTAATCTGTCACTGAAATCAGGTCTTTTGAAAAGAACTCTTACAAATCCTCAAGTCTGAGATTTAAATGACAGCTTAAACATCTAATGCCTGCATATCTGACATGATATTTTCCTATTCTGCTAGTTCTGTCACTTTCTTGCCCCTCCTGAATGCAAACCAGGTCCCTCAAACCCAACTTCGAGCTCCTGTCTGACCTTTGTGTCTTGTTCATAAGTCTGGGCTTCTCAGTAAGAATTTAATATGAATAATGTGTTCTTTAATTGTGCCAAGTTTAAAATCAGCCAACAGCTGTCACACTCATGCTGGGTCACAAATGCAGAATACACAATGCACTGATACAGATGGGGTCCATCTTTTCACTGCAAACAACAGCAAAAAAAAAAAAAAAACACTCTTTGTAGGCAATTTTTGTTGTTATTATTTGCATGTATTTAGGTGAGAAACTGGGGTAAGAAAAACTCTACTTTTGACTTCTACAGTATATGTGAGACAATAAATATTCTTACTTCCTCCACAGGATTTTGCGAATGATAACATTTTATTATTTTCATTATTAATATTATTATTAATCATGCAACACATCACACCACCACAAATAAGGGACATAAACATCAACAGGGGTGGTAATCAGGTGGGGGTGGTGCTAGAGCTTTGGTTGTGGATTGTTTGAGAGAGGAGGTTTTAAAGGTGTGGTATGTAAAGATTCGCATGTGTATTTCAAAAAGGCAAGGAAAAATATTGATTATTGTGATAACCTGGTTATTCAGGACATTCAGCTCGTCAACTCACTTAATTTGTACAGTGGGCACTATACATGATGGAATATGGTCAATCTGGGCTCATCAGACCACATAAGTCCAATCTGTTCCCTACCAAACTGAAGCTTTTTTTTTTAATTAGTTTCACTAGAAAGTGCATTCTTTTTGGCAACACAGATGTTTAGTCCCTCCCAATCCTGTCATTTTGTTCCCATTGCATTGGGTGTGGAAACTCTTACTTACACTATTAAAAATAGCTGTGAGATGTACTGTATCTATGTATATAAATAAAAGAGAGGTTTTGTCTGTACATTGCTCAGCCGTGCTCTTTCAATGAAATTTTTACGTTTCAGACATTGGAGAGTTTTTTGGAGAAACCAGTCTCAAAAAAAACTTCTGTCTATAGCTATGTATGTCTGACTGTGTCTGTATGTCACACTTTGTATTCTGTCTATAGCTCTGTATGTCTGACTGTATGTCTGTGCTGTATACCGATTTTGTCACAGCATTACGAAAAACTGCCTGGACTGAATTTAATGAAACGTTCCAGTCCTTTGGTATTTTAAATCATAAGTTAAATCTGCTCCATAAGCAAAATCAAAATGTTGAGTAGAAAGGACGTTATGAGCAGTTATGTCCAGATTACATCACACCCGCAAGCTTTTTTCCTCGAGTGTGTGGCTAGCGTGTGGCTAGCGTGCGGCTATACACATCACCCAACAGAGCCAATCAATTCAGCGCTTTTACCTCGAGGTGGGTGTGGCTATCAGCAGAGGCAATCAGGGCAATATTTTACCATGTATACACAGATTATGCAGAAGACACAGAAACAACAGTAACACACCTAGAAACTGCCCCAATCCTCATCAAACACATACAAAAGTGAGTTTTAATATTACTCAACAGAGCCAATCGATGCGATAATTTACCATGTATAAACAGAGTATGCGGAAGACACAGAAATCCTCACCAACCACAAACAAACATGCAACACAAAATGGCTTACTTCAAAAAAGGAACAGCAGACCATGAAAACTGAACCTTCAAAGATGAATGGACAGATCAATGTATGGTTATTCTATGTCCCTGTGCTTGGTTGGTTTCCTCCAGGTGATCTAGTTTTCTCACACATTACAAAGACATGCATAAAAGGTTAACTGGTGTTTCCAAATTGCCTGTAGTGTGTGTGCTTGTGTACTCTGTGAGGGATTGGCACACTGTCCAGAGAGTACCCTGCCTCATCCCCCAAGTCTCCTGGGATAGACTTCAGGCCTCCCGCAACCCAGTACAGGATCATATAGAGTATAAAATTAAAGATGGAATGTACATCCCAATTATATACCGTGTTTATTCTTTTTTTACAGAAATCTGACAAAATTTTGTTTTTGTTACTGTTTGTTTGCTTGTATGTTTTTAGGAATTTTTAGTTTTTCCAGTCATATTAATGTTGCCAAAATGTTACCAAGACATCACAAAAGCACTCAGCCTTCTACCATGAAGACATTCACTAAGCACAGACACGGGTAATATGACCGACACTGTGCTTGTATGCAGGACAAAGTGCAGAGATGGATTCTATATGAAAATAATGAAACACTTTAATTCCTAACATCAAAATGTCACTCGGATTTAAAGATGAAAGGCCTGACCCCTTTTTACCTTTCTTATCTAGCAAGTCGTCTGCACAGACAGCACAAAAACACCTAACTCTACATAACACATTGCTCTATAAAAGTGTAGGAGAAGATTTGTGTCGTAGCACTAAGAGGGTGTGATAAACTATGTTGCATAGTGTAGCTGTGTAGGTCATAACTGAAGCACTGCAGCATCTTTGCCTGTCTCCTTGCTGTCACAATCTGAGTACATATTCTCTAAACAGACAGTTTGTTACAGCTACAAGATCAAGTAAATACTTCATGTCTGTTGATCTTTCTCACAAGGTTAAATAATACATAGAAAAAATGCTGTTAGTGGTTTTGCTAAGCACAGTGTTTACTCCATTTCACATCATTATAAAAAATGAAGAAAAAAAAGTATTGGAAAAAAAAAAAATTCCAAAAGAATTGAAAAATGCCAACACAACATTACATAGTTACATACATTACGTTACATAGTAACTTTAGGTTTAGGGTATTGCATCATAATTTACCTGCAAGTAAAATAAAGCTTGTTTGCATAGAAATAGAAAAAAAAACAATAAATTAGCCTTTTGTTTTGGTCCTCATACATTATACCGTATTTCACTTGATATACTGTGCAGTAAAATCATGTGAGTATGGGAAATTTTGCACATGCATGGATCTTGACATCATGGTTGTGGGTACGTCTTAATTCACGCCATGAGAAACATTGATATAAAAGTGACACATGACCGATTCCCCCACGACCACCTGGATTGAACTCTCAAATTCTACAGTATGTTCAACCCTAAAATACAGGCTTTCCTTATTTCCTCATTTAGAAATTGGTGGTTTTCGCCGTAATCTTAGCAGCAACCTCATTTCCCCCCCTCTTCTGTTCTAACCATTTGGCATTCAGCATCACCAGTGCACGAACCACTGACCTGATCCTCTTTCATCAACTGCACCTGTTTCTCACTGGTTCATGTCTGAAGTTAGAAGCTTTTTATGCTTGAATGATTCATAGGTCACTGTGTGGCTTAACAAATAAAAAGCATCGCTCTGGTCAACTGAAAATAAGAGCCAAAAGCCTACCAAAATAAAAGGCAAAAAGAAACAAGCCCATTTAAAAGAAAAGAAAAAAGAAAATCTGTCTCATTGGAAGCAAAATATGAGGAAATATGGATTTGTTCAGTAGTTGCAGTAGAACTAATAGGACTATTGACTCTGTTTATACATTCTTTTTCTTGAGGTCTTGGCTGATTTCTTTTGATCTTCACATGAAGTCAAGCAAAGAGGCACTATGATGTCAATCAAAGGGCATATAGATATTATTTTTATATTCTATTATTGAAATTGGCTATTACAAGTTAATAACCTTTTTAAAAAAAAAGGCTTATTTAGACCTTCAAAATATTCCAAATTAGAAGAGTGTCTTCTCTCATCCAGCCAATCAACCTACAGTACGCTATATGCTGCAATCAAACATGCACAGTTGAACATTGATTCCTTTCCATTTTTTGCATCAACTCAAGTTCATTGGAGGTTCCTTCCTTGGTAAAATGTTTCAACTTGTTGAACTAAGTAAAGCTTTAGTCTGGCCACCACCACTTTTTTAAGTTGTTTTTATTTATTTATTTATTTATTTATTTTTACTATTTTTTTTAAGGCCAGATTAGGCTAGTATTAATTCCAGTAGCTCACAATAAGTAAATAAAAACTTGGCATGCACATTTACAAACCCTGAATAATGTTAGGCAAAATAGGTTAGTGGCTTGACCAGTCATGCTTTTCATGGGCAACTGGCATCAATTAAAAGGTTTTTCTTTTCACTTGAGGACATTTCTAGCTGCATACTTCTACCCATACTACCACATACTGTACCTTACATCACAGTGAAATGATTTTATCACATATCCCAGTTAGGAAGCTGGGGTCAGAGTGTAGGGTCAGCCAGGATATAGCATCCCTAGAACAGACAGGATTAAATGCCTTGCTCAAAGCATTGGTTTTGAACCATTGTCCTTTTGATCAGTAACCCAGAACCTTAACGTTTTTGAGCCACCACTGCACCAATATCTATTACTTGTTTATTATTTCATATTACTTTTTTCACCCTTGGCTTAGAATCATCTACAAGGACAATCAAAAAGTCTACCATTGCATTAACGATGCAAAGTCATATCCGTCTCTTCATTATCAGCATTAATAATGTTTGTTCACAAAGTGTATCTGTGCTTCAATGTCAATAATCAAGCCTCTGAATCTCATCTGCATAAGCACTTGATGGCTGTTGTAATGGATAATTACTTACTCTCATGCTCTTGTATCTCAAACGCTCAAACAACTCTTCTATGTTTAAATCATCCCTACTACATTACTGTTACAGCAAAGTCCTATTGTCAGGCTCCGTGGTGGGCTTGGTGGATCCAAATGCAGAACGTGGAGAGGGAAGAACTCGGGTTGAGTAGTGGTGTCACTGACTGTAACTGGAGAGTGGTGGCTGTAACGTGACGAGGCTGATCTTGGTGAGGATGGTGCCCCGCGCTGCGGTGGGAGCCGTAGTGTGCTCGCTGGAGAAGCTCGAGCCACTTGGCGAAAGTAGCGTGAACTTGGTAGGGCGTGAGGACTGACTCGTGGTTGTAGAACAAGCGAGGGTCGAAGCCGGAGAGCTGGGGGGAAAATCCGTGATCCAAATCCGTAGTCGAGGAAACAGGTAAGCGGTCAATGATCCAAAATCCAAACAAGGGTAAATCCGAAAACGTGAGGCAAAGACGTAGTCAAAGAACGAAGCGTGGTCGGTAACTTGGAGACTGTGACGAGACAAGACGCGGCAATTTTGGGCTGGTAAGGCACTCAATAATCTGGCAACGGGAGGTTGTTTGTGAGCAAGTTAAATAGAGCAGAGCCATGATTGAAATGAGCAACAGGTGTGTGGAGAGCAGAGAGTGAGCCAGTGAGATCAAAGGAGCAGGTGAATCTGACGTGACGTGACACCTATGAAGTGTTTAGCTCACTATATGTTATTAGTTGTATGCTGTTTATCATTTTTATATTCAAGGATGAATGTAGGCTGGTATGGTCCGGTACTGGGTACCACTAAAAGATTCAGCTATCTGCAAAAGCCCACATTCAAAACTATCCACGGTAGCACTTTCGGCAGAAATACCTAGCTCCTAACGTGATGTCATCTTTACCAACCCTTTGTCATCTTAGTAATTGATTCTAAGTTGAATTCTAAATTGCCTCTGAACCAACTTGGTTTGTGGAAAAAAGAGATCTGACAACCTACATCGCACACTCTTTTTCCATTTTATGCTATTTCCTATTCAACCCTAAACCTCGTTTTGTTTTTTATGAACATTATTTAGGTTGGTCTATTTTAAAGCAGATTTACAGGACCGTCCATCACATTAATGGTATATTATCCTGTCCTTTTGGTTACAACCTACCAGTAAAAATTTAAAACTAATTTCACCTGTTTCTATTAAAGTGTGTGATGTGTCCATTTTTGTGGTCTGCCACATCACTTTAAAAATCTATTAGTTATATTAGAATCTTATTGGTAAAGATTGTGAATTTTGAGTGAAAGGCTTGGGTGCGAATCGAAGATTTTGTGTGAATTTGGGATGAATCATGCAGGAAATGAAGCATTACAAGCAACTAGAAGCCAATGTCCATTGCAGCTGATCTATTCTCAATTCCTTGAATTTGATAGATGTTATAAATATTCACTGCTATAAAGTCTTTAACATCTATGGATTTTTTAAAAAGCTGGTCAGGCTGTTTATTGCATATAATGTGTAGTGTCTAGTTCACATAGTATCCATTGTATTTCCTTTCATGTTTTGATAGCTCTTGTTCATTTGCATGTTCTATGGCAGTACATATGGAATTTGTATTATATGTTTCTCCTTGTGCATAAAACAGGTGATGTCTAAGTAGTTCTCACCTATCTGGTTGAAGAGTTGGCTAATTAATAGATAGAACAAATATATGGCAGGAACTTTTACTTTCTGAAGCTAGGGTGTCCACCTCTGCACAAAAATGGCTAAAATTAGGGAATTCTCAAGTGAATTGGTAGCGCCTGTGGCAAATTTCTGTACATGATCTTATGGAAGTGATCAAACAAGCATGGATTGAGTGACACCAGAGTACTGCAAATTACTTATGCAAGAAGCATTGAAGATTTAAGGATCACCTTCTGATTGTCTATTCCAACAGAACTAAACTAAACTGCATTCTAACAGAGCTAAAAAGTCAGAAACATGGCTAAATCTTCATTACAAAAAAAGAAGACTAAAACTGAATTATACACCAAAGGACTGCTCAAGAACCAGACAACAAGACAGTCCGTTCATTTTTCCTTGTAAGTTTACATGGTAGGTCTATGTAGAGAGAGAGTGAGAGAAAGAGAGAGAGAGAGAGAGAGAGAGAGAGAGAGAGAGAGAGAGAGAGAGAGACATAGAGAGAGAGAAAGAGAGAGAGAGAGAGACACAGAGAGAGAGAGAGAGAGAGAGAGAGAGAGAGAACCAAACACACTGACAAACTGACATATTTTATCTTCTATAACATCTGTAGTTTCAAGAAGAAAAAAAAAAGTGTGCAGAAACTGTGATGCTCTAAAAAGAACTTTCCACAGGACGTAGTTAATGCATAATATTCAATAGCTATAGTAAAACTAATCTATACACATGATAAAACTAAGATGAGTAATAGAACACATCAAGATGATTTTTGGGATCTGATTGTCTGTACACGCATCACATAAAAACTCATTTTAATGGGGTTTTCACAGGTGTATTTGGCCGATAACAGGTAACCTACATACTTTGTTTTATCGCAATCATTCCATAGAAAGAGAAGATATGATGCGCCCTTATATCGCAAAAAAAAAAAGAAGATCTTGGACAAATCATTACTTTATCTCAAAATTCAACAGATGGTGCTGTACGTTTTTTTAATACACATATTAAGAGTGCAACTGAAATCTACTTAAAAGTAGTAGATTAAAGTAGTAAGTATTATTTGTAAGAGTGAAGTAGTAGTTGTAAGTAGATGTACCTTAACTATGATATTCATGATTTTTCTGGGCTTGAAATCATCAATGCACAATGAGAACATTTGGCCCTTAAGTCTGGGTCATTTTGATCAGTGTGAGTACAAGCATTATGGGCTTGCTGAAAAGGTCAGCAGGCAAAGGTGGTCATGAGCACAGTTGAAGTCACCTATCGGATATTAAAAATCAGCACGTGCACCCGAGTATGGATAATAATAACAATAATAATAATAATAATAATAATAATAATAATAGTAATGTGAATGCTGGTCAGTGGGTAAATGGGGAGGGGGGAGCAAACATTACTGGGCACAAATCAATCATACCTAATGTAAAAATGCCCACCACTTCTGTGTGAACCTGACAAGGCCATTGGATTTGGGCACCATCATACTTTACTACGTCTTTGAAATATCCTACAATCATAATACATTTACATGCCTATTGCCTTTCTCTTTGAAATGGAATGAGAAGGACAGCTTACATAAATGCATGCGTCTGCATGAACCACTTCACCTGCTAATTTTCTTCTGAGCTTTAGCTGGCTTCTTGTGAGTGTCTGGCTTGGAGCCATTCCAACTGCAGATCTCATGTAAAAGCTGCCTGTTTCCTGGACTTTGTCCAACATAATCAGTTAATCGTGTCCTGACATTGATGACAATGTCTCCTACACAGTACCGTCTCCTACATAGCAGGTCACCAAAAAAAAACATAGTTACGGTTGTTTCATAGGACACAGGCAGTGATATGGTTTTCAGTGCTACATACGGTATGGAGTGCTACAAATATATGAGGGTGTCGTGTGATGTCATGAACTAAAAAAAAACAATGGTTTCTTTATAATTATACAACAGTTAGTTCTGACTGAGTAATCTGGTTGGAACGAGAGGAGTTCCACAAGTGGTTATAATAGATGGTAACATTTAAGTGTACTGTATGTATCACTCTGCATCAAGTGTGTTCTCACAGTCGTTAATTATACTAACTGTCGGTCACCAGCTTGGGTAAAAGTAGGCCAGTACGGTCCTCAGTACTTAAGGGAGCCTGCCAAAACCCCCATTCAAAACCAGTCATAGAAACACTTTCAGCAAGAACACGCTTCTGATTACAGATTACCGGAATCTTAAACAACATTTTTTACCCCAAATATTTGCTTCTGGTTTACTTCTGGTGCTACCTAGCTAACACAAGGCGGAATCCCAAATCACTCTCTAATCTCTGATCAATGTCACTACTTAGTGTGTGGAATAACTACAAGTGAATTATACACCCTACAGAGTGCACTATCTTTCCATTTTATGCTATGTGGTTTCAATTCTGAAACCCCAGAAGTTAACCTAACTGATATTCTAAATCAGAATAAGTTGAAATATAAAGAAAAACTATGTTTTATGGGTATGTCCACCAGCACCATGGTTTACTCTCCTCAACTTTTGCCTACATAGTACTGGTGAGCATTTAAAACCACTTTCACCCCTGTTAATTACACTCAAGTTAGGTCTCCAAATCACTGCCAGTTCTGCCAGTTGGTGTTAGTGTGCTCTGCCAGTAAATAACTGGTTAAATAAGCAGACAAATCATAATCTGTTTTAATGGTGTTTAGGCTGTAGCCTTGTGACTGCAGCACAGCTGTGCTGCTATCCAGCAAAACAGCACTCAGTCTTTTGAAATAGTGCATAAATAAGCACCTAATCATGATTTTAAATGTTGACAGCTACATTTTTTATGTTGTACATGAAAAGTACACAAGAAAGGTTAGTTCCTGTTATCATTTATGTTACAACAAAAGTCGTTTACTCATTACCCATTCCATTTCTCTCTCTTAGTGAAAAAAAAAAAGCTTGTTGGTACAAATGTTACCAAATATACAGTATATATAGTAATTATTATGATTTTTTTTAAGTAACAATAAAACACATTTAAATGAGTGTATCATTCATCCTAAGATTGATAGAACAAGAACATTAACATAAAGAATGTGAATGAATATAAAATGACAACTTTCTGTTACAAATAATCAACACCACCAATTTAAGAATTCAACAATGCAGTGTCATTGCTACACACTACACACACACTGGTTTTCCCTCCTACTGCTTCAAAAGCACTTTGCTTGTAGAGCTATTGAGGGATGTTTGTTGAACCATTATATTTCTGTGAAAATTTGTGTTCTCATCCAACCAGCCAGTCATGTGGCAGCAGTGCATTGCATAAAATCATGCAAATACAGGTTAAGAGGTTTAATTAATGCTCACACCAAACATCAAAATACGGACAAATTGGCTCTCAATGACTGTGGTCATGGCATGCTCAGTGGGTGAAAATGTCTGGTTGAGAGAGCTCAGAGAAAATGGAGGACACTGAGGACACCACAACTGTGGTGAGTAGAAAAGCATCTGAGAATGCACAACATTTAATATCTTGAAGCAGAATGGCTACAATGGGATACGGGAGGCCTGGAGCCTATCCCAGGGGACTCGGATCCTGGGATATCCTTGCCTTTTTTCTAATCTTCAGCCCCATTTTGATCTATGATACTGTATGACCATCACCTGAAGTTTTTGGCCTGTTCGTGCATATGTGTATATAGGTGAGGAACAGGGTATAAAAAAAAAAAAAACATATATTCCAACAACTCCTCAGACTCTCCGCATGTGTTTAAATTAAATAAATGTTTTGTGAGATTTTATTCATTTTTTTTGCTTTCCCCCTCTTTTTTCACATAGTTTGTTTATATTCACCAATAAGTACGAATATTAAAATGTTCAGCGTAATTTCAAATAAAGAACTTCTATAGCTCAAGACAGAACCTGTATCATTCAGGGCCCCACCATTTAAAGTGTGACATAAAAAGTGTGAGGCAGACATGCATTTATTTCCTCAGTGAACTGATGCTGCATGTCAAAAACCCTCGGAGTGCTGTGTATGTCTGGACAGCCGTAATCTAGCAGAGAGAAAACACATTCTTCCCTGAGTGGACATTTAGAAAGTGAGATGGCTGTGCAGATTGAGTAGTTTGTGAAGAAAATCAAGGCCATTCATGCTCCAATTTAAAGCTGAAATAGCATCCGTCTGAGATGGAGAGGCTTCCACGGCTTCATCACAGCATGCTGAACACACTGATGAGAACAGCCCACTCTTCGATTATCTCATCACCAATACCAGGCTGTCTGCTTTCATTCAAAACCCTAAAGGATGTAAGCACGATCAATGTGCAGCTAGAAACCTCACCTTGTATTAGAAGATAATATAACATGATCTTAAAATATATGAAGCAAATCATGAAATAGTTAAGGTCCAGTACCATGGTTTTCAGGAACTGATGTGCAAATTGGATTACAGTGTAAGATGCAATGTATTAGATGTTATATTATCGAATAAAGCATGATAATAACTTCATTAATTACCATGTTGTTTTGAACAAAGAAAAAATATCAAATGATTCATTTGGAAAACCTACATGTAAGATGTTTAATATTTATGTAAAGAGTCTTGTGTAACAGCACTTCATAGCAGTCTGTACATCTCTTACTACTGAGAATCCAAAGTGGAGGACTGTGCTTTTCAGTAACAAAACAAGCTGCATTTTCCTATCTTTTAGAAAGCAGAAAAATTGAGAATAATAACAGGAATTAGCTTGCATCATGACCGTTCATACAAATTAAAAGTGCGTAAAAAGTTGTTAATTATTATAGTATATACTACAGTATACTATATATGCTGTAAAATAATCGTCTTCTGGGTGATAAAACTAACTCCGCTTCATGTTGGGCTGCATTACATAATCCTCTCACTGATTGTTTTCCGATAATAGCATACTTCTTTGTGTTATATTCCTTAATTATTTAATTATAAGTCGCAGCTTCAGACAGAATGAAAAGCAAATGAAAACTTTTTTTTTTTCCCTCACAGGATTGTACAATCACCAAAATGCTAGAGACGTGACAATATTCATTACATTGTCAAAAGAGAAATGCAATCTGTAGTGGTTTCCTGTTGTTCAGTGATTGATCAAAACTAAAATAACCCTAACAAAGCCCTAACACTGCCTCATTGGCCATGAAATTGCTCACTGGAACATGTTCCTTTTTTAAAGAGCCTGTACAAAGCTTTGTTTAGCCTGTCCCAAGGAAAACTATCCTGAAAAAAAAAAATAATAATAATTTCCCCCAGACACAGTGGCCTTCTATGCCAAAGTGAGTGAAGGCCCAGGAGCCACAGAACACAAATGCAAAATGACAGCTGAAGAAATAAAGGCTCAGCTGGGCACTCTGACTGAGCTCAAGCTGACCTCTCTTTCTCCTTCTTTTAACAGATCCTGTTATGATTTGGCTCCGAAGCACAGAAAAGAGAGGAAGTAGGAGTACAGATATGCTCTTTAGGGCATTTATTGTTTGGAGACATAATTGCATTATGGTAGATAGAGACAGTCTTTAAATGGATTTATAATGATTGTTGCATTGACTTGTCATTCAAGTGACATACAGTATTTTGTAAATTAGAAAATGCTTTCTAAGGATTAAAATGAGATAAAACTACATCATGGACATATGACTGCTGGTTTTTCCACAAGAAAATCAATTGGGTAATCAGCAATATAACCACATTTCCTGTCTTTCTATAAGCCAATAAATGTACATATGTCAGGTAAAGGTACATATGGCACTGTTTATATACAGTTAAACATTAGATTGCGTTCTGGAAGCGTGCTTATGTATAAAAATCCTCGTACAGCAAAGTAAATTTTCTCATAAGAAATAATGGAAACTCTGACAATTCGTTCCACAACCCAAAAATATTCATATAAAAATAATTAACACAAAATATAAAGTAAAAATTAAAACAACTTTACCTGCACTTTACCGATGAAAAGAATCGTGGCTGTAGTGATTTTGACAAGAGAAAGGACACACACACACACCCACAAACACACACACACCAGTTTACCAATAGGGACTCTCGCACACACAATACACAGATACATGGACACACACCCACACACCAGCTTGCAGACAGAGCCACTGTATATAGACTTGAATGCCGCCGAGTTCTGTTCGTCTAGTAGAAAGCTGCCCGCTGTCCGCTCTCACACGTGCTCCGCTGTCCCTGTTTTCACAGCGCCACCTGCTCCGCGCTACTGGTCTCACCTGCTCTGTACTCACCGGTGCTTCCTGAATTCCGAAATTTCGCGACATTCACCAAGACGGCTCTAGAGCCTGTGTTTTCATTGCACGTAAAGTTTTACTGAGAACTGCATACTTTGCTGCTTAAAATGCAAGTTTATTAAAGAACTGTTTTTGAGACGTTGACATCTGCTTCCCTTGTGTTCTGACCGTGGGCCAGACCAGTTACAATGGTGGAATGCAGGCATACGGAACCAAACCAGGCCCACAATGGTCCCCTGACCGTATTTGGGACGCCTGCTTGCAAAAGATTAAGAAGATCCGCACGTCGGAACAACAGCACCTGCAGACCGACGGCTTAGTGGAACAATTTAATCAGAAACTGAATCAGATGCTCCAGATAGTAGTAGACAAAACCAGCCGCAATTGGGAATAAATGCTGCCTTACATTTGTGGTGCGTGAAACACCACATGCCTCCACAGGATTCATGCCTTTTGAGCTACTCTTCAGCCGCGTGGTCTTTTCGATGTAGCTATTGAAACCTGGGAGGAGCTGCCATCATCCTTCAGGTCTGTAATCGAGTATGTACAGGAATTGCAATCAAATATTAACAAAGTTCTCCCTATTGTACATCAACACATGTAGACGGCGCAAGGTGAGCAAAAGCGCACTTATAACCGGCCAGCATAACTCTGTGAGTTTAAAGTAGCTGATCGCATGCTGCTCCTCCTCTCCAGGGCTACATGTAAGTTTCTGGCCTGCTAGGAGTCGGGCCAGTAACCTATCAACTCTCGACAACATCCAGGTACGTGCAAATGCACTGAGTGGTACCATATTCATTTATTTAAACGATGGACCAATATCTTACTCCTCAGCCCTTGCCTCTCTCTCTGCCGCAGGATATAGCCACAACTTTATTCATCAGAAAGAGGATCTGATCAGAACCAGAAGCTGAATGAACCTATGGTCCATTTTTGAAGGCCTGAAGGGCTATGGGCAGGTGGTCATTACGCCATTACAAATTATGACTCGTACCCTTCGGTTTCCATGCCGCCCCACCCACATTAAAACTGCTAATGGACACTGTCTTAAAGTTTCACCGCCCTTATGCCACTGTGCTTGGATGATGTGGTGATCGCCAGATCTTGGATTGTTGAGGTTTTTCTTTATTCGTTTCTCTCTGCAAGCCAGTCCGTTTGCAACACACCTCTGAGCTCAGGAGAACGGGTCAAAGAACAGCCAGAACACAGATGATTGCTCTTTTACCAGTCTAAATTTTATTCGATAATCACACACATATATAGTAGTTACACACCCTCCTGTGCGGGCAAAGCACAGGATAGGAGACTTATCAAGGACAGAAATGAGTAAATATTATGAGAGTTTGCTATGCAGTTTACTATGCTATGGAGTTTATGCTGGAGAAACTCCCAGGTGGGAAGACACTGGTTTGTGTAGTTAACATCATAGACAAAAAAACTGTTACAACAAACATCAACAGCTTCCACCAAAGAGTCTGGAAAGCAGAGTACAGAATGCATCACACAGCCGCGATATATTATACTATAACCATATTACACCAAAGAATACCAGTTAGAAATACACAAAATAAAATAATAAAATACCTCCTCTGTTTTAACCATTAAAGAGACATCACAGCCAGCAGCAGTTTTCAGAAATTCTGTCCAAGGTGAGGCTGCGTTGGGCAAGGTAGATGAGGCATGTACATAGGCATTGCCTGGAGCTCAAATCTCCGAAATCGTTGGGGCAATTTTTTAAATAGACGCTATCTTTAATAACTGATGGAGGTTTTGAGCTGTACACACATGCATTCTTGGCTAAACAACTCTTAAAAGTACACTTTGTAATAGAATAACAGTAACATTTCGAACATTTTGCAGGCCGTTTGGAGAAACCAGAGAATAAAAAATAAACCAGTTGTTGGCACAAAATAACCCAACAGCACAGCAATTTGAGTGTAATTAATAAGTTTTTCTAATGTTCTGTTCTGAAAGTCTATTTTTCCAATGATTTGTATATTTAAAGTTTATGTTTAAATGTATTTTTTTAATAATAACAATAAACTGATACAAACAGAAGCTATATAACAGTTCATTCTAGCTAGTAAACTTGACCATCTGTCTAAACAACATTTAACCAATTTTTTTTACTTATTATTGCCCAGTAAATGTCTTATCTTAGATACAACATATGACTTTTTTATGACTTAATTTTTCTAATTATATTTGAAAACTGCGTTGAATGTAAATGTCACTTTGTGCCACCTGGCGGTCATTTCATAAATGACACGAAATATTACCGATTTATTTTGGCCGCTATTCTTTTGCCACGGCAGTAAGCATGGGGGTAATAGGCATCCCCCTTGACTACCTACTATAAATACAACCTGAATTCTAGATAAGTTGGGACTGTATAAAATTTGAATAAAATAAATAAATAAAAGACTTTCCAATCAGCAGATATATTATTCACAATAGAACATACGCACATAGAAATTTTACACTTTTAACCACTAAATGAGCCACTATCCACTAATTTCAAATTTGTCACCTGCTACAGGTCTCAAGAAATTTGGAATGGGGCAACAAAGAGCAGAAAAAGCAAAACAAAATTAACTGTAACATGATTAAAGTACAGTAACATGAGTAGCTATAAAAGGGATATCTTAAGTCTACAAGAGAGTCAGAAGAAAAGATGTACAGAGGCTTTCCAATTTGTGAAAAGTTCATAAAAAGATTGTGGAATACTTTAAAAACAATGTTTCTCAACGTCAAATTGCAAAGGCTCTCAAAAGATATATCATCAAAAGATGAAGAAATCTCTGTGGTCTTCCGGCTCTCAGACAACACTGCATCACTCATCGGCATGATCGTGTCAGTGACATTACTAGATGGGTCCAGGAATACTTCCTGAAATCACTTTCGGTAAGCACATTCCTCCATGCCATCTGCAGATGCCAACTTTAGCTCTATCTTGAAAAAAGGCAGCCATATGTGAACAAGGCCAAGGCTCATTTAAATTGTACTGTTTCAAAGTGGGAAAAGTGTTCTATGGTCAGACGAGTACAAATTTGACATTCTTGTTGGAAATCACAGACGCCGTGACCTCCGAGCTAAAGAGGAGGGAGACCTTCCCGGCTTGTTATTAGCATTCAGTTCAAAAGCCAGCATCTCTGATGGTATGGGGGTGCATAAGTGCATACAGTATGGGCAGCATGTTTTGGAAGGCACTATGAATGCTGAAAGGTGTATAAAGGTTTTAGATGAAGTCTATTTCAGTGAAGGCCATTTCAGTAGGATAAGGTAAAAATAGCAGGATAGCCATCCTGAAACTGAAAAAGCTAACTATACAGCAGTGAAAGTGTCTTTACACAAACTTTTTTTTTTTTACATTTCAAAGCTACATTTGATGTAATTATTACATTACATCAATACACTCATCTGCCAGACGAACCCTTTCCAGTGTTTGCTGCGAGAATTAAGTAGAGGAAGAATGTGTCCCACATACAGACACTTTATTGCTTGAATTGAGCCATATCTTCAATTTACACAGTTTACACTGAACAAGTTTACCAAGCCAGTAAGATGTTTTCTACTCCAAACACTTTGAAGGATTTTTCTTCTGGCAGACACATGCACAGAGATTCATCCTATTATTGCGATTCATCTCATGAGAGAAGCCCTAGACATGGAAAGGATGGGTGTGAACAGCATGATTCTTACACATGTTCTGGATCATCTGACATCTTTACACACTGCTACAGCCCAACACCTAGATTTCGCACCAGCATGTCCACTCTCCTGAGCGCTACGAGAGCAGAGAGATCTCTTACCACTCGACTGCTGCTGGACGTGTGAGTTTCTGTTATTTATCGCATTCTACAGTATAACATTTGAATCAGGGAAACTACGAATAATGACGGCCAGTGTCCAGCTACCAACTCTACCCAGGCTTGAACGGACAACATGGCCATGACAAATGATTCTACAACAGACATTTTACCTAATGTAAATGTTTTGAACAGATATGTAGCACTTATATTTGAGGACATTGTTATGCATGCTTTTGTTGACACTGGAGTAGATGTTTCGATTGTCAGTGAAGACATTAGGATGCCCAATGCTACTCTTCAAAAGAAAAGTTGCCAATATTGGAAAATTTTGTCCTTGTCATTGCAGTTTCAGGAGATCCTTTGGATTCTATTGCCTCCATTTTAGTGTATTTAAGTATTATTAAAAATAATAATGATAATAATAATAATAATATATTTTTATAATGCACTTTATATTTAAAGCAAATCTTGGCCCAAAAGATTTTAAAACATCAACAGTCTGTGGTATCCTCAGATACTCTGGGAGAGGATTCCATAGTATATATGCAGCTGAGGAAAAAGACCAATTTCCCATGGTATGAAGCTTCATACCAATCTCCCATGGTATGAAGCTAGGTCTTAGGAAGTTTCAAATATATACTGACACAGACCAGAGGTTGTGTGTATTTGATTGGGGAGGGGCATCCCCATAAATGCACTGGTGGGTAAGAAGGGCAAACTTGTATTCGATTCTGTCTGGTGATATTTATGCACTCTTATCAGAATCCTAGCAGCACTGTTTTGAATATACTGCAGCTTTTGAAGGTTTTTCCCAGAAGTGTCAATGAGGAATGCATTGCGAAAAATCCAGCCTGGAGGAGACAAACACATGGGCTAACATTTTCGCATCTACAAAAGTGAATGCTGGGTGCAGTTTAGTAATGTTCCTGAGGTGAAAGAAAGACATCTTACAAAGCTGTTTGAAATGAGCCTCATACTGTAAGTCAAAAGGTTAATAATAGAAGTTGACAATGGGATATCCTGACCAGAAAAGGTAATACTACTGATGTTAGATGTCCTAACCTGGTGTGGGGTGCCTACTAAAATAGCTTCAGTCTTAGAGCTGTTCAGCTGCAGGGCATTTTGCTTCATCCATGATTTTATCTCCTCCAAATAGATGGTCAAAATGGTTGGCTGAGTAGATGACAAGGTTGAATATATCCTGAGGTAAAGCTGAGTATCATCAGCATAGCAATGAAATAAAATTCTGTGCCAGCTGATTACTCAGCCCAGAGGAAGCCTATACAATATAAACAAAGTGGAGCCAAGCACTGAGCCCTCAAGAACACCACAGGTGGCACTGTGTGTATCAAATTTAGCCTCTCCCAGTGCAACATGCTCCGTTCTTGCTCCGTTCTTCCAGTAAACTAAAGATAAATTGAGAACCAGTTAGAGACAGAGTCAGAGAGACCAACAGTATGATGTAATCTAAGAACAATGCTGTGATCACAGTAACAAAGGCCAGTCAAGTCAAATCAAGTCTAACAGGATGAGGAATTATGGAAAATCAGCCCCAGCCAATATTATCAGGTCATTTATGATTCTAACTAGAGCTGTTTCCACACTGTGGCAGGGGTGGAAACCAGACTGGAATTTCTCAAAGTTATTTTGTTTTAGATGGGACTGAAGCTGTGCAGCAACTACTTTTTCCAGAACTAAAGAGGAAAGGGAGGTTGGAAATGGACCTGTAGTTTGCAAGTACTTCTGAATCTAAGGTGGATTTTTAAAGAAGTGGTCTGATGACAGCGGTTTTCAGTATATGAGGAATTTCCATATCCAGTCTGGAAAGAGTGATTTATGATCCTGGTAATCAGGGGACTTGTAGCACAGATACTGGATTTAACAAGAACAGTCAGAAAAGGGTCCAGAGCTCAATTTGATGGTTTCATCCTTCTCACAGTGACCTCAACCTCTTGCTGCGTAACTTCGGAGAAACAGCTGAAAGGTTGCAAAATCCCTGGCCGTGGGTCATCCATCAAGGCAGGCAGCGTAGAGAAACTGGATAGAGACGAGTGGATGGTATCCAATTTTTCTGAAGAAAGTAATGGTGTTTTTGCATCTCTCCCCTGTAGCTTCTGAATGACATTGAAATTGCGGTTTCAGGAGACATTAATAGAAGTGTGAAGTTGCTTGGAATTTCCAGAGCTAGAGTTAATGATATTTAAGTAGGAAATAGTCAACAATCATACTACCTTTTAATGCCTCATTTGGCAGTATTCATGATGCCTACACTGTGAAGAAAGGTTCTGTTGGGCACATACTTGTGAGCTCTAATCGACCTGCCCTCACTGATATACTGAACCCAGACCTCATGAATATACAAAATAATTAATTCTCAGATGTGTTTAGTCAACACTCACATGATTATCATAGGATGGAGTTGGTAACTCATAGGATGAGGAATAAATGTGAGACCTTACCATACACCTCCTTCCATGAAAGCAGAAATCTATCATCAAGTGGAAGAGCTTACAGCTCGAGACATTGTTGATGACAGTATTAGTCCCTAGGCAAGCCTGGTGGTGATGTGAAAAAAAAGGGACATACAGATTTTGAGTAGATTTCAGGAAACTTAATTCGGTCACCATCACTGCTGCACATCCTCTCCCGAGAATTGATGACAGTTTGGATCTTTTTTCCACCATGGACATGTCAAATAAATACTAGCAAGTTGAAATGGACCTTGTAGATAGGCCCAAACCCGCATTCTCAACAGGTGATGGGCTTTACCAATTCTAAGTAATGCCAATGGGACTGAAAATTACCACAGACTTTTCAGAGACTCAAGGAGTTAGTACTCAAAGGACTCCACTACACAAGATGCATGATTTATCTTGATGCCATAATTTATATGGGACAGGACTTTGATAATCACTTGAAAAATCTCATAGACACTCTCATGGAATTTAGACAAGTAGGCTTGAAACTAAACTAAACATTTCAAACTCCTCACAAGACATATGACTGGCACATACTGAACGAATAAGTAACCAGCCTGTTCCAAGATCACCAGCTGAGTTACAAGCTTTTCTGGGACTGTGTTCCTATCTCAGATGATTTGAACCTGTATGAAAGTAAAACAAAAACATTTGGATGGACAGAGGAGTGCTCAGTTGCATTTAAAACTCTTAAGGATACACTCTCCTCACCTCTTCTTATGGCTTTCCCTAGTCTTCATCAGCCATTTATATCAGTATGGAAGCATACTTTGTGGTGGGCCTGGTCTGTAACTATGCAGTCAGAGCAATGCTTTCCCAGGTTCATCAAGAGCAGGAACGAGTGATTGCATATGCTAGTCACCTCCTCACTCGAACAGAGAAAAAGTGGTATTTTCTCTGTACTGTGGTACAATATTTACATATTGTAAAGAACTATGGGCTACTGTGTGGTCCACTACCTGGACTGTAACCCATTTACAATCACTACAGACCATTGTTTACTTCTTAGTTTACAGAAAATGGATGTCACACAAGTGCCACTGGGCACAGAGGTTGTTGGACTTATTTCAGTTGACAATAACGCAAAAACACAGCTGCCATGCCATGACTCCCTCTCCCAAACCATGACACAGAAGTCCCAGGTATGATATCATACTCCTCACAAGACACTTGTCACTCTCCTATGGAAACAACTTAAAAACAGCTCAAGCTTAAATACTTAAGCAGAAAGTTTTTGCTCAGAGGGTGGTCACAAGCTGGATGGACCAACCGGGGGCCGCTCTACAGGACACTTCAGAATCTCTGATGTTGCACTCAAGGATGCAGACTGGGAGATGTTCGGCCACAGCTCTGATGACAATGTGTTTACAGAAGTGGTTGTGGTATTCATCGGGAAACTAGTGGTTGATACTGTGCAAAAAACTCCCATCAGAATGTTTCCCAATCAGAAGCTGGATAAAATCATCTGCCGGCTATAATGCAGGACTTGCACAGAGTAACATAGGCCCGTACAAGGCTGCATCATACAATGTTCGGAAAGCGGTGAAGGAGGCGAAGCAGCACTATGGGAGAAAACTAGAGTCACCGCTCAAACAGAGTGACTCTAGGAGTCTGTGGCAGGGTCCAAGGACAATAAATGACTATAAAGCACCAACATCAGATATGATGAACATGTCTCTGGCAAGTTGGCGAGCTGACAAGTTAACTATCATAACGCTAAAGCTAATGCTAACGGCTGCAGAGAGACAGAGAATGGCAACATCATCACCGAGCTTGAAGTAAGGAGAGTGACCAGCAGGAAATCAGCAGATCCAAATGGAATCTCAGGACGAGCCCTCAGAACCTGCACTGTAGCCACCAGGGTTGTGTCCTGAGCTCCCTGATTTACTCATTGTACACATATGACTGCTTGCCCACTACCAACTCCACCACCGTCATTAAGTTTGCTAACGAGACCATTGTGGTGGGCCTGGTCTCTGACAACACTGAGGCCTGAAAATCTGGAGAATCTGTGCCAGAGGAACAACCTCCTCAACATCAGCAAGACAAAGGAGCAGTGAACTTCAGTACAAAGCAGGAGAGGAACTACCAGACCCACATGATCAACGAGAGCCCAGTGAAGAGACTGGACACCTTCAGATACCTCAGTGTTCACATCATGCAGGATGTCATGGTTCTGGAACAGCACCATGCAGGACAGACAAGCTCTTCAGAGGGTGGTGCAATCATGTGAGCGCGTCATCATACCAAGTTCCCTGACCTGCACTCAATCAAGAGCTTCCAACTCCTTTCTTCAGGGCCATAGCTTAGAGGTTGGATGGGTGGAGATAGTGAACAGTTGACGGATCTGGGAGACGTGACATTTAGGATTAATTAGGCACATGGAGAGTGGTAGAGCTAGTTCGACAGAGCATGGATTTATGATCCGGGTGATGGTAAAAGGACCGATGAACCTTGGTGAAAGTTTCTTGGACATGGGCTTGAGAGGAAGGTCATGTGCAGACAGCATGACCCTTTGGCCGATACGATATCTAGGAGCTGGTGACCGATGACGATTTGCCTGGCACTGAAAGGCACTTACGGTCCGTAGTAGCTGGTTGCGGGCATGCTGCCATGTTCTTTTGCAGTGATGGATAAAGGTTTGGGCTGAGGGTACGGCTACCTCCTCTTTCTGGGTCGGGAAGAGTGGTGGTTGATAGCCCAGACAACAGTCGAAGGGGGACATGCCTGTGGAGGAGGTAGGGAGCGAGTTGTGTGCGTACTCGACCCAGGGTAGGAAGCGGCTCCAGGAGGATGGATCCCGAGAGGCTATACATCTTAAAGATTTTTCCAGTTCCTGTTGATTTGTTCCATTTGACCATTTGACCATGGAATCCAGAAGAAAGACTGGGATTGGCGCTGACGAGGTTGCAAAAGGCTTTCCAGAACTGGGCAGAAAACTGGGAACCTCTGTCCGAAATGATGTCGACAGGGAGTCCGTGAAGACGGACAACATGGTTGATTAACAGTTCGGTCGTTTCCTTTGCCGATGGGGGCTTTGGTAGTGGTATGAAATGTGCTGACTTAGAAAAGCGGTCCACAATGGTTAGGATGCAGGTATTGTTCTGAGATGGTGTTAGGCCAGTGACAAAGTCGATGGAGATGTGTGACCAAGGGCGGTGGGGAATGGGAAGAGGTCTGAGGAGGCCCTCAGGCGGGCGGTTAGTAATCTTGTTCCTGACGCATGTGTCGCAGGAGGCCACAAAGTTCTTGACGTCCTCCTTCATGGTGGACCACCAGAGGCGTTGTTGAAGGAGGAAGAGAGTACGTGCTACCCCAGGGTGGCATGCCAGGCTGGAGCTGTGGGCCCAGTCTAAAACCTGTGGTCGTACAGAGGCCGGGACGAAGAGCTTGTCGGGTGGGACGAAGCTGTGGTGTAAATGTTCTAATGTTTTTCAACCAGTTTTGGATAGCTTTAGCTAATGGCAGCTATTTGTTTCAGTTTTTGGTTAGATTATTACACTGCTATCTGTAATGTTTAAATACTTTAGGTCCTGGTGGCTAAAATACTGCCTCATGTAGCTAACAGATGTTTGTTATATTCAAATGTAAAAACTAAAAAGGATAAGTTGTTGTATGACATTACAAAAATGTGTGTCTGCATGGTAATTAGTGATTGATGATAATAATATACAGTAGTTTTTATTGTGTCATTATGCTCATGTTGTTATTCTTGTCTTTTTTATAAACAGTTGAAAGTGATTAACAGTGAAAATGATCAGTCACCTGTTTGACAGAAAGCAAATGCAAAAAAGCAGGCAAGATACAGACAGCCAGTCACTATTTCATGAAAAACACAGAGTGATGATGATACTCTGCAATTCCTGTCCGCATGGAAACCTGGACCACAACTGGGGTCTGGATTCAGGATGGATCTCTTGTATTTTTAAAGTGGATGGACACACAATAAGTATCTGACTAGACCTGTGACTGCAAACAACCAGCACATGAACTGACCTCAGATGTCAGCAATGTTACCACTGCTGGTCACATTGACTGTGTGCATGTCAGGCTCACTAGAGGACCAATCGCAGGAGACTCCTTGGAATTTACTTTAATGTGTGCTGCTTAGAACTAAGCCTTGAAGTGGTCTGGGCGGCTCGTGCAGGAATGCGGAAGTGTGGAGAGCCGGCGGGAGAGCCTTGCATGCGGCGTTGCTCGTGCAGGAATACGGAAGCGTGGAGAGCCGGCGAGAGCTAGGAGAAACTGCACAGGTTGGTGGCTGATTTCCAAGTTTCACTCGTGGACGGTTGCAAGCTAGTTCAAAGCCAAAGATGCAAGAGAGAGTCTGTGATCCGAGTTCATAGTCGATAAACACATTCAATGGTCGAAAAATTCTGTGAAAAGTCCGTGAGCATGAAAATCCGAGATGTGAGGCAAGAGCGAGGTCGAGAAAACAAAGCGTGGTCAGTAACGAGATACTAGCCATGAAAAATCGCTGGAAAATTGGGCTAAGGAGAGCACTCAATAATCTGACGACGTGACGGTGACAGAGTGCGGTTTAAGTAGGTAAGGGCATGATCGTTGAGGCGGTGAGGTGTAATGGGTGGTTAGGGATGTGGAACAGGAGTGCTTATGTGATCATGGCTGAGCTATAGCTTGATGGGTCGTGACAGTACCCCCCCATGAACGCCACCTGGCATTCTAGCAGGTGCCTATGAAAGTCAATGATAAGGGAGCGGTCCAGGATGAACCTGGCTGGTACCCAACTCCTTTCTTCAGGGCCATAGCTTAGAGGTTGGATGGGTGGAGATAGTGGACAGTTGACGGATCTGGAAGACGTGAAATGTAGGATTAATTAGGAACATGGAGAGTGGTAGAGCTAGTTGGACAGAGCATGGATTTATGATCCGGGTGATGGTAAAAGGATCGATGAACCTTGGTGAAAGTTTCTTGGACGTGGGCTTGAGAGGAAGGTCACGTGGAGACAGCATGACCCTTTGGCCGATACGATATCTAGGAGCTGGTGACCGATGACGATTTGCCTGGCACAGCAGCCAAAAAACACCATGGAAATGCCAGGTATGCAATATTCACTTATGTCTTCAGTTAAACAGGAACTGCTTTTCAATATGTATGACTGTGTATAGGACTTAAGAGCTGTTACAAATCTAACACCCTTTTTTTCATTGTGCACTATACCTGTTGGCACTGTTAACTGAAGACATAAGTGAACATTGCAAAACCATGCCTGCTTTTGCACGGCCATATTTATGTCATAAATGTGCCTTCTACGTATAAGGTCATCTGTGTTCCTCTCCTCTCAATTCTGGACATTTTCGTTGCGAGTGAGTAGGTAATATATAGGGTGTAATATATATTGTCTGTCACGTACCTGAGCTACAAGATCCATTAAATAAAAAAAATCACAAATGTTATGAATGTGCTCTTTATTTCAGTGACTTTATTGTTTTCAATAACCCTGCATAACTGTTATTTTCTCCAAAATACACACATGTTCACATATTACTGTAGCCTAGTTTGTGCTGAATACAGTGTAATCAGACTTTCGCTATTTATATGCTTATTAGTAACTGAAAAATTCACAATGTCAGGACATGTCAGAACTTACTTAGGGCCCCAAAACATCTTGTAATGGGTTCGACCCTACGTGCACGTGCGGAACCATGAAGCACAGACACGAGGCGAGGTCTTATGGGAAAAAGGGTAATTTATTTTTGGAAAAATGGGCAAGGAAAGGGTTAAAGGAGGGAGGATTGAAAGAAAGGGAAGGGAACGTTGTGCATGTGCAGGTCAGGTTGGCAGTGCTCCGCTGGCATGCGGGCACAGGCTGGTGAGCGGTGGGCAGCAGGCAGAGTCCAGCGTGGGTCCGCGTGGGCGACAGCTCCTCCTCCCTCCATCACACTGACTCTTTTCTCGGCGGATGGGCGGACCAGCGTCTCCCAGCTCTCTCCATGGGCGCAGCCTCAGGCGGGAGCCCCTCCTGACGTCCGGTGGCTGGGCGGCTTTCCCCGGCTGGGAACAGGGGTCGTAAGTGGTCCTCTAACAGCCTTTTTCTCTTCGGCGGCAGAGTCACCATCATCCGGCTCCATGCGAGAGTGAAAGAGCCTCAGCAGCTCCGGGAGTAAGCTCAGAGCTGTCCTCTTGACGATGAAAGGGAGGAATTCCGCTCCCTCTTTGAAGTCCATGGGGGCGTTACCTAGCCCCGCTCGCTTAGCACTCCTGCGCGTTGTAGCGCGCGTGTCGCACTCACACCGCTTCTCAAAGTCCAATCTCCCAACCGACCCCGAGCTACACTCCCCGCTGTATTTTATAGCGTGGGGAGAAGCCCGGGATCTTTAGCGGCGATGGCTCACCAGCTGTGCCTAATTCCACGGCCCTGCTTCTTCGCGCACCTGCAGAAGGAGAGGCCGCCTAGTTAGTGAGCTACGGCATAAGTGAGGAGTGATATTGATTTGGGCGCACACCCATCACATGTGCACTTATTGTGTTTAATGACCATAATATTAAGGATATTGTGCATGTAACGTTTACTATCCACTACCCATGATAACTTTTAGCTGGGAATAGCAAAAGCTATGATTTGCCGAAGTCACTGCTGTTGTTGAAGTGTTTTCAGTCAGAACATAGAGGGGGAAGTAGATTGAGACCACAACAAGCAACCATGGCTTTATCCTTGTTGTTGTCTGTGGAACTGCTAATAAAATTTACAAAGGCTGGAATAGAATTATCTGACAAAGAAAAGAGGAGATTCAATCAAAAATGTGTACAGAAAATGACAGAGACACAACATAACTAGTACAATTAAGCAGACAGTTGATGGTACCCACTGCCTTCCATAGTATTTGTTTTTCCTACTGTGCAAGTCAATGTGCACAATCAACTGTGTGCTTACCATCATTTATCAAAAATTTTCATTCAATTTCAATTTTTTATTCAGCAAAATAAAGAAAAGGATACAGGTTTAGGACAACATGATGGTAAATAAATGATGACAGGATTTTTTTTATTTTGGAGTGAACTAAAATGTAAAATGCATAACCAAAGATTGTTATTGATGAAGTGAATACAGAAGTCAGAATATGGATGGTTTTAGAACTTGTTGGGAGTGTTTGTTTAAATTTTTGTTATTTGTAATTTTTTTTGTCTCTAGTGTTTTCTTTCTATTTATGCCTCTTTAGGATTTTACCTCCTGTCTCCAAAAACAAATATGATCTTTGTTTCTTTTTTGTTTGTTTGTTTGTTTGTTTTGAAAGAGTACAGATGATTTATTTTGCACTAGCATTAGTACCCATCGTTGACGGGTAAAGAGTTTTTAGAAATAGTTAAAAGGTTAAAGCTAAAAATAAGATGATCAGCTTATGTAATCCATTACATTGTTATTTCAAGTTGAAGTCCATGTACATGACTGCATGTCTGTTTGTACGGGAGAATAAAAGTTGCTAAAGTTGAGTATCTTGTGCCTTGTTTACTCTGAGTTGTACTTCTTTCCTCGTTAGCCAAATACACTCCCTGTTTAAAGTAGAATATTACATCCAGCACATGACTGTTTATAACTAGGGGTGCTCCGATTGATCGGTTGCCGATCATAATCGGGCCGATTATTGCTTTTCGAGGTTTGATCAACAGTCTCTATAATGGTCAATATAGAAAAAATGATCAGATGACGCAAAACTCGCAGGAAATTTCTTTTGCGCGCTGCTAAAATGGCTTCACCGGTCTGGCAATTCTACGTGTTGTGTGAAAAAGACAATACATTAGCAATCTGCAAACTGTGTAACAAGCCAATTTCACGAGGCGGGAAGCACCCAAAGCATTTTAACACCACGAACCTCATGAAACATTTTAAGGTTAGTCACGTAAAGGAACATGAGCAGTTTTCAAAGATGGTTGGCGCTAAGAAGGCGGGTGAGCTCAGCAACTCGCGCGCCGCCGCTCACTCAGCTGTCAGTAATTCCCCCATCTCACCTACGCGGTTTTGCTTGGTGGCCGTAAGTGCGGTTCATCATGATTCACCGCGGGTTTTGGCGCAGTGATTACGTTTACATCTTTCCGCGCAAAAAATTTAACATGTTTAATTAAACAGAACATTAAATTACACTAAACATGTTTCATTTTTCAATACTTAATTTACATTGTTGTTGGATGTAGTTTAATAAATAATGCTACATGATAAGCCTTCAAGTAGACCCTGTAATCGGTGATCAGTATTGGCCGATATAGCTTCTAGTGATCGGAAATCTTGTGATCGGCCCCAAAAATCCTGATCGGAGCACCCCTATTTATAACATCACTTTAATCAACATTTTTATTTTAGCGCATAACAATGCATAACACTCTCAGTTCCTGTATTTCACAGGCCCTCACCTCGGACTGCTGTGGATATGTTTGCTATAAAGGCCCATGATTTATCTCATAGTGCTGTTTCACATTAATGCTTTAATTAAAAGCACGGTTTCAAAACATATGAGACAAACTAGTTTTAAACTTCCCACAGCAAGAATAAACATACAAGGATCTGTCCATGCATCTTTGTGTCAGGGAGTATGAAGAATAGATTATGGAGCATTGGAAAAAGGTGGCCTGAGGAGCCCTGATTTACCCTGTATAAAAGTTATGGATGTATCATGGTAAAATTGGGGCAGATAAGGTGATGCTCCCATCAATGCCTAGTGCCTACCGTAGAAGCCTGTGCCAACAGTGTTATGCTCTGGGTTTGCTTCTGTTGGTCAGGTCTAGGGTCAGCAATGTTAAAAAAATGAGGTCAGTTGCCTACCTGAATAACCATGTTTTTCAATCAATTGCTTTTTTCTTCCCTGATGGCATGGGCATATTCCAAGATGTCGATGCCAGGATTCATTCAGGTCAAACTGTGAAAGAGCAGTTTAGGGAGCATAAGACAATCTTCTCAAATCGATTGGCCACCCCAGAGCCCAGACCTTAACCCCACTGAGAATCATTGGAAGGTGCTGGAGAAGGCTTTACACAGCAGTCCGAATCTATCGTCATCAATACAAGATCTTAGAGAGAAATTTATGTGATTCCGAAAGTAAATAAATGTTGTGACATTGCGTAAACTTATCACAAAATACCATAGCCATAATCAAAGCGAAAGATTGTCCAATGAAATCAGAGTGTTCTGCCTTTTTTTATTGCCTGGCAGTACGCGTTTGTTTAAAAATCTACTATTCATTAGAACAGTATTCATACAGTAAATAAAAATAAATACATTTTCTTGCCAAAAAGTGAGTGATTTCATGAAGGGCAAAAAACATGAACGATTTTGATTGGAGATCACTTAAACACTTGGTATTCAGTGACAAATGCATAGGATTTTCACTTGATAAGACGATTACTGTAGAGTATCTTATGGCATTACTAGACCCATTAAAGTGGTACCTTTGTGTTTTTAATTTTTCAAAGTTAAATTGGGTACAAGATTAATTGAAATTGCATATCAGTCATGTTTTAACTTTTATATCACTAAAGAAGTTACCACTGAGGTTGTCAACACAAATTTACATACTGTACATGGATCAGGTGCTGCTGAAACCCCTATCTTATCTTTGCATGTTTTCAGTAGTATCCGTAGTTACCCCATATCAAACCTGATACTTTGATGAAGTTGGCTACTATTTTATAAAATTACCCAAAGTTTTGTAAAAACCCAAAGTTATATAAGCTACTGTTAATCACATTAGCCTCAAATTATGTCCAAGTTTAACAGGCCAATAAGCAGGAAAATAACTTTAAAATAGCAACACTTACACCATCAACATCCAAAATTAGGTTACAGACTGTCAGGACTGATCCACTTTTGGCACCCTGAGTTTTGAAGGGAACCCAGCACTGATCTGTCCCTCTCTGAGTAAGCAATCCGATACAAAACGCTGATTACACATATGCAACACCTAACATAGGTAACATTTCCACAGTAAATAAGTGAAATCCACTATACCATCATTTCCCCAGAGGATGGAAGTAAAAAGAGAATTTAGTTTCTTTTGTACAGCCAACAACAGGGTATTGATCCTGCTTTGCTTTTAGCTGTGACATGCTGCTCTTCACAGAGTCAGAAATTGAAATGTTGCAGAGCGAAGCAATGTGAAAGGTTATTCTGAGAGCAGCTGTACACCAAGGTGATGTTTTTTTCTCATATTTGGTGTGTATACACACAAAATGAGCCCTATTTTTAATTTTTTATAATTAAAAAATTATTAAACAAGTGAATTTCACATAATACGTGACCTTTAATGCTATAGGCACAGTGTCTATATCAGCATTTGTAATCATTTTGTGCTGGAAATCCCTTTTTATGTAAATCAGAAACCATTTAAAATTAGGCATGGCCTAAATTGGATTTTTTTCATTCGCTTGTTTTAAAATATACAATACATCTACAGATGTTAAAATCTGGAAATATGTAGAAATCATGATGTGTCAATTCTGGCCCTGACACTTTCACAACCACAGATGTACTTCAGTGCATAATTGGTCTCAACTATAGATTGTGCAGGCCTACTGGAGTTATTACGGCTGGGTAAATTTAAGAATTTTCAATACACTACCTATCCTAATACCTAGACACAGATATTGGTACTTTTTGGATACCAATTTTAAAAAATCCATTATTATTTTCTTAGCGGAACCTTAATCATCCCCAGCCCACCTGCACAGGGCATAATTGGAGGGAGAAAAAAAAGACACCTACTGTAACTCATAAACAACTAATTGTATAAGGTTCAGCTTTTGTTTTAGTTAGCTATCTTCATCTATTAGCTAAAGCTACACTCAAACAATACTCAAGATTACTTTGTGGTCCCAGTTTAAGCCACTGGCACCAAACCTATTACAGTAATGTTAAATGTAGTAAATTATCGATTTTTGTTTGCTATGTGTTACCTGCTATGTTCCCAGGTATAGCGCTGTCCTCAGTAATATTGGATAAGTTGTAATCCGGTGATGGAGATTTTTAAGGAACTTTTGTAACATTGCAGGCAAAAAATTGCTTTGGTTTATTCTTCTTGCAGTTGGACACCAAACAACTTTCTGCTCTTAAATTTATTCCACTCACATTCAAGAATTTCATTAATTTCATCACCTTGTCACTCTTGGCAGTAATGTGGTGTTTGTATATGTCGCATCGCGCACTGATGAAAACATCAAGGATGTTAAAATGGAACCATACTGTACATTCGATTGTGTAGACATTTTTACACCTACTTTTTGATGCACAACATAGTTAGGGATCTCAAAATACAACATACACTACCAGTCAAAAGTTGACAGTTAATTTCATAGACTTTCCTGGTTGTTTTTAGTACTTTCTACACTGCAAAACAATCCTGAAAGCTTTCAAATAATAAATAATCTCTTCTGTAATATCGAGTGGTGTCTGCTACTTATGCTTTGTAAAGCCTTCATTGCTTCTCTGATCTGAGGTGCTGTTTGTTAATTGGTGATTTTTGAGTCTGGTAACTCTGACTGAACTTATCCTCTATAGTAGAGGTAAGTTTTGGTCTTGATTTCCTGGGATGGTCTTCATGAAAGCCAGTTTTATCATGTTGCTTGATGGGTTTCGCAAATGAACTTGACAGTAATCTTCTTGCAAGAACTTTTCCAGAAAAGCTGAACTTTGTGTCTTAAAATTATGTGTCTTAAAATAACACATTACTGTTGTCATTGTTGTTATTATCCATTATTATATTAGGCCATTTGTGTATATAGTATAGTTTTTAAAACATCCAGTATTGTTCTAGAATGTAGAAAATAAATCCAAACTTGTGTCCAAACTTTTTTCTGGTACTGTACATGTGATCCCTATGTCTGGCATTGTTATTAGCACAGTGCATGCTTATTGTCCTACTGACATTGATAAGATTCCCTCCTTACATCTCAAACTTTTGTACTGGACCAAAAAAAAAAAATTGTTACTTGATAGTATCAAAGCAATTCAGTCAGTTCTAAAAGTTTTTTGTTGCACCCTATAGGATCCCAGTCAAAATTTACAGCTCTTATATCAATAGAATGTGCTGTGAATGTTTCTAAGAAGCTCTCCAAAAAAATAAATACAGTACACCTCCTATTCATATCGCCATGTATAAGTTGTTATCTGTTCATCCTGAATAGTGTATTCATATTTGGATATAACCCTACATCATTGTTTCCTGATGGGCTAATACTTAGTGCATACATATTAAATCATTATGGAAAAATTAGTTCAGCAGTAACATGAACCTTAGAGTGAAGTATATGTGTGTGTGACCCACATATGCAGATGCACAGACGATGCTGTACCACTTGTCTAACACTGGATGTGCCCAAATAACATCATCCAAATGCTATGCTAATTACCATATATCATATAAAAATTCTGCCTGATGAAAAGACCTTTGCATCACTAGTCTACAGCCTTGGAACCAAATGACCCTGCTCAACAAAACATGCGGCTCTTCAAGGGCACAGACCTGCACGATGGCATATGGGCCTGGCATCTGCAGCTCAGTCTTTCTGGCACCCCTCTTCCTCCCCTTTGGCCTTCAGCTTTGCCAGGGTAAATAAGCAAATGCTTATCTAACTGTAGAAAATATAAAGATAGTACATTGCTATTTGCTTTTATTTTCTGACACTGCTCAGTACAGCAAAGCAGGATTTTTGCTGAGCCAACTGATTTGCCACAAACGTGCATCTGCTCCCTATATCATACGGGCACATGCGGCAATGAAAGAGGGAAAGAGCAAGAGAACTGGTGATGAGTGTGTCAGGGCACATTCAGCACCTCTGGCAAGGTCAAAATAATATGATTATTTTATTGGACAGGCTGGTGGCACATAGTCATCGGGGAGTAAAGACACTCAAAGCATGCAAACATTCAAGGAGAATTTAACCTTATTTTGCCTGAATCCTGTTGAATCTACATGGTACAAAAAGTTTACGATGAGTTAGATTATTCATATAAAATATAACAAACCTTTTTAATTACATTTTTATGTCCTTGCAGACGTTTGACATATAATTTTACATGAGATAAAATCCATTGGTAAAAGGAGTGCTGCATATGATGCACACTCTAGTAGTTATTAATTTGGTTTGCAGTGCTTTAGGAACCCTTGATACATATGATACAAATATTTTTTAATAATATAATAATGCACTCTTCTCTCTATATATGAGCCACTTCATTAGGTACACCTGTTGTACTGCCTATTAATGCAAATATCTAATCAGCCAATCACATGGAAGCAACTCAATGCATTTAGAGATGTAGACATAGTGAAGATGGTCTGCTGAAGTTCAAACCAAGCAGAAGAATCGGGAAGAAAGGTGATTAAAGTGATTTTAAATGTGCCTGCTGTGAGTATTTTAGAAACTGTTCTCTACTGGGATTTTCTATCTATAGTTGACAGACAATGGCCTGAAAATGAGCAAATATCCATTGAGC